>OX578137.1:39801170-41047420 GCA_951213105.1 Amaurobius ferox | reverse complement strand
TGCATGTTTAATATTCCAGACCTCGTATCAACTCATTTAATTTTACAATCATGCCGCGGAACCAATATTTCAAATCATATACTGATAGATCTCCTTTATCAACATCTACTTCACGTGAGGCATACATTACACAATTGCCTAATTAAATCCAATAAAACCTTTATTGCTCCTAACACTTTTCATAATTAATAGAGAGAGAGGGTGAGAGCATACTGGGCCATTGACCTTCGTGCAAAATACATGTAAAGAAATTGCATACCTCGGAACATCACCGTCGGCTGGAAACTTCTCATCGGCAGGAGGAAAGGCTTTCCCCGGTGCGCTCTGTCTTATCGTCGCCCTAGTGCGACCACCTTTCAGCACACACCAAAAATTAACTCCTCTTCATCTCGATTTTCAAATTTTAAAAAGTTTAAGTCTCTCTTCATCTCTCCCCTCTCTCTTAGGCCCCCAGACTCTCATTGGTTCCGTAAATACATAACTCCGCCTTCCGGCTATCTAACTGGTCGAAGCCCCCCTTGAAATATCAGATATTTGAGTATTGTCTTTTTCGAGCAGAAAGTTCTCACGAACATTTTCCCATGTCCATCAGGAAGTTAATTGACTTCTCGGGTCAAGAGGTTCAACCCCTTTCGTCTAATATAGTACCTAGTGTTGACGTGAATACGAGAAGCTCCCTTTTTCACTCTCGAACTACGTCCGGTCCAGCTGTGTCTAAGGGAACGTTATATGAATTGTCTCGCTGTATGAGGGACCATCTTCTTAGATCCCCTTCCACTTTCAAAATAGCAATGTTATATTGGGAATTGAAAATTACAATATAACAATTACCCTTCTTCCCCCCCCCCAAAGTTTGGTGGGAAAAAAGCCAATTATCGAGCGGCGAGTTCATCATCACACTGGCAGAGTTACCTGTGACATCACCTCCTTTCTCTCTCAAATACTGTATCATCTGTAACATTACACTATATATACATATATCAGTCATTTCAGTACAACAAAAATATTACTGGTAACAAAATATCAAATACTCTTTGCATATATACAAATCACAGTGCTCCTGTAAAGTTTTTTTTTGTTGTTGTTGTAAGTATCAGTTGGATTTATTGTTATTCTGTATCTGAAACATTGTAGCTGCATTCGTGGAATGTCTTTTGAAAAGTTTATAGTAAAGAAAAATGTTTAAACTGTACATCTTTGTAATGGTACGATTAATTGTACACTATCTCCTTATGGTTAAACACTGGCCTTGTTGCAGAAATGGACATGAATCGCTGAAATGATATGTGAATCGTTGCACGTCTGGAATTGATGAATCGCTGACCACTTGAGAATCGTTGTTTGTCTGGGATTGTTGAATCGCTGACCACTTGAGAATCGTTGTTTGTCTGGAATTGTTGAATCGCTGACCACTTGAGAATCGTTGTTTGTCTGGAATTGTTGAATCGCTGACCACTTGAGAATCGTTGTTTGTCTGGAATCGTTGAATCGCTGACCACTTGAGAATCGTTGTTTGTCTGGAATTGTTGAATCGCTGACCACTTGAGAATCGTTGTTTGTCTGGAATGGTTGTGTAACCGGAATCGCTGACCACTTGGAAATCATTGGGCAACAGGATCTGTATGCTATTTCATGTTTTGTTTAAGCAAATCAATACATATACATTACACTCAGGCCACTTATTATTACTCTCCTCTCTTAAAAACTCACCAAAGTATATTTTTTTACAAATTCAATTTCCATAATTTTAATTTGTCACCCGGCACACGAAACATTACCAAAAAAACTTCTTTTTTTTTTTTTTCTCAAACTCATTTAAATTTGTTAACATTCTCAAAATTTGCCCCATTGAAATTTCTATACTTTATCTACTTTAAATCCTTCCCTATAATATATACATTTTTTTTTTTTTCAAATTTGATACACCCTTCAAACTTACATTTTTTCAAATTCCTACTATTTATTTATTTTACATTTCTCTACCTTATGTATATATATATATATATATATATATATATTTTTTTTTACATTATATACACTTCTTATCTAACATGCAATCCACTTAAGTTTGATATCTTATTCAATACTTAAAATATTGAAATTCTTACACTCTCTATACATTAAACTTCACCACTCTTATCAATTTATATTTTCCTGACTTCATCATGTGTTCTCAATTGAACGTGCCATAAATATAACTCATGTACACATTTATACTAATATACTTAAACAATTACACTATTCTCTCAAATACTATCAAGATAAGACCTATATAACTCCAAAAATTTCCGCACAATACTTTAAAATTTTCCTACAAACTGAGATGACAGAAAAAAAACCCATGTAATCATTTAATTATCATCCTACTGAAAATCTTATAACTCCCCTGCGATTCTATATTACACTATCCATAATTATACATTTTCTTTCACATATCACCTGGTTTAATCCAAAAATATACTTGGATACGGAATTTCCCGAATTCATTAAATTATTCACTTTCCCACTTAATGAAACCATACTTAAATTTTTTCGTAAATCTTATCACTCACTGAAATTCTCTCAATGCATACATAATTACAAATTTTCTCTCAAGTATCATCTAACTCAATTCTAATCCCATATTTGAATACCAAAATGTATATTTTCCTTTCATATATCCCTTGTAATTGAATGCAAAGTCTCCTGAATTAATTCGTTTCACCTCTTTCTCTTTTCAACTTCCAAACTTCATGTAACATTTATTCGAGTCTCCAAAGCATTCGTTCCAATGTATTTTTCCCAATTCTCCCAAGATCCTATTCCTTAAATGTTGTTTGGACACAAGGTCAACACGTCCTTGCTATTGTGTCATTTTCCCTGGAAAGCGGTCCCCTTTCTGGCCTGCGGCTAATACGGGCATTTCTTCGTGTGAGTTCCCATGGCCAATTAGCTGTACAAATTTTTGACGATGTCGTTTTGGCAAAATGGTACAAATGTTCTCGTCCACGTTTCCGCCATGTTGTGTAAAGTGTTTAGGACGACGAGTTGTGCGCGTAGCAGTGTGTGTGATTGTCTGTGTTTCGCGACTCCTATGGATTAAGCATTTCCCAGGATTAATTAAAATGCGGTTAGTGTTAATTCTGTACTTCCATTCTATTTTATTATTATACCATGTTATTTCCCGTTAAGTGAATCCTAAATCCAAAATCTCCGTCGTTTAGCGTTCCCCTCAAAAGTTCGCCTCTCCCAATTAATTAATAGGTGTGATCCTATCAAAATATGTGTAGAAACGCTTTTTTTTTTTTTTCAAATGCTTTTTATTTAACCAACAATTCGCGTATGTTTATTAAAATTATCTATTCATTTGAAATTATAATTTGCGTATATTACAATTATCTATTTTCTTTGAACTGCCATTTTGATTTTTAATTAAAATTCTCTATCCCTTTTAAACCCTAATTTCTTTTTATTTTAATTACCCATTATTTAGTTATTTAAATTACAACTTTTATTTTGAATTGCCAATTATTTATTTATTTAGATTACAATTTATTTATTTTTTTTTTATTATGAATTATTTATTTATTTAAATTCCAATTTTTATTCTTAATTATGAATTATTTATTTATTTAAACTAGGAAAAAAAATTTTTTTTTTTTTTTTTTTTATATTTACCAATTATCTAATCATTTTAAACTATAATTCTATAATTCCTATTTCCTCACGCGTATTCATCCAACAATGGTTGATCAGTCCGCTAATTACATGAAGAGCGCGTGGAGAAAGTTTACTTTTGTTTTAAAATTTCACTGTTCTTTGAAAAGAGTTTTTTTTTTTTTTTTTTTGAAATTCAAAATATCCCTTTATTTAATATTCCTAATTATCTTACCCATCGAAATTTTTATTGCCTGGAAATCAAAATTCTCTTAAAAAAAAAAACCTTCTTTTTATAGAGTTATAACGACTTTTTATAGAATTCTAACGATGTCCCCCTTTTTTTTTTTTTTTTTTTCATGAAATGTGACGTGTCTCCTCTGTTATTTATGTTCTTTCCAAAATTTGAATTTAATATATCCACATCTTTAACCTATCATCCCTAAAGTTTATTTATTTCGTGCTTTAATTGAATCAATTTAAATTTACATTCTTTAAAGATCTCAACGCGTATCTGTGATTAGGCCTAACCGGTGTTGGAAGTAGTACTGTGCGTGAACAACTTGTACTGTTTATATCGTCCCCTTGTGAATTTCCTGCTGATTCATCCTTCCCCTGAACGTTTTCCTGTTCCATCTGTATACAACCCCCATCTACTTGTGTTGGTCCCTCTCGCGCATCTTGTTCTATTTCTCCCGCCTTTTCATTCGTGTTTGCTTCAATTTGTGTACAGTCCCCCTGTTCTGAAAGTTCCAAATTCTCGTGTGTTTCTAGCGTGCTATGTCTGCCTGAGTCCCCCCCTGCTGAAAGAATGTTTGCGTTCGGAGAGTCTTTTGGAGGGATGATTGCATTCTCTCGTGCGCTCTGAGTTGTTTCGTTTTGTACTTGTGCGGTAACTGGTTTCGCGGATTTAAGAGTAAGCGTGTTTCCGTTAGGATGCTGTGGCATCGCGCTGTGCGAACGGGTTTGACAAGACTCTCTGTACTGTCCGTTTGCTATTTCCTCCTCCAACATGATAAATGGAATATTCTCATTTTGACCGCGGTCTTTCTTTAGTTCCGGTTTCGGTTCAGAGTTTTGTTGCGCGTTTTTAGGAGTGGGGAGAAGAGGTGACTTGTATTTGTTTATGTACGGTATTTTTAGATGTGGCTTGCGGTCGGGAAAAGTCCTCAATCTATTTATGTGGGCTTTTATGATTTTAGAATTTGGTTTGTCACACAGTTTTATTTCATATACAAATCTATTTATTCTATTAATTACTCGATAAGGTCCCGTGTGGTTCCCTTTTTTATACCGATTATTATTGTTTTCCATGAACACCCTGGACCCGATTTCCAAATCCCTGAATTTAGCTCTTTGGAGTTGTTGACTTTCTTGGCGTTCTTTCGCGAGAATTAAATTTTTATTTGCCTCTTTAAATGCGTTATTCATCACTGTTATTTTTTTTTATATATAATCCTGATATGTTGTTTCTGTATTATTTTCTGTTACATTAGTTTCAAAAAAAGTTGGAAGGTCTCTTCCAAAAAAAAGAAAGTTTGGTGTTTCTTTGGTGCTTGAATGTACTGTCGCGTTGTAAACAGCTACGTGGCATTGTACTGCGGTATCCCAGTATGGAGAATTCTCCGCTAATGTCGCTAAGGTGTGTTTCAATTGTTTGTTAGTAACCTCCACTATACCGTTAACCCATGGCGAACGTACCAATGCTATTCTGGCAACTATTCCGAGTTTTTCTGTCATAATTTGGTGTATATTAGATGTAAACTGAGAGCCTGCGTCCGATAACACTGTCTTAGGACATCCCCAATTCATAAAGTAATTTAAGAGTCTATCAGCAACCGTGGTGGCCGTTATATCCGGGATTGGAAACATTTGTATATGTTTGGAGAAGTGGTCTACCACCGATAACACATATTTATTATTTGAAGTGCTAGTTTGAAATGGTCCGCAAATGTCTGTCGACAAAATTTGCACGGGCCCATCAGGTATAGGATTTCTTCCCAGGGGAACGGGCTGATTTTTTCCCTTTTTCTTTCTACACTGTTCGCAAGATGTAATAAAATTTTGTGTGTCACTGTACATACCATTCCAATAATACCTGTCCGATAATAATTTGTAAGTTTTATCAATCCCTGCATGTGTTACGTGTGTAATCGCTAAAATTTCTTTCTGTAAATTTCTGGGTATAACTATAGTTTTGTTCAAAGTGTCTCTCCAAGGTCTGTCCTTCCAGTTTCCTACGTGCATTAATAAATTAGTTTCCTCGTCAATATATAATGTGTCATAATGTTTACTCTCTTTAAAATTCCGATTTTGTAAATTTTCTCTGATTATTTTTAATTTTGGATCTTTAATTTGTTCATCTAAAATTCTATCTAATGCCGGGATCTCTGTTATTGTGTTTATCTGTGCAATATAGACACTATCCTCATTCACATATCCATTTCTTTTCATCGTGTTTTCTCCCTTAATTTGTTCTATCAGGTTAATTTCTCCCCTTGGATTCTCAATGTTTTGTTTTCTCTCGTTCTGCTCTGTTTGTTTACTTTCAAAATCATCTCTACTTAAAAAATCCGCTAATAAATTATCTTTACCCGGGACGTGAATAAATTCATAATCGTATTCAGATATGTCTAAAAGCCACCTCTGTAATACGTTGGGTGGGTTTTGTATTTTTAAATGCTGTCCCAACGGCAAATGGTCAGAAAGCACAAAAAACTTTCGGCCGAAAAGGAAATTTCTAAAAAATTTCATTCCCTGATGCATAGCTAATAATTCAATTTTCATGGCCGGATACTTTTGCTCCTGTATCGATAATTTCCTGCTAAAATATGCAATCGGTTTTAAAATCCCATCTCTGTATTGTAAAAGAGCGCCTCCTATGGACTGAATGCTGCCATCGATATTCAGATAAAAGTCTTTGTCAAAATCTGGCTGTATAAGTAATGGTTTCTTGAAAAAACATTCTTGGAGTGCCTGAAATGCCTCTTCACATTCATTATCCCATTTAAATTTATTATCCTTTCTTGTTAAGTCTGATAAAACCGCGGTTAATTGAGCATAATTTTTTATTGAATTTCTGTAAAAATTACAAATGCCTAAAAATCTTTTTAATTTTCTTAAAGTTTTTGGTACTGGAAATGAAGTGATTTTGTTTATATTTTCATCTGTTGGTGTAATGCCTTTTTGACTAATTTCAAATCCTAAATATGCTACTTTTTCTACAAAAAATTTACATTTGCTGGGTGTCAGAGTTAGGTTGTATTTTCTTAATTTATCGAATACTAATTTTAATTTATGTATTAATTCTGAATAAGAGTTAGCCAGGATTATTATGTCGTCGATGTAAGCTTGTATGTTTTCCTCTCTTAAGTCCGCTAAAATGGTGTCCATAACCTGTTGAAAAATTGGAGCGGAGCTTACGTGTCCAAAAACGAGTCTTTCAAATTGGTAATTGCCATAGGGCGTTGTAAAAGCAAATAATTCTTTTGTGTCTTCAGGTAAAACCAATTGGTTGAAAGCACTATGAAAATCCAGTTTCGAAAAGTATCTATGTCCGGCTAATTTAGTTATAATTTCATTCACACAGGGAATTCTGTAAGGAAACAGAGTGGATATGTTATTACTTAATCTCAGATCTAAACATAAGCGGTACTCTCCACTTGTTTTACGCACTAAAATCATCGGTGATGCAAAATTTGATTTTGTTCTGGCAATTATCCCTGCTTCTTCTAACTCTTTTAATTGAGTTTTTGCGGTATCCTGCAGTGCGTACGGAACGTCGTATGGCCTGGAACGTATTGCGTGGTCATGTGCAAGCTTTATCACCGGTTTTACGATGTCCGTCGCTCCTAAAGTTTTTAATGATTTTGAAAAAACGTCCGAATATTGCATTACAAATTTGAGGAAATCTTGTTTAATGTTTGGGTCCATGTGGTCAGTATTAAAATCTTCTGTTTTCAACTCTTTTTTTCTTTCTGCTATTATCTCCGGTTTAGCCTGTATTAAATTTATCATCTCTTCGTATTTATGTGTCCGTTCACTAATTTCTGGTTCTTTAATGTCCTGTTGTTGTATCGTAAAATCTGTCGTAATGTTTCCTAAAGCCATGTTTTTATTTAATGTAATTGTCGCATTCGTGTTATTCTGAACTTCAATTTTAAATTTGTTCTCATTAATGTGGTATATTCCATAATTCATTATAATGTATGATTTTTCTTTGGGTTCGAACAAAACCTCTGTTCCATTTTCTAGACTTTCCTCACTATATACTACAACATTCTCCCTCGAATTAGGTTTGATTTGTACTTTTCTTAAAATTTTGGCTAGATTCGGTTTTTCCTGTATTATCTCATTTATTTGTCTATCAATTTGCCTATCAGAATTTAAAATTATTTCTATGTCGCCCATCTTCAGAATGTTCTTTTGTGTATTCAAAATGGCTTGATTTTTCTGTAAAAAGTCAAAACCCAATACTCCCTTGAATTTTTGTGTAAATTTTGCTGTTGTGACAAAAAAAATGTGTTTGAACTGTTTTCCCTGAATTTTGAATGGAATTTCCACAGTCTTTATATATTCAATACTATGTCCTGTTAAAGTTGATATTGTAACACTCCTTGACACATATTTAATTTTGACATTATCTTTAATTTTATTGAACAATTCTAATGATAATACACTAACGCTCGCTCCTGAGTCTATCATGAGTTCGCTTTGTATATTTTTAAATTGAAGTATTATTGTTGGCAATTCTGTTTTTTCAATTTGTTCTCCTACAGATGCAATCGTTTCCTCATGTTTTCCAGTACTTTTATCGTTATGTATCTCCAATTTCTTATTTTCTGTTTGTACAGGAATTTCAATTTTTCTCGGGAACTTTACCCTGTAATTTTTCTCTCTTTGTAAGTTATTATTTAAAGCTCCCACAATTAGTTTAAATTATCTTTTCTACTAGGGAAATTTCTGTATCCAAATCTTGTATTCATCTCTCTTCCATCGTTCCTTTGTACACCCGTTTCTCTGATTCTGTTTTGGTTTGACTCGTCCCTATTATATCGTTGTTCCCTAGAAAATCTACTTTGTGTAGGGGGTGCTGCATAGTAATTTCTGCTCTGTTGATAGTTTCCAAAGGCGTGGTTTGGCCTATAATCGTATGTGTCCGGCTGGGAGGGGTAAGTTCTGTGGTCATCATACGGCTGGGTTTGAAATGAGTGGGGAGGGGACTGTATTTGATTATGCCAATGTGTTCTCGCGTTGTTTATGTTTAGATTCTGGGTTTGCTTAAAATGATCAGCTTTGTATATTCGGCATTCTCTCATGAAATGTCCCTGTTTATTACAGTAGTGACATGTTACGGGTTTTTTTGTTTGTGTCGTGGGAATTTGTACTTTTTCTTGGATTTTTAATGTGTTTATTTCTTGGGTAATTGAATTTAAAATATGTGCGTTAAATTCCTGTTGCTCTTTGCGGAGCGTCTCAATTTCCTGTCTATATGTAGCACTATTTACATTTGCCGTTATCGCAGCTAAATTTGCCTGTTCCAAGTTTGTGGCTATTTTTACAGCTTCATCAAAATTTTGGGCATTAGTTTTTATTATTTCTCTCTGGAATTCAGGTGTTACTGCCTCTAAAAATTTACTTAACCTTAATTTATCCATAATCTGTTGTGTCGCTTCACTGTGCTCTGTGTCGCCAATATAATTTAAAGTTAGTGTTGTTATTCTGTGTGCTAGCTGCTTAATCGTTTCTCCCTGTGTCTGTTTTGCGGTCGTGAAAAGGATCTGATTTGTTGTAATGTTCGGTTTTTCTGTAAAGAGCTCTAATAACCTATCCCTAAATTTTTCGAAAGATGTTTCCCTTCTTAATTCTTGTGACCCTATATAAAATTTTCTTGCATTCCCTCTTAACCGAGATTTCACAATTGCTAACTTTTCCTCCTCTGACCAATCCCCCAAGCTGCTTAAAGATTTGATCTGGTCAAAAAAAATTTCTACATCATTCTCTATGCCATTGCATTCCCCTAATAGGTGTATAAGTACTGGTAACCTGCCCCTCGTTGCTGGAGGATTTTCTCCGCTTTCCGTCATTCTAAATTTCACTTTCTCGCAAAAATTCTATATCTAAAATTATTTCCTGTTTTTACACCTCAAAATGTTCCCCCAAAATATTTAAATACAATATCACATAAATTCAAAAACATAATTCTAATCATTTCACTATCCACGCATGCAAATACTTCAATCCTCATAATAAACTCCTAAAATATTACACAAATATTTACATAATTCAAAAATTTCTTAAAAGCTTCAAGTTCCCTAATAATTATATTTTCAAATACAATATGGCATGTCTCATTGAGAACACATAATGATTCGTCACTTTGTTTGCTTCTCATACTGTGAAATAAATTTTCTTAAATTTACTTATATTTATTTTAATTTTAAAATTCTTTCTTTAATTTAATCCTTATTTTACACAGAAAAAAATTTTATTCAATATTTTCATTTTTCATTAATTCCAAATATTTTTATTCTCTTCATTAAAATTTAAATTCTGGCATATAACAGGTCTAAAACAGCAAAGTCGCCAGAAGGGTGAAATAATTTTGAATCCAGGTTTGATTGGTCATGAGCACCAATATGATAAGGGTGCAATAATTTTGAGTCCAGGTTCGAAACTGGTTTAAACGGCACCAAAATGATATGTGAGTCATCACACGCCAGGTATTGACGCTATATAGACCGATCTCGTAAAGTGGAGTAAATTAAAATACATCTAATAAGAAACTAAAAATGAAGAGACAAATTTTAAACAAAAGTAAATAAACATTTATTTATGCGATAACCATTACTAATATTTGATAACTTCAACAATTCCACAATGCATGTTTAATATTCCAGACCTCGTATCAACTCATTTAATTTTACAATCATGCCGCGGAACCAATATTTCAAATCATATACTGATAGATCTCCTTTATCAACATCTACTTCACGTGAGGCATACATTACACAATTGCCTAATTAAATCCAATAAAACCTTTATTGCTCCTAACACTTTTCATAATTAATAGAGAGAGAGGGTGAGAGCATACTGGGCCATTGACCTTCGTGCAAAATACATGTAAAGAAATTGCATACCTCGGAACATCACCGTCGGCTGGAAACTTCTCATCGGCAGGAGGAAAGGCTTTCCCCGGTGCGCTCTGTCTTATCGTCGCCCTAGTGCGACCACCTTTCAGCACACACCAAAAATTAACTCCTCTTCATCTCGATTTTCAAATTTTAAAAAGTTTAAGTCTCTCTTCATCTCTCCCCTCTCTCTTAGGCCCCCAGACTCTCATTGGTTCCGTAAATACATAACTCCGCCTTCCGGCTATCTAACTGGCCGAAGCCCCCCTTGAAATATCAGATATTTGAGTATTGTCTTTTTCGAGCAGAAAGTTCTCACGAACATTTTCCCATGTCCATCAGGAAGTTAATTGACTTCTCGGGTCAAGAGGTTCAACCCCTTTCGTCTAATATAGTACCTAGTGTTGACGTGAATACGAGAAGCTCCCTTTTTCACTCTCGAACTACGTCCGGTCCAGCTGTGTCTAAGGGAACGTTATATGAATTGTCTCGCTGTATGAGGGACCATCTTCTTAGATCCCCTTCCACTTTCAAAATAGCAATGTTATATTGGGAATTGAAAATTACAATATAACAGGCCACTCAGAGGAATGTTTTTGTCGCGTGCTTGTTTAAACCACTTCAACACGCACTCTTCGACTTCTGGATTGTCCTGTTCTCTAGCTCTTTTGCGATCCTTTCCATTTCCACGCGTAGCAGCAGCGTTACTCAGAATTTTGTCCTTATTTTTCAAAAATGTAGACAAAGTGTTCGGCGCTATCCCGTACTCGTTGGCGATTTAGCATTTCCTCTTCACACCCTTTTCACATCGCGAATGACGGCGACCTTTTCAGCAAACGTTAAATTCTTGTATTGAACGCGTGGTTTACTCAAAGACATCGTGAATGCTCACTAGCGAAACTCTCACAACACTACAGACACACTGACAGTAGGAAGCTGAAATGACGTCCGAAGCCGGTTGAACTAATACCCTCTGCAGGTTGAACGCTCGTACCGGTCGAACAGGTAGCGGGAAGGGAGGGTTTCAGCTGTCGCGTGTCGAACAGGTGGGGGTATTCCGCCGATGTTTTCTTAACGATGAAAGGCCGAAAAGTTGTTATGGTTCGAAAGTTTTTATAAAAAACTTCGAATTAAGGAAGTTGAGCTTCGAATTATCCACGATTTTTTAACATTGATTTAATACAAAGTTCAAGGGACCAAAAGAAATCTTCGAATTAACGACGATTTCGAATTAGAGACGTTCGTTTTATCCAATTGCACTGAATATATATATATATATATTATATTTACTTATATACATAACACACAGATATATATATATATATATATATACATACACATATATACAGGGTGATTAAAAGAAGATGGGTCAAACTTTACGAGATGGTAGTACATACCAAACCAAGTATTTTTCGCCATAGTTTACCGGGTCGGAAATGAAACTAAATGGCGTTACAGGGATATTTGTTGGGAATACTTGTTGGGAAGCTGCCGCTCCGCAAACTTAAAAGCGTCATTCTGGTTGTTATTTTTTGGAGGAAGAAGAAAACCACATATGCACATTTCATCTGGGGAAGAAGAAGAATCCTGATACAAATTTTCGTAACGCCGAATGTAAGGCTTTATCAGTTTGCAGCAGTTATTCAAAGCTCCGACGTCCCGACATGCCTGGTCTGTTCCACAGAGTTCGCCAATCCCGCCAACGACGCTCTAACATGTACATTCAGGTTGGCGGTCACTCTTTTGAGCCATTACTGTAATTATTGTTTATTAAATGTCATTTTATAACTAACTTCTAAGTCATTCTTGCATTTTCGCTTCACCTCATCGGTTTCATCATAAGGGCATACTGACGCCTTTACGTCTCATACGCATATATATATATATATATATATATATATATATACATATACATGAATATATATATATATAATATATATATATACATGTATATTATATATATATATATCCGCATACATATATATATATACATGTATATATTATATATATATCTGCATACATATACACATAAATTTTATATATATATATATATATATATATTTATTTATTTATTTATTTATTCTCCAAGCACATTATCTGAAACAGAATAAAAAAGCTGCTCGTAATTCTGAGCCTTCTCTGTAGAGAAATGAAATGGGAAGGACGTAAAGCTATTCTTTATTTGATATTTCAATAAAGTTAATTGCAAGTGATCTCTTTAAATGTGCGATACGTTACTGTAATGGTCTCAAGGGAACACTTTTTATTCTATTCTGTAAAATGCTTGTTTATTAGATTTCCTTCTTGGTACACAGCTGGCAAAATATTCAATAGTTAGAATTGTTACTTTATAAACGTATATTTCTGGGACAAAGTACCAATGATAATGGTTTCATTTTTTTCAGCACAGGAAAGTTAATTGATTTCAAATATTTTTCAAATTCAATATTGTATATAAATATATGTTTTTAGAGGTCCCGAGACCTAAATTCGTCGAGACCCAATTCAGTGTATTACAATGACAATTTAGAAATTAAATTCTATTAAATATCAATTCTCCATTTAGATTCATAATTTATAAATCCTAGATCTAGTGATTTATATGATATATAAGAAATTGTGCAATGACTAAGATTTTTACAGCTCTGTCTCTAGAAGAAAATTGCCCAAATACTGAAAATATACTAAATATTACTTTAATTAAAATTGATCTTTGCATTTAACGATATCTCATTCGAAATACCCTTTAAATTTTAGAAGATAGATATAAGCAATACGCGAGAAAAACGTTCAGCAGGAAATCCTTGATCAGTTTTTAGATCAATAATCTATATGTTGAAGACCCAGACCGTCCGACTCATCCAACGGACTCGAGTAACTGCTTGGACGGCCGGAATAATATATATGTGTATATGTAGAAACGTATGTACGTTCATTAAGTTATTTCGAGGGTTAACAAAAAGTTGTCCTATAACTATAGGGAAATAAAAGTAATATTATATATTAATATTTATATATTATTTTCTAGGCTTTTGTTGGCGCGAAAACATCACGTCTTTCATCAGCACTGCAGCGAGAGACACCACTGTGTAGGCAATTTAAAATTTTTATTTGGAGACTTATGTCATTCTTTTTGGCAACTGAGGGCTCAGTTATACATGCAATAAAAACTCCGAAAGGTGTTGATTCTTGTATGTTTTCAAAAGCAACATGGCATTATACAACACTTATGTATAGTTAGCTAATAAAGTAACATCATATTAACACATTAATAGCGTTCACGTAAATAAGTTGATACTCTGTGCGCAATTAAATCTATATAATAATTGTGTATCGTAGTTGTTTTTATTTAAGACCCTCCAGTAGTCCCCGCTGACTTAGAAATCTGATTATTTCCACATTTATCTTGTTAATCACGGGGAAGAACCGAATTGAGCCGGATTTACGTTTTCTTCCTCTCTGAGAAAATTAGTTTTTTCAAGCGTTTTTCCACGCTTTTCAGAGCACCAAGAATCTTTGTACACTTCTATTACTGACTACAGGATGAAATCTAACGGAGCCGGTTTTCAATTCCTTCACTTGGGGGTGGAGAAAACGTTTTTTACTCAAAAGTATTACTGAACTCTCTAGATAGCCCCACGGGGACCGAGAAGGCTGAATCTTTGCACACCTATAGTATCGACCACGGTACACAATCTTAGATGAATTTACGATTTCTCCCGCGGGGGGCGGATAAAATGGGGGGAGGGGCGTGTTTGAAAAACTTTTACTCCAGGTGTGACCCTCCGATGTAACATACACAGTTGAAATCTTGAACATTTACGTCACCGATCATGGGTAGGATTAAAAATATACCAATCTTTGATGAATCTAAGATGAATATTTACGACGTTTACAGTCATAGATTTTTAAATAAAAGAAAATTCATTAAAATAATTGCAATATAATTTCTTGATAATTTAAATTTTTTTGTATAAAAAAGGCTTAAATACTTGTCTTATATAAAGATGGATTTGTACATTTTCAAAAAAAAATATTAACGCCGCTCTTATTTTCTTAATAAATGATCACTTTTATCTCTTCATATTAAAAGCCGAAAGCAAATAAATTCTGCACAAACCCAACCTATCTCGAGCAATGAATGTAATCGAATTACAAAATGGATATCCTTTCCAAAGATATTCAAAGCGAAACTTCCAGCATTCATAAAGTTCTCGTTCCCATTCAGGAAGACAGATAATTCGCAGATCGCAACTCAAACTTCGAAGTGAAAGGAAAACGTGCACGTGCGATAACAGAAACACGGCCGCTGGTTCAGATAATTTGGTTATTTTAGGAACACCGTAATGAATTGGATTTCAGTGTTCATCCCAAGTTCAGTCCGGAAATCTAATTACCAAAACATGTTGGACTTGACGTGAAGTTAATTTGTGTCCTTTTCATGATCCGTTAAAGTTTAAAGGGATACTTCAGTTTCCGGTAAACGCTGGTTTGTTTTATATGGCAATACAAATAATTCTGAGACTTATTCTATTGATAAAGGATAGAAGAAGGTCATGTTCTAACCACAAAAAAATTTTCTCTACTTTTAATGAATACTGCATTATAATATTAAAATTATGGGAGCCGTTTTAATACCCATTTATTCATACTTCGGCTTGGAGCCGGGACAAATTAACATTGTTTTGTTGAGCTAAATATATTTTTAACTGAAGGAACTTTGAATTGTCTTAGGATGATTCAACATAGCACCCTTCCTAGCGATGTTAGTAAATTGTTAAACAGAAGCACGAGTAACAAGAATCATTGAGAGGACGTAAAGGTGCTACCCAATGATTCTTGGAGTTAGAAAGAAGGAGATAAAATTTCTGAGGATGAAACGCTTGAAAATGCCTGCTTTGAGAATTATATCTAGGTGTCGTTAGTGTTGGTAAAGTAGCTACTATTGTTAGTTGGCACAACAGAAAGGCGTAGTATTTAGTATACATATAATTAAGGATTCCCTAATTATGGACATAATTAAATAGTATGTTTTCATAGTTGTAGGATAGAGTATAGAATATATGGAGATAAAAATAAATTAAAAAGTAAAAATAATTTTGAATGCTTAGGAATGTTCTTTATTGTTTCATTTCTACTTTGAATTGTGCTA
The DNA here is from genome assembly GCA_951213105.1 of Amaurobius ferox. NCBI lineage: Eukaryota > Metazoa > Arthropoda > Arachnida > Araneae > Amaurobiidae > Amaurobius > Amaurobius ferox. The sequence continues at coordinate 41,031,502 of OX578137.1, read as the reverse complement.
ATAATTTATTTCTATAAAATTGCAGTTTAAATAAATATTTTAGGCTTTTCGACATAGAAATGTATGCAATGCAGGACAAATTATCTTATTCCAGCGCCATCTAAATAATAGTCTCAAACGATATTAGCGTTTTTTTAATATGCAGTTTTAACTCCTAACTTTTACCTCCACGGGTTGCATTGTGATGTCCTTTTCTAAACCAGGCTTCGAATTCTTCAACACGGTACCATTCTAGACCTGCAGCTTCGGTATTTGATAATTGAAATATATTTTTGTTTCTTGTAGTTGGTGACGAGTATATTATCATAAAGTTGCGCCCATTGTAAGATTTTCATAATTTTCGTAGAACTATTTATCAACATGATTATGCAATAATTAAAACATATGTGTTACCAATTTAGGGTTATAAAAGAGGGTTATTATTTTATCTGTTCTAAACATCGTAACATTTTTTTAATGTTGTTCAGCTATGTCTGTTCGTCAGATACTTTAGAGTGCAAATAGGGGTGTTTTGGGTGTAAGAATTTTAGAATTTCTCTGGTAGAAGTAACTTTAAAACAAGAAACGGCAGATTGTTTTGCTACGCCCACTGTTAATAACATTTCACGATTCATAAAACTCACCAAATTCCTGAGCTGCAGATTATAAGATTGTTGAAAATAGACCGATGGAACCAATAATGGAGACATGATCAGTGTCGACAGTTAAGCGGCAAAGGAAAACAAAAGCTTACCAGTATAATTGTGTCTTTATGACGGACCGTTTACAACGCAAATACAATATGTTTGAGATTAAATGATTATCCAAATTTGATTATTTCTACAACGAAGCCTATTTTTCACTTATGTAAAATGTAAAAGCAAAATATGTAGAATGAGTTGTATTAAAACTGCTGTATTTCTTTAACACAAAATAATTTAGCACATGGAGTCTGCATGGCTGATATGAATGAAATATTAATTGATTTTATAAAGAGAAGGACGATTTTTTTCGATGAAGTTTTAAGCATAGAGTTTAATTACTTGTAGCTCCATGGTCTTAATTTTTAAATAAAATAAATTATTATAGTACTGTGATGAATGAAATGAATGGGAGAAAGTTTTGAATGAAATGCTGTTTTTATAGAGAGATCCAAGCGTGTTATTTTTTCTATGACGTCATCTGAATTAATTTCAGTTGTTTTCGATGAAGTTTACAAATATAATAAATTATCGCAGTATTATGATAGTTTTAAAAATATTACCGTGGAATGTATCGCATTTTAGAGATATTTAAACCAGGCAATTTATATATCAATGCCGTCATTTGAATGAAGTTCATTTTTTTCAATGAAGGTTTAAGTTTTCAAATATAATAAATTAATGTAGTATTGTAATAAGTTTTAAAATATTACCGAGGAATGTATTGCATTTTAGACTTTTTTAAATAAAATTGCATTGAAGTTGGAAAGTGTTTCATAATCAATGCTTTAAGCGTAATTGATCGTTCTTGTTAAAAATGGCATTAGCTGAGTAAAACGCTGGGCTTAGAGATAGATATACATACATAGAGGCACGTCTTTCATTAGTGTATATTGTGTTTGATATTTTTTACTTTTATTTATCGATTATACCAAATTAAAATATTTTATTGATTAGAAGATTTATTGCCTACGATGTACTCGTATTTCGAATTTCAGGAAAATATCCTACGAAAAATAGTCTTTCAAAAATATCCTAACATATTCGATATTCAAAAGATTACTTGACCTTATTCTTAAAATAAACAAGCATTTATATAATTCCAAATTATTCCATTACAGAAAAATTGAATTAAAATTTGACCAGTAAATTTGTTAAATTACCGTAAAATAGATTACATTTGTATCCGTAATTGTTTCAAAAACTATTCATACATAGTAACATATCTATTAATTGCTGGTTATATTTTCGCTAAGACCACTTAAACGAATTGAATTTAGCCGTTAGCTGGATCTTCACAGAAATCTGGAGGACCAATTATCTTGATATCTTTTACGATATCAGAAGAATGGGTTGTTTTCTTTCATTTATTGCAGAAACTTTTTGAAGATTAACGTGACGCCTGTGTTTATACCATTTATCTTTAATAACCTCTAATGCTACTTAAATTTTCCCTCATCGATTACGATCATTTTATTTTGGTAAAAGTTCGTTAGTATCTTTTAGTGATTAGGTGAGGGGATCTTTTTGCGTTACAAATGGATATAAAACATAATAATGCGCAAACAAGAATGAATAATTATTTCGAAAACATGTTATACGTAAGTTTTGAAAATTATTTGGATTTCCTTCTTCAGTGCAAGAAGTCAACCTGAATGTCTAAATAAATGCAAGTCAAGGTTGGCAAAAGTGAAAATGGCAAAACCACAGAGATTGGTTTAGCCGACATAGTCTTATACTTATTTGGAATTTTAAGTCCAGACTTGTACTGAAGGATACAATCCAAATTAATTCCAAAACGGACATATGCTTATTTATATTTATTTACGCTGCATTTAACGTTATGATTCAATCCATTATTGATTGAAGCCACGCGCTTTACTTAATATATATATTAACTACTGGCTATTCCCACTAAGACCACTTAAGGGTGAGCGTCAGTAAATCTTCTGCCCTATCCGAGCTTTGTTAATTTTCGCAGATCACGTTTTTCGCCGAAATTATGCTCAAACAGTTGCGAAATATTTTCTGAAAAATAAAATGCAATGCTTAGATTATATTAAAACTAAATTTAATACTTAATAAAATATAGAATATATTTTTTAATTTAATCCAAACTATTTTTGGTGTTGCCATCTGTTGTCGTAATTTAATTCATATAGACTATTTTTATTTTTTAATGAACATTTTTAAATGTATCTTCCTTCTAATACAGTATTGAATACAACAACAGATCATATATAACAATGCAACAATAACGGAAAGGTAATTTCTCATTCTATAAATTTGATAAGGGGATCTGAATGTACATCGCTGAGGACTGCAGCTTTGTCTTCAAATTTCTTTGCCTTCAAGTCCAAGTTCAATGACCTGTCCGTGATTGTGGCATTATTGTATATGATCTGTTGTTGTATTTAATAGCGTATTAGAAGGAATATACATTTAAAACTGTTCATTAAAAAATAAAAATATTCGGTAGGAATTAAATTACGAGAACAGATGTCAGCACCAAAAATATTGTGGATTAAAATAAAAAAAATGTATTCTAAATTTTATTGAGTATTAAATTTAGTTTTAATATAATCTAAGCATTTAGTTTTATCTTTCAGAAAATATTTTGCAACTGTTTGAGCAGAATTTCGGCGAGAAACGTGATCTATGGAAGTTAACAAAGCGGGGATAGGGCAGAAGATTTACTGACGCTCACGCTTAACATAATTGAATTTAGCCGTTAGCTTAATCTTCAGAAAAATCTGGACAGCAAATGATCTTGATATTTTTTAGGAAATCAGAAGAACAACTCATCTTCTTTCAACTATTGCAGAAATGTTCCTGAAATTAATATGACGCCTGTGTTTATACTGTTTATGTCTAATTTACTCTAATGCTACTTAAATATAATTTCATCGATTCTAGCCATACGATTTTCGTAAAAGATCTCTTTGAGTAACAAATTGATATAACAAGAAGTAAAATAATGGACAAATAAAACTGTATCAAGAAATGTGCAAATGCCTTCATATGGTGCAAGCGGTGTGCAATCTTCATCTTTTGAGTGTAATATTAAGCATTTTTATTCTCTTTTACATACTTATTTCGTACAGTCATTTCGAACTTCTGGGAAAACTGGAAGTGACATCTCCAGAACCGGAAATGGGAATCCATTGTGAATTGCTCTACCACATCTGGAATTTAATGGTGAATTCATATCAGCTGATATGATACAGATATGCATGTCATGCCAGTTGAAAACACCGAAAATCAATAGACGTCTGAGAATCATCGACAAAAATAATAGTACTAAATTTCATTCGAGTTTTTAAACTTATTAAAGATATGTGGAGCTCATTTAAAAAATTAAATTTCAATGTCGAGCAAACGGCTGGTGATATACGATATATTAAACAATTGGATTCTTTTAAACTTGGTTAAAATTCCAAGTAGTGTTGTCTTAAGAAGTCTTCAGTCATTTGATTGTATATTCAAATTTTATAAATTTATTTACATTAGATCAAAAATGTTCAATATGTAAAGAACAGTACATATCAGCGATTAATGTAATTTGCTATTTTATTTAACATTACATACACAATATTATTTTCCTTTGCATTTTTAACATAACTATCATTTTATGCCATTTCTGCCATTTTCTAAAATATATATTTGAAATATTGAGGGTCTTAACCTACTCTATCCCCAAAATCAATAAGTTTTGAACAAATAGAGAAAAATAAATTAAATATAACAAATTTCATTCATTTTTTGTATTTGTTCGAGAGATATCAAAGGTACAGTCTCACAGGCATCATTGAAAAAATAAGAATTGTATTCATGGATGTTCCGTTCCGTAAGTCCATCAAAGTTGAAGAGTCAGATTATTACTCTATCACAATATTTTGCATTTACAACTGTGCATTTTAAGGAAAGTAAAGATGCTGTTAAATGATGGTTATAATGCGAAATATAAATATCACCGTATATAAACATCAGTAGAGCAGTCTCAATCTTTGTTTGGGCCCCTGGGTAAAAATGAAGTATAGGACTCACTTTAAAATTATTTTTTAGTTCTCTGTATCGATCGTTTAAAAACCTGACATGCAGCAAATGTGGTCAACATAATATTTTAAGAAGAAGGAAACTTGCAGGTTTATGGTCGTCAAATTTCAAAACCGTGATTATCAGAACCTTAATCTAGATAGGAAGATAAAAAAAGCAATTTAGACAGGAAACCTAGGATTTTTAAATTCGTCAAGAATAAAGGATCGTACTACAAATACTGATCAAAATTTATTGAAAGAGCGGTCTTACAATAGTAACAAAAATAAAACCCTGCAATATTTCTTTTCGATCACTATGAACCTATTGGTATGATAATTGACGCAAATTCCATTTCATTAAATGAATAAAAATTATATTGAGTGTTTTTGGACTTATAAATAACATTGATTCTGTTGAACAATATAGTAAATTTCGTCTCTGTTTACCTCAGGTGGTAATCTCTTACATCAGGTGGGTTTAAGGGTAATCCGTATCCCTTAAAACCAAAACCCTGAAAACCGTAGTTGATAATCAAATGGAGTTCTTTCAGTGCCGATTCTTCCGATGTTTTTTCGGCCTTAAAAGGTACTTAAAGTCTGACTTCATCAGCAGAAAAACGAAGATTATAATCTACAAAAGTTTAATCAGACCCATTCTTACCTACTCTGCTGAGACTTGGGCAATGACAGAAAAGGTTAAAAATATCATTTCTGTTTTTGAGAGAAAAATCTTGAGAGATATTTTTGGTGGCTTAAATTGTAACAACATCTGGAGAAGAAGAACTAACTCTGAACTTTATAAGTCTTTTAATGAACCAGATATAGTCAATTACATCAAGATTCAGAAAATTAAATGGTGGGTCACCTGTGCAGGATGGCCGAAAGCCGTACAACAAAAAAGATCTTTTCGGCCAGATCATTCGGCACCCGTAAAAGAGGATGACCTAAACTCAGATGGCTTGACTGTGTAGACAAGGACTTTAAAATTTTAAAAGTTTTGAACTGGAGGTCTTTGGCCAGGGATAGGGGACCCTGGAGTTCTATACTGCGGAAGGCAAGGGCCCATCCTGGGCTGTCAGGCCACTGAAGAAGAAGAAGAAGTTCTTTCAGTGCAGGATTTGTTTCCTAATATGAAACTTATGGCAGTAGTTTGGCCCGACCGGGATACTTGTTTTCCACCGGGGCCCGGCCATCAGACTTATCCTTTCTCTAACGACCCAACGCCTTTGCTTCAAGAAAACGTTTATGAAATGAACCTCCTAGATTCTTCACATTGCCGTCTTCCTAGTTTTTCACTTCATAAATTTATGTGAATGCATTCAACATTGAACAATCAACAACAAACAGTTAGTGTAGCTACAAACAATTCTACACTTTACAGCGCTAGTTGCTTCTTTAGTAAATCTTCCAACTCCCAACTTGATCCTCCCAACTTGATCCTGAATCCATATCACTCATCATCTAAACTCTATTCATAGCATATTCTAAAAAAATAGATGTTTGAAGAAAATTCAAAATTTTTGAACCGGAAGTGAAAATCCCAAGTAAACCCCCAGCTCCTCTGTAATTTGATGCTGAATTCATATCACTAATCGAATAAGCTTTATCTATAGTCAATTCTGAGAAATTGGTGTTTTTAGGGAAACTTTTGAAGCAAGACGTGGAAAGGAAGTGAAAATCTTTAATGAATCTATTAACCCCTTCCAGAATAAAATGCTGAATCCATATCAGTCACAATCTAAGCTCAATTTATAGCCAGTCCTGAAAAATAGATGTTTCAAAGAAAATGTAAATTTTCGAATCGGAAGCGATATCTCCTGAACCAAAAGTGAAAATAGATGCTGAACCTATATCAATCATTAACTAAGCTATAACTATAGTCAATCTTGATAAATCGATGTTTCACGGGAAATTCCTGAAGGAAGTAAAAATGCTTAGCGAACTCCTTATTCTCCTCACAAATTATGTTCTTAATCCCTATCATTCATTATTTAAGCTCTATATAAAGCAGATCTTGAGAAATAGATGCTTCAAGGACAAGATATTAGTAAAAACAATAGCATGGTAACATTTTAGCTACTAATAAACTTTGATTGTGAAATTTTTGCTATATCTCCTTAAATTCGTTTTTCAAACATTTGTGTTGAACAAAGATATCGGTCCCGCGCTAGTTATTATAATATATACATTCTCAAATTCTCAAAACTTACAATTACTGCAAACACCCAACTGTCGAAAGGAATAAACTGTAGAAGGGAATAAACTATTACATTAACCACATCATGGAGACTTAAGTAGACAGCTGAAGTTGAAGTGTGTGTGGAAAGGATTTAGGGATTTAGTAGTTTTCTGAAGTGTCTATTCTCCATTTAGTAAATAAAGAGCAGTTGAGCACTCCCTTAAATGCTTATGTCTTTACAATTAATAGTCTATCATATAGGGTATCTTTATGTTCTAAATATAATATTTTATGTTATCGTTGTAAAAGAAGGAGGGTGAGTTGGAGTTGTACAATCTGCCGAATATCAACTAAAGCACCTGTCAGTTTAATCTTTTACCAAAATATGAGAAGTGGGGTTTATAATAAGGGTTTCGCTGATATAAAGATATGTTTATTAAACACGTTTTTAATATTTGTATACCGGTAAAAGAGGGGTGATTTCATGAACTTTTACATATAGAGAAGGAAGTTATAAAATACTGGATATCATAGTTGTAATGCAATGTTAAATATATTGAAATTAACATGTATCGTAATAGAGGATAATATGGAAACAAAAATATTGCCTTACTAATAATTCTACTGAAAAACATTTTTGATGCCTCTATTTCTAAGGGTATGCTTGTATATTACAATTAAGGAGGTTTAAGTAACTTATTTTGACTGTACCCAAAGTTACAAAAATATTGTATGACTACGGCAGAATTGCATCGCTCCGCTCGCTTTTTCCAGACCCCCCCTACCACCACCACCTTCTTTTTGTTTCAGTTTGAATTTCTTAAACATTGCGGGAAACAGCGTCTTCACAACCCAAAATATGTGTAAAATTACAAAAAAAATCATAGTCGAATAAAATAAATTTATTGATAAAAATATATTTTATTAATTTTAGCTGAAAATTCTGAGAAATCTTCCCTCTACATACTCTGCGATTTTCCGCCACATTTGAGGAGACAGAACGCCGAAATTCCATCAGTCCTTTTATCAGAAAATTCCAAATAATCGCCTCTTTCTACATTTTTTTACGATTTTGCGTCGCCTTTTAGGGGACAGATTGACGAAACTCTATAGTATATATAATAACTATTGGTCGTATATACAGTTCCAATAGTTCTAATTCAGGAAATGCTTTTCATAACAGACCCAAGAGAAGAAAAATCAATTATAAAAATACTTCCCATAGCTTAATTAATCAAGCATAAAAATAAGTTCCATTGTCATATGATAAAAAGCACCTGAGATTTCATTAATCAAAATTTTTGACAGATAATTGGAGACTAGGTAGACTAGTTATCGATATTTTATCTAACGAAATTAAATTTTTGTACGACTCCCAAAATCTATATTTTTGCAATTTCTTTTGATCGGGTCAAAATATTTTAAGTCCTATAACGTTTAAAATATTTTTCAGTCAATTTGAGAGCCATATTAGAGAGCCGGATTAAAAAAAAATCTGTAACAAATAAGGGACAATTTGCTAATTTGAACTTCCTTTGGAATGGGCACGTATGAAAAGTTGAATTCTGTACCCTGATTTTTAACACTAAACCATGTCACATGACCAAAACTATCGTTATCTTAAGTATAAAGAAAACTATCGTTGTCTGAAGCAAGGTCTGTCTTATGTAAAGCATTTCTTAAATTGAAACCATGCATCATCGACCAATCGTTCAAAATATATTAAGTCGTATAATTTTTTTAAAATACCCTGTTGTCCCAAGGCAAATTTGGGACATTGCAAATTATGGCGGAGTGTAACCTATAAAGACGGTCCCTGTACTTCTCCGGTAATGCATATACACTTCCCTAAGAAAACACCTGCAAAAGGATGAGCAAGCCATGTTTCTGGGAAATGTGGACAACGATCCCCCAGTTACAAAGGGGCGCAGCAGGGCGCTCTTGGGGAGAGCTGACCCTTGTCCGGTTCGGGTGCACGTGCACGCAAGGTCGTGAGAACCCGCGGTCCACCTGCCAGATATTAATTCTGGGGTGACCGCCATCCTCCTGTCAGCACAGCACCCAATAACTGGACATTTTTTGGAAACATCCAATGAAGCTACCAGGGGCGTTGATGGGGGGGACCAGTAACAAACCTGGGGCTTAATGGTGTAGGAGGAGACATTTTTTCCGATGATCGAGAGAGTTTGAGAATTTTCAGAAAGAACGAAAATTGAGTTTAAGACTTCAGACAGAACGGAGAATTGGTTTGTGTGCTCGAGAGAGAAGAGTCTCTCAAAAATTACGTCTGCAGCGATGTCCGGCGATTCCTCCACCGAAGTACCCTGTATCCAGTGTCGCTTCCAACAATGTTCGAAGGTATGAAATGCATGTATCACATACTTAATCTGATTGACACAGTTTTAATTAACGTCTTACTCTCTCGACATCTTGTTAAATCCACAAGAGCAGAAATACCCGGCAGTGAAAACGGAACTCCTCGCCATCCATCAGGGGATTCAATTTTTTAGAAATTTTCTTTACGGCCGAGAATTCTTCATTTTGTCCGATCACCGATCCTTAGGGGACCATTTAAAAATGCAAAATCCTCCAACAATCATGCAAAGGTGGGCTCTCGAAATCGCTGAATATAAATTTAAATTTATCCATCTCCCAGGGAAAGAGAACGTTCTGGCCGATTATTTAAGTCGGGAAGATTTTTCAAACAACCGCGATGCGAGAAGAGATGCGGAACAAGCTCGTCACACTAGCCCGACGCAGGAGAGGGGCAGCGAAGACCGGTTTTCATATGTAAACAGAGGGGAACACAGCGGATTTGAAAAGAGCGAAATTGTAAATAAACAAACCAGCGGACAGTGTATCAACAATGTTGAACACAGGACACAGGATGAAAGTAATGGATATGTCAACGCAGAAAGTATATATATAAATAATGTAAATAAAATGATAGACGTCCCCAGTATTCGGGACATTTTGAGAGAACAAGATAGAGATACAAAAATAAAAGAACTAAGAGAAAATTTGAGGAGTTATAAAAATAAAAACAACAAGAATTATGAGGCATTTTATATCGACGAAGAAACAGGCTTACTAATGCATATAGGTAGATGGAAAGATCGTCCTTGGCGAGAGGATTACAAGAAGACAATTGTTATTCCGCGGGGGTTACAAAGAAATGTTTTAGCCATGGCTCACGTCACACATTCAGGGGTTGACAAAACCTTCAAACTGTTAGAAGATCGATATTTTTGGAACGGGATGTACAGCGACACCCATAATTATGTACTTTCTTGTGAGACATGCCGTGCAAGGAAGGGAAAATTACAATTAGCAGTAATGGGCAGAAATCCTACACCGGAAGGCCCTCTTCATAAAGTATCAATTGATTTATGCGGCCCTTTCAAAACAAGTGTAAATAATAACAAATACCTGCTAACCATGATCTGTCAATTCACAAAGTACCTCACAGTATTCCCTATTCCTGACATACGGGCGGAAACTATAGCGGAGAGGCTGTTAGAATGTTTTGTAGACAAAGGTTTTCCCTGGACGATCCAAAGTGACAACGGTACCCAATTTACATCAAAAATTTTCCAAGCAATGACAAGGAGGTTACAGATAATATCAAGACTCACGTCAGTTCGGTGCCCGTTTGTAAATGGACAAGTGGAGAAATCACACCATGCCATTAAAAATACCATATACACACTCACAGAAAACTCGCCTTATTGGGATACAGCAGTCCAAATTCACACGATGACATACAACGCAACGGTACATTCATCAACAGGGGAAACACCAAATTTTCTTTTCTACGGGCGGGACATACCAACATTATTCGAGTCACAGATTTTAAATGAACAGGACACAGCATACCCCAATTACATTTCAAATAAAATCACTACCATGCAAAATACTTTTAGGGCAGTAACCAAAAATTTAAATCAGGCAAAAGACCGACAGGAAGAACAGCAGTTTTCCAGAGCCAACATGCAAGAGTTAAAAATAGGGAGTCGAGTGTTTTTAGAGGGGCAAAATGCGTTTGGTACAGCAAAGTTCTCAGGTCCATACCGAATAATAAATAGAATAAACAGGTTCATATACATTATCCAATTGTGTGAAAAACCTTTCGCTAAGACACAAAGAGTCCACATAAATCGTCTGAGAATTATCATCGATAGGAGGGAACACTTAAAACACCCACAGGAATCAACGAAAATTATGAAGTACAAATCGCCACTATTACCCACCCCAAATATAGAACCAATTCAATCCCCTCAACCGGAAAGCAACAATTCCTTCCCGTATTTCTTATTTGACGAGTTTGAGCCACAAGTCATAAGTAAACAAAACGCACGCCAATCGCAGAATGTCAACAGCCAACACAGTAACGATGAACGAACGCCCCCTCCTCCTCTCACAAACAACTGCGCACCCGTTCTCCTGGCAAAGAACCTAGCCGTGCCAGAGATAGAAAATGCGACTAACACTGAACATGCCATCCCTCCTCATCACATGCCAGAGAGCACCAACAACGAGAATGCCATTATTTCGGACCGTATTCTGGACCAGCGTCAAGTGCAACTTGACGATTCCCCCCCCCCCTCCCCAGCTTGGGCAAGAGGAAAACATCGAAAATAAAAAGGGGACTGATCCCGTACAAACGCAAACAGTACAAGCACAACCGCAAGAACTGGTTTCTGATACAAGGGAAAAACACAGGGATTTCTCCTTAGTCAATTCTGCGCAGGAAGGTTCCAGAATCGGGGAGAGTATACAGGATGAAGAGAAACTTAACAAGACATCAGTACATAGGCCAATGCCTTCTCACACGTATGCTTTAAGAAGTAAGGTTAGAAAAGAATAAAAATTTAAAATAAATGTAGGAATAGATATACAAATTTTTTATATTTTAAACTCGATATTGAAATGGTAAATAAAGAAAAATAAGGTTAGATAAGAATTTCAAGAGAAATATGGGTGAATTTTGGAAACACGACTACAACAAATTTTATATACAAATATATATAAATAATAATAATAAAAAAAAAAAAAAAATAGGGGCGAGAGAAAATATACATCAAAAATTGCACGAAAAGCGCGTAAAACGGGGCGCAAACTTTAAATAAATATTGAATTATAAATAAAAGAAATTTTAAATAAATATTGCATTATAAATAGAAGTAATTTGAAATAAATATTACATTAATTAGAAGAATGTTTAAATGAATATTGCATAAAATAGAATTAATTTTAAATAAATATTACATTAATTAGGAAATTTTAAATAAACATTGAATTATTAATTAGGGAATTTTAAATAAATATTGCATAAATTAGGAAATTTTAAATAAATATTACATTAATTCGGAAATTTTAAATAAACATTGAATTATTAATTTTAAATAAATATTACATTAATTAGAAAATTTTAAATAAACATCGAATTATTAATTAGGGAATTTTAAATAAATGTTACATTAATTAGGAAAGTTTAAATTAACATGAAATTTTAAAATAATATTGGAGTGCAATTAAAGGGGATTTTAGTAATTTTAAATAACTAGTGCATTATAAACAGATGGAATTCTAAATAATTATTGCAAAAATAATGAATTTAAGTAAGACTGTAACGGAAAAGACGTTGCGACATTTTAAATATTATAAGCGAGTGATTTAGATGAAAAACGGAATAAATAAATAAAATATATAGGAATGGATATGGCGAAAATTACTTTTATGGTAATAACAAGAATTTAAATATAAGAATAAAGGGAAATTACATTAAAATCAACAAGCGGATAGTAAGGACACGGAATTTGGATAAAGTAAATAAATGTTTTAAAAATAAATAAATAAGTAAGGAATGAGAATAACATACATTTTTTTTTAACATAAGGGATAGCAATGAATAGGAATTGACGACAATGAGACATAGGTAAAAATTTAAAAAATACTAACACAGTAATATAATAAATTTTTAAGGTTAAAAATTAAAACTTTAAGGAATATCTATACATTTTTGAGTGAAACTAGGGGAATGATCTACCATCCTAGACGTACTTATATTGCGCATTTAGCAAACCATGGTGAGTTTCCATGTTAATATTTAGCCATGCGCGATAAAGTAATTTTTCTTCTTTTTTAAAAGCTAATGGTTAAATAAAAACACTTACCCCTTTCATCGGCATACAGTACACCTTGGTAATCCAAAAAGAATTCTGCATATCACACTTAAAATTCCCTTTTACACATTATAAAAATAAAAAAACACTCAAACATGTAGGTAACACACACGCTTTATCTTTCTCACACGAGGTCGCTTTATTCTGCGGGGCCACGACTGTAAGGGCACGGGATCCTTTGAAAATCCGGAATTATCCGAATATCTGAGTCTTGCCAACCCTGGGAAAACTGGTTTCATGAAAAAGGCTTGTGTACTGACGTTGACGGGAAAAGTTTATTCTGTGCATAGGTTCTCACGGGTTTATAGGGGTAAAAAAAAAAAAGAAAAGAAAAAGATAGCTGACGGTTTACAAGGAAGAAATTAAAGTAAATACGTACTGCTTACGGAAGGTTTAATATAAAGAAGTTACGAAGGTAGACCGTGAAAGAAATATAAGGGAGTTTAAAATGTAAGATAATTACGGATTTATGGCAGATAGTATTAAAGAGAACTACGGACGCAAATTCATAAAATTTCCAAGGAGTTTACGATAAAAAAAAAAAAGGATAAGAGAATTATGAATTTTATTTGTAAATGGTTTATTGAAAAGAAAATTTGCAAAAATTTATGATAAGAATAAATGTAAGAGAAGTATGAAAATTTTTAGGAAATGGTCTATTAGATGAAAATTCTAAACGCTAAGGCGAGATTCGGAATACAGAATTTGGGATTATGTATATAAGGGATATATAAAGGAGAGTTAATTGATAATTTGAAAAAAAAAATATGTTTATTGTGTTTGTACAAATTTTGAATTTATTAGGAAATGTAATATGGCATGGCAATTCGTGATAATATTGACAAAAATTTATTTGTTTGTTTTTCTTTGTATTTTCAATGAGATAGCATAATGTATTTGTAAATATTAGTAAATGGTGAGATGTTTAATCAGTGAGAAAATTTTGTGGGCAACTTAAATGTTGAAAGGAATGTGAGAAAGAGAAATAAAAAAAAAATAGATAAATGATAATAACGATAGGAGAAAGTACTGTATTTTGAAAATTGAATAATGGCGAATTAAGTAGGGAATTATTTTCTTGTAAAAAAAAAAAAAAAAAAAAAAAGTCAGGGACTTAATGTTTAATGGGTATTGTAAATTCCAGAGAGAGAATTTGTGTCATCAGACTGTATGTATATGTATGCATTGGTGTATCGATAAAGTGTGTGCCTCAACTAAGATTCGTCCATACATGAAAATTCAGTGATTGATGCAGACAGTGATGTGTTGTTCTCACAAGAAAACTTTCTTTTCACAGCGAGAAGTGATGCAGTAACGTCATCCACATACAGAGTTCCAGACTTACAATTTTCTTTGCACTTCCATCACAGTGATACGATTATGCAGTGTCGTGCTTTCCACATAAAACTTTCAAAGTCCACGATTTTCACACCCCCATGATAGTGTGATAGACGATTATTCAGTGGCGTGATTTTCACATAAACTCTCAAAGATCACAGTTTTCACACCTCCATGACAGTGAGATAGACGATGCAGTATCGTGCTTTATACGTAAACTTGCATTCTACATATGTTTATTTCACAGCGGAACTACACAGTGATGTGCTCCATCTGCAGATCTCCAAGTTCTAATTTTCTTTGCACTTTCCAGGACACTGAACTAGGAAACAATGGCGTGATATTGAGACGCAGACCCTCTGCTACAATTCTTAGTAGAATAACTTTTTCACACTCCTTACAAACTTTTGAACTTTGCACTTATCATTGTTACCATGAACATTCTTCCAACTTTTGGGCAGCCAATTTATCGGACTTCGAATCTCTATAGAACTCAAACATGTCGGACAGAAAACATTTGATACTTCCTTTTCCATGAGTTTAATGACATTGGTGTGCATTGTGACATTATTTTGTTATATATATATATGTGTGTGTGTGTAAATGCGTTTACAGTTTTTTTTTTAGGTGAATACTAGCCTGTGGCACGGTTCTACTACGGAGAGGGGGGTGAATGTCCCAAGGCAAATTTGGGACATTGCAAATTATGGCGGAGTGTAACCTATAAAGACGGTCCCTGTACTTCTCCGGTAATGCATATACACTTCCCTAAGAAAACACCTGCAAAAGGATGAGCAAGCCATGTTTCTGGGAAATGTGGACAACGATCCCCCAGTTACAAAGGGGCGCAGCAGGGCGCTCTTGGGGAGAGCTGACCCTTGTCCGGTTCGGGTGCACGTGCACGCAAGGTCGTGAGAACCCGCGGTCCACCTGCCAGATATTAATTCTGGGGTGACCGCCATCCTCCTGTCAGCACAGCACCCAATAACTGGACATTTTTTGGAAACATCCAATGAAGCTACCAGGGGCGTTGATGGGGGGGACCAGTAACAAACCTGGGGCTTAATGGTGTAGGAGGAGACATTTTTTCCGATGATCGAGAGAGTTTGAGAATTTTCAGAAAGAACGAAAATTGAGTTTAAGACTTCAGACAGAACGGAGAATTGGTTTGTGTGCTCGAGAGAGAAGAGTCTCTCAAAAATTACGTCTGCAGCGATGTCCGGCGATTCCTCCACCGAAGTACCCTGTATCCAGTGTCGCTTCCAACAATGTTCGAAGGTATGAAATGCATGTATCACATACTTAATCTGATTGACACAGTTTTAATTAACGTCTTACTCTCTCGACATCTTGTTAAATCCACACTTGAGTAAATAGTAGGGACGAATTTAAACAAATATAAATGGAGATTTTAATTACATACATTCTTTAAGTATTCTTGATTTTTGAAAATGTCAATGGAGAGTCATTGTAATTTGTTAAGAATGTTAATTGAACCAATCAAATATGTTTTTATTATTATTATGTTTTAATTTCATTTTTATCAAATAAAACACATTGTTATTATTTTATAGCATGTCCGTTGTCCTCATTTGCCACTAATTTAATTCTATGTATTTTTGTTCGACACGGCCAATGTCGGAGATGAGAAACTATACTAATTTATGCGTTCTAACAGGACGTGTGGTGAAAACCCACATAACACCTGTATACTTATTTTAACATAATTAAGAAAATAATAATTTAATATACTTAAATGATAAAAAAGATTTTATGCATTTACAGAAGATTGAAAATGTAGTTACATACTTGCTATTTTATAATTGCGCGAAACTAGTGTTAGAAATAGAACCCCAAAACTTCTTAAGAATCTCTAAGTTATATTCACAACAGAACAGACCAATCACGACTTAGACAGAATTTGGAGTAAATGTTAAAGCTCGCACAAGCCAAATACAACGCAACTGTTTCATATAATGTGAGTGAATTTGCGAACGCTGTAGCAAATAAGTCTTCACTGCTCCTACCGGAAATCTAATTACTAAAACATGTCGGATTTCATGCGAAGTTAATTTGCATCTCTTCATGATCGGTTGGAAACTCCAAGACATATCACATACAGGTGGATGATAGTATTATCCAAAAGGAATATTGGATTTGCTCCGAATTTAATCTTTATGGAATAACGAAGGTAATAGTCAAATAATTTCTTAAAGGAAATGTAAAATAAGCAGAAATATTTCGTTACCAACGTTTCCTCTAGAAACTACTTATGGTTGCGATACGAAGAAACTAGAAGTTAAGAACTTCATATGGGGATGTATGTAAAGGTATGTAAAATATTCCTTATCAACCGCTTATCTGCAGCACTTGAGCTATTAATATCTTCGGGTAAATGCTGGCCATGCGCCTCTCCCAATCAGTATCATTAATATTATAAGACGCCTTAGTAAAACATGATTGCTATACCAACCCTATCAAAACTCAATTTATGACGCTAAACGCCCCCTAACAGGATCAATGAAGTCAACAGTGAAACTTACTATATATTGAATATCAATAAAATAATTCTGTAACCAGTGACGGCTCGTGAGGGACATGTAGAAGTGGGCGCTCATCTATGTATTTATGTCTGTATATATGTTGGTTATATATATGTATATATATATATATATATATATATATATAATTTACTATATATATATATATATTGCTGGACAAATGCTAAGGACGGATCACCAATTGCAATGTAGCACAACATTAAACGGGGGTGGAGGTCC
This sequence comes from Amaurobius ferox, assembly GCA_951213105.1. Lineage (NCBI taxonomy): Eukaryota > Metazoa > Arthropoda > Arachnida > Araneae > Amaurobiidae > Amaurobius > Amaurobius ferox. The sequence continues at coordinate 41,014,303 of OX578137.1, read as the reverse complement.
AGCAGGATAAAATATTGTTGCCACACTGTTCGGGCATTAGAATAAGGGTCATTTATTGTTCAGGAAAATACAGAAGGTTTTGAAATATCTGAAGTAAAAAAGTATTCATTTGATGCTGTGTACTGAGAAATGGAAAAATGTATATGAACGACAACCGACACCTTTGAGAAAGGTGTTAGAACGGGATATGTCCACCGTGGAGTTCGATGCAACATTTTACACGTCGTGTCATGCTTTGCACAACATTATCCAGCAGCTGTTGAGGCAAGTTATCCCACTCCTCTGTTAGTGCACGTATGAGGGTATTCTTGTTTGTTGGAGGATATTTTCGCCAGCAAGTCGCCTCCCCAAAGCATCCCAAATATTTCAATGTGGTTTAGATCTGGAGAACGTGCTGGCCATACGAGGAATTGAATACCCTCGCTGACTAGACAATCCTGAACACAGCGAGTGTTTGATGACATGGTGTGTTTTAGTCTATGAAAACAAATTTATCACCGACAGCACCACGGAAATGCGAACCTGAGGCAGCAGAACTTCATCAATGTATCGTTGGCCGATCATGGTCCCAGTGGCAACCACATGTAGGGGCGTGCGGCCATTGATCATGATGCTGGCCCATACCATGATACTGCATGCCGGATATCGGTCAGTTTCCTGGATATTTTCTGGACGATAAGCAGTACCACTCTCACGCCAGATCAGTTGGCGTCTATAATCCGATGACTGACCGAACCTACTCTCATCTGAAAATAGTACGCAAGTCCAGTCCTGTTCTGTCCAACTGCGATGCTCAGGACACCATTGCAAACGGACGGTAGTGAAGTCTGGACAATGAGGCACATACAACAGGTCTGAGGGCGTATAGTTCTCCTTCTTTCAAACGTTTGGCTATAGTTTTTTGGGAGATCTGCTGACCCGTGGTAGTAAGAAACTGATTTGCCATCTGCTGAACTGTGGTGCGTCGGTCTCTTTTTGTCGATAGGACAAAGTACCTGTCTCCTGCAGGCGTCGTACTTCTAACACGATCTCCCCCGTGACACACATTCCACTTGTATTAAATGCTTGCCACAGCCGTGAAACAACGCTGCGGGCGATGTCGAACTCCCTGGCAATATCTGTTATTTTTCGCCCTTCTTCGATCTTTCAAATAATACGGCCACGCGTAAAATCATCTAAGTGATATCGGGAAGACATATCGAAAACTTCAAGTTTGTCAATTAAATCTTTCCCTTAAAACTTTCACTTGGAGCAACAACTATCCACACGCGCCAAATCCTTTAAATCTCTTGTCAGCGCTATCACGTGACGAACAGGAGTGGGAATGAAAAATCTTCATAAGCACACCTCATCTTACTGTATCCCGCACTTATTCTGGGATATAGTGGTCAGTTTTTCTCTGACTCTCTGAAAGTACCTGAATGATAAAGGGGTTTCCACAAATTGACATTTTACAAATTCATGCGACACCCCTCTTCTGAAAATGAACTTGTCCAATTTTATGCAAATAATGACCAAAATCTCCGGACACCCTTGTACGGGGTGGATTCTGCTTGTGAAGTCAAATTTCTAGCTCTCAGATAAGAAGTCAGACGAGTTAACAAATTTAATTTCAAAGCCAGAAAAGTAAAATGGGTGGAAAACGCCAGCTAAATGAGTTTGAACGAGGTGAAATGATTGGTTGTTACCGCTGTGGAAATCTGTTCGTAAGATTTCTATCATGCTACGAATGGCTCGTTCCACTGTGAATAATGCCATCGTGATGTGGAATCGTACAGGCTGTGCATGCATGACCTCGTCTACCATGCAGTCTAGTAGAAAGCAACCGCGGAGTGCTGAAGAGAGTTGTGAAAGCGAACCGCATGCAATCGGCGGAAATAGTTTGTTCAGAATTTCAGGAAGCCTCTGGATGCAACGTCACCAGAATGACAGTTCGTCGGGAGCTGCGAAGTCTTGGTTTTCATTGGCGAGCTTCTGCATCTAAACCAAGCATTACAGCAATCAATCACAAGCTTTGCTTACAGTGGTGCAATGCGCGCAAAAAATGGAGTATTCAGCAATAGCGTCAAGTGTTATGGAGCGACGAATCACGGTACACTCTCTGGCATTCCGATGGTAGAGTCTGGTTGTGGAGATTGCTGGACGAACGTCTTTTACGTGACTGTATTGTGCATGGAAATTTAGTAAATCAATGGATACTGAATTGTGTAAAAATAACTTGAAAATAATAATGTTGTGTGATTTGTAAAAAAAGTTGTTTATTGTTAAAGGTATCAGTAATTACATATAAGTGTGCAATATTAGGCAAATGGATGTGCACATACTTAAAATTTCATAATTTAGTCAAAATTAAATTTTGCTTCATTTGAAAGCTCGACTTGATATAATGTTGATGAGTACATAACTGATATATATAGTGTATAATACGTGTATAAACTTTTGTGTGCCCAGTAAAACTTTGTGAATTACAACAGAACTATGACAAATATTCAGCATAGAAAAATGCCAATTACAGAGTTAGCAGAGACACGAACTTTAGCGGTGTTTCTTCTTTGTTTTTGTCAACCGGAGATATATGTGAGACCAGATTTGAGAGAAGATTTAGCGGAGACAGTTTTATGTTGAATATTTATGGTTGTCTGTAATATCAAACAATGCATCAGATTTAAGGACGCCACTTTTATTGCACCCTGATCCGAGAGGTCAAATAAGGCCATAAACATAGGGGGATAAAGTGAAGACAAGAGAATGGATAAAGATGTTAACCAATTATGGAGGATGTCTGGTCACATTGCCCTAAGGTCGGCCAATAGTTGACAAGATGCATGTCAAACCTCAGGCAAAAAGAGGTTGCAACATATTGAAAGTTCTAGAGAAGTTAAGTACAATTAGAGAGTTCAAAAGCAGGAAAGGTCGAGAAGTTCGAGTTCGACAAGAGCAGTTGGAGCAGACAAGAGTCGCAGTGAAACCAGAGTACGAGACTTCGAGTTTGTACGACTGGCGATGCAGTTATGATGAGGTTATATTGACCAGTGTTTTGTGATCAACTTTCGTACGAGACGGCGTACCACACCGTGAGTTGGTACAGTACGGTGTACATTGATGAAACAGAACCAAAGGTGGCTCTGTCAATGAACAAAGATAAAATTGGAGGTATGTGTTCCTATCAATAATTATAGAAGGTCATCAATGCAGTTTGGGCATTTTCAACTAAACTGGTCTCACATTTGCAATCTCCTCCGCAAATAATATGATAATTGTTGTAATTAATTTATTAATTAGCCAAATGTTGTTGATAAATAATTTAATTTTAAAGTTGAAATGCTGCAATTAATTGTGGTAATATGTTAATGTATTCTGTTCCAAGAACTCGCACTGAAGATAAATATGGTGGGTTTAAGCAGTACACAACGCAATGTGTTTTAATGGGTTTCACGATGTACGATATTACGGCCATGTGAGAGTTTTATTGAATATATGCTCTGCAGTTAAGTTTTGTGCACCAGAGTTTTGATCAGATCGTGTATATGTATTTAGTATATTAGTTAATTGTATTTACTCCAATTTAACTATCCTATAATTTACGATCTAAAATGTCAATTTGTGGAAATCCCCTTATCATCCAGGTACTTTGAGTGTCAGAGAAAAACTGATCACTATATCGTCGATATCTTTGTGAATTTTCACGATATTCTAGAGGATTTTTTTTATAAAAGTTACCCTACAGTATTCACTACAAAATCACGAAAGAAAACTATTGCTATGTTTCGCACCTGCGCAGTAAAAACTTAATTTTTTCTAATGCTTATATCTCATCGTATATTCAATGCTTTAATTTTCAACTGAAGTATAATAGTTTTCTTGGACGTTGATAAATGTTCTGTAAGTTTCGTGAAATTTGATTGAAACCTATGGATATTGTAAGCAAAAAACATGTAGAAAAATTTTGTTTTTCTCTAAAGAAACGTTTATATCTTCAAGAATATACATTTTTGTTTTACGAAATGCTTATACACATTGAACAAAACTAGTTAACTATTTTGTGAAAGTTACAAATCATTTCCAGCTTTTTATGATAAGGGTGATCAAATATATTTGCCCCCTTTTTCAATATCTTAATGATCCCCTAAATGTACAAGTCACCGAAACTTTACTGGAAAGTGTGCGTTTAAGCATGTTCTTCACGTCGCCAAAGTTAGAGAACACTTCGCCAAGTATTTGTTTAGAAATTCGAAAAATAGTCTATCATTCATATAGCGTCCAGATACTTTTGATCATATAATGTGTATATATATATATATATATATATATATATATATATATATATATAAATCAAGAGTAATAATTAATTAATAAATATTTTAATGATAATATGGGGTGTTCACGATTCCTTGCATGTTTTCCAGCTTTCTCTTTTAAACTCCATGATGATTACTCAGAAGTAGCTACAAAGGTTGCAGAGTGCACTTCGATAAAAATAACTTGCAATTTCGTAACAGTAGCTCAGTGGTAGAGTGTCGGTTGGCCAGTTCGAAGATCAAGTGTTTGATTCACGGTTGGAGCAGAAAGGTGCTTTACAATGGCGCCCGAACAAATCAACCTTGGGGGTCAGTGCAAAGATGTCGGAGGTCTGAAAGTGGCTCTAGTACAACTAGCATGGATTCAGTGGACTTCGGGATATGGAGCGTCGATTTCAAAGTGAGGAGATAACGACCAAGTAGGAAGCTAATCGGGAGGATAACAATAGCATTAGAAAGCTAACCTAAGGTAAGAATTGCAGGAGGTTGATAGTGAGATTGTCAGTTGCGCGCCAATCTGACATTAGGCAGTGGTTAATGCAGAGTCCACTTCAACAATAAGAGTTCGTAATTCCGTTCCAGTACCTCAACGGTATAGAGTCGCCTGGCCAGTTCGAAGATCCAGGGCTCAGTTTCCGGTTCGGGCAGAAATGTTCTTTACAAGGTATGAAAGAAAGTTGCAAGACAGTCTTTTTCTGAATGAGAAAGCTCCAAGACATGAAAAAAATCGTAGAACATACCAAATTGATTGTCACTGATGATTGGCACTGATAAGCTCTTATACCGTACGAGCATCCATACACCAAGTTAGTACGTTGTATGACCTCATTTTGCTTGGAGTATACTATGGTACGATCGGATATAGAGCTATACAAATGCCATACGCTGTTCTGTAGCAGATTTTCCCAGAGATTTTATAACTGTCACTCCAGATCCCGTATACTCATAGATGGCTGCAAGAGTCTCATTTAGTCTCATTCTAAAATGCCTGATGAGCAACCAATATGGAGACTGGGCAGGGTATGGAAGTGTTGCAACATACTTCTTTAGCGGGACACAGGGATCTTTACGGATACATTCCCGGAACACCTCATATGGGTGCTGTTAAGAATTATCGTGCTGTAAAAGAGCTCTTTGCAGACATTCTGTGAAAGACAACCACCCAGGATTCCTTGAGCATACCGCTGTGTTTTCAATGTTCCTCATATCTCTATTAGTAGTGACCGACTATCATTTGAGATGGGATGAAATTGGGCAGTGTGGTGGTCAACAGTCAAGTTGGGATTGGAACGTTCACAAGTGGTCTTCTATACTCTCACATGACGATCATTCGTTCATAAACCAAAGCAGCATTCGCCTGTTGCCAGTGTGTGTAGCAATCAGTGTGTGTAGCAATCAGTGTGTGTAGCAAGTAAAAAGTGGCAGAAACTTACATTTGTAATGTTAAGTCATTATGCAGGTGAGTCGACAATATAAAGTGGCCCTCAAATTTGATTTCCTGTGAAATTAAATCATAAAAAGTTTACAAATTTCATTGCAGATTTTAGTTAGCTTTCAAAATCTGCTTCCTGTATAGAAGTATCTTGCTAGACATAAATTTTTTAAATTGAATAGACTCCGGTATTCATTCGATATTTTTAGAATGTATTGATAAAATATCTTAAAATATTTTTTTAATCTTACAGTATTTTGCCTTTTTAATACTTTGTTTCAGCGACTAACTTATATGTCTAATTATAAAAGATTCTATCTACAACTTTCTAAACTTGTTCTTTAAATAACTTTATTAAAAAGATTAATTAAAACTCTCGGAAGCATCGATATCTTTATTGCGAAATGCCTTTGATTTAATCTCATATACTTGTTTGAGTTTTGAAATCTTGCATTTCTCTTAACGCTCTTGCTCTTTGAAACGAAATAGAAAAGATGTTTTGAGCAAGCTTAAAATACTTTATTAGAATTTTGGATTAAATGATTTTTTATTTATTTATTTCTCTTTTAAGTTTATTCTACTGTTGATGCTAAGAACTTTGAGTTGAATCAGAAACAGCTAAAGAATGGACAGCTGGAGATTACAGATAAAGAAAAATAAATAAAATATATTAAAAGAGTTTCTTTATAATCGGTAAACATTTTAACTCTGGATTTTTTTGCTGTCTAAAAACTTTTATGAATTTTATTTCTGCACTATACTACTCAATAATGTCATTTAAATAAAACCAATATAAAAGTATATTTCTGCATGTCCGTTTAATAGACGTTAAGATATACTAGACTCCGCGTGCATAGACTATTAATACAGGCACTTCACCTTTACAGTATGAAGTTCCCTTCTAGAAGCATAAAAACGATTTCTAATTGGAGCTAACTCTTTATTTAGAAAAACAAAAACAAATATTTATGCCGTAAAACCAATATATTGGTTTTATGAAACCAAACGATAGTTTATCAAACAAAGTCATGATTGGAGTGCTATTTTTGAACCATTATTACTGGAGATTAATCAGTAAGCCTTGCAAATATTATTGCTTACTCTGAAAGTACTGATTGAATGCCTGAAGTGCTTAATCAACAGTTTCAGGGAAATTGATTATTTAAACTGCGATTATTGTTATTTCCTCCCCCACTTTTCTAAAAATAGAAATATGAAAATATAATTGTTAATAACTTTGGTGTTGGACACAACATTTTAAGAACAATATCAACACCTAATACAGATGTTCGTAAGCTTTTACTACACGCGAACATTTACAGATTTCAAAATTTTCTGACAAGCACTCAATAAAGAATTTATTATATATACTTATATATAAATAGAATACCTATATACATGCATGCTTGACGTATACATCCATACATACATATTTAGAATTCAGATGATTTAGATTCGTTAATGAACAAGCATCAACAGGATAAAATATATGTCACTATTCACTAACGTAAAAGTAAATACAGAATATGAACTTAAATGATTAAAATTAATTTTTAAAATCCTGCCTATAGTGAAACAAACTTCACTGAGTCGAGTCTACTCGCAAAAACAAATTGCCATAACTATCGTAATATGGAGATATATGTCCTGTAAAATATAATCATTGGCGTGGTTTGTCTGATTTGTACAGTTAATCACTGTTACTTGGAAAATTCTTCTAGTGAAGCTAACGGTTATTCGTTTCGGGAGAGCTTCTACAAAATACAACACCGGGACATCGGTTTTATCGCATCACGGAGAATAAGGTCTTAACGGCGCTAAGGTATCTCGATGAAGTTTTTGATTTCTGTGTCAGATTTTATGCAGCTGCAGTCGGTCCGAACACATGCTCGTCCACATAGATCAAATTTCATGGAAAATTCTCTTCTGAGCGAAGGTACTGAACATATAGAGTAGCCAGCAAACCAGCATATGTCTTGGATCTTAGTCTTATCGAAAATGTTTGGAGCTATCTGTCCGCTACCCCTCCGATAGCTACAAAACAGTTTTCTACAGGAATGGCAATCTTTGCCCTCTGGTCCCTTAGCTCATAAAATCGAGAGAATGAATCGTCGAAGCAAAGCCAGGTTCCGAGGAAGCTATATTTTATATTAAACACCACTTGGCTCTTCTATACATTAATCGGAATGTTTATTATATCCATACATTCATTTGTTGTAGCATTTTAGCTGCAAACAAAACTCTTACAGGTACATTCCATTTCAGTTTGCATTACTAAATAACTCATAGTATTTTCCTGTTAAATTTGCAGTCGATCGGGATAAAACTTCATGAATTATGCCAGAGTTACTGCTTCGTGATTAATTTTTAAAGAGTAGTGTATATATATATATATATATCCCTTTTAATAATTGTAAAGAAAGCGTTATTTTTGTATATTGTAATCTAGGCAAGGGTTGTGTAGGCTTTGCCTCCTAAAAAAAATTAATCAAATTGAAAATTATGCTGAATTATGGAAAATAAGCATTATTCAAAAAACATATCTACCAGATTTAATTGTGAATAGCCGGGTTATATAATAATTGTTCATATGACCATGTCTGTATTTGTCCACTCCGATTGTTAATATTCAAAGTTTCCTTGGGCATTGAAATAATGTTAATATGCAATAAACATGAAAAATGGGGTGCATTTTTAAGATCTCATTTCAAATTATTGTTTCTACAGGCAGGAAAATGACCGTGGCACACGAAAATGGATAAAATTTCAGTGCGGATTTTGTAATGGCACTAATTCCGCCATTTTATGTCTAAATTTCCCTTTATTTTATAGCCCGACAGGTCATATGTAAATTTTTTCCATAGCATTCATTTAGACGTTCAAACCCAAAATGGATAACATTATTCTATCTCATCAAAGGGATAAAATAATGCTATTGAGAACGAGGCGTTAAAAATATTGTGAAACATTAATAGTAATATAATTTTTGTGCACATTTCAAATACCAATAATATTTCAAAAGCACATTTTATAAAATAATGATTTGTTCATTTACCAACGCAGGTCAAAATTATTTAGACTAAATCTAGAAATCTGCGCCATATAAGTGCGCAGCTAATTGAAATAAGCTAAACAAATAACCGTAGACTGCCCCTTTCAGCTACCATTGACTGACTTTGAAGAAACTTTGAGGAAAGTTCTGGTGTGGCGCGACAAGAAAGCCCTACGGATAGACCTGCTTAAAATCCCGTTACTGTTAATTTAAAGTAATCGTCTGATACTTAACTATTTTGGAAACACCTTTAAATATTATATATATGGTACATATTATATGTGTGTACTTATGCACGACTGTGCAGTTACGTCCCTAGCCATCGTCAGGATCCGGGCTGTGAAATAATTTTGCAACTCTTAAACCTAAAACTTTTTTAAATAAAACAATATTACTTTATCTCTTCTTAACAGCACGTTTGGGCTTAGGGGTGCGCTGTGTTGCCTGAGGCAATTTACTTTACCATATTTAACGTATTGTTACATTCATTACAATGCTAAATGCGTAGAAAATGTGCAGAAAAAGTATTGTTACAAAGTTGAGTACTCGAGATTGAGTTTTGGATAAATTTACATTATTTGAGGATGTTAGAACATGATTCAACAATTTTCAGAGGAACGCCTGTTTTCGTATATGGTGTGCCTATCCATGCAGTTGAAATATAATTTAAGTACGTGCAATTTTTAACTCAAGCACTATTCTGTCACGTTTCAATTAAATGCACAGTTGGTGATTTATTACATTGCTCATTAGATTTTCGACAATATTAAGAAAATAGAAGAGTTGTTCTCTTTTACATTATGAGCCGAAAATTGAAATTTCAAAAATTGAAATAAAACAAATAATGTGCACATATATATATGGCAATTGATTGTTTTCTATTGACATTTTTATCAAATATTCAGAGCAAATAAACCGTTTTGACAATGTTTCTCGTTTATGCGAATGTTAACGACTTCATGTCAATGGAAACGTTAAATTACCAATGGAAAATTTGAAAACAAATTTAAAATTTGAAGCGATTTAAGTAAGCTTATCATTTTATATGAACAATGGAATATACAAATGCCATACGCTGTTCGGTAGCAGATTTTAACAGAGATTTTATAACTGTCACTCCAGATCCCGCATACTCATAGATGGCTGCAAGAGTCTCATTTAGTCTCATTCTAAAATGCCTGATGAGCAGCCAATATGGAGACTGGGCAGGGTATGGAAGTGTTGCAACACACTTCTTTAGCGGGACACAGGGATCTTTACGGATACATTTCCGGAAAACCTCATATGGGTGCTGTTAAGAATCATCGTGCTGTAAAAGAGCTCTTTGTAGACATTCTGTGAAAGACAACAACGCAGGATTCCTTGAGCATACCACTGTGTTTTCAATGTTCCTCATATCTCTATTAGTAGTGACCGAATATAATTTGAGATGCGATGAAATTGGGCAGTGTGATGGTCAACAGTCAAGTTGGGATTGGAACGTTCACAAGTGGTTTTCTATACTCTCATATGACGATCATTCGTTCATAAACCAAAGCGGCATTCGCCTGTAGTGACCCTAAAATTTGATTTCCTGTGAAATTAAATCATAAAAAGTTTACAAATTCCATTGCAGATTTTAGTTAGCTATCAAAGTCTGCTTCCTGTACAGAAATATCTTGCTAAACACAAATTTTTTAAAGTGAATAGACTCCGGTATTCATTCGATATTTGTAGAATGTATTGATAAAATATCTTAAAATATTTTTTTAATCTTACACTATTTTGCCTTTTTAATACTGAACTCCGCGTGCATAGACTATTAATACAGGCACTTCACCTTTACAGTATGAAGTTCCCTTCTAGAAGTATAAAAACGATTTATAATTGGAGCTAACTCTTTCTTTAAAAAAACAAAAACAAATATTTATGTCGTAAAACCAATATATTGGTTTTATGCAACCAAACGATAGTTTATCAAACAAAGTCATGATTGGAGTGCTATTTTTGAACCATTATTACTGGAGATTAATCAGTAAGCCTTGCAAATATTATTGCTTACTCTGAAAGTACTGATTGAATACCTGAAGTGCTTAATCAACAGTTTCAGGGAAATTGATTATTAAAACTGCGAGTAGTGTTATTTCCTCCCCCTTTCTCTAAAAATAGAAATATGAATATATAATTGTAAATAACTTTGGACACAACATTTTAAGAACAATATCAACACCTAATACAGATGTTCGTAGGCTTTTACTACACGTGAAGAGTTACATATTTCAAAATTTTCTGACAAGCACTCAATGAAGAATTTATTATATGTACTTATATATAAATAGAATACCTATATACATGCATGCTTGACGTATACATCCATGCATGCATATTTAGAATTCAGATGATTTAGATTCGTTTATGAACAAGCATCAGCAAGATAAAATATATGTCACTATTCACTAACGTAAAATTAAATACAGAATATAAACTTAAATGATTAAAATTAATTTTTAAAATTCTGCCTATAGTGAAACAAACTTCACTGAATCGGGTCTACTCGCAAAAACAAATTACCATAACTATCGTAATATCGATATATATGTTCTGTTAAATATAATCATTGGTGTGGTTTGTCTGAATTGTACAGTCAGTGTTACTTAGAAAATTCTTCTAATGAAGCTAACGGTTATTCGTTTCGGGAGAGTTATTACAAAATGCAACACTGAGACATCGGTTTTGTCGCATCATGGAGAATAAGGTCTTAACGGGGCTAAGGTATCTCGATGAAGTTTTTGATTTCTGTGTCAGATTTTATGCAGCTGCAGTCGGTCCGAACACATGCTCGTCCACATAGATCAAATTTCATGGAAAATTCTCTTCTGAGCGAAGGTACTGAACATATAGAGTAGCCAGAAAGGCAGTATATTTCCTGGATCTTAGTCTTGTCGAAAATGTTTGGAGTTATCTGTCCGCAACCCCTCCGATAGTTACAAAAAAAAGTCTTCTACAGGAATGGCAATCTTTGCTCTCTGGTCCCTTAGCTCACAAAATCGGGAGAATGAATCGTCGAAGCAAAGCCAGATTTCGAAGCTATATTTTATATTAAACACCACTTGGCTCTTTTATACATTAATCGGAATGTTTATTATCTCCATACATTCATTTGTTGCAGCATTTTAGCTGCAAACAAAACTCTTACAGGTACATATTTCATTCCATTCCAGTTTGCATGACTAAATAACTCTTAGTATTTTCCTGTTAAATTTGCAGTCGATCGGGATAGAACTTCATGAATTATGCCAGATTTACTGCTTCGTGATTAATTTTTGAAGAGTAGTATATATATATATATATATATATATATATGCCTTTTAATAATTGTAAAGAAAGCGTTGCTATTTTTGTATATTGTAATCTAGGCAAAGATTGTGTAGGCCCTGCCTCCTATAAAACAATTAATCAAATTGAAAATTATGCTGAATTATGGAAAATAAGCATTATTTGAAAAACATATCTACCAGATTTAATTATGAATAGCCTGGTTATATAATAATTGTTCATTTGACCATGTCTGTATTTGTCCACTCAGATTTTTAATATTTGAAGTTTTTTTGGGCATTGAAATAATGTTAATATGCAATAAACATAAAAAATGGGGTGCATTTTAAAGATCTCTTTTTAAATTATTGTTTCTGCAGGCACGAAAATGACCGTGGTACACGGAAATGGATAATTTTTCAGTGTGGATTTTGTAATGGCACTAATTCCGCCATTTTATGTCTAAATTTCCCTTTATTTAATAGCCCGACAGGTCATATGTAAATTTTTTCCATGGCATTCATGTAGACAGTCAAACCCAAAATGGATAACATTATTCAATCTCACCAAAGGTATAAAATAATACTATTGAGAATGAGGCCTTAAAAATACCGTCAAACATTAAAATTAAAATAATTTTTGTGCACATTTTAAATACCAATTATATTTCAAAAGTATATTTTATAAAAAAATGATTTGTTTATTTACCAACGGCGTTCATAAGCATTTTGACTAAATCCAGAAATCTGCGCCAAATAAGTGCGCAGCTAATTGAAATAAGCTAAACAAATAACCGTAGACTGCCCCTTTCAGCTACCATTGACTGACTTTGAAGAAACTTTGAGGAAAGTTCTGGTGTTCCGCGACAAGAAAGCCCTATGGGTAGACCTGCTTAAAATCCCGTTACTGTTAATTTAAAGTAATTGTCTGATACTTCACTATTTTGAAAACACCTTAAAATATTATATATATGGTACATATTATATGTGTGTATTTATGCACGACTGTCTAGTTACGTCCCTAGCCATCGTCAGGATCCGGGCTGTGAAATAATTTTGCAACTCTTAAACCTAAAACGTTTTTAAATAAAACAATATTACTTTATCTCTTCCTAACAGCACGTTTGGGCTTAGGGATGTGCTGTGTTGCCTGAGCCAATTTACTTTACCATATTTAACGTACTGTTACTTTCATTACAATACTAAATGCGTAGAAAATGTGCAGAGAAAGTATTGTTACAGAGTTGAGTACTCGAGATTGAGTTTTTGATAAATTTACATTATTTGAGGATGTTAGAACATGATTTAACAATTTTCAGAGGAACGACTGTTTTCGTATATGCGAGTTTGGTGTGCCTATCTATGCAGTTGAAATATAATTTAAGTACGTGTAATTTATACATCAAGCACTATTCTGTCACGTTTCAATTAAATGCACAGTTGGTGATTTATTCCATTGCTCATTAGATTTTCGACAATATTAAGAAAATAGAAAAATTGTTCTCTTTCACATTATGAGCCGAAAATTGAAATTTCAAAAGTTGAAATAAAACAAATAATATGCACATCTATATATAGCAATTGATTGTTTTCTGTTGACATTTTTATCAGATATTCAGCGCAAATAAACCGTTTTGACAATGTTTCTCGTTTATGCGAATGTTAGCGATTTCATGTCAATGGAAACGTTAAATTACCAAGTGAAAATTGAATATTTGAAAACAAATTTAAAATTTGATGAGATATAAGTAAGCTTTTCATTTTATATAAACAATGGAACATATACTAACTCAATTCATATAAATAGCAAAATAGAAGACACACAATAATTATATAAGAAAATGACCGTAATTATATAAACCGTTTTGACAATGTTTCTCGTTTATGCGAATGTTAGCGATTTCAGGTCAATGGAAACGTTAAATTACCAAGTGAAAATTGAATATTTGAAAACAAATTTAAAATTTGATGAGATATAAGTAAGCTTTTCATTTTATATTAACAATGGAACATATACTAACTCAATTCATATAAATAGCAAAATAGAAGACACACAATAATTATATAAAAAAATGTATGTGCTGAGAGCATAATATAGGTTTTATCCATTTTCCCGATGAACCATTGAAAATTAGTGCAATACCCCAAAATTAGTACTACAGCCTATTGTTTTCAAAGATTCAACATTTTTGTAGAGTAAAATCACTTATATAAAATGCCTGTTTATCTAACGTGATTATCGTTATATTGATATATTACTTTATAAAGCAGGTGACATTACATTCACAATAACTGTAAAAATAATCAATCAAAAATGTTGCTTGATTAAATATAATTTGTTTCATAGACATTAAATTAAATAGACATTAGATTAAATATAATTTGTTTCATTTTATTTCAACACTCACCTACCCACATTACATTATATCAAAAACATTGAATTTTTTTTCAGTTCAGACGTGCTCTAAACGTGTTTAATTTCCAAATCGTAAATTATAACTTTTAACCTACTTATATCATACGTTCTACACTTATGTATGCATGGAAGGTTAAAATCAATAATGTTTCATTTAAGTTATCTTTCCTTATGGTGCTCCTGAAAATACTTTCTTTATGAACCAGTGCTGATTTTCAACATATTTTATATGGCAACTATGAAGGTGCACAAAATATTTACATCTGCTCTCCTTTCTAATCCAAAAAGAAATCATTTTAATATTTCTTTCAAAATACGTAATACCTATGCTGTATGTTATTCGTATCTTCCACATGAATAGTGAAGTCTATTTTTAAAATACAGTTTCACTACTGCATCACGCATCATATAGGAATCTAAAATGCAATTTAGCAAACTGTACATGTTCATTTTGAATTTCAACTTAATATTATTAAACTACAATTATGTAGCAGAACAATACAGTAGTCACATACAAATTACGCGTCTTCCAGGAAAACTGAAGCGAAGCTACACAATAAAATCGAACGGCTTATGCATGTAGTGTTACAGGTTTCAACGGAATGCAAGATATATGTGCAAACATAGTAAGATCATTAAAAAGCGCAAAACTGGTAAACATTTACGGGTCACTGCAACAGAAGCTTGACGACAATAACAGTGTTTTTATCTTGTTCCACTAAAACCAAAATCTGTTGCTTTGAAATGAACACCATGTGCTAAACATGTAAGACTTTCTCCAAAAGAATTAATATAAATCAAACTAAAACAAATATATCAGCACAGTGGAGGTTATATTTGATAATGAACACAGTAAGAGCATTAAAGAGAATAAACCTGATAAACATTTACCATTCACTGCATCAGAAGCGTGACGCCAATAACAGTGAATTAATTTTGTTCCATTAAAACCCTAACCTGTTGCTTTGTAATGAATAATACCATATGCTGAATACGCAAGAATTTCTCGAAAAGAATTAACATAAATCAAACTGAAACAAAGATCTCAGCTTTTTCAAAATCATCATTTTTCGCAAACCATAAAATAAATACCATAAATAACATTTGCGTTGTTGAACAATGCATGACCGAAATGGAATATTTTTCATCTGAATTAATGATTCAAAAGTACAAAATCCAATTTCATATCCAAACAGCATCAAAGCACGAAAGTATTTGAAATGCGCTTGATCATAATTTAAATACAGTTACGAAAACTTCATGTATTATGATTTAACATTTAAAAGTTGAAACGAAATTTTGGAATTAATGATACGCAAAATTCAACAAATATTTCAAACAAGATTCTTTTTGATGGAATTCGAAATGTAAACGTCATTTACCTAAACAGGCAATTTAAAATGCACGTCGATTCATTATGCAAATTCAGTTTTGTGGTAACTTGTGTTATACGAGTTACCACACTCGTATAACACAGCATACTCGTAGTAAGTAAAATTCGATACTCTCTACATATTTCACAAATATGCATTTCTTTATATTTTTTAACTTTCGTTATCTTCTCGTTAAGTATGAAAAGCATTAATTCACTTCATTTATTGTTAGTGATTGTTAACATATTATCAGCGTTTAAGTAATTTTACGAGAACAAAAAAAAAGCTGATGTAAGCAGTACATATCTTTTTCTGCATAACGCATAGATTTTACTTCTTTAGAAGTAAAATTATTTTGCACAATATTTATAGTACAGTGTTTTTGACATTAAACTAACATCACATAAATTGAAATTTGTAGGTTTTGGTAATTTCAGATTTCAAATAAAATGGTTTCTCACTTAACGTGCAAAATACTCATCAAAATACAATTAACATTTAATTAATATTCTATAAAATAAATGACTATTGGCGAATTGTTTGGCATCAAAATACAACACTATTATTAAAAGTATATTTTCTTGTGAATGAAGATAACTAGATGCACCAGAATGATGTTAACAAATTTGTTGCATTGGGTAAAGTAAACCTATTTGATGTTACTTACATTTTATTTACTTTTTTTATAATTTTTTTTTAAATCGTGTAATATCTCGAGAACAGTTTGTGCTAGTGTTCTAAAGTTTGTATTATCGTTTCCGAATATAAAAATACGCCTAACATGATTGTTTATTTATCATTATTAAACGTTTTGGTCTTTAAATAATTTTCAAAAATTCATTCGAAAATTGTATGTATTCCGAACATTTGATTGCATTTAAAGTCAAAAGAGTTCCAGTACTCAGTGTTTGTAATAATTGTACCAAATTACCTTCGAAACGCTCTATGCATTCGTGAGATATCGCACGTCCAGACCTAAAGATATTCTCTATCAATGACAATGCATATTTGAATTCGAGAAAGAATATTACACTATGCATATTGGAAAATAGTCGCTGGCTTTCAAACATTTTTCAAAAATTCATACGAAAATTGGACGTATTCCCAACATTCGATTGCATTTAAAGTCAAAAGAGAGTTCCAGTACTCACTGTTTGTAATAATTGTACCAAATTACCTTCGAAACGCTCTATGCATTCGTGAGATATCGCATGTCCAGACCTAAAAACATTCCCTATCAAAGACAATGCATATTTGAATTCGAGAAAGAATATTACCCTATAGATATTGGAAAATAGTTGCTGGCTTTCTAGCAACCGATGAAGTACGACAGATATTTAATGTCTTCCATATATCTGCCTTGCGTATTCTCAATATCGATTTTTTAACACTTCCAACATAGTTGTAAAGTGTTTATGACTTTTGCGCATTCTGTCTGTTCGTTCGCACGATAACTGCCGTAAAAATGACTTTATAAAAATGAAATTTTAGTATGTTGTTTAGACGGTCTGTGGGACATATGGGTATGTAAATAAATAATATCACCCAATTAGTTTTGGATTGAATCCAGGTTGAAAATTGGAAATACACTGAACCCTATGGGACCTAACTTTCCAAACATTTTCTAAGTGAAGTTAAAATTAACAAATTGGATCGAACATTTTAAGAAATATTAAAATTATTCCATAAATATATATAAAAAAATTTCAGCAAAATATGTTCGGTAGGTTTTTAAATAAAAATTAAAATAATAATTACATCCATCTTATATGAAGAGTTCGGGTGACCCACTTGAAATTAAAATATGGCATCTATCCTTTTTTCCCAGTGTCAAAATCGTGATTTTTAAAGTTCTGTACAAATGAACTAGTACTGTACAAATACGCATACTGTACAAATTAACTAGTTAAAATTGAACTTTAAGAAACGTAGTATTGCACACAAAATAATTAGTGTAATCACTTTTAGGTGCTATACTATGTCTCTTCGAGTTTAATATTTAACACTTTACAACATAGTTGAAAAGTGTTTATGACTTTGTTCATTCTGTCTTTCTGTCCGTTAGCACTATAACTGCCGTAAAAATGACTTTATCAAAATGAAATTTTAGTATGTTGTTCAGACGGTCTGTGGTATCTATGGGAATATAAAGGAATAATATCACCCAATTAGTTTTGGACTGAACCCGAGTTGAAAAAATGAAATACATTGAACCCTGTGGGGCTTAATTTTTCAAATATTTTTTAAGCGAATTTAAAATTCACAAATTGCTTTTAAAGTGTTAGGAAACATTCAAATTATCCCATAAAAATATGAAAAAAATTTCAGCAAAATACATTCGGTAGCTTTTAAATAAAAATTAAAATAATAATTACACCCATATTATATGCCCGGCCGTCCAAATGGTTGCTCAAGTCCTCGGATGAGTCGGACGGTCTGGATCTTTAACCCATATTATATGAAGAGATCACGTGACCCACTTCAAAATAAAATGTGTCATCCATCTTGTGTCAAAATCGTGATTTTTAAAATTATTTTTAATTTATATTTAGTGTTAAATTCGTTCTTAAACCGCTTTATCTTTGCTTAATTTCTGTATATCTACATTCTTCTACAACGTAATTACAATATATTTGAGTTTAAATGATCATCAAACTTTGATCATTTCTACAACGAAGCCTAATTTTAATGGATGCAGAAGGTAAACAAGTGATTCTAAGATGAGTTGTATGAAAATTGCTGAATTTTTTCACGCAAAACTATTTATCTCTGGAGTCTGGAATGAAAGTGACATGAATGAGTATATAGAGAGCCAGCCGATTTATATTTCGATGACGTCGTTCGAATAAAGTTAATTTTTTTTTATGAAGCTTTAAGTTTTCAAATATAATAAATTATTGTAGTACTGTGATAATTTAAAATATATCAGCGTTGAATATATCGCATTTTAGAGATGCTTAAATAAAATTGCATTTCAGTTGGAAAGTGTTGCATAATCAATGCTTTATTTATGATTGATCTTTCTTGTTTTAACTAGACAATGCTTCATAACTTTGTAACCGACATTCTTGTTCTGCCTCGCTCCATTGCCTAGTTCATGTTTCAAACGTCTTCCGTTCTCTTCAACGGGGAGTTGAAATTCCTTTTATTCGACTGGGTATTGCGATGTTAGTATAAAGGAACCTCACATATAATGCACTCAGCATTTCGAAGTATAGGACTTGAACTTATTATCCACTTATTTGATAATATAGTGAACACCAACAACTTCATGAATTTTTGACTATTAAAAAACAAACAAAAAAATCTGAAAGGATGTAATTAGAATTTTAATGAAAACTTTTAGATAAAATGGCAATTTAATTTATTTAATATTTTATAGCCTAGATATTTTATATAGCCTAGACAGCGTAGATATAGCCTAGATATTCATAGTCTAGATATTTATAGCCTATATATTTTACCCTAGATATTTTATAACCCTTTGTGTTATCAATATAAACAACATGGTAAAACATGTTAAAGTTTTCCTTAGCCAGTCAGTCCTCCTTGAAAATCTATAAAACTGACATTTAGTGATCAAAATAATCGTTCCAAATATCAGTTGAATCGCTCAGTTAGTTCAAAAGTTATTATGTCCAGAGAATCATAAGAGTGGATAATTCGCATTCTGTGATACTCTAAACGTGCAAATTCATTAAGTTCCAAGTGTCGGACTTTAGTACCTAAATAATAATTTCCTTTTATGTATGTTACATATTGTAAGGGAAGCAAATAAATGCCCTGGAAGAATTAAAAAAGTGAAATAAAAGAAGTGATCTTAACTGTATTGATTCAAATAATTTCTTTTTTTTTTGCATAATTCTTGGTGACACAACGAATAAGTAATAGCAATAAATAAATATATTATAACAATAACTAAATATATAAAGAGCAATATATATATATATATAATATTCAAATGGTGTTAGAATATTTGGAAGACAATTTTATTGACGTTATCAGCATCCATGGACGGATTTCGCGCACAATATGGGCTCGGCAGTATAGGATAGCCAATAATTGCGGTGGCAGCAAGGAACTTGCTATTATTGCGACTTTTAGCAAGTTTGTGGTGGCCATTGTAGATATCAACTATTTTATGCTGACGAGCGCATAATAAAGATGGAATTGGTCCATGGATGCTGGTATTAGCAATGGAAGTGGTTTCCCAATTTTGACGACGACCCTCACAGACGGGTTTTGTGATTATGATGTACCCAGTGAGTACCCAGTGAATAACGGTATAACTGATTACCGATTTGTTGTGACTAAGCTATTTTCAGCTTTTAATTTAGACATCATAAACTAATAATAAATTTAATACTTTGGGTTTTGATGATTTCGGTATATTTTTTACGTGAATCTACTCGTACATAAGAACTGTCTATAGCTTTTTTCAGATCCTTTAGAAGCCCCTCCTAGACCTAGGGAACTGAAACTCTGCACACTTATAGTATAGCGCACGGGAAAGAATTTAACAACGTAACCGGAATTTTATTTTCCCTCCGGCGTAAAAGAAAATTGAGGAGGAGGTTGAAAAGTCTTTTGGGGTCCTCCAGCAGTGACAGAAAGGCTCGAATCTTTACACATTTATAGTAACGACCACGGGGGGGAAAACTTAACGGAGCTGGAATTCAAATTCTCATCTGGGGATGTAAAAAAAGAGGGTGAGGTGAAAACTATTTCCAGTTCTCCCCCCCCCATCCCATGTGCTAGAAGACTGAAGTTTTGCATATTTATAGTGTCAATCATAGGGCAGAACTTAAAGTAGCTGAATTTTCAATTTCTCTGCAGGGAATGAGAAGATGGCGTTCGAGTAGTCATTACAGGCGTAGATTTTTTGTCGAAACCTTTCCCAAAGCTCCCTACTCCATTGACTTTGAAGGCTGAATCCTTGTATTGAAAATAGCATCGGCCATTAGGCAAAGCCTAACAAAACTGAGCAACTATTACGACAACTATTTTCGATGCTATCTGCCATACAGTGTTAATGAAAATAAAACTTATCAAAACAAATTCTAACTTTATTGAAGTCTGTTAGTCTCTCTCTCTCTTTGACAGGCTTAAATACTAGCTAGAACATAATTTTCAAACATGGCAAGTACTTTTACTCAGAAAATTAAAAAGAATAGTGATTAGGCGTAATCAAGGGTAGCTAGCTACACGTTCAAGGGTAGACAGTGATATCACTTCTTTCACAGCGACCTTGGTGGTTCATTCAAGAATTGCTTAATTGCGTTGAAAAGCTTTGCAATTATTCTAATTGGCAATTAGCAGTAGTCTTTTGATTTTGAGTGAGACAGAATCTCTTTTAAGACTAAATTTTGTAATAGAACTTCTTGTGCAGCTACCTGGGCGTGATTCTAAGCTTTGGGATTACTGAATAACAGCGTGTTCTGTAATTATAAGTCTAATTACTTTACTTAAAATATATAGTATACGCAAAAGGAAACCACTGCGACAGGGTTAAAAATATAACCGATAGTTTTTGATGAATTTAGTATCTTTGTATATGAATCAACCTAAGTATTTTGCATATGAATCAACCTAGGTATCTTTGAATATGAATCAACCTAAGTACCTTAGAATATGAATCAATCTAAGTATCTTTGAATATGAATCAACCTATTTTTGAATGATATCTGGGACTATGTATCAATCAATAATCACGATATTTTTCAAACATTTTAGATATTCAGACTATATTTAGTACAGTTATTTAGAATGGCAAACGTAAGAGGCCAGTCATTTTCATGTCGGGCATGCGGGAAGGCGGTTAATTTTGCACAAATTTTTTAATAATTAATTAATTATACAAAAATACTTATGCTCAAATATAAAAAAATAGACAATTTATTTGCATTTTATTAATCAGTTTATTTATGTATTTATACATATTTATAGAAAGTAGTTTATTGAACATTTTTATTATATTTTTACAAAGAAATATATCAACATATTAGAGAGGTCGTTTGTTGAAATTATATATTTTTTCAAATGCACATAACATAAAATTAACAAAGATACACATGCACATAAACTGCACATGGAAATGGCTATTACGTACATCCTTGTTATATAAAAGTCATAACTTTGTCAGGCGTTTGACCATGTATAGAATGTTTGCTTTGAGGAACAATGTAAAATCCGAATAGATTTAATAAAAATCGTCTGCCGCATAAACACATTGGATTTCAATTTGCTGCTAAGCGACATGATATAAGTTTCTTCAAGTAAATTGGCGGGAAATATATCGTTTGAATAATTCTATCCCTATGGAAACTTTAATTGTGGGTTTTTATTAATATCTCGACAACCCCTGGTGGTAGAAATTCGAAACACAGACAAAATATTAAGTGGGGCTATTTTACGGATACACACAAAATTTCATAAAATTCGGTGTAGCCGTTCTCCCGTGACGATGAGACAAACCCACACACACAAATTTTCAATTTTATTTATATAGACTAGCAGCATACCCGTTCTTCGTACGGAATATATAATATAAAGAAACTTATAATTCGCAATCATGTGCAAATTCTCTTAAGATATTAAATTTATTGCTCATAAAGAGAAGTTTAACAATATCTGTTCTCACTATGCAAAATTATCTTCATGGGCAGATCTGAAGAATAAAATATCCTGGCCCCTTTTGTAAGCAAATTTACAAAAAAAAAGGAATTGTATCAATATATGCAACCCCGTCCTACTTATATTGTCGCAGATTAGAAAATATGCCAGTGTGCTAGTAGAAGATTCCCCGTATTACAATATGAGTCTCAAAAATATTTGCCAAAATAAAAGAGATGACGTAATAAATTGGAAATCTCAATAATCCCCGTCATCTTTATACCAGAAGGCGTAATTGATTCCAATATATGCCAATATATAACAAAATATATGCCAATATACCTGTACTACTTATATTCTCATAGATTAGAAGATATAATGCATTTGTAGAAGATTACTCGTACAAAGTACTATATATGAGTTTCAACAATTTTCGGCATAATAAAACAATGGCATAATAACTTGAAAATATCAATAATCCCTGAATCAACTGTCTCCGAAAATATCAATAATAATAATGTTTAAACCTGGGGATCGTAATTGATATTATCCAGTCAAAAATGCAATGCCAATGAAATTTATTTTATATACATATCTTTATTATTCAAATCGGAAAAGATTTAATATAAAATCGTATGCGGCATAACACATTGGATCCGTTGCTAAGCGACATGATATCATTTGCTTCAAATAAATTGATGGAAATCATATCGTCTGAATAATGCGATCTCCATGGAAGGTTTGGCGACATTTTAGTCAATTTAGCGATAACTTAAAAAATCGCCAAATTTATCACCAAGTGGGACTATAGAACAGATAGACCCATTTTGCGACAAATTGACGAAACATCATCACAATACTATCCCCTAACAAAATACAATTATTTTCATTTATTAAGCGCGATTTTATCAATTCCAGGATATTTTTATAGACTCACAAATACTTTTATCAATTTCGTGATATTTAAAAAATTCGTTAAATGTGTTACTAAGTAGGATGGATGGATTGATCGACAAATGCTACCAAAACATCATTTCAGTACTCTATTCTAAAAAGCAAATCATTGATTTGCGCCAATTTTATAAATTTGGAAACATTTCGGCTAATTTGGTAAAGTTTAAGAGAAGTTACCAAGTTATTTAGAGATATTCCGCTTAATTCGTAGTTCTGAATTTGCAGATCTGAAGAATAAAATATCCTGATCCCGTTTGCATATACTAAATGAAAACACTAAAACTGTATTATAAGATACACCCGTTCCAATCTTTTTCTGCTTCAACAATCGGCTAAATGAATTTATTGGATAAACACAATATATGAGTTTATTAGCTAAACACAATATATGAGCTGGAAACCACTTTGCTAAAATAAATGAAAGTCATGTACGCGGTCGGCAATTTATATAATTAAAAGAACAATCAAACCGTTCATTTAAAAATATATTTTTACATCCATTTATTTATTATTCAAATAGAAAAAATAATAATAAATATTAACAACACATTTAATTTCATTCCGTTGCCGAGCAACATGATATAAGATAGAATCTTCCTCATAAAATGCAAAATTTAATAGTCATTTTTATTTCTTTATACTTTTCATTTTTCAGTAAAAGCTTGTATAATATAAACCAAGGAGATAGATTTCCCATTTAAATCATGTTTCAAACATTTGATACTTTCAGAAAGTGACTAATTAGTGCAAAAAATCTCCCCCCAAACTCTGAGATACAGTTTTAATTCATTTTCAAACGATTTTCAAGCTTTTCGTTTGGATAAACCACGGAGTTAGAGAGGAGAACTCCTAAGAAAAAGTTTCGTTTTTCATTAATATCTCGACAACCCCTGGTCTTAGATACTCGAAATTTGGGCTAAATTTATGGGGTGCTATTTAAAGGCTATCCACAAAATTTCATCAAATTCGATTCAGCCGTTTTCTCGTGATGATGAGACAAACGAAAATATCGTTTTTTACTAATATCTCGAGAACCACTGATTGTAGAAACTCCATATATGGACTAAATTTTAAGTGGGACTATTTCCAGGCTACCCACAAAATTTCATCAAATTCGGTTCAGCCGTTCTCCCGTGATGATGGGACAAACAGACAGACAGACAGACAGACAGACAGACAGACAGATTTTCATTTTTATTTATATAGATAACCAAATCTTAACCAAAGTTATATAAGTTTTGTATCAAATTTTATAGGATTGAATAGAAATGTTAAAACGTATTTTATTTACCAATAAAATGAATCCAGTTAAGTTATTATTTTGCGTAGTATAATGGTGGAAACAATAACTGATCAAAGTTCGTTTGATGCCAATATGCAAGATTCTTAGAGGGTCCAGAGTGCAAATATATTCATCTAGGCATTTCTTTGCTCAAGGGCTTCATACATTCAATAGAGCTAGTGTTCATTAAATATGACATCTACACAATAAAGTTGTTGATAACGTTTCTGATTATCAAAAAAACCTTTCCAGATTTAAGCAAAAATAGGGCGCACATTTTAAAATTTTGTTAACATGTTATATGCGAAAATATATTAAATCTCATTTTCACGATCGACAAAATAATTTAATTTTTTAATTGCTTAGATTATAAAGGATATGAAATTGCGTTTTTATTAGTTCTATAATTGGCAAAGTGATGCAAGTTTGTAAAAGAACCTTTTTATATCGTCCCCCTAATTTGAATTTTCAAAATTTTTGATTATTTCGTTAATCTGAAAACTGAGAAGGATAGAATGATAATAAAACAAAGAATCTAGCTAGTGTGGGTGTATTAAATAATTTTGATATTTTTTTGTATCTTTCCTAATTCGAATTTTCGAAATATTAAATTTTTCTGTAAATTTGAAAGATGAGACTCACCGAATGAGATCCAAATCAAGATATTAGCTATAGTGGAAGTGCTCGATAATTTTGATATGGTAACATATCAGTCTGTCAGTTAGTTAGCATGTTATATAGATAATAATTTCCCTGGATTTCATAATGTTGTTGTAAATTGTATCTCTTACTGTAGTTTTATCATATGGTTGTACAAATTCTATAAATCAATGGTTAATTTGAAAATATTTCACTAAAATTTAGTTTTAATTTTTTCTTCAAAGAATGGATATTTTGTTTTGGGAGCCCAAACTATGAAATTTTAATGAATTTGCACATTGTTGTTATTGGGACCCAGACCCTCCGACCTACCAGAAAGGTGTAAGGCAACTGTTTGGACGGGTGGGAAGAGTCACTCAACTTAGACCGGAACCCAGTGAGGGAGACATCCACAGGGACCGTACCCTCCTTCCCCTACCACCGACTTCTCGAATTTCCACATTGTGGATATCCCCGGTCATCCAAATAGTTGCTCAAGTCCTCTGGATGAGTCGGACGGCCTGGGGTTTCCGCATTGTGGATATCCCTGAATACAAGTCATGCGTTTAATGAGTATGCATTTGTCTGAGAGCTCGACATCTCTTGAACAAATGGACGATTTGAATAAAATTTAGGAAGAGTTTTAAAATGTGTAAACTTAGAAATCGATAAACTTTCAGTCGATAAATTTTTCTATTACGTTTCAGAGAGATTATAACAGGATAAAATATTCAATATTGCTAAAAACAAAAAATCGAAATATAGAATATTCATAACAAGCAGTTATTCTAAATAGTATTAAATAAAAGTACCTCTCGTGTTTTTTTAATATAATAGTGAATAGATATGGAATACATATATATGTATATAGAAACAAAGATACGTGCGCGTATAAGCAAAATATTTACCGATTTACGTAAGACAGTTAAATAATTTATTAAAATTAACTAAAAGCATGTTTATGCATATTTATTTCAGTATAATTTTTTCGGACGTAAACCGAAATAATATTTTTCAATTTAATATTACATCTGTTCGCGAAATAAAACTGCAAAAATAAACTTTTAACATATTGCAACGTACGAATTTAACTTATTAAAATTATTATTTTTACAACTATTAAAGAAATAGTAAAATTAATGAGAAACACTTATCGTATGATAGGGGGAA
This sequence comes from Amaurobius ferox, assembly GCA_951213105.1. Taxonomy (NCBI): domain Eukaryota; kingdom Metazoa; phylum Arthropoda; class Arachnida; order Araneae; family Amaurobiidae; genus Amaurobius; species Amaurobius ferox. Next base: position 40,987,782 of record OX578137.1, on the reverse strand, counting down.
GCTTAATCACGATACAAAAGAGTAAGACAGAACTTATGCTCTATATTATGATTTTGCTCCAAACAGGTAAGAGTTTCAAAAAATATTCTTGTATTTATAATTTATTATAAAATACTGATAAAATTAATTCAATTGTCAATTTTAGTATATATGTTCAGTCAATTTCAATCATGACGTCATAATTATTTATAGTTTCATAAAAACACAATGTAGTTAATTTTTTTGGGGAGATGTCATGCATTAGAAAAATAATTACGAACCGGGGGCTACGCGAGAATTTACCGAAGTTTTAAATATAAGTAGAACTTGCTTCTTCGTAATTGGGTAAACAATTAAAATTACTAAGGTTCTAACGTGATCTATTAATAGAACAATGAAGCATTTTGAAAGTTTAATTTGGTTAGATATTTGGTTAATAGTTAAATTTTATGCAGCGAAAGTTTTTCTGGGGATAAGAAATTTTGCTGAAGCCGGGAAATTTTGTAGCAGTAAGGAGTTAAGTTCCCTACGGGAATGATGGTAATTTCATTAATGTCAACTTAATATACTTCTACTACAACTTATATACTTCTCATAGGGTTTCCAGAGAAAAGTTTTAAAATATTGTCAAAAAATAAAAGAAGAATGTCAAGTCAGTTAAAATATATATGTTTAATCATGTCAGATAAAAATGTGAATGTGTCAGAAAACAATGAAATATAACTTGTTTTTTGTTAACAATTTTATGAGAAACAATTATATTGACATAAAACCATCAAAATATATGTAATAATGTTTATTTGTAATTAGTAAGGCAGATGTAAACTAAAAATATTTGGCAATTTTTATCAGCAGCAGTTAATACATAGAAGTAGGCAAGAAATATTAAAATATTTTTTTCAAAAGGATGAGTTAGCTATTATTTATGAAATCTACTAATTTATATGTCTATTTTGCAAGCTTTCCCTGTCGAGCTTAATCAAATATGGGTTCTGCGAAATTTTACGAAATATTGTAAATGTTCCTCAAAGCAAAACATGTTGGGATTCACAGTATTAGACGTATAATATTTTATCTCCAGTATATAAAATCCTACTAACAGATTATCCATATATTAGTTTAAATTCACAACTTTTATGAAACTCACAAATGAATAATATACGCAGTCCTTTCATTATGGAACAATGAACAACTGGTGAACATTTTCTCATCTAAATTAATGATTCAAATAAACAAAAGCCAACTTTATGCAGACAGAATATTTAAATATTAAAGTTGTAGATGAGCTTAGTCATAATTCAAATATCGTTATAAAAATTGTGTTTAATGTTATTCAACATTTAAGAGTTAAAAGGAACTTTTTGAATTAACAATACATGTATAAATTTTAACGAATATTTTAAACAAGATTATTTCTGAGGGAATTTAAAATGTAAACGTCGTTAAATCTGTAAAATATGCAGTTTCAAATGCATGGCATTTCATTATTCAAGTTCTACTTTGCAAAAACTGTTGCATTTATTGTAAAATTAGGAAACCATTATATTGCGAAATATGTATTTATATATGGTATTCAGTATCCAAAGATTAAATCCCAAAATCTCAAAATTAAATCCCAAAATCTCAAGATTAAATATAAAAATCATTATTTGGTTCAATCTTAATTAGTTGCTGTTTCTATATTACTAAGATTTATTTTATTTCATAAAGAAATAAGAGTCCAATATATTATAATAATGGTAAACAAGATATTCAAATGATAATTATACAAGTTTTTACAGTTCTTATAAAGCTGCAAGCTTCATTAGATCTATCTGTTGCGTATTATATTTTGTTGGATTTAATAAAAACACTTATCTGCATGTAAGCATGACAACTATAGGCCTATCCATTTAAAGATATTTATTTATATTAATTAAATCAATTAAACTGGGAGTTTTCAGGCGCAAAATAAATATTTCAATTGTAGTAGCAATGCATTTTTAAATTACATAATATTTTCAGATTTTGTTGATTTAAAATTTGTTTACATGGTTTCAACTCGGCAAAAATTTACAGACCATAGTTAGAGAATTGTTTGCCTGTTTAACGGCTATCATACTTTAAGTGCTATTTTATCTTAGGCCAATTAAAACAATTTACCCTATCTAAATAAAAGTGGTTTGTTCTAGTTTAATGAAAGTGCTTAATCCTAGAGGTAACAAAAGTAGTTTATTCTAGCTTAATAAAAGTGGTTTATCTTAGCTAAATTAAAGTATATTATCATAGCTTTTAGTGTATTATCCTTGCTTAATGAAGTGCATTATCCTATCTTAATGAAAGTGCATTATCCTATCTTAATGAAAGTGATTTATCCTAGATTAATGAAAGCGAGTTATCCTAGATTAATGAAAGTGGTTTATTTTATCTTGATGAAAGTGATTTATCTTAATGAAAGAGTATTATCTTATATCAATGAATTGCTTTATCAAGAGTATTATTTTAACTTAATGGGAATGATTTATCATAGCGAATAGGAAGTGACGAATTTGGTATCGTAATCCATTTATTTTTTTAAAATAACCTTATTTCTGTTTTTCCGCCAAAGAGAGACGGTTCTTTTGTGCCAAAATGTAATCAAAACAACCTGACGCTTAAATAACCTGGTTGACAAATTTTATGAAATAGTACGGACAATTTCTGAGCTACAATGGGTATATACAGTGCATAGACAGATACAGTAACGCTAATACCGATAAACACGGATAAATTAAGGTAAAAATAATTAATTCTTGTTTTGGGAGATACCAAATGTGTTAATCCATCAAACATTCAAATTTTTGATCTCATTAAAATGCTTTCTATATACATATACTGTGTACTCTTAAGATTTTTTAAAAATATATTACTTTCCTTATATACATAATGTATAAAAAAGTATTGTGACGGTGTTGAAAACTCGAATTCGAGGTTTCGACGGGAGAGCATGTTTCAAGCATCCCTGATCACGAATCAAACATTTTTGAAGCGATGTCTGTGTGTGTGTGTGTGTGTGTGAAAGAATGTGTGTGAGTGTGTATGTGTGTGTGTGTGTGTGTGTGTGTGTGAAAGTATGTGTGTGTGTGTGTGTGTGTGAAAGTATGTGTGTGTGTGTGTGTGTGTGTGTGTCAGTGAGTCCGTGGAGACGATATCTCACGAACGAATGGAGAGATTCGAATGAAATTTGGTACAAAAACCACAATCCGTGAATACTGGAAGCCTATTATTTTAAAACACAATCGAATGTTCAGAAACCCCTAAATTTTCGAGTGAAATTTTGAAAAAAATCATCAAAAAATCAAATTCTTTAATAAAGTTACGCAAGTACACATTTTTTCTGTAATTTTTCCTTAGAAAACGATTGACAAACCTTAGAACCCTAGCATGAACCGTTCTCGAGATATTGCACATTTTTCTAATAAATTTATCAAAAAATCCCATAAATTAAAAAGAAATATTAACTGTTAAGAAACATGTTCATTTTTCATATGTAATATCATGCGATAAATTTGGTCACATCATTCTCGTGGATCTAACTCGTACCATTCACGAGAAAAGGCACTATGAGTAATACTTTTGTACTTGAACGCCAATAGTCATTTATCTGCTGTAAGAATAACTTATTTCTCCGTCTATAACGCTTGGCGAGATTTTGGCGAAGAATTTAGCGGAATGTCGCCAACTTGGCGACATTTTTAAATGTTGTCAAATTAACGAAAATCTCGCCAAATGCATAAAAATGACGCTAAATCAATGAAAATGACGACTAATTGAAGAAAATTCAATATATTGGAAAGAATATAAGTACCTACTATAAGAATAACATTTTGTAAAAGGAGTAAATTCATTGCATTATATAAGGAAACTCATGTGCTGCTTACATCAGATTTTTTTATTAAATAAAGATACATAAAATTAAACTGGAGTTTAGATCTCATGCTGTAAAACTGTGATTGAATTGAATGGTTTCAGCATTTTACGTTATATTATTCACAAGATCGACAGTCTAAATTATAATACCGGGCACTTATTGAATTTATTTTATCAGTTTCTTAATTCAAATCAAAATATTATTTGAATATCATTCGTCGTATATACACATTTGATTTTTGACATAAAGAAAATAATGTAATTCCATTGCTAAGCAACATGAAACCCCTTTTTTTTCCAAAGAAATTTCTCGAAAATATAAAATATAGTCTGTAGAACTCTATTTCCATGGAATACTTAGCTTCTGTGTTTTTTATTAATATCTTAACAATCTGATGGCCTGGAATGAGATTACCCACAGTAAAGTATAAACATGACATTATCAAATTTGCAAATAAGAAAATGCATTTATAGATTAAAGTCAACGAATTTTATATGTATAAACATTGATAATATTATAATTTGCAATCATACTATTGTAAATTACACTAACGTACAAGTAAGTTCAATTAAAATATAACTTCAGAAACTAAGAATTTAAAATTAATATGATTTAAAAAATTAGAAATAAACTTTCTAAAATAAAACGACACATTAGAATGAAATAATAACTGTAAAAGAAAATTCGATTCAAAAATCCAAATCTAAAACTTTGAGCTACATTATACCCTACAACACTATTCATGTATATACAAGTGCAAAAACACAATGTGAAACAAAAGGATTTAACAAATGACTTATTGCACATCAACTCTAGCTTAAAAGTCATTGGTCATCCTAAGGTTAGTTATATTATAAACACTAATGTCTCTGCAGAAGACTGCCACCACGCTTTGCAAACAATTCTTATATGGCATTTTTCCAACATTGGTATTGTTAGAGAAGTATCCTTAAAACAATTAAGATTATAATGAAAATAAATGAAATCTGTAGTAATTGTTATTGTTCTCCCACAATAGATACATTTTTAATTACCCTGCAATACATAGTAATGTATAGGCAAAGCATTGGAATCATACCGAAAATCAAAACTCGAGTTTTCGACGGATCTATACGCTTCGAGACCTCTGGAATACGACAAACTATTTTTAGCGTGACGTCTGTGTGTGTGTGTGCGCGCAATGTATGTATCCACTCTAACTCAAAAACTAATGGACCGAATTTCAAAAAATTTGGTGGACAAGTTCCTTGTGTGTGATCCTGGTGCTGATTAGTTTTTAGTATGATTCGGGATAAAAAAAAACCGCCTTTTTTTTAGAAATGGCCCGCAAAAATTGCTGTATCTACTCTAGCAGAAAAACTAATGGCCCGCATTTTACAAAATTCGGTAGGTAAGTCACTTGTGGGTCACCCTGGTGCTGACCAGACTTAAGTACGATTCGGAAAAAAATTAACCTGACTTTTTTAGCAAAATGGCCCGCAAAATACGTTAAAATCTAAAATAAAAACTACGTATGTTCAAATATATCCATTAAATGTTTGTTTTATACGCAATTTTTAACGACGAAAAGAATAAGACCAACTCCATTGCACTAGGAATAGCCGTTCTCGAGATATTCTATTTTTTTCTTATTTTCTCTACGCCATCATTGAAAAAAATCTGATGTGGGCAGCACATGATTTTCCTTATATAATGCAATGTATTTTCTACTTTTGAAGTAAAAACAAAATAGGTTATTCTTATAGTAGATACTTATATTTTTCCAAGATATTGAATTTTCGTTAAATAGTCGTTATTTTCATTGATTTAGCGTCATTTTTATCCATTTAGCGAGATTTTTTTTAATTTGGTAACATTTAAAAATGTCGGCAAGTTGCCAACATTCCGCCAAATTCGTCGCTAAAATCTCGCCAAGCGTTATGGTTGGAGAAATAATTTATTCTTATAGCAGATAAATGACTATTGCCGTTCAAATACAAAAGTATTAATCAAAGTATCTTTTTTCATGAATGGAACGAGCTAGATCCACGAGAATGATGTCACCAAATTAATCGTATGATATTACATATGAAAAGTGAATATGTTTCTCAATAGAAAACATATTGTTTTATTTTATATAATTTTTTGATAACTCTTTTAAAAAATGTGCAATATCTCGAGAGTGGTTTATGCTAACGTTCTGAAATTTACGTTAATCGTTTTCTAATGAAAAATTACATAGGAAATGTCTATTTGCGTAACTTTATTAAAGGTTTTGATTTTTTTTATGATTTTTTCAAAATTTCTCTCGAAAATTTAGTGGGGTTCTGAACATTTAATTGTGCTTTAAAATAATAAGCTTCCAGTATTCACGGATTGTGAATTTTGTACCAAATTTCATTCGAATCGCTCCATTCGTTCGTGAGATATCGTCTCCACAGGCTCACTGACACACACACACACACACATTTCTTCAAAAATGTTGGATTCGTGATCAAGGATGCTTGATACGTGTTCTCCAGTCTAAAACTCGAATTCGAATTTTCGACCCCATCACAATACTTTCCTTATACATTATGTATATAAGGAAAGTAATAAGTCCAGTTACAAAATGAGAACGAAAATTGAATTAAAAGTGAATTAAATTTAATAAAAATAAAGAGAACGTAAATATAATTCTGCAGGGAAAATCATGTGCTGCCAACATCAGTTTTTACTTTTCCTGCATTACTTGGTAATGTATTGGGAAAGTATTGAAATCATACTAAAAATCGCAACACGAGTTTTCGAGGGACCTACATGTTTTGGGACCGCTAGAATACGAAAAAACTATTTTTAGCGTGACATATGTGTGTTTGTCTGTGGGGCTGTCTGTGCAATGTATGTATCCACTTTAACTCAAAAACTATTAACCCGAATTTCATAAAATTTGGTAGGTAAGTCATTTTTGAGCGACAATGGTGCTGATTAGATTTTGGTGCGGTTCGGTATGAAATAACCTGTCTTTTTTGCGAAATAGACGGCAAAAATTAATGTATCCGCTCTAGCTAAAAGACTAACTGGCCAAATTTCATAAAATTTGGTAAATAAGTCAGTTGTGCGATAACCTAGTGCTAATTAGATTTTGGTATGATTCGGAAAAGTAGAATTCTGCATTTTTTTTACGAAATGTCCGCAAAAATCGCAAAAATCTAAAATAAAAGACTACGTGTGCTCAAATATATCAATTAAATGCGTGTTTTATACGTAATTTTTGACGATAGAATAAGATAAAAAGAATAAGACCAACTCCATTACATTAGGACTATCCATTCTCGAGATATTTTAGTTCTTTTTTTTTGCATTTTCGCGACACTACCTTTAAAAATAAGTCCATTTACCAAATGAGAACGAAATTTGAATTAAAAGTGTAAATTATGTGTAATTTAAAATAATTAGGAGTGTTATTTTGTGCAATTACACTCAATTTAAGGAATTATTAAAGAAATAAAGAGAAAATAAATTTGATTTTGCGGGGAAAGTCACGTTCTGCTCACATCAAATATTTTTATTTGTAGAGAAAGACATGCGATAGATAACATTTATTTTTGATTTACATTACGAAAGTGATTCATTTTCTGATAATTCCAATTACTTTTATTTTGCTATTCACTATACATAAATATGTTAGCTAATCTGCTTACGAGAGGAAAAAAAAATCATTAAAGATTATCATTACATGTTTAAGTTACCGAAAATATATACGGCTTTATATCGCAATCTGATGACCACACACAGCGATCGTAAATATTGATTCAAATTCAGATAACTTCCACTGACAATCACAAGCAGCAGCAAATGAAGCTGAGGGCAGATGAAATTCCGCTTTCACGGCGGAGTTAAGCTCTTAAAAACGATCTCATAACAAGTAGGCGTAAAATTAATTTAATAAATGGAATATATTTCCGACATGTATTTAGAAATATTATCTGTTATTTGCAATGTTGTGTGATACGCATTATTTAAAAAATATTCATTGTTACTAAAACATTACTCATACACAAACATAAAAAATCGGATGTGAGCAACACATGACTTTCCTTATATAATGCAATGAATTTACTACTTTTACAGTAAAAAAATAGGATTTTCTTATAGTAGATACTTATATTCTTTCCAAGATATTGAATTTTCGACAATTAGTCCTCATTTTCATTGATTTAGCGCCATTTTTATCCAATTGGCGAAATTTTCATTAATTTGGCAAAATTTCAAAAACTCGCCAAGTTGGCGACCTTCCGCCAAATTCGTCGCCAAAATCTCGCCAAACGTTATGGACGGAGACATAAGGTATTCTTATAGTAAACAAATAAATGACTATTGGCTTTTAAATACAAAAGTATTACTCAAAGTATATATTCTCATGAATGGAACGAGCTAGATCCACGAGAATGATGTCACCAAATTTATTGCATGATATTACATATGAAAAGTGAACATGTTTCTCAACAATTATTTTTTTTTTATTTTATGGGATTTTTTTGATAAATCTATTTGAAAAATGTGCAATATCTCGAGAATGGTTCATGAAAGTTTATCTCAATCGTTTTCTAAGGATAAATTACATAAAAAATGAATATTTGTGTAACTTTATTAAAGGGTTTGGTTTTTTGATGATTTTTTCAAAATTTCACTCGAAAATTTAGGAGGGGTTTGAACATTCGATTGCGTTTAAAAACAATAGGCTTTCAGTATTCGCGGATTGTGATTTTTGTACCAAATTTTATTCGAATCGCTCCATTCGTTCGTGAGATATCGTCTCACAGTCTCACTGACTGACTGACTGACTGACTGACTGACACACACACACACACACACACACAGAGAGAGAGAGATAGAGTGAGAGAGAGAGTCAGACAGACAGACATCACCTCAAAAATGTTTGATTCGTGATCAGGGATGCTTGAAACGTGCTCTCCTGTCGAAAACTCGAATTCGAATTTTCGACCAAGTCACAATACTTTCCTTATACATTATGTATATAAGGAATGTAACACGGACAACTGAGTTAACACGTAAGGCACATATTAGTTATATTACAAAAAAAATCTGATGTGGGCAGCACATGACTTTCCTTATATAATGCAATGAATTTACAACTTTTACAGTAAATTTCATTAAATTCGGTTCAGCCGTTCTCCAGAGATGATGAGACAAACGAAGGTATCGCTTTTCACCAATATGTCGAAAACCACAGGTCGTAGAAACTCGAAACATGGTCTAAATTTTAAGTGGGGCTATTTTAAGACTACCCACCAGGGGCGTGCTGGGTCCCCCAAGAAGGCGGTGGATAGACCGGTACGGGGGCGCCAACTACCGGGAGGGTCTGGGAGTGCTTAAAACATAATTTTGTCTTACTTAACATTAAGTAATAGAACCCAAAATTATGTATTTAAAAAAAATAGCTTTAAATAAAAATAAAGGTAAACAAAATAATTGAGAGCATGATTTCCGTTGATATAATATATATTACAATATGCATATTTATTTAATATCGCCTGAAATAAACATGATTAATTTGATGTACTGAACATATATCAGCTACTTGTCAGATTTTAACAAATGGTAAATATAAAAGTAAAGGATACCTATATCATACTAAGGGGTTAAAACTGAGCCTCATTTCAGAGATCAATTGACACAACTTATCAATTATAGTGTCACTGTCTATAATGTTCAATAAGTCTGATTCAGATTGCATTAATAATAATGTCTCCAAGTTGTCACTGCTTAAGGTAGATCTCAATCTTGTTTTAATAATCTCCAACTTGGAAAAAACCCTTTCATATGTTACTTGAGTCATCGGGATTGTCAAGAGAAGCTTATATACTTTGAACAACAGTTCATTATATTGACGAGAGTACATGCTATAGTTAAGAAGCACTTCGTAAGCACACTTTAAGCAAGAATTTCACTTATTGTAATTGCAAGGTTGAAATGCTGAGTTCTCTTCTTCGTCAAAGTCATCAGCAGACAAATCACGTTCTGTGGGATCTTCTTCTTGATACTCTTCACTGATTGTCTTTTTGCTTATTTGGAGCCATACATCAGCAAATGAAGTAAGTTCTTCAACAAGCTTTCCATTGTCAAGTCTTGGGAGAATCTCTACTATTTTGTCCAGGGCTTTGGGAGGTAAGGGCTTTTTATTGCCAAACCGCTTAAGATCAAACCAGGCTAGATCTAGGTACAAGTTTTTGTGTTGGAGAAGTATGTTTTCTATAGTATTGATGAGAATATTTATGACACTGTAAAATGTTGAAATTTTAAAACCATCTACTTCTGAGGTATGACCAGCATCTTCTCCGTGAAGCTTTTTCCCCTTTCTCTTTCAATTCAGTTTCAATGTAAATACTGTCCAAAAGCTCATCTTTTTTTACTCATTCATCTAAACTGCGAGTCATTATCTATACGAATGTTCTTGCAGCTTATAAAGTTTCATCAAGCTTTTGACGTAATTCTTTAAGTTTTAAGTGAGAAGTTTTGATGAGTTTCCATGCTTGAACGAAATCGAGATTCTTAGTCTGTAAGTAATCAGACAAAGGAGTGATTATCTTAAAAATTTTCATAAGCAACATAGCTACTAATATTGTATCAAAACTTGTAAACTTTATGAGAAGACCTTCAGCTTTAGAGTTAAACTCTGGAGAATTAGATATCTTAAACAAGGAACTGAACAATTATAAGTAGATGACCTTGGTAGGGTGAGATTTTTCAATACCATATCTTGACCGTAGCATTACTGCGGTCCCGCCACCTGGTCATTCCAATAGCTTCCACCTTAAAAGAAGGGTTTTTGTAATCTTTTAAGTGACTCCTTCATAAACACTTGAGCTTCTTCTTGCAGTACATTAAAAAATGATATAGTTACAATGAGATATTGGGCAGCGTCAGTGAGAACTAGGTTCAGTACATGGGCATAGTACCAAGTGTGAATGTAGTGTGGAATTACTTCAGATAATGTTGCTGTCAATCCTTTAAAATGACCATTCATGTTAGAAGTTCCATCAAAAGCGTTAGTAACGCAGTTCTTGATCGGTATGTCGGCATCTTCCAAAACGGTTCTGAGTGACTGAAACAGATCCTCGCCTGTGGTGTAAACCACACATTTTATAGCTAGCAGTCTTTCTACGACGTCATAACCCTTAACGTAGCATAAGACATGACTTGACATCTACTGTAGTATCCATTAGGGTGGAAAATTTCCTGCCAATTTCACTTCTTCACATATTTGTGTTTTTATTTCTGCGGTCATGTATTGTAAGATTTTCACAATCATGTTGTTTCTTAAAAATGTAACTTGATCTCCTCTTTCTACTGGCATTTTCTTCCTTTTTTTAATTTCGTCGCGTTTTCTGTTCTAGAGGAGGTTTGTTCTTTTTGAAATTACACTGCTCACATGCTTCTCTAGAGTCACATCATATTTTCTTAGCATGAGAATCATCTGTAAAAAATTTCCATAGTTCACTGAGTCGTCATCCAAAGTATGAGCAGATTCTACTTTTCCCCGAAAAAGAAAACCTTGTTTACCTATCAGTTTCAAAACATCGACTACTGTTTCTACTATATGTCTTCTTTCTTTTACTTCCTGTTGGCCACTTGGTTCCCAAACAGAAGATCGGGCAAACTTTTCTTATCTTTCATTAGCATGAAACAATTCACAAATTGTGTGTGAGTTTTCGAGTTTTCATGCTCCTGTAGTCTCTAATGGACATGCTTCCAATCGCTGAATCTAGAGCAAAATACTGAAGTGGATTTGTTAAATGCAACACAAATGAAACAGAACGGTTGTTGTGTTTTTCCGTTGTAGGATAGGCACTGCCTTCGGAAAATTTGGTTCTTCTCCTTCTTCGACCCAGACCGTCGGACCTACCAGAAAGGTGTGAAAATTTGGTTACCACTGTTACTTTCTTCGATTTTAAATATTGATTTCCTATCTGTAAAAGACACTTCTTTTTCATCAGGCTGAACTGGTTGGAAAGCCAAGTATAATTGCAAGTCATTTGCTCCCAGTTTCTTAAAGTAATCAATATCTACTGTTGGTGTATTAAATGAAGTTCTTGGGCTTGAGTGCGGTTTTGTATTTGACGTTGATTGTCCTGGTTCTTGTAATTGTTCGTGAGTTGTTTATACATTGTCTGAATTCGAGAACGTTCCAGGGAATTCTTTTACAAGATTTTGTTCATCAACATAATCATTCAATTGCGTTCCTTGGCTCGATACTTCATTTTCTAAGAGTGATGGCGTTGTTCACAATCTGAGGATTTCGATAAAAAAGCTGTTACTTTGGGGCATGTTTTAGCAGATTCATGCAACATTTTATTTCTTTTATCTTTCTTACATTCATGGCCGCTTTTCTTTCTTTTGTTTTCTCTTCCATTTCATTACTGTTAGGATTCTGAAAACAAAGAAATAATAAGTAATTAAAAATAAAAAAATAAGTAATTAAAAATAAAAAAATAAGTAAGCAGAAGGAAACAGCAAGGCAAAATGACCTTCAAATAAAAAAAACTGACATTTAAAAAACAAAATTTTGGTGCATACTGATTGTTAATAAGTAACCTTTAATCTTAGGCATTAAAATAAATACAGTTGAAATAAAGTACCCTAGTCTCACAAGGGTCGAATTAGCATGTCGTGAACCTGGGAGCCTCGCTTTAGAGGCGGCCTCATCTTGAAAAAAGAAAAAAAAATAGCGTGAAAAAAAGCAAATTTACTCATTTTTTGTTGAAATATAATTCCGAAAAATAATTAGTGATGTTATTTTTTACATGTGGGTATCAAAATTTGCTATAAACAGAGCAATTAAACTAAATATAACACATTTATGAAACACAAACTTACCATACGCATCAATGCTACGGCTGCAGGACGTGAATGAAACGAGATGGACGGCCTAAGGGAGATTTCTTCCTTTTCAGGGCGTCCCCTTGTCTTTCAATGTCCTTGAATAAACCAAAATTACAATAAAACACTTCATAATACGCCGCGGAGTTAGAACTTAGCACAAGCTCATTCCTTCGTTTCGCGTTTCAACAACGGCATCGGGCAGAGCGGTTAGTCGCAGAGTCACCACTACAAAAGACAGCGAGTACTGGTACCGTCTTCTGCGCCAAATTTCTCGGAGCAATCAGTATCGCACTGATGTATTATTTAAATACATTTTGGGTTTTTTTTTTTACATAAGAAATTCGAACGAAAATTTTACATCCAGGGAGGCGAGAGACGCCGTGAGAAAAGGGCGCACCGGGACATGTCCCGGTGGGCCAGCACGCCCCTGCTACCCACCAAATTTTATCAAATTCGGTTCAGCCGTTCTCCCGTGATGTTGAAACATACATACATACATACTTTTCTTCTTTATAGATAGATACAGGGTGTCCCAAAAACATTGACCTTGGCTTTTATTTCTTAAATATTGATCTTAGACATATATAAATTATAAAGTTGCGTAAAAAAAGGTACAGAATTTTATGAAATCGATTAAAATTTTCAAGTGAATTAAGTTTTAAGAAATACAAAATTTAAATTTTTATACGGCCCCCGTACAAAAACATTTCCAATGAGTAAAATGTGCCCCATACACTAATAAGGTGTTGAAGACCCAGACCGTCCGACTCGTGCGAGGACTTAGAGCAACTATTTGGACGGTCGGACTAATAAGGTGTTGTTGATGTTGAAACCCAGACCGTCCGACCTACCTGAAAGGTGTAAGGTAACTATTTGGACGGTCGGGAAGTGCCACCCAATTTAGACCGGAACCCAGTGGGGGAGGCATCCACAGGGACCGTACCCTCCTTCCCCTACCACCAACCTCTCGGAAGGACTTTCGGACCCACATGTTTAACGTGATCGTACTCCGCATGAACACGGCGGCAGTTTTGGCAGTGGCTGGAATCGAACCCGGGCCAACCGAGTGCAACTCCAGCGCGCTAACCAATGGGCTACCGCGCCCGGACTAATAAGGTGTTGTACAACATTTCAGCATTCTATCAAAAAAAGTTCCAGAGATATGAAAAGATAAAAATGCTGACTTAAACCACTTTTCGATGCATCGACATGGGTTCTCAGAGGGGGAAAACCACGTCGGCAGATCGCGTTTGAGTGTCATACACGAATTACGAAAGAAAACATTGATTACATAGGTAAATAATAATTTTGCTATTTATTGGTACAAAAGTATCTACACTGTGTAGAAATAATAACTTTACATAAAGATTACGAAACTTGTTCAAAATGTTTTCCATCCATGTCAAAGATCCATTAAAGATAAGAGGCAGATATTATTTGCCTATGATGCCTTTCTGCGTCGCACCATTTGCACTCTTGCTGTAAACATTTAGATTTTAATTTGTGATTAATCCCTACCAACTTTGTTTAAACATATGTCTAGGAATTTTTATGATAAAAAATGTTGAAATTTTGTACTTCATCTTATTAGTGTATAGGATAAATTTTACTCATTGGAAATGTCTTTGCACGGGGGCCGCATAAAAATTGAAATTTTGTACGTCTTCAAATTTAATCCCCTGCAAATTTTTATCGATTTCATAAAATTCTGTACCTTGTTCTATGCAACTTTGTAATTTATTATATATATATATATATATATATATATATATATATATATATATATATATATATATATATATATATATATATATATATATACATTTTTCATTTTTTGATGCCTGTAGTCTGAGTTTAAGCATTTATAGTAATGTAGTATTGCTTAATCTGAAATAGGCATTTGTTTGGGTTAATTAGAATTAAATACTCAGACCTGAAGATGAATTTAATTCCGATTAATCATCGAATTTGGGAAGGTTCTGTTCTTTTCTCTTATCGGCATTATGGCCGTGAATTTGCTTCTATGGTGATGTTAATATTACTTGAATTGTATTTTTATTTTTTTATTTTTACATAATTCTTATTATTACATTTCAAATATATATATATATATATATATATATATATATATATATGTATATATATATATATATATCATACAGTCTAACCATATATAAAATCAAACGAGAGGAAATATAAAGCGCATTTGCTGCTCTATCAATCTTGTGTTCAATTTCTCATGACCTGACAGGATTCTGTTTTTCCCTTGCACGCGTAGGAGTGTCGTTTCGAGCGTGTGGCGGTTTCTGGGAGTGTTTACCATGAAAATTAAAGCATGCTTAAACCAGGAAAAGGGGTCGCAATCCCACTTGACCTTGCTACAACCCGGTTGACACACTTTTTTCTGTTTCTACTTTTTCCTTTTTTTTTCATTTTTATATCTTGTATACTATATATATATATATATATATATATATATATATATATATATATATATATATATATATATATATACATATATATATATATATATATATATATATATATATATATATAATTCATTTGTACGAGATTTTCATAAGTTTGCAAGGGTGTATAATATTAATTCATGTCTCAAAATCTACGGAAATGCAATAAAATATATATTGTATTTTACATAAGAGCATAGCGAATTTTAATTCTCCTTATGATAGTATGGATAAAGTGTTGTTTCTCCGAAACTTTTAGAATTCGAGATCTTGACGCTCTAAAACTGACATGCTAATTTCGAAAACTTTTGAAAATAATTCGTATGTGTATGTTTTTGTGTGTTTGTATGTGTGTGATGTTTGTTGTGTATTTCTTTGTGTGTGGTTGTGTTTGTATGTGTGTGTGAGTGCTTGCGTTTGTGTGTGTGAGTGCTTGCGTTTGTGTGTGTGTGTGCGCGCGCCCGAGCGGATGATATTTTTTAAACGGATACATTTGCTATTAGAAAAGTTTGTGTATAGCTAAATTGTATGAATAAAACTAACCGATCAAAACATAATTGTGTTTGCAATGCTGATGATTAGAACTCAAATTATTCGAATTTTAAGATTATAATAGCATTATTACCTGCGAAAAACAATGATAAATCCTTGAACAATATTGGTGGCATATAGTTTATTAGTATATCGAGAATTTGACACTAGGCTATGAGCTAATAGTAAGTTAACAGTTCATATTAACACAGAAAAGCAGAATGTATCTATTGGTGTCACTAACCTGTTGCCAACTTGAAAAAGGATTCGAAATATTTTAAAAGAATCTGAAAAAGACATATCTTCTGACAGTGATTGCTATAGAAGTAAAACACTACGGTAGGGGTTGTGCTGTCGATTCACATTGTCACATTTTGCGAAAAAAAAATTAAAATTCAATTTGGCGATTGTAAAAAAAAATATTTGGCAAACATTTTGGCGATTATAAATTCTGCTAACATCAAAATCAAAAATCACGGTAAGATACACGTGGTATACTAATCGAAATGCGTACTACTATTTGAATTTTCCAAAACACTAATTTTTGGAATTTGAGAATTTATAAATCAAATCAAATATTTTAAATGGGAAGTCAAGGGAAAATTTGGCAAATAAAAACTCTATTCGGTGAAAGGACATGTTATTTGGCAGATAGGCTGACAATAAAAATTCTAGAGCAACCCCTGCTACGGTACATAAATGCACCAGATTATTGAGTGAAGACTCGCACACTAGATTGTTAACCAATAAAAATAGGGTAACCCTTGCGTCAGAAAGAAGAAAAGATTTATGGTTCTTGTATCTTCCTCCACTTTGTTGGTCTATGGAACCGTCATTTCTTTCAGGAAATGCCACTGATTAATTTCTGGCTTAGAATAACAGTTTTCGTCCGCGGATCAATAAAATGTTCCTGATTCAGTGTGACGAATCTCTAAACAAACTGGGTTTTCAATTTATGTCGCGTAAAAAGCAATTCAGCAGAAGGAATATTACATTTTTGTATAGAAAAATAAAAGTTTAGCTTGGAATTTCAGCTTCACATTCACTTCCAAAGGTTTCAGTTTTAGAGAAAGTTCAAATTTCATGTCGAATTTCATTCGATTGTCAATAAGTATTTGAGACGTAACAGTTGATGGTAAGTTTTAATGCTACATTTGTTACCATTTGGAAAAAGAGAACAATTTATTTTTTGCGCCACTCACCTAAACAGTATTACTTTCAGACCCTATGCAACTGTAATATCTCTCTTTATATATATATATATATATATATATATATATATATATATATATATATATATATATATATATATATATATATATATATACTCCTTTGCAAAAAAATGTATCACCCTAAAAAGTAATCCGATCATCTCAAAATTTCACATGCAAATTCATTTATACAAAGTATGCAAGTAATTAAATTTGCAAGGCCAGTGAGTTTTAACTTCGGTCATAGCGCCCGTTTCTACTGTGCAACTATAGCATTCTATAAAACAGTTAAAAATGTGGACGGCTAATCTTTACTCGTTATCGGCGTTGCAGTTCCGTGGAGACACAACTTATAATACAGTTACGGCGTTGACGGCGACCTTAAAAGCAATTAGACGAGTTCGAACGTGGTCGTATAGTAAGGATGTGTGAAGCTGGCTGGTCATACTGAGCAATAGGCCACCACCTGCACTGAACGGACACTGCTGTACAAAGGTGCTGGCAGCAATGGTTGCTATAAGGAACTCGTCGGCGAAATGAAGGCTCTGGAAGTCGCAGGTGTACGAATGCTAGGCAAGATCGGTTGATCGTGCGATAGGCCCGAATTGACATCATTGTCCGCCATCCAACGTGCTACAGTCTCTTCTATACCACCCGTGGTACCTTCCACTATATCACGGCGTTTGGCTGAGGTGGAGTTACGCTCACGGCGGCCTTTAAGACGTCTGCCCATAATCCCACAACATCGACAGAGTCGTTTGGAGTGGTGTCGTAGCCGAGCATCATGGCTGCCAGCAGACTGGCATCGCATAGAGTTCAGCGATGAATCACGCTTCAGTCTTTCAGCAGATTTAGGCAGGTCCCAATTAGTTTTTGTTTTACACAGGCACACAGCCATTGGTGTGATGGTGTGGGGTGCTATCTCTTACGACAGCAAGTCGCCCCTAGTCATCCTGCGTATAACTTTAACAGCTCAACGATATGTTGATAAAATCCTGCCGCCTTTTGCGTTACCCTTAATGGCAAGTCATTTAGGGGCTATTTGCCAACAAGATAATTTCACGCCACATACGGCTCGCATATCTGTGGACTATCTCCCGTGCTGTTGATATTGCTCCTTGGACGGCAAGGTCACCAGAACTTTCGCCAATCGAGCATGTATGGGGCTTGCTAGGCTGCCAGATTCGGGCACCCCTAAATGTAGCAGATCATCTGGAACAACAATTTAGGAATGCGTGGCAGATTGTATCGCAGGATGACATTAGGAAACTATATCACTCCTTTCCTAGACGTATACAAGCATGCATTGCCGTCAAGGGGGGTTTCACCAATTACTGATTTGAAAATTCAATGTGCAATTGCTAACCATGATTGTAATCATTTCATTACCTGCGTATGAGCTGTATGCATATTTAATTTGAATAAAAAGTCACTTTCTTCATGGTTCTTAGTTTTTTTTTTGCAAAAGAATGTATATATATATATATACATACATATATATATATATATATATATATATATATATATATATATATATATAGCCTAAGTAATTACTATATATGTATTGTTAAAATTATATTGGGAAACTTGCCCTTTTCTAAGGTTTCATTTGCTTTCTTCCCTCACGGTAAAAAAATACTGAAATACACATTGTTTAGCTAGGGTAACCAACTGCACTTCAGAAAAATGCGTTTATTAGTTTAAAAATCTTGGTATCTACATAATCAAAAACGGGAGTTAGTGAACGTAGCGGATAAAGAGAGAAAGTCGTCTTTACAAGCTCAAATATAACTTGACCTGGTCTTTGTTATCCACATTTTTGAGACCCTAACTGATCAATATCCATTCATCACAGAAACATGAAATTTGGTATGGCATTGTATGTTGAGGTATATTTTAATTCCTTTGATATTCAACCTTATCTGACTAGTACGTCCTGGGTCTGCCAATTTAGTTTTCAAATACATAAGGACTCAACTAATCAAGTTTCATTAGTCATAGTAATATGAATTTTAGTATATTATTCTCTTTTGCAGTTCAACCTTATCAGGCCAACCCGTCCTGCGCCCGCCATAAGAAAGCACTCTTTTTTAAGAAATAACTATTGAACTGGATCAGCTAGAAAGTCCAAATAAAGTCGTTGTCTTATACGGTATATGTTTTTTCTTTTGCTTTTGAACCTTATCGGGGTAGCCCGTCCTGGCCCTACCATAGGAATGTACTCGTTTTGAGGGAATGAAATGAGAACCGGAGTAGCTAGAAAGTCTAAATTTGGCATGTCGTTGTCTTTCATACATTTAAGTTACCAACAGTTTAACAAATACATTATGTATACATTTAAGTTGCATACAAATAATAAAAGAGTGTACTTTAAAAAATTACGTTTTCTGCTTGTACATTTTTTTAACTTCGTAAGTAAAATAATTTCTACAATACATTTTGCTATTTGGAAAGCCCAAAAGTGGATTTTGTTCTTATATAACACAACTAGGGGCTCTGTCCCTGCTCGCTCCGCTCGAGTAACCCCCTTCGGGAGGCTTCGCCTCCTACTCGCTGCGCTCACTTCATATCTATCTTTCTTAAAAACTCTACTTTCAAAAATATCTTTTCTATTCCTTCCTATTTTCCGCAAGGAGAGAAAAACAGGGATTTTTCTTAGCCCAGGGAATCCAAAACTGAATTCCTTGATCATGAGCTCGCTTTGCGAGATATTTCATGCCAAACTAAAGTTTAAATCGATAAACCGTTTATTTCATCCTGTTACCCTGTTTTTTCTCTATAAATGTACCAAATTTTATAATTTTGTATGCTGTAGTTTTTACGGTACGAGACAGAGAAATCGCTAGACGTGCCGATACGAAAAAAATAGTTCACTTCAAAAGTGCATAAAAAATAAAATATCTCAAAAACTACAAAATTAAAAAAAGGGGCTCCATCCTGCAAAAATTCACCCATGTGTTATGAAGCATAACATGCATTTGCACATAATGCAAATACTATTCATGTCTCGGGTTAGCCCTAGGAATGAAAGGGGGAGAGGAGTAAGTATGCTATGTTGCTAATGTGTATGGTAATTAATTGCTGCAGCATGCCTCCTCATAGACAAGATGGGACAGTTCGGCGTCATGGTTTGAGTAGCACATGGCAGGAGTAGTAAATATTCATAAAAGAGATGTCGTAGCAAATGTCAAATTGAAAACTACAAATCTATTAAAATTTATAGCTTCTGTCAAGGGTAACTCACTCCGGGGCCCGGACGAGACCTCCCTGCTGTAGGAATCCCTCCGATCATCGCATGTTATTGGAAAGCATATGAAATGAGCGTCACTACGCAATCCAATAATTTGGCCGGAATTGGCACCACCCATTTCTCACACATAAGTGATGTAATGAATGAGTGGACAAGGTAATTTTCCACCCCAGTTCGTTCCTTCTTCTTCAAAATCTGAAGGGACTCGACTTTGAAATGTAAAATTTAAGACTCCATTCTGATCTCGTTAGAGAAGGTATTCAAGTGAATGTGCACTTTTTTTGAAGCCCGATCCGAAATGCATTTTCAAGCATTTTTATGCACCGGGATCCGTTGCCACTCTCTAGCGGCAGCCCTATGTATATAGTCAGGAACCAACGCCTTTTGTACCCTACTGCGAATGTAGCTCGTAGCCAGGCGTAACTATTCAACAAATTAAGTTTATGGCGGCTCTAAGCCAAATCGAATTAGGGCAGAACCGGACCGAGTTTTACAATACCATCGGGCATTGGCTATCATCGGCGCAGCGAGGATTTCGCCCCTTTTAATACGCAGTACCACACCTCTCTGAAAATAGACGGCGTAGTTGTGGCTAACCTTTCGATCCTTTACACTAAATCTAAGCCGTAACAATTGTGCGGACTACAAGGATGGTAATCGACAGCTCAGTATACATCTCACCTTACAGACGAGTACATAGATGGAGTGTTTGCGGGGTATAGAACCTGGGCCCCTATGCAGCGTACAACCCACGTCAGCTGAGTGCATCAACCGTCATCGGTGCGCTATGTGTGAGGTAGACAACCGGGAAGTTTATTCGAGATGCGACCCAACCAGTATAGGTCTGCATGTAGTTCCCGGACCTCCGAGAACTGCTGGGCCAACCGGCAATTGGGCGATGGAGAGCATAACGGAAAATGTTCCCCAATCAGTGATGGAATCCTAAAACCGTGCGTCCCAATGAACTGTGTTTTTCTCGACTATACCCAAGCCCATGGACTGTGTATGATCTAATTTAGGAGTTACAAGCCATTTCATCTGTGGTGGAGGTATTGTGACCTTTAAGTTTCAATTGTGATGTAATGTGTATTTATATAATAATCTGAGTATCAGTGTAATTTTAAGCTTTGGGAAAATTCCCTTACTGAACGAATTGAATTTTAATTAATGATAATTTGAAGTAGCAATTACCATGACAATCCTGTACACCCAGAGATCAAGCTTTGTAGTTTTAAGTGTATAGTGTTTGTATTATTATTAATGTTTTTGATAATTTATGTGTTTAAATAAATGTGTTAGTGACCGCAAATTGACAGTTTTTTTTTTTTTTTGTATTCACGCAATGTACTTTGATCTATTCAGATCCCCCTATACCTTTACATAGTTAACTGGGACACATTATGGGTAAGTATTAGTGCTGTATTTATGCAAATTTCACTTCACCACACCACGTAGGTATCTGCCTGCAAAAATTTGTGGTCTTGCTATTATTAGTTTATCCAAGACGCGAACTCGCAGTTCAAATATTTGTCTTTGACTTTGACATTAAATATTTCTTAAATTATAAAAAATATATAAAAAAGTTTATTTTAGCGTATTATATTTTTAAAAGTTTATTTTTAGCTTTTTCTACAAATGTATCAAATTTCATATATTTTATTTACAATTGTTTTTGCGGTACGAAGCAAAGAATCTCGAGAAACGAGAAATTTGTCAAACAGCGACGACTACTTTTTTTAATGTAGAGAGAAACTAAAAGTATTTGATATTTAGTTACTTTTGATTCATATTTCATAAAATATACAAATTTTTTAAAGACGAGAGAAAATGACTAAGAAAAAAGACTAAAGAATAAGAAAAAGATTCAATGCTATTGAAAGGGCTGTGTTTTTCTTACCAAAGGTCCAGCTACCAACGATTAATGAATGATTTTTGTTAAAGTTGTATCGGTTTATCAGAAACCATGACAGATTTTAGGTTTTTGTATCTAAAGACAACCCTTAGGGTTTTTCAGTAGTTTTTCCTTTCACAAAATGTCACCGATTTTATTGTGGATTACAATGTTGGTTTTCGTCTTCCGATCAATAAAATGTTTTCGATTCGGATGTGAAGAATTCGTGAACAAGTTGTTTTCAATTTATGTCGCGTAAAAACAATTTGCCGAAGGGAACTCGCTTTTTAAATAGGATAACAAAAATTCTGACGGGGAATTTCAGCATTTTGTTGGTGATTCACTTTCACACGTTTAATAATTTTAGTTGCATAAACATATTGGAAAAACATGATAACTGTTGTGCGGAACTTTGAAGTTGAAGTATATTTTACTTTCCTTATATGTATATATATAATGTATAAGAAAATATTGTGACGGGGTTGAAAATCGGGTTCTTGTGACGGGGTTCGAGTTCGAGTTCTCCACTGGAGAGCACGTTTCATACATCCCAGACCACTAATCGAACGTTTTTTGAGATGATGTCTGTGTGTGTGTGTGTCAGTGTGTGTGTGTGGGAGGGGGGTGTCGTTGAGTCTGTGGAGACGATATCTCGCGAAAGAATGGAGCGATTCGAATGAAAATTGATAGAAAATTACAAACCGCGAATACTAAGAACCTATTGTTTTTATACACAATCGAATGTTCAGAACCCCTAAATTTTCGAGTGAAATTTTGAAGAATTTATCAAAAAATCAAAACCTTTAGTAAAGTTAAGTAAATAGTCATTCCTTATGTAATTTTTCATTAGAAAACGATTGACAAATTTTAGAACACCAACATGAACCGTTCTCGAGATATTACGCATTTAGAAAAAATTATGAAAAAAATCATATAAAATAAAAATAAATATTAACTATTGTGAAATATGTTTACTTTTCAAAAGTAATATCATGCGATAAATTTGGTTACATCATTTCCGTAGATTTAGCTTTGAATAATACTTTTGTATTTAGTCGCCAATAGTCATTTATCTGCTATAAGAATAACTTATTTCTCCGTCCATAACACCTAGCGAGATTTTGGCGGAGTGTCGCCAACTTAGCGACTCTTTAAATGTCGCCAAAATGATAAAAATTACGCTAAATCAATGAAAATGACGACTAATTGATGAAAGTTCAATATCTTGGAAAAGACAAACAGTAGACTATAAAAACGACCCATTTCTACATCTATCCGTCCGTAACGCTTGGCGAGAAATTTAGCAGGACGTCGTCATATTGGCAACAATTTTAATTGTTGCCAAAGTGACAAAATTGTCGCAAATTGATAAAAATGACGCTAAATGGAAAGTAATGTTTTACAAATCTAATTCCCGTCATATGACGGGCATACCTTCTAACATATAAAAAATAGTCTTCTCTCCGTTTGACTGTAACACTTGGTGATGCATTTGGCGACCTTGGGGAATAATTTAACAAAGTATGCCAACTTGACGATATTTCCCCCCAGATTGACAAAAATATCGTCAAAATTACAAAAATGACGCTAAATTAATGAAAATGACGCCTAATTGATGAATTAATTATTAAAGTATTTTAATATACGCACTATATCGCTTATTGAGGATGCTATCAATATTGATAATTGTTTATTTAGAGTTGCACGAAATATAAGTTAATTGGGTATTTTGAAATAGTTTTACATGTTGTCATCCGGAAAATCTCCAAATGTACAATTCAACGATAAACACACAATACCGTGGATCTTATACATTATTTTTTGACTGTAAAAGTAGTAAGTTCATTGCATTGTATAAGGAAAGTCATGTGCTGCCCACATCAGATTTTTTAAAAATTAATTCAAGGACAGTCGATAAGGAGTTCGTATGTCAATTAGAATTGCCTTTAATCTTCAAAATAAATGGGGTAAAAGGAATGTTGCGAAAGGGTTTTTCGAATGGAAAACTGAAGGAAATTTTTTTTAATTTTAAGCAAAATAAAATATTATGTACGCTGAGCAGCACATGAAAATCCCTATTAACAGAAATCCACATTTTCTTCAAACACATTAATTTACTTTCTTCGAGCACAAAGCAATACATGAAATGTATATCTATTTAAAATTATATCGAATTTAAAGTAGTAAAATAATTAAATTTTACTTTGGTGTTTTTTAAAATGCCACCGGGCTTTGAAGTTCTTCAAAATTAAAAATAAATAAATATCTTGAAAATAATTGTAGGATAATCGAAGTGGTTTTATTCATTGAGTCATTAGAAATTAAGTATGAAAAATTTTAAGCAATTTATTCTCGTTCAGTTATTCTCGATTTAAAAAAAAAGTTCAATTCCACTTTTTTTGTAATCTAAACAGCACCAGTATAACACAAGTAATTTACTATCAAATTTCATAAATTTGTCATAGAATTTTTTTATGGAAAGAGGATATATATAATTCACAGACACAAACACATGAACAGACGTCACACATTCTGAGAGAGAGAGAGAGAGAGAGAGAGAGAGAAAGGCTGAAAACCGGATGTGTCTTCTAAAACTGCCCTAAATGTGACATTACAAATTACTATGTATTTGAGGGAAAGAAAAACAAAGCTAGCTTCTACTAATTTAATCAGCTAAATCTTTCTTGATACTTGGGAACCAATAAGTGATAAACATTAAACAATAATCGATTCTTTGTTTAGTAGCTCAAAAAACATATTTGCCGCCCAGGCGGTGAAGTGGATAGCGTCTTCGGCTGCTGTCTTGTGGGCTCGGGTTCGAATCCCGAATAAGGCACGGATGTTTCTACAACAACAAAAAAAATATATTTCCTATACACATAGTATAATGTATAGGGGAAGTATTTTGACTGGGTTGAAAATTTGAAATAGAGTTTTTGACAAAAGAGCACATTTCAAGCATTTCTGAAATCGTATCGAACAGTTTTGAGGTAATAATTGTGCGTGTATGTGTATGTGCCCGTGAGTCTGGAGACGATATCTCAGGAACGAATGAAGCATTTCAAACGAAGTTAGGTAGTCCAAAAATTACAATCGATGAATAATGGAGGCCCATTGATTTTAAATGCAATCGAATGTTGAAAAACCGCCCAAATTTTTGAATGAAATTTTGAAAAAAATTATAAAAAAAACAGAACCTTCAATAATGTTGCGTAAATAATCCTTCCTTATGAAATTTTATTAAAAAAAGATTGTCACAAAGCTAGCATATACAGTTCTCGAAATATTGCACATTTTGCAAATAAATTTATCAAAAAATTACATAAAATTAAATTCTCGTCATTCTCGGGGATCTAATTTGTTCCATTCACGAGAAAAAATACTCTAGGTATTAGTTTTTATTTTGACGCCTAACAATTCGCCAACAGTCATTTATATATAAGGAATGCTATTCTCACCTTTTGATTGTAACGATTGATGTTGAATTTGGCGAACAAGACGACACATTTATTGAAATATCGCAAAGGCTTCGGTTTGATGAAAATATCGTCAACATTGCCAAATGGCTCTTAGTTAACGAAAATAACGCCAAATTCATGAATTCATTATTAAAACATTTTAATATATGGACTCTATATCGTATTGCGGCATATATCAATATTGATAATTGTCAATTTAGAGGTGCGTGAAGTATAAGTTAATTTGATATTTCGAAATAGTTTTACATGCGCTGTCAGTTGGAAAAAGTGCTGAATGTACACAATTCAACGTTAAAAACATTGTGCCGTGGATATTATACATCATTGTTTCTCTGTGAAAGAAGTGAATTCATTGCATTATATAGTGAAAGTCATGCGCTGCCTACTTCATATTACTGTCCTTA
The DNA here is from genome assembly GCA_951213105.1 of Amaurobius ferox. NCBI lineage: Eukaryota > Metazoa > Arthropoda > Arachnida > Araneae > Amaurobiidae > Amaurobius > Amaurobius ferox. The sequence continues at coordinate 40,961,815 of OX578137.1, read as the reverse complement.
TATATAGTATAATGTATAAGGAAAATATTGTGACGAGGTCGAAAATTCGAATTCGAGTTTTCGCCAGGAGAGCACGTTTTAAGCATGCTTGATCACGAATCGAAGATTTTTGAGGTGATGTCTGTGTGTGTGAAGACGATATCTCACGAACGAATGGAGCGATTCAAAAGAATTTTTTTTCAAAAATTACAATTCGTGAATACTGGAAGCCTATTGTTTTTAAACACAATCTAATGGTCAGAACCCCCTAAATTTTCCAGTGAAATTTTGAAAAAATCATCAAAAAATTTAAACCTTTAATAAAGTTACACAAATAGACATGACTTTCGTAATTTTTCCTTAGAAAACGATTGACAAACTTTAGAATGCTAGCATGAATCGTTCTCGAGATATTATGCATTTTTCAAATAAATTTGTCAAAAAATCACATAAATTAAAAAAAATATTAACTGTTGTAAAACATGTTCACTTTCATATGTGATATCATGCGATAAATTGGGTGACATCATTCTCGTGAATCCAGCTTGTTCCATTTATGAGAAAAGGTGCTTTGAGTAATACTTTTATATTTGAACGCCAATAGTCATTTATTTGCTGCAAGAATAACTTAATTCTCCGTCCATAACGCTTGGCGAGATTTTCAGATTTCGGCGACGAATTTGGCAAAATGTCGCCTACTTGGCGACTTTTTTAAATGTTGCTAAATTAGCGATAATCTCGCCAAATGGATAAAAAGGACACTAAATTAATGAAAATGACGACTAATTGACGAAAATTCAATATCTTGGAAAGAATAAGTATCTACTATAAGAATAAACTATTTATTTCAATGTAAAAATTGTAAATTCATTGCATTTTATAAGGAAAGTCATGTACTGCCCACATCAGATTTTTTATACAATACAGCTGTATCGAGATTACAAACTGAGGTTACAATCTATTCCTTTTGTCAGAGCGACACATATCAGAAGTCAAAAAGGCGGTGCAGCAAATTTTGCTATGTTGCGCTCAACCGCCATTATGTGTTGTTTAATATAGGAGAAAATCAGAAGTAAAATAAAAAAAATAACTAGATAAATTTAATCAATCTTGTCAATCGCAACTATCTCTGTGCAACAAAATCTTATCACACTGTTGCTCCTTTCTAATCGAAATTCCACACACACACACACACACACACACAAAATCTTATCGCGTATAAACCATCCGTGTCATTTCTTCTGGTCAGTTTCCTGTTTTATCGTTGTCGGATACTGAAGCAGTCTCTGGTCATCACATGACCAGCAATTAATCGACTGGGAAACAAATATTAATGAAGATTTTACACATAGCTGTTATCATTTTGTATCATTTCATAACATTTTATAGCATGCTTCTTTGTAAGACCGGTGTTATTCATATAAACTTTTTGCAGTGCATTCGAATTTTAGGTTAATGTTCTAAGCAAAATTTAAACCAAATATGGTAATAAAATATGCTGCATGCATACAGGGTGTTTGAAAGAACTAAAAATGGAATGTTTTATTAACCTTTGGTTGCAGACGCATAATTCAGTTCCAATTGCAAAAATGCTTTAAATAAGATTCTTATTTATCCTTTGGCTGTAGATACACAGTTCCAATTGCAAAAATGCTTTAAATAAAGTTCTCATTTAACTTTTGGCTGTAGACCGCACAGTTTCAATTGCAAAAATACTTTAAATAAGGTTCTTATTTACCCTTTGGTTGTAGACACACAGTTCCATTTGCAAAAATGCTTTAAATAAGGTTCTTATTTATCTTTTGGCTGTAGGCGCACAGTTGCAATTGCAAAAATGCTTTAAATAAGGTTGTTATTTATTCTTTAGCTGTAGACACACAGTTCCAATTGCAAAAATGCTTTAAATAAGGTTATTATTTATCCTTTGGCTGTAGACACACAGTTCCAATTGCAAAAATGCTTTAAATAAAGGAGTAAATTAAGAAATAGTCATTTAAATGATGTGCAATATCGTTGCAGAAAACTTAAAAATTAACTTTTTATACAGCCCTTTTAGAGAAAAAGTAAAATTACAAAATTGTTGCCTATATTTTATTTAGCTAAACTGAAAAAATATGTATCTGAAAAGTGCAAATTTAAGACGAAATAAATTCTCAAACTTCCTATCTTACACTATTTTTTCATGGCTTTTTGATACACTTGTAATTGCCGCAGTTCATGAATCCAGGGTCCATTGTTCACAAATTGAAACGATTTCCAGAAATCATTTAGTGGGTTCATAAGAATTTTTTCAGCAGTTTGTCATTGAAACTATTAAGGACAGATAGGGGATTTTGGTTAAAAGTTATTTTAACCCTCAACTAAGGATAAAGAACAGTAATAGTGATTTTGTTGGTCTGTCAAATGCTTTCCTAGCAAAATCTAAGAAAATATAAGCATATTATTGAATTTTCGCTGTAAATTATAATCAACTTGAATCAAAGTTCGACATTACTGAACATCGCCATTAACACCAGGAATGCAAAAAATAAGTACACGGAAAGGAAATAATGCCTACCTAAAGTCGTTTCATTAAGATCTGTAACAAGGTGACATCACAATGCTTGCAAACGTTTACTTCTTGAATTTAAATGTGAATTGTTGTTGACAGAGGATAATTGAAAAAGTCCCTGTGCACTTAAGTATTGTTAATTTTAGGATTCCTGAATATGAACGGAGATCACCATTAGCCATTGCGTTAAATAAATGCATTCTGTAATAGTTTTATAGTCGATTCTTGTTCATTAGCAATGTGACTCTACGACCTTGCAATAGGCTTTTTTCGTCTATCTCGCTTACTTGCCATGTTTGCTACCTTAAGTTTTTAACTTCACACCTAGTGGCACTGCAATTCTTTTTATTCGAACGGGCATCGTGACTTTACTATACAGGGTGTCCAGTGCTATCGGTGCCCAATGGCTATTTCCTCAACCGTTAGTCACAGATATATACTTACAATTGCAAAAATGTTTTAAATTTTGAAATATATTATCTTAGAAACAGTTTAAATCAATAAATATATTTCTGAAAGAAATACGAAATATAAATTTTTATACGGTCTCCCGATCCTACGAAATATTTAGGAAAATCCTTCTCACACAATTTCATGCAAAATAAAAAAAAATATTCCTTTTACGACCAAAATTCACCGAGTAATGAAGCATTAAACTTTATGACTTAAGTCGCTTTTCCATGCATAAAAATGTCCCGTTTCAGGCAACCAACCAATCAGAGACCGTATTGACCATTTCTCCAGGCAACCAACCAATCAGGGACCGTATTGACCAATTCTCAACACAAAAAGTGCTCCAACTTTAAACAGCTATAAGTTGGTCAATTTTGGTCGTAAAAGGATAATTTTTTTTATTTTGCATAAAATTGTATGAGGATGATTTTCCTAAATATAATTGGTAGGACTGGGGGACTGTAAAAAATTTAAATTTCGTATTTCTTTCAGAAATGCATTTATTGATTTAAACTGTCTCTAAGATAATATATTTTAAAATTTAAAACATTTTTGCAATTGGAAGTGTATCTCTATGACTAACGGTTGAGGAAATAGCCATTGGGCACCGATGGCACAGGACACCCTGTATATAAATCTAATTTGTGCGCTCATGAATATTTCCTTACAAACATTTCCTTACATGAACATTTCCTTCCTGCCGTTCTCTGGTATTACGTCTTTCAGCAAAGATAGGAATTTCGCAATAAAATAATATGCTTGCTATCATCGAATCAATGGGTGTACTTTTAAGTATTTTAAACTAGAAATAAATGGACGTATTCATTAGGAGTTATCACAATCCATTCTTGATAACAGCAGTTTCACTTTTCATCGCAGAGCGCGATATCTGTCGACAGAAGCAAGTTCTATGACATTTTGCTTGGTCCTTTTAATTGGTAACTAGAACCGAGTGGAGAAAGACATATGGAGTTATAAAATAGATATAATGTGTGTTATCCTTTAGCACGATATCGACAGTTTTACTTTCCATACATACTCGTACATATAAATAGAATTTTTCAAAGGTACTCATAAAGTGAAGAGTAAAGCTTGGAAAGTATTAAATTAATTTTCTTAGTTATTTTCTTCATGTATTAGTTAAAATAGAGTTTATCGTGTTTTATGTTTTTCCGCTTGTAACGTTTGTGAATCGGTTCCACATGGAAACACAAATTCTGAATTCCACTGTAATAACAAAATTGCAAATGTCATTCATCTATTTTTATTGAGATTCAAATATCATATATCAATTTATTAATAACCTTGTTAAAATATACTGCATGAAATGTTTAGTTTGCCAATTTGTGTCCCTGGTTTTATGTCTATACCAAATTAGGTTATCTAGTTTCACCACTGATCATCTGTTAGTGTCATCCATAATATACTTTGTTGTAAAAAATAGATATTTTTTCACAACTGATAACATAAGCAGAACAATCGAATGCAGAATTTCTTAGGCGTACAAGCGAGCCATCAGGTTGGCTTGCAGCACAACTAGAGGAGATCGGCTGCTCTACGAGATGGCTTCTCAGACTGTCACAAAGAAATTGGGCTACAGCCGCGAAACTCTGCATGTGTGCATCGTTTCAGGAGATATGCAAATGATAAGAATCTGGGAGCAAAAACGCGTTATATTAAGGAATGGTGGAAACAAGAAGATGACATTTTAGTAAATGTAAAATCCTCCCTTAACAGCCATACAAGCCCATATTCGGTATCGCATAGAAGTCAATTAAGTTGCTTATGGCTTTCTGTGGAAGATTCGGCCGCAAATGTTGCAATTGATCAGCAAATTTAGTGGTATTCTGAGAAAGCTGCAATTGTCCTCCCAGAATGTTCTACGGGTGATAGGTTTGGTGACCTGGCAGACATGAGCGTATTACATCCTTGAATATATTATTGAGAAATTGTGCAGTAGGTGATCGAGCGTTGACTTGTTGGCAAATAGAGTCTGGACGACTTGATAACATAAGCAGAACCGTCGGCTGCAGAATTTCGTCGTTGTACAAGCGAGTCAATGAGATTGGCTTGCAGCACAACTAGAGGAGATCGGTTGCCCTACGAGATGGCTTCCCAGACTGTCACAAAACTTGTGATGGCGTGTGCCGCTCGCCAAGAAATGCGGGACTAGAGCGTTGGTTAGTCCTCCTGCACACACGCATGCGGCGGTCATCAGCACTGAGAGAGATGCTGAATTCATAGTTAAAAACAACCTGCCTCCAATCGGACACTGCTCAGGGTAACCGAATTGGACAGCAATCCAGACGCATCTGCTTATGTTGAGGGGTCAGAGTTAGGAGCATTAATGGACGTCGACACCTAATCCTAACTTTTGCCAATCGTCTCCGAATAGTATCTTTTGATACAGGAAGCATGGAGGATGGCAAATGCCTTTGAATAGCTGATAGCGACGCTATTGGTGTGAACGTGGCTCTTTGCCTGACTAAGCAATCCTCTCCTGCAGTTGTCTGTCTGGGACGTCCTTAGCCTCTGTGACGGTTACATGTTGCCAACACTGATCATCTATCATATCGTCCCGACCAAGATGGCGATTGATATGTCAGTTGGACCAAAGAGCTTCTCTTAGACCTATGATACAACCGCTCTCTAAATCTGAAAATTGTTCATAGCGCCGTCGAGTACGTCTCAAAGGCTCCTTTATACACAACTTGCAGTATCAAACTAGAAAATGCAGTTTCAATTGTCCGTGAGTGAAAGCACAGGTCGTTTCAAATTCTGCACGATGCTTCGTTCTCATGGCTGTTGCATGAGCCCTATAACATCATTGAGACTGACAGTTTGATAATTTGCATAACTCTGAAAATGACATCTGCATGCCGAGTTTCGAGGCTATAGCTCAATTCTTCATGGGTGCATACATTTTTCTTTTAACATCATGTATTATACTACACAATGTATTTCATTGCAATTTTGAAAAGACCTGGATTAAGATTAAAATAGTTCATTTATTGCAAACTTCTCAGAACGTGAAATTGCGTAAATATAAAAATTCCAATATTTTATTTCCCATAATTATTTAGATCTTAAGTTATATATAAAAAATTATTTCATTTCGATGTAGTTTTCAAGTTGAGCAACTTTTTGATTCAGTCCCTAAAGAAACACAGAATCAGGGTTCAGCTATGAGGACAAAATTGTAAAATATCATTAATTTATTTTAGTGAAATTCAGTTACTATATTTCATTTTTAATCTTGTTAAAATACACGGAGTGCAACTTTTTTGTTTCTAATTTTAGGTTCCTGATTTAACGTCACTCCAAATTATTATATCATAATTCGTCGATAACATAATTAAATTAAAAAATGATTTAAGAAAAACAGAAGCTTACTACCCGTTGAAAATCAACAGTCTCAAAATAAGCAACCTCTGAATAATGTTAATTTTTGAATAAATTGAGTTTCACGTTTACTCGGCAAATCGAATATTTTGGTGTGTAGAACCCACTAAAGAAGAAAAAATTGGAAAACTTAAATTGCTCACTTTCTTCCTTTTAAACTATCTACTCCCACACCAAATTTGAAGTCTCTATACTATCGCGAAACATGTTTTTCTAAAACTTCAGCTTTCGAACATTTTTCTGAGTAGCATCCCCTTAAAGAACATTTTTGAAGAACCGTATTTATCTTGGATTTTTTATCGAATGATTAGTCCATATACTAAATTTCAAGCCTCTATCACATAGTAAAGAAGGCGGTTTTCATTTATTCGTCAAATCGAATATTTTAGTGAGGGGCATCCCTTACAATATCAAATGTTGGAAAACTGAAATTACACACTTTCTTCCTTACCAACTATTTAACCTTACACCAAATTTGAAGTCTCTATCTTATCGCGGAGTAAGCTTTTTCTATCATTTCACCTTTTGAATGTTTTTGTGCGGAGTACCCACCCCCTTAGATATACATTTTTGAAAAACTCCACTCTTAGATTTTCTATCAAATGACTCGCCCATATACCAAAAATTAAGCCTCAATCACGTTTTAAAATGGGCATTTCTCCCTTATTCCGAAAATCGTGAATTTTAGTGTGCGACACCCTTTAAAGTAGAAAATATTGGAAAGCTGAAATTGTACATTTTCCAAACTATTTAACAGTACACTAAACTATTTAACAGTACACTAAATTTGAAATCTCTATCGCATCACCAAGCATGTTTTTATCAATTCACCTCTCGAACGTTTTTCTCTGGAGCGCCCCCTCAAAACGAACATTTTTGAAGAACTATATTCGTGTTATGTGCTTTCATCAAATGATTAGACCATATACCAAATTTCAAGCATCTATCATATTTTAAAGCAGACATTTCTCAATTGTTCGGCAAATCCAACAGTTTGGTGTGCTTCACGCCCTTAAACAGAAAATATTGAGGATCTGAAACTGCACATTTTCTTCCTTTCGAACAATTTACCCACACACCAAATTTGAAGTCTCTAACTGATCGAAAAGCATGCTTTTTTATTATTTCACTTTTTGAACATTTTGGTGTGGAGCATCTTCTATTTAGAACATTTTTGGAAAATACGATTTTTCCAGGGGTTTTTATCGAACGATCGATCCGTGTACCAAATTGCAAGACTATCTATTCGGGAAGTGCATAAAAAAGCATGACAGACGGACAGACAGACAGACGTACAATTGGAAATTAGTATATACTAGCCGAATACCCGTTGACAATCAACGGTCCCATATTGAACAACCCCCGAATAACGTAAATTTTTGAGAAATTCACGTTTCACATTTATTAAGAAAATCGAAAATTATGGTGCGCGGAACCCCCTAAAGCAGAAAATCTTGGAAAACTGAAATTGCTCACCTTCTTACTTTTAAACTATCTACCAGCACACCAAATTTGAAGTCTCTATTTCATACTGAAGCATGCAATTTTATCATTTCAGCTTTCGAAAGTTTTTATGTGGACCACCCTCTTAAATGAACATTTATGAAAAACTCTATTCGTCTTGGGTTTTTATCGAATAATTAAATCATATACCAAATTTCAAGCCTCTATCAAATTTTAAAGTAGGCGTTTCTTATTTATTAGGCAAATCGAACATTTTGGTGTGTAACACCCCCTAAAGTAGTAAATATTGGAAATCTGAAATTGCACACTTTCTTCCTTTCGAATGATATACCCGTATACTAAATTTGAACTCTCTATCCCATCATGCTTTTTCTTTCATTTCTCCTTTCAAACTTTTTCTGTGTAGCTCCCCCTTAAATGAACATTGTTGAAAAATTGTATTCATTTTGTGTTTTTAATCAAATGATTAGCCTCTATACCAAATTGCAAGCCTCTATTACGTTGGAAAGGAGGCGTTTTTCATTTGTTCATCAAATCGAAAATATTAGTGCGCATAACCCCCCCACACACACACACACACTAAAATAGCAAAGATTGGAAAACTGAAATTGCACACTTTCATCCTTTCCAACTATCTACCTGTACACTAAATTTGAAGTTTCTATTTCATCACAAAACATGTTTTTTCTATAATTTCACCTTTTGAATGTTTTTGTACGGAGTACCCACCCTCTTATATGAACATTTTTGAAGAACTCCAATTTTTCTTGGGTTTCCTATCAGATAATTGGCCCATATACCAAATATCAAGCTTTTACCATTTTTTAAAAGGGACCTTCTCATTCATTCCGAAAATCGAACATTTTGATGTGCGGCACCCCCTAAAGTAGAAAATATTGGAAAACTTAAATTGTACATTTTTCCCTTCCAAACTATATACCGGTACAACACATTTGAAATCTGTATCTCATCCCGAAGCACATTTTTTTTATATAAATTCACCTTTCAAGCGTTTTTTTCTGGAGCAATTCTCAAACGAACGTTTTTGAAAAACTATATTCGTCTTGAGTGTTTTCATCAAATGATTAGGCCATGTGCCAAATTTCAAGCATCTTTAAAATTTTAAAGTAGCCCGATTCTCATTTATTCGGCAAGTCGAATATTTTGGTGTACAACACCCTCTTAAGTCGAAAATATAGGAAATATGAAATTGCACACTTTATTCCTTTCGAACGATATCGCCATACACCAAATTGGAAGTCTCTATCTCATCGCAAATCATGTTTTTCTATCATTTCACTTTTCGAACGTTTGGTGTGCGGATCCTCCCAAAATTACAGATATTGGAAATTTTCTATTGCACACTTTTTTTCTTTTGTATCATCTACATGTATACCAAATCTGAAGTTTCTATTCCATCGCGAAGCATATTTTTTTCTATTATTTCACTTTTCGAACGTTTTCGTGTGGCGTAGCCACCCTTTTAAATGAACATTTTAAAAAAAATATCTATTCTTTTATTTTTTATCAAATGATTGCCCCATATACCAAATATCAAGCCTCTATTACATTTTAAATGGAGGCGTTTCTCATTTATTCGGAAAATCGAATATTTGGGTTTGCGGCACCCCTAAAGTAGAAAATATCAGAAAACTGAAATTGCACATGTTCTTCTTTTCGAACTATCTCCCCGTACACCAAAGGGGAAGTCTCTATCTCATCTCAAAGCAAGGTTTTTCATCACCTTTAGAACGTTTTTCTCTGGAACACCCTCTTAAACGAACATTTTTGAAAACTTTTTTGTCTTGGGTGTTTTCATCAAATGATTATCCCATATACCACATTTTCAAGCCTCTATCAAAATTTAAAGCAGGCGTTTCTCATTTGTCGGGAAAATCGAATATTTTGGTGTAGGGCACCCTCTAAAGTAACAAATATTGAAAATCCGAAATTGCACACTTTTTTCCTTTCGAACGGTTTACCCATACATCACAATTGAAATTTCTATCTCATCGCAAAGCATGCTTTTCTATCATTTTACATTTCAAACGTTTTGGTGTGGTGCAACCTCTCTATGGAATATTTTCGAAAAAATTGATTTTCCCAGGGGGTTTTATCGAACGATCGACCCGTGTACCAAATTGCGAGTTTCTATCTATTCGGGTAGTGCCTAAAAAAAGCGTTACAGACAGACGGACACTTGGCAATTTGTATATATAGATAGATGATAGGATGCATTTTCTTCACACTGATACTGATTGATTTACAAATGGAGGTAAATAGGCTTGCTTTCTAGGAAAATCCTTAAACATCCTGATTACTTTGTAAGGAACCGTGCGTGTATACTTTTGACTTATGTAAAGTAAATTGACAATGCCCGATCGAATAAAATTTATTACAGCGTCCCTAGTGGATATTTAAAAAAGTTAGGGTAACGTACTGGGCAACAAAGCGAAACAAACCCATTACAAAGTTTTAAAGCTTTGTCTAAAATGTATGAAATAACACAAGGAGGCCACGAAACCCATTTATGAAAGGCTAATCCTTTCAAAAAGTTGTATGAGGGATTGTAACACGGGGACACCTACAATGCTTGTCAAAGTAGTCGGTAATATTAAATCTCAAATTAAAACCTGCATTGTTACTGCGGAGGACATTTTGAACACAGTGTACACTAGATTCCTGTATATGTAAGTGCGGTCGAATGTGCGTAAGTGGGGTCCAATGTTCGTAAGTGCGATCCAATGTGCGTAAGTGCGGTCCAATGTGCGTAATTGCGATCCAATGTGCGTAAGTGTGGTCCAACAATGTGCGTAACTGCGGTCCAAGGTTCGTAAGTGCGGTCCAATGTGCGTAAGTGCTGTCCAATGTGCGTAAGTGCGGTCTAATGTGCGTAAGTGCGGTCCAATGTGCGTAAGTGCGGTCCAATGTGCGTAAGTGCGGTCCAATGTGCGTAAGTGCGGTCCAATGTGCGTAAGTGCGGTCCAATATGCGTAAGTGCGGTCCAATGTGCGTAAGTGCGGTTCAATATCCATCTTCCTTTACATAATAAAAGTAGATGTTTGTCAGTGTGTGTTATCTGTAACGGAAAATCGAAACTTCAGTCAGTGGTGAAATTCGATATAGGTGTACGTCAGGTCCCCGGATAATACGGTATGGCCAGATTATTTTTAACAAGAATTATCAATCATGCATAAAGCATTGAAACACTTTCCAACTGCAGTGCAATTTTATTTAAACATCTCTAAAATGCGATGCATTCAGCGGTGATATTTTTAAAATTATCCCAATATTACAATAGTTTATTATATTTGAAACTTAAAACTTCATCGACAAAAAATGAACTTTATTCAAATGACGTCTCGAAATATAAAATCGCCTGGCTCTCTTTATAATAGCAGTGAATATTTCATTTATAAATTTTATTCCATTCCTTTCATTCATGTTTTTAAAATTATCACAATACTACAATAATTTATTTTACTTAAAAACTTAAAACCGCGGAGGTAAAAGTACTTCATAACTCCATGCCAAAAACTTCATCGAAAAAGCCAATACAATAAAATCGTCTGCTTCTCTATGTAAAATCAAAGAATGTATAATTTATATCAGTTTTATTCGAGACTCCAGAGCTAAATAAGTTTGTGTTAAAAAATTCAGCAATTCTGATACAATTCATCTTACAGCTTGATGTGCTTACATTCCGCTAACGTTAAAATTAGGCTTCGTTGTAGAAATAATCAAAGTTTGGTGATCATTTAAACTGAAGAATATTGTAATTGTGTTGGCGCGGTATATAGTTACACAGAAATTACGCAAAAATAAAGATGTTTTAGAACGGATACAACACTAAAGATAAATTGAAAAGAACTCTAAAAATCACGATTTGTACTCGGGAAAAAAAGATGGATGCCATATTTCATTTTCAAGTGGGTCACGTGATCTCTTTATATAATATGGGTGTAATTATAATTTTAATTTTTATTTACAAAACTACCGAACATATTTTACTGAATTTTTTTTATATATTTATGGAATAATTTGAATATTTCTTAAAATGTTCGAACCAATTTGTAAATTTTAACTTCGCTTAAAAAATGTTTGGAAAATTAGGTCCCATAGGGTTCAATGTATTTCATTTTTTTAACCCAGGTTTAATGTAAAACTAATTGGGTGATATTATTCATTTACATTCCCATATGTCCCACAGATCGTTTCAACAACATACTAAAATTTCATTTCGATAAAGTCATTTTTACGGCAGTTATGGTGCGGACAGACAGACAGAATGAGCAAAGCCATAAACACTTTTCAACTCTCTTGTAAAGTGTTAAAAATTCGAATAAGAGTAATTGAAGTTTCCTAAAAAATTCATTCAAAATGGATCATTCAGAAATTCTGCATTTTTAATCATGTTATTCAGCAGACGATATTCCGCTTGAATGCGAGCTCTTTCTTAAGTGTTTAACCTGGGAATGATGCCTCAGATCTTGAGTGCTATTAAATTTGCAGTTTTTTTTAATATGCAGGTTTTAAAGATTAATTTCCCAGCTCTGGAATAAGGAGTTATTTCAATATTATAAGTGTGCCCTGATATTTTGAATCTAAATTAAACAATAAGATGTAAAAATGTGTTTCATCTTTCGGCTTCAAAATCAATTTTTTTCTATCTAGATCGATGATGATTCATCAAGAAAATAGCCGTTATAGCCCCTGGTTTTCTTTATTTTCGGGAAAGACCTAAAACCCTTAAGTCCTGGATAACGTCGCTACATTTTCTAGTCTTCTTAAATAATAAAAGGCAATGTCTGTGTGTGTGTCTGTCTGTCTGTCTTATACACTATACGTTTCGCGACCGCGCGGCGGAGAGCTACGAAATTTGGCAATCGGAGACCCGGGGGGGAGGGAAGGGGACACATGAAAACCGATTTTTAAAATTTTAATTATTTTTTTATTTATTTAATGTTTTATGCGATTTCGACCGTTTTTTGCCCTTTTTGCCCTTTTTTCTCCACGATCCAGACATCGTAGAAAAAAATAAATCACACCATCGGAAAGAGCAGAGAATTTCGAGTAAAAATATATGAATTTCAAATCTGAATTTCGATTTCTAATATTTTTTAAAGATTTTAAAACAAAACTCACTTTTGGCTCAAAAAATCAATTTTTTGTTTTTAAATTCTCGCATCGTGAAAAGTACTCATAATTTCGACTAATAATTTACATTTTTAGAAAGCTGCAATATCTGGCATTCTTACAAGTCTAATGTGGTCCAGAAATAATGAAAATTGCCTTCAGGATGGCAATTTTAAAGACGCCATGATTTTAAATTTCTCGGCGTTCCGTTCGTTTCTCCTCCGCTGAAGCAGGGAAGGTGGTGGGTGGGGACGTCAAGGTGGAGGTGACGTCACGGTTCTGAATAGAGGGACTTTGCTCTATATAAATTATTATATTTATATTTTAAATGATGGGACGATCTGGATTTTTTAAATGTATATTTTAACTTTTGGATATTTTAAATGGATATTTTAATTTTATGGATATTTTAAATGATAGAACAATGAAACAATGGAATGAGGATGATGGAATTAAGCATATGGTCATTTTAAATTGCAAATTAGCGCGCGGGAAGTTAGCGGTAGGCCCGGGTTCGATTCCCGCCACTGCCAAAACTGCCGCCGTGTTTACGTGGAATACGATCACGTTAAATATGTGGGTCCGTAAGTCCTTCCGAGAGGTTGGTGGTAGGGGAAGGAGGATACGGCCCCTGTGGATGCCTCCCCCACTGGGTTCCCGTCTAAATTGGGTGAATATGTAGAAAGTTATGGAGATTGTCGCGGAGGGCGCGGCAGCCCAGTGGTTAGCGCGCGGGAACTGCACTCAGTAGGCCCGGGTTCGATTCCCGCCACTGCCAAAACTTACGCCACGTTCACGCAGAGTACGATCACGTTAAACATGTGGGTTCGTGAGTCCTTCCGAGAGGTTGGTGGTAGGGGAAGGAGGGTACGGTCTAAATTGGGTGAATAAAAAGAAAGTTATGGAGATTGTCGCGGAGGGCGAAGTAGCCCATTGGTTAGCGCGCGGGAATTGCACGCGGTAGGCCCGGGTTCGATTTCCGCCACTGACATGGAGTACGATCACGTTAAACATATGGGTCCGTATGTTTTTCCGAGAGGTTGGTGGTAGGGGAAGGAGGGTACGTTCCCTGTGGATGCCTCCCCCACTGGGTTCCGGTCTAAATTGGGTGGCACATCCTGGCCGTCCAACCAGTTACCAGGCCCGGGTTCGATTCCCAAAATTGCCGCCGTGTTTACGCGGAGTACGAGCACGTTAAACATGTGGGTCCGTGAGTCCTTCCGAGAAGTTGGTGGTATTGGAAGGAGGGTACGGTCTAAATTGGATGAATAAAAAGAAAGTTATGGAGATTGTCGCGTAGGGCAAAGTAGCCCAATGGTTAGCGCGCGGAAATTGCACTCGGTAGGCCCGGGTTCGATTCCCAAAATTGCCGCCGTGTTTACGCGGAGTACGATCACGTTAAACATGTGGGTCTGTAAGTCCTTCCGAGAGGTTGGTGGTAGGGGAAGAAGGGTACGGTCCCTGTGGATGCTTCTCCCACTTGGTTCCGGTCTAAATTGGGTGAATAAAAAGAAAGTTATGAAGAATATCGCGGAGGGTGAAGTACCCCAGTGGTTAGTGCGCGGGATTTGCACTTGGTAGGCCCGGGTTCGATTCCCAAAATTGCCGAATAAAAATAAAGTTATGGAGATTGTCGCGGATGGCACGGTAGCCCAGTGGTTAGCGCGCGGGAATTTCACTCGGTAGGCCCGGGTTCGATTCCCGCCATTGCCAAAACTGCAGCCGTGTTCACGCGGAGTACGATCACGTTAAACGTGTGGGACTGCAAGTCCTTCCGAGAGGTTTGTGGTAGGGGAAGGAGGGTACGGTCTCTTTGGATGCCTCCCCCATTGGGTTCCGGTCTAAATTGTGTGGCACTTCCAAGCAGTTACCTTACACCTTTCTGGTAGGTCGCGCCAACGAGTTTGCCACGGTCAGAATTTTCAAGGGTAGCGAACAGGCTGGTCGCCAAAGGCGGCTAGTAAATAATAAAAGGCAATGTCTGTGTGTGTGTGTGTGTGTGTGTGTCTGTCTGTCTTATACACTATACGTTTCGCGACCGCGCGTCGGAGAGCTACGAAATTTGGCAATCGGAGACCCGGGGGGGAGGGAAGGGGACACGTGAAAACCGATTTTCAAAATTCTAATTATTTTTTTATTTATTTAATGTTTTATGCGATTTCGACCGTTTTTTGCCCTTTTTGTACTTTTTTCTCCACGATCGGGACGTCGTAGAAATAAACAAATCACACCATCGGAAAGAGCAGACAATTGCGAGTAAAAATATATACATTTCAAATTTCAATTTCGATTTCTAATATTTTTTAAAGATTTTAAAACAAAAGTCACTTTCGGTTAAAAAAAACCAACTTTTGTTTTTAAATCCTTCCATCGTAAAAATTACTCATAATTTCGACTAATAATTTACATTTTTAGAAAGGCCAAAGATCTGGCATTCTTACAAGTCTAATCTGGTTAAGAAATATTGAAAATTGCCTGCAGGATCGCAATTTTAAAGACGTGATGATTTTATATTTCTTGCCCAATACTCGGCGAAGAACCGATTCTTCCCCGACATTTCCCCCCCCGCAGTAGTTTTTCCCCCGTTTCCATGGAGACCAGGCTTCGGGTTTTAAATGTAGCTTAGCATTTGTATTGGATAGATACATCGGGTGAAATTATTATATTTATATGATATTTTAAATGGATATTTTAAATTATTTAAATGATTGAATTATGGTGGATAGAATTCTGGTGATGTATTTGAAATTATTATATTTATGGATTGGTGGAACGATATGGATGATTCATAGAATGATATGGATTTTTTAAATGGATATTTTAATTTATGGTTATTTTAAATGAATATTTGAATTTCTGGATATTTTAAATGGACATTTCAATTTTATGGATATTTTAAGTGATGGAACGATGGATATTTTAATTTTATGGATATTTTAAATACCATATGGTCATTATAAAATTAAAATTAGCGCACGGGAATCGCACTCGGTAGATCCGGGTTCGATTCCCGCCACTGCCTAAACTGCCTCCGTGTTCAGGCGGTGTACGATCACATTAAACATGTGGGTCCGTAAGTCCTTCCGAGAGGTTGTTGGTAGGGGAAGGAGGGTACGGTCCCAGTGGATACCTCTCCCACTGGGTTCCGGTCTAAATTGGGTGAATAAAAAGAAAGTTGTGGATAATGTCGCGGAGGGCGAAGTAACCCAGTGGTTAGAGCGCGGGATTTGCACTTGGTAGGCCCGGGTTCGATTCCCTCCACTGACAAAACTGCTGCCGTGTTCACGCGGAGTACGATCACGTTAAACATGTGGGTCCGTAAGTCCTTCCGAGAGGTTGGTGGTAGAGGAAGGAGGGTACGCACCCTGTGGATGACTTTCCCACTGGGTTCCGGTCTAAATTGGGTGAATAAAAAGAAGGTTATGGAGATTGTCGCGGAGGGCGCGGTAGCCCAGTGGTTGGCGCGCGGGAATTGCACTCGGTAGGCTAGGGTTCGATTGCCGCCACTGCCAAAACTGCTGCCATTTTCACGCGGAGTACGATCACGTTAAACATGTGGATCCGTAAGTCCTTCCGAGAGGTTGTTGGTAGAGGAAGGAGGGTACGGACCCTGTGGATGCCTCCCCTACTGGGTTCCGGTCTAAATTGGGTGAATAAAAAGAAGGTTATGGAGATTGTCGCGGAGGGCGCGGTAGCCCAGTGGTTAGCGCGCGGGATTTGCACTAGGTAGGTCCGGGTTCGATTCCCGCCACTGCCAAAACTGCCGCCGTGTTCAGGCGGAGTACGATCACGTTAAACATGCGGGACCGTAAGTCCTTCCGAGAGGTTGGTGGTAGGGGAAGGAGGGTACGGTTCCTGTGGATGCCTCCCCCACTGAGTTCCTGTCTAAATTGGGTGGCACTTCCTGGTAGGTCGTTCCTTCTGGTAGGTCGCGCCAGCGAGTGTGCCACGGTTAGAATTTGCCACGGTCAGAATTTTCAAGGGTAGCGAACAGGCTGGTCGCCAAAGGCGGCTAGTCTTAAATAATAAAAGGCAATGTCTGTGTGTGTGTCTGTCTGTCTGTCTTATACACTATACGTTTCGCGACCGCGCGTCGGAGAGCTACGAAATTTGGCAATCGGAGACCCGGGGGGGAGGGAAGGGGACACATGAAAACCGATTTTTAAAATTTTAATTATTTTTTTATTTATTTAATGTTTTATGCGATTTCGACCGTTTTTTGCCCTTTTTGCCCTTTTTTCTCCACGATCCAGACATCGTAGAAAAAAATAAATCACACCATCGGAAAGAGCAGAGAATTTCGAGTAAAAATATATGAATTTCAAATCTGAATTTCGATTTCTAATATTTTTTAAAGATTTTAAAACAAAACTCACTTTTGGCTCAAAAAATCAATTTTTTGTTTTTAAATTCTCGCATCGTGAAAAGTACTCATAATTTCGACTAATAATTTACATTTTTAGAAAGGCCAAAGATCTGGCATTCTTACAAGTCTAATCTGGTTAAGAAATATTGAAAATTGCCTGCAGGATCGCAATTTTAAAGACGTGATGATTTTATATTTCTTGCCCAATACTCGGCGAAGAACCGATTCTTCCCCGACATTTTTCCCCCCGCAGTAGTTTTTCCCCCGTTTCCATGGAGACCAGGCTTCGGGTTTTAAATGTAGCTTAGCATTTGTATTGGATAGATACATCGGGTGAAATTATTATATTTATATGATATTTTAAATGGATATTTTAAATTATTTAAATGATTGAATTATGGTGGATAGAATTCTGGTGATGTATTTGAAATTATTATATTTATGGATTGGTGGAACGATATGGATGATTCATAGAATGATATGGATTTTTTAAATGGATATTTTAATTTATGGTTATTTTAAATGAATATTTGAATTTCTGGATATTTTAAATGGACATTTCAATTTTATGGATATTTTAAGTGATGGAACGATGGATATTTTAATTTTATGGATATTTTAAATACCATATGGTCATTATAAAATTAAAATTAGCGCACGGGAATCGCACTCGGTAGATCCGGGTTCGATTCCCGCCACTGCCTAAACTGCCTCCGTGTTCAGGCGGTGTACGATCACATTAAACATGTGGGTCCGTAAGTCCTTCCGAGAGGTTGTTGGTAGGGGAAGGAGGGTACGGTCCCAGTGGATACCTCTCCCACTGGGTTCCGGTCTAAATTGGGTGAATAAAAAGAAAGTTGTGGAGAATGTCGCGGAGGGCGAAGTAACCCAGTGGTTAGAGCGCGGGATTTGCACTTGGTAGGCCCGGGTTCGATTCCCTCCACTGACAAAACTGCTGCCGTGTTCACGCGGAGTACGATCACGTTAAACATGTGGGTCCGTAAGTCCTTCCGAGAGGTTGGTGGTAGAGGAAGGAGGGTACGCACCCTGTGGATGACTTTCCCACTGGGTTCCGGTCTAAATTAGGTGAATAAAAAGAAGGTTATGGAGATTGTCGCGGAGGGCGCGGTAGCCCAGTGGTTGGCGCGCGGGAATAGCACTCGGTAGGCTAGGGTTCGATTGCCGCCACTGCCAAAACTGCTGCCATTTTCACGCGGAGTACGATCACGTTAAACATGTGGATCCGTAAGTCCTTCCGAGAGGTTGTTGGTAGAGGAAGGAGGGTACGGACCCTGTGGATGCCTCCCCTACTGGGTTCCGGTCTAAATTGGGTGAATAAAAAGAAGGTTATGGAGATTGTCGCGGAGGGCGCGGTAGCCCAGTGGTTAGCGCGCGGGATTTGCACTAGGTAGGTCCGGGTTCGATTCCCGCCACTGCCAAAACTGCCGCCGTGTTCAGGCGGAGTACGATCACGTTAAACATGCGGGACCGTAAGTCCTTCCGAGAGGTTGGTGGTAGGGGAAGGAGGGTACGGTCCCTGTGGATGCCTCCCCCACTGAGTTCCTGTCTAAATTGGGTGGCACTTCCTGGTAGGTCGTTCCTTCTGGTAGGTCGCGCCAGCGAGTGTGCCACGGTTAGAATTTGCCACGGTCAGAATTTTCAAGGGTAGCGAACAGGCTGGTCGCCAAAGGCGGCTAGTAAATAATAAAAGGCAATGTCTGTGTGTGTGTGTGTGTGTGTCTGTCTGTCTTATACACTATACGTTTCGCGACCGCGCGTCGGAGAGCTACGAAATTTGGCAATCGGACACCCGGGGGGGAGGGAAGGGGACACGTGAAAACCGATTTTCAAAATTCTAATTATTTTTTTATTTATTTAATGTTTTATGCGATTTCGACCGTTTTTTGCCCTTTTTGTACTTTTTTCTCCACGATCGGGACGTCGTAGAAATAAACAAATCACACCATCGGAAAGAGCAGACAATTGCGAGTAAAAATATATACATTTCAAATTTCAATTTCGATTTCTAATATTTTTTAAAGATTTTAAAACAAAAGTCACTTTCGGTTCAAAAAAACCAACTTTTGTTTTTAAATCCTTCCATCGTAAAAACTACTCATAATTTCGACTAATAATTTACATTTTTAGAAAGGCCAAAGATCTGGCATTCTTACAAGTCTAATCTGGTTAAGAAATATTGAAAATTGCCTGCAGGATCGCAATTTTAAAGACGTGATGATTTTATATTTCTTGCCCAATACTCGGCGAAGAACCGATTCTTCCCCGACATTTTTCCCCCCGCAGTAGTTTTTCCCCCGTTTCCATGGAGACCAGGCTTCGGGTTTTAAATGTAGCTTAGCATTTGTATTGGATAGATACATCGGGTGAAATTATTATATTTATATGATATTTTAAATGGATATTTTAAATTATTTAAATGATTGAATTATGGTGGATAGAATTCTGGTGATGTATTTGAAATTATTATATTTATGGATTGGTGGAACGATATGGATGATTCATAGAATGATATGGATTTTTTAAATGGATATTTTAATTTATGGTTATTTTAAATGAATATTTGAATTTCTGGATATTTTAAATGGACATTTCAATTTTATGGATATTTTAAGTGATGGAACGATGGATATTTTAATTTTATGGATATTTTAAATACCATATGGTCATTATAAAATTAAAATTAGCGCACGGGAATCGCACTCGGTAGATCCGGGTTCGATTCCCGCCACTGCCTAAACTGCCTCCGTGTTCAGGCGGTGTACGATCACATTAAACATGTGGGTCCGTAAGTCCTTCCGAGAGGTTGTTGGTAGGGGAAGGAGGGTACGGTCCCAGTGGATACCTCTCCCACTGGGTTCCGGTCTAAATTGGGTGAATAAAAAGAAAGTTGTGGAGAATGTCGCGGAGGGCGAAGTAACCCAGTGGTTAGAGCGCGGGATTTGCACTTGGTAGGCCCGGGTTCGATTCCCTCCACTGACAAAACTGCTGCCGTGTTCACGCGGAGTACGATCACGTTAAACATGTGGGTCCGTAAGTCCTTCCGAGAGGTTGGTGGTAGAGGAAGGAGGGTACGCACCCTGTGGATGACTTTCCCACTGGGTTCCGGTCTAAATTGGGTGAATAAAAAGAAGGTTATGGAGATTGTCGCGGAGGGCGCGGTAGCCCAGTGGTTGGCGCGCGGGAATAGCACTCGGTAGGCTAGGGTTCGATTGCCGCCACTGCCAAAACTGCTGCCATTTTCACGCGGAGTACGATCACGTTAAACATGTGGATCCGTAAGTCCTTCCGAGAGGTTGTTGGTAGAGGAAGGAGGGTACGGACCCTGTGGATGCCTCCCCTACTGGGTTCCGGTCTAAATTGGGTGAATAAAAAGAAGGTTATGGAGATTGTCGCGGAGGGCGCGGTAGCCCAGTGGTTAGCGCGCGGGATTTGCACTAGGTAGGTCCGGGTTCGATTCCCGCCACTGCCAAAACTGCCGCCGTGTTCAGGCGGAGTACGATCACGTTAAACATGCGGGACCGTAAGTCCTTCCGAGAGGTTGGTGGTAGGGGAAGGAGGGTACGGTTCCTGTGGATGCCTCCCCCACTGAGTTCCTGTCTAAATTGGGTGGCACTTCCTGGTAGGTCGTTCCTTCTGGTAGGTCGCGCCAGCGAGTGTGCCACGGTTAGAATTTGCCACGGTCAGAATTTTCAAGGGTAGCGAACAGGCTGGTCGCCAAAGGCGGCTAGTAAATAATAAAAGGCAATGTCTGTGTGTGTGTGTGTGTGTGTGTCTGTCTGTCTTATACACTATACGTTTCGCGACCGCGCGTCGGAGAGCTACGAAATTTGGCAATCGGACACCCGGGGGGGAGGGAAGGGGACACGTGAAAACCGATTTTCAAAATTCTAATTATTTTTTTATTTATTTAATGTTTTATGCGATTTCGACCGTTTTTTGCCCTTTTTGTAGTTTTTTCTCCACGATCGGACGTCGTAGAAATAAACAAATCTCACCATCGGAAAGAGCAGACAATTGCGAGTAAAAATATATACATTTCAAATTTCAATTTCGATTTCTAATATTTTTTAAAGATTTTAAAACAAAAGTCACTTTCGGTTCAAAAAAACCAACTTTTGTTTTTAAATCCTTCCATCGTAAAAACTACTCATAATTTCGACTAATAATTTACATTTTTAGAAAGGCCAAAGATCTGGCATTCTTACAAGTCTAATCTGGTTAAGAAATATTGAAAATTGCCTGCAGGATCGCAATTTTAAAGACGTGATGATTTTATATTTCTTGCCCAATACTCGGCGAAGAACCGATTCTTCCCCGACATTTTTCCCCCCGCAGTAGTTTTTCCCCCGTTTCCATGGAGACCAGGCTTCGGGTTTTAAATGTAGCTTAGCATTTGTATTGGATAGATACATCGGGTGAAATTATTATATTTATATGATATTTTAAATGGATATTTTAAATTATTTAAATGATTGAATTATGGTGGATAGAATTCTGGTGATGTATTTGAAATTATTATATTTATGGATTGGTGGAACGATATGGATGATTCATAGAATGATATGGATTTTTTAAATGGATATTTTAATTTATGGTTATTTTAAATGAATATTTGAATTTCTGGATATTTTAAATGGACATTTCAATTTTATGGATATTTTAAGTGATGGAACGATGGATATTTTAATTTTATGGATATTTTAAATACCATATGGTCATTATAAAATTAAAATTAGCGCACGGGAATCGCACTCGGTAGATCCGGGTTCGATTCCCGCCACTGCCTAAACTGCCTCCGTGTTCAGGCGGTGTACGATCACATTAAACATGTGGGTCCGTAAGTCCTTCCGAGAGGTTGTTGGTAGGGGAAGGAGGGTACGGTCCCAGTGGATACCTCTCCCACTGGGTTCCGGTCTAAATTGGGTGAATAAAAAGAAAGTTGTGGAGAATGTCGCGGAGGGCGAAGTAACCCAGTGGTTAGAGCACGGGATTTGCACTTGGTAGGCCCGGGTTCGATTCCCTCCACTGACAAAACTGCTGCCGTGTTCACGCGGAGTACGATCACGTTAAACATGTGGGTCCGTAAGTCCTTCCGAGAGGTTGGTGGTAGAGGAAGGAGGGTACGCACCCTGTGGATGACTTTCCCACTGGGTTCCGGTCTAAATTGGGTGAATAAAAAGAAGGTTATGGAGATTGTCGCGGAGGGCGCGGTAGCCCAGTGGTTGGCGCGCGGGAATAGCACTCGGTAGGCTAGGGTTCGATTGCCGCCACTGCCAAAACTGCTGCCATTTTCACGCGGAGTACGATCACGTTAAACATGTGGATCCGTAAGTCCTTCCGAGAGGTTGTTGGTAGAGGAAGGAGGGTACGGACTCTGTGGATGCCTCCCCTACTGGGTTCCGGTCTAAATTGGGTGAATAAAAAGAAGGTTATGGAGATTGTCGCGGAGGGCGCGGTAGCCCAGTGGTTAGCGCGCGGGATTTGCACTAGGTAGGTCCGGGTTCGATTCCCGCCACTGCCAAAACTGCCGCCGTGTTCAGGCGGAGTACGATCACGTTAAACATGCGGGACCGTAAGTCCTTCCGAGAGGTTGGTGGTAGGGGAAGGAGGGTACGGTCCCTGTGGATGCCTCCCCCACTGAGTTCCTGTCTAAATTGGGTGGCACTTCCTGGTAGGTCGTTCCTTCTGGTAGGTCGCGCCAGCGAGTGTGCCACGGTTAGAATTTGCCACGGTCAGAATTTTCAAGGGTAGCGAACAGGCTGGTCGCCAAAGGCGGCTAGTAAATAATAAAAGGCAATGTCTGTGTGTGTGTGTGTGTGTGTCTGTCTGTCTTATACACTATACGTTTCGCGACCGCGCGTCGGAGAGCTACGAAATTTGGCAATCGGACACCCGGGGGGGAGGGAAGGGGACACGTGAAAACCGATTTTCAAAATTCTAATTATTTTTTTATTTATTTAATGTTTTATGCGATTTCGACCGTTTTTTGCCCTTTTTGTACTTTTTTCTCCACGATCGGGACGTCGTAGAAATAAACAAATCACACCATCGGAAAGAGCAGACAATTGCGAGTAAAAATATATACATTTCAAATTTCAATTTCGATTTCTAATATTTTTTAAAGATTTTAAAACAAAAGTCACTTTCGGTTCAAAAAAACCAACTTTTGTTTTTAAATCCTTCCATCGTAAAAACTACTCATAATTTCGACTAATAATTTACATTTTTAGAAAGGCCAAAGATCTGGCATTCTTACAAGTCTAATCTGGTTAAGAAATATTGAAAATTGCCTGCAGGATCGCAATTTTAAAGACGTGATGATTTTATATTTCTTGCCCAATACTCGGCGAAGAACCGATTCTTCCCCGACATTTTTCCCCCCGCAGTAGTTTTTCCCCCGTTTCCATGGAGACCAGGCTTCGGGTTTTAAATGTAGCTTAGCATTTGTATTGGATAGATACATCGGGTGAAATTATTATATTTATATGATATTTTAAATGGATATTTTAAATTATTTAAATGATTGAATTATGGTGGATAGAATTCTGGTGATGTATTTGAAATTATTATATTTATGGATTGGTGGAACGATATGGATGATTCATAGAATGATATGGATTTTTTAAATGGATATTTTAATTTATGGTTATTTTAAATGAATATTTGAATTTCTGGATATTTTAAATGGACATTTCAATTTTATGGATATTTTAAGTGATGGAACGATGGATATTTTAATTTTATGGATATTTTAAATACCATATGGTCATTATAAAATTAAAATTAGCGCACGGGAATCGCACTCGGTAGATCCGGGTTCGATTCCCGCCACTGCCTAAACTGCCTCCGTGTTCAGGCGGTGTACGATCACATTAAACATGTGGGTCCGTAAGTCCTTCCGAGAGGTTGTTGGTAGGGGAAGGAGGGTACGGTCCCAGTGGATACCTCTCCCACTGGGTTCCGGTCTAAATTGGGTGAATAAAAAGAAAGTTGTGGATAATGTCGCGGAGGGCGAAGTAACCCAGTGGTTGGCGCGCGGGAATAGCACTCGGTAGGCTAGGGTTCGATTGCCGCCACTGCCAAAACTGCTGCCATTTTCACGCGGAGTACGATCACGTTAAACATGTGGATCCGTAAGTCCTTCCGAGAGGTTGTTGGTAGAGGAAGGAGGGTACGGACCCTGTGGATGCCTCCCCTACTGGGTTCCGGTCTAAATTGGGTGAATAAAAAGAAGGTTATGGAGATTGTCGCGGAGGGCGCGGTAGCCCAGTGGTTAGCGCGCGGGATTTGCACTAGGTAGGTCCGGGTTCGATTCCCGCCACTGCCAAAACTGCCGCCGTGTTCAGGCGGAGTACGATCACGTTAAACATGCGGGACCGTAAGTCCTTCCGAGAGGTTGGTGGTAGGGGAAGGAGGGTACGGTCCCTGTGGATGCCTCCCCCACTGAGTTCCTGTCTAAATTGGGTGGCACTTCCTGGTAGGTCGTTCCTTCTGGTAGGTCGCGCCAGCGAGTGTGCCACGGTTAGAATTTGCCACGGTCAGAATTTTCAAGGGTAGCGAACAGGCTGGTCGCCAAAGGCGGCTAGTAAATAATAAAAGGCAATGTCTGTGTGTCTGTGCGTCTGTGTGTCTTATACACTATACGTTTCGCGACCGCGCGTCGGAGAGCTACGAAATTTGGCAATCGGAGACCCGGGTGGGAGGGAAGGGGACACGTGAAAACAGATTTTTAAAATTTTAATTATTTTTTTTGTTATTTAATGTTTTATGCGATTTCGACCGTTTTTTGCCATTTTTGCCCTTTTTTTCCCACGATCCGAACATCGTAGGAAAAAACAAATCACACCATCGGAAAGAGCTGACAATTGCGAGTAAAAATATATCAATTTCAAATCTGAATTTCGATTTCTAATATTTTTTAAAGATTTTAAAACAAAAGTCACTTTTTGCTCAAGAAAAGTATTTTTGGTTTTTAAATTCTCGCATAGTAAAAAGTACTTATAATTTCGACTAATAATTTACATTTTTAGAAAGGCCAAACATCTGGCATTCTTACAAGTCCAATCTGGTCAGGAAATATTCCGTATTGCCCACAGGATCGGGATTTTAAAAGTTTCCGAATTTCAATTTCTCGGCGTTCCGCTCGGCGTGCCGCTTCTTAACCGGCGTTTCTCCCCCGCAGAAGAAGGGCAGGTGGTGGGTGGGGACGTCAAGGTGGAGGTGACGTCACGGTTCTGAATAGAGCTCCTTTACTCCATATAAATTATTATATTTATATTTTAAATGATGGAACGATATGGATTTTTTAAATGGATATTTTAATTTTATGGATATTTTAAATGATGAAACAATGGAATGAGGATGATGGAATTAAGCATATGGTCATTTTAAATTTCAAATTAGCGCGCGGGAAGTTAGCGGTAGGCCCGGTTTCGATTCCCGCCACTGCCAAAACTGCCGCCGTGTTTACGTGGAATACGATCACGTTAAATATGTGGGTCCGTAAGTCCTTCCGAGAGGTTGGTGGTAGGGGAAGGATGATACGGCCCCTGTGGATGCCTCCCCCACTGGGTTCCCGTCTAAATTGGGTGAATATATAGAAAGTTATGGAGATTGTCGCGGAGGGCGCGGCAGCCCAGTGGTTAGCGCGCGGGAATTGCACTCAGTAGGCCCGGGTTCGATTCCCGCCACTGCCAAAACTTACGCCACGTTCACGCGGAGTACGATCACGTTAAACATGTGGGTTCGTGAGTCATTCCGAGAGGTTGGTGGTAGGGGAAGGAGGGTACGGTCTAAATTGGGTGAATAAAAAGAAAGTTATGGAGATTGTCGCGGAGGGCGAAGTAGCCCAGTGGTTAGCGCGCGGGAATTGCACGCGGTAGGCCCGGGTTCGATTTCCGCCACTGACACGGAGTCCGATCACGTTAAACATATGGGTCCGTATGTTTTTCCGAGAGGTTGGTGGTAGGGGAAGGAGGGTACGTTCCCTGTGGATACCTCCCCCCACTGGGTTCCGGTCTAAATTGGGTGGCACATCCTGGCCGTCCAACCAGTTACCTTACACCTTTCTGGTCGGTCGCGCCAACGAGTTTGCCACGGTTGGAATTTGCCACGATCAGCATTTTCAAGGGTTGCGAACAGGCTGGTCGCCAAAGGCGGCTAGTCTCAAATAAATGTCTTCTATAACAGCAGTTTTATGGTCGATTCCAACTTATTAAACAATGTTCTGCAACTTTGTAATTGGTTTTTTCATCTATCTCACTTTGTTGCCGAGTTCGTTATTCTATTATTTTATACTCCGCTAATGTAGTAGCAATCACATTTATTAGATTGTGCATGCTCACTTTACTATACACAGACATAACGTCTATATTCATACACCTTTCCTCACAAAGTCATTAAGGTATTTAGGGACATTCCTAAGAGCCCTGCATAAAGGAATATGACTGTAAAAGAAAGTTGAGGATTGAAAACTATCCTTTAAATATTTGTTATTATTTTCCAACAAAAGCAAAAATCTTTGATTTGTAGAAACTTGTGTGACTAACAAAACAGATTTTTTTTTCTTGAATTAGTTATACAATAGCGATCTAACAATTAGTGGATGACCCATCCATAGGTGCCGTGTTAGCACTCCGGGTCCCTGACTGGGCATAGATGTTTTTTTTACCAGTTTGGTATTTATTTTGAACTGCAGATCTAGGTCAAATTTATTTGCAGGTGCACAAAATTACCGTGCATTATCTAAACAACCCAATGCTTTTATAGGTAGGTCATAAGAGAAAATCTTTATTTTAACATTTAACAATTTGTAGGGGATGGTACAAACGTTGAAAATAAAATGCAGGCAAATATCAAAAATATATTTGCAATGAATTCTACCATTCTACCATCGAAAGGTGCGAAAAAAAAACTGGAGGGCAATTAACGTTAACAGAACTTAAATCCACGGACATTTTAACCCTTAAAACTACCCAAATATTCGGCATTTTAAGTTTTGTGGAACATAATTTCGAGACTGGAACAAAGTACAATTCCCCAGATGTTATGTATTTTTGTTACAAGGATTTTTTAACACTTTCCAAAATAGTTGAAAAGTGTTTATGACCTTGTTCATACTGCCTGCCTGTCTGTCTGTCCTTTCGATCGATAATGATTTTATCAAAATGAAATTTTATTATGTTGTTCAAATGGTCTGTGGGATATATGAAAATGTAAATGGATAATATCATCCAATTAGTTTTGAATTGAACCCGGGTTGCAGAAATGAAATACATTGAACCCTAAGGGACCTAATTTTTCAAACATTTTTGAATCGGATTTAAAATTCACAAATTGCTTCGAAAGTTTTAGGAAATATTCAAATTATCCCATAAAATATATATATATATATATATATATATATATATATATATATAAAATTGAGCAAAACATGCTCGGTAGTTTTTTAAATAAAAATTAAAATAATAATTACACCCATATTATATGAAGAGATCACGTGACCTACTTTAACATAAAATATGGCATCCATCTTTTTTTTCCCTGTGTCAAAATCGTGATTTTTAAAGTTCTTTTAAATTTATATTTAGTGTTGCATCCGTACTAAAACCGCTTTAATTTTTCATATTTTCTGTGTATCTATATTATGCGCCAACGCAATTACAATATTTTTGAGTTTGAATGATCAAACTTTGATTATTTCTAGAACGAAATCTAATTTTAACGTATGCAGAATGTAAAAAAATCAAGTTGTAAGAAGAGTTGTATAAGAATTTGCTGAATATCTTTAATACGAAATTACTTAGATCTGGAGTCTGGAATATAAGTGATATAAATGAAATAATCATTGATTTTGCATAGAGAAGTAGACGATTTTATAGCATTGCCTTTTTCGATAAGTTTTAAGCATGGAGTTAGAAAGTACTTTTAACTCCATGGTTTAAGATTTTAAATAAAATAAATTATTGTAGTACTGTGATAATTTAAAATTTGTAGTATTAAGATAATTTAAAAAATATCACCGCTGAATGTATCGCATTTTAGAGATGTTTAAATAAAATTACATTTCAGTTGGGAAGTGTCTCATAATCAATGTTTTATGCATGGTTGATTTTTCTTGTTTAATATTGTGTTCAATGTCAATAAATAAATACATATTCAAATATGAGCAACGTAATGCAGGATACAGTCTTGAAATCGTGTTAGTATTTAAGTGAATAATATTATGTTACTTAATATTATGCACGCAATAAGCTTAATGTGTCAGTTTGCACTCGATTTTTTCACGCTTTCGTTTTCCATATTGTTTAGAAGGATCAAATCAGCAGTCGATAAAGTGCAGTTATTATAAATTACTTTTTTTAGTATATTTGTATTTTTACACGAGTAAAGTTGACTTATTAAACTGGTAGGTTTTCATAAATTTAAAAAAAAAATAAAATCAACTCAAAATAATAATCGTAAAATCTCCAAGCATAGTGATGAGAATGCAAACTAAATTTAAAACAAAGTAAACAATTAAAACATTGTAAACAATGTAAAACATTGTATACTCAGTATAAAATTATGATTAACGAAATTCAAAACCGTCGATAAGGGGTGTACCCCGTAAGGGATGCACCCTATCATGCTCTCTATACTTTTCACTAGTATACGTTGACCGGTTTATTAGAGTTCTTTAGCATCGAATAGCTAATAACTTTTTACCAGTTAGAAAATATACGATGTTCGTTTCTGTATTGGGAACGTGATTCTTAAAGAAGTGTTGACTTTATATACTCCAATATATTAGACTTGAAAGCTAGTCTATGTTAAAATTGTATAACGTGATTATGTAGTTCCAAACCCTCAAAAGACCCTTGATGTTAAATATTTGTTCACATGTATTATTGTAACTGTCTATAGAACAGAACGTAATAGTGTAGGATTTTCATTTCCTTCCTCCTGGGGCGGAAAAAATGTGTTTATTTCGAAAATACTGTTCAGGCTCTTCAAAAACCGCTGTCAATCTAGAAGGCTAAATATTTAAACATTTTAGTATCCACTACGAAAACGAACTTGGAGTCGGATATTCGATTTCTTCCCTGAGTGAGGTCAAAACGGTAAAGGAGAAAATTTAAAAATCTTTATAGACTGCCTGGAAGTCGCACCGGTGAACTAGATTGCTAAAAATTTTGTATACTTATGGTCTCGACCACGGAGCAGAAACTCACAAGATAAATTTTCTATTAACCCTTTCACGACTAGCGCCGGCTATATCCGGCATCCACTATAGAACACATAATTTTTGCAAATTTAGTTTCCAGAAGTTGCAATAATATTACTTAAATACATCTTAATTACAAAACAGAAGAACATAAGTATCTTAATATAAATTAATCATTAAATATGAAAATTAAATTAAAATGTTCTACTTAAAACCTTTTTAGGTATAACTATATACAGAAACAAATTCATTTTTAAAAAGGAAGTCCAATTTGGAAACTTATTTTCACAAATTTGCTTAACATTCATAATAACAATACTGGGCAGCTTAATTTTCATGTTAGGAGGTAAAAATCAAACTTATTATATAGTTTTTGTAGCAACATGGCATAAAATTTAGCAAACTGCACTAAAACGGAACTTTCAAATTTAGCACAGTCAAATTTAATTATTCTTATATTACTTGTAGTTTGAACTATTGGTGATATTCATTATATTGTATCAATTCAATACAATGATTTAATAAATTTAGTCATGGAGTATTTTAACCCTTTCATGACTAGTGTTGGTTATATCCAGCATCCACTAAATGCTGCATCCAGGGTGTCCAAAATTATCTTTACATACCTAAAAATAAGAGGCGCAAGCTCTTTGCACGAAGTATGTTTCCTACGAACTTCTGCAGCTCAGAATTTGATTTCAATGTTTATCGACTCAAAACCATTCTTATGGCTAATGGTTCTAAACCGTTTTTATGGCTAACAGTGCCAAACGGTTTCTCGAACGGTCTTCGATAGTGCCATTCGGAAAGAATCTTTGAGGTAAGATGTCGGTCGTTTAGAGGCTGGGCAAACGCCAAATTGTTCATAATTAGTTTTGCATCGTATGCAATCATATTCGGTTTTTCAGTTTGTATTTATGTGTTATAACGCTATGTATCCCCCCCTCCCCCCCCCAAAAAAAAATAGGCATTCAATTATATCGAACATTTGTTGAGAAATTAGGGTCTTTGTACATGTAAAGATACTTCTGGACATAAATATACATCGATAAGCGTATTTTGTGTGTGTAACATAACTCAATAGATCCATAATGTGTACTACAGAATAAATAACATTCATTACAATGGAAAAACTCTTTGACCCTAAACTGAGTGACAAAGGATGGCTAGATATCATATAGGCGTTTTTTATATGCGAATTCATGTTATCAACAATAATGCGCAGTTCTATGAACTGGCTACAAATATTGTAAAGTTGATATCTATACTGAAAAATTTAAATAGTGCATTAATAAGGTCGTTAAGAAAATCACATTGTAGTCCGAAACAGTTTATAATAATCAGGTTTGATTAAAATAAGAAAATATAATATTTTACTCAAATATCTTGGTTAATAGAAGTCGCCAAGACATCATGTTCAAAGCTGGAAAGCGCATACTATATTTGATGCGGTAATCTCCGATTCGCCAATGTGTGTAGGTCACCCCGTAAGAGTAATGTAAAGACTCTATCAGTTTTACTCTGTAATCGATCCTTTTACTTGATCCGTTTTGTTCTCAAAGTTGAGGAAAAAAGAAAAAAAAATACTGTTTGTGCGATAGCAATCGAGAAAAAAGAATTTGAAAATGACACTTTTTGCGATGGATGTCTAGACTACTAAACCAATTTTAATCAATGATGGCTCCTTTGACGGGTTCTGGTTGACGATCCATACTTTTTAAAACTTGAAAGATAAATTTGATTTAGAATTGCAAAGAATTAAGAAATATAATTGTTATAATTACACCGACCTTTTTTCCCAACGTTGAAAGACCTGGCCTATACTACTGACCCGAGTTTTATCAATAATGGTTCAATTTGTGAGTTTTGGTAAAAGGTACATACTTTTCTTATAAAACTTTAAGATAAATTTGGTATAGAATTTCAAAAATTGAAAATCTTAAATAAATGGTGCTTGGCGGTAAAATGCAATTTCCAATGCATCATTATTATACAATCATGTTTATAAATATTTTTGCATAAAAATGTGGAAAAAAATCCCGGCCAAGTATAATAAACAAAAATATCTTTCTGAAAACGTTATGGAAACTTAAAATGATTTGTTCCCACGCAGGACCGAAAGTTCACTCCCACATCCTGATTTTCATGTTGAAAGATCCGAGCCCTTCATTAAATCAGCGCTAGGATCCTTGACAGTACTTTAGATATGCAAGTACAACTTCGTCCCTGCGGGGACTTAGGACAAACTATTTTGAGATTTCATAACTTATTTGTAAATATGCCTTTATTCCTTGTACTTTGGGAAGTTTGTTTTTTTTTACCGTAAAGTGGTGATTTTGTGAGATTATTAATATGGGTCGAGAAATGTGATTTTTATTGTTGAAAATGCATACGTTGGATTGTTATGGAAAAATTCTGGGTAATTTTACTGTGAATGAAAATACTGATAACCAGTGGTTAAGAAAGTCGGTGAAG
Source organism: Amaurobius ferox (assembly GCA_951213105.1). Lineage (NCBI taxonomy): Eukaryota > Metazoa > Arthropoda > Arachnida > Araneae > Amaurobiidae > Amaurobius > Amaurobius ferox. The sequence goes on along the minus strand of OX578137.1, from coordinate 40,929,763 downwards.
AAAATGTGAAAAATATATATGATCTACTACATGAAAGCCAAATATAGGCATATTGCCAAGGGGATGCATTGCATGGTTAAGGGGGTCTATCCTTTATATTGACATTTATGTCATTAAAACAAGTAAAACTTCCACGCTCTGCTAGTCTAAATACCGTCTAAATAGACAATCCGACAGCGCGTGAGGTTGACTCGCTATGAATTTAGTCGATCCATATGTCAGTTCACATAGTGATCAACTAAAGGTCTTACGGACAGCAACTATAGTTTTTATGTCTTATTGCAAATTAGTCTGGCCAAGGAAAACATATTTTAAAGGGCTTAATGTTTAATACAAAATGATCGTATGCATATACAGTGTCATGCAACAAAGGAAGATCCCCTTTTAACACAGATTAACCGAGAATTTACGACTGTGTAATACAGGAAATCTACTCTCAGAGTATCGATTTTCATAAAATTAATGGCTTCGTTTTCTTAATATATTACCATCCTTATAATACAACTATATATTACAAGTAAATATATACCAAAAATGTTATTTACATACAGGGTCGCAAGAAAAGTCACGGATCAGGCCAACAACTCGAAAAGTATTAGAGCTATCATGTATTATTTTATGCAGGTGAATAGGACTCCCGTATGGCGCTACAGGATGAGACAACTTTTGGGTAGCTGGCCCCTTTATTAAATGGGGTTGGGGGGCTATCTGAATTCCTGTTAGATATTGGGCGTAAAGTGAATTACAAAGTTGTAGAACGTTTCAAAATGTGCACTAAGCATTTTTTAATACAGCAGAAGCTGCAAAATAACTCTCTAAGTAACAATTTTAAAATAATACAATTTTATTTATCTGCATGTAACAGTGTAAACGTAGAGATATTGGAGAAGGCAAGGGCACATCTTATTACACGTGTGAAAGCATGTATCGTTTCTGAAGGTGAATATTTTGTGTATAATGAAGTGAATTTTATTATGCCGCATATTCGATAAGTTCTGATCAGGGGGAGGGGGGAGCTGTTAGATTGTATAAACTAATTTTCAAGGTTCCGTTTCAGGTTTTGCTCGGGGAGAAACAAAAAAATCTACAACTTTGTAATTGACTTTTACCCCTATCTCTAATAGGAAGCTTGATACATCTTTGTACCCCTCTCAAGAAGGGAATCAGCCCTTTAAAGTTACCTTATATTGTAACGATATCAGGGTTTACTATACACTTGTATGAAATATAAAACAGCCCGAAAACTTTTCCGAGTTATTTCCCAGGTTCATGACTTATCTTTTCACTCTGTATAAACTTGTATTATTTGAAATGGAAAAAAAAAGTTGTTTTCAAAACAAGTTAAGCAATATACAGTTACAAATCTCAAAATGTATTATTTAACTCACAATATCGAATGCTTGATCATACAGGAATAATAACCCTATATAGATGCATTGTGGAATTTACTAACAAAATATGAAAACACTTTTTTTAGAAGCTGAAAACCATTAAAGTCCGTTACATTTCACTTCCGCCACGCTGGTAACTTATCCGGTGAAGTGAAGACCTCATTCATGGTAGTGGGGTGTATGGAAACCACATTTAATATAAAATTAAAGATTCAATAATTTCATTGAATTTCAATTACATATTTATATAAATCCCGCTGTAAGGTGGTCATAAGATTACCCACTGTTAGTAAGTTATTGGGGTGATAAGCAATAAGATAAAATATTCTGCAGAGTTCACTTTTCCACCAAGATAAAATTGCAATACTATTTGTTGCACTGACAAATCTTTTGAAATTTTAAATAAGGTTATTGAAAAGTCTTAAGATCACAGATACAGCACAGATTTTAAGCTATTTCAAATTATAAACGGACGATGAAATCTTAACTTGAGCAATACCGAAAAAATAACTAAGCATCTTCGTTGACAATGATGGCTTAATTTGTGGATAAATACAGGGACGGCGGAAAACTTGTTCCTGTAGCGTACATCTGGGCGATACTAGGACTGCGAAAAGCTAAATGCATCTTTCTATGCTTTTTATTTATAAACTAAAATCCGTGTTTTAAAATATGGTTTTAAAAATATCTGTTATCAATAAAGACATCGGCTTTAATAATAAATAAATATGAAGTGGCAATTTATCTTGATAGAGTATCTTAGTAAATATACTCTTATTTTCTACGTATTTTGTTTAAATGTAAACTAAAATGGGTCATTAAAAGTTTGAAAAAGTGAGACTGAAACAAATCCCAAATGACATCTACGTATATACACTGTTCACAAAAAGTTAACCATATAAAGGATATTAAAAAAAGCAGAACTTTGAAATTGTGATGACAATACAATTGTCTAATATTATATGCGGTACTGATGTATTTAAATGCTATCTACTAATAGAAAAACAAGTGATTTCCAGGCTGTTTTAAAAGAAGCATTAAAGTTTTGAAAAGTATTCAAAGTAAAATTAAAGAAAAGCAATTGTTGCTACACTTTTTTGTTTTAAGTTGTTGGCTGTCCCTCAAAACATGATCTCTTTTATATGAGTTTCTTGAGCTTCTTATAGAATGCATATAAGTGTCTTTATTTTATTTTAAGATAATTATTTTTTTCAATTTCTGTTTTGCAACATGCTTAACTTTTTGTGACAAGTGTATATAAACAATACTCTTCGTAAACGTCTTTCGTAGCCTTGTTTATGTTTTTGCATCACTCCTGGTGATCAGTAAATAATGCAACAATGCTTGTTTGAATATATGTTTAGATATAATTTTAGTCCTAGGCATAAGCTTCTGAGTCTTAATAATCTGATATTACGTTTAGCAAAATTAATAGATGGATAATATATTTTCTGTAGCTTTAGCGAAAAATCTTGAACACAATATTTAATATCGAAAAAAAAATCTCATAAATTATGTGCTTTATTTTTCTTTATTGGACGAAATTTACTTATTTTCAAAGAGAGAAGTATATAAGGAGTGGCTAGTAAAATATATTGTGATCTTTTATATATTACGATACTATCATAATTTATATGTTGCGATGTTTTAAATTTGTTTATTTTGACCTTGTCATTAACATAATTATAATTAAATTGTTACTAAAGGCCCCAAATCATGTTGAAAGCCCTACTATTCCTATGAACTTTGTCTGCAAATATATACTAAACATACTTGATCAAACTGTCAACAGCAGTATTGAAACATATCGAAACGTTGGATCAAAAGTGACAAAACTAACAACAGTTCAATTTACTAGAAAACCACGAAATTATTTTTCGATGGAACATGGAATGTTAGTGAATAAATTTTTAAAATGTCAAACTTCTTTACAGTAATTAACACAATTTAAGATCATTTATCAGCAATGGATAGGTCTTTATGTAAACATTAGTTATCATAATTTTGGTTAAATATTTTCTAGTACAAATAATCTATGCATTTTATTTTGGTTAATTTTATTTTTGGTGGGCCAATTGTGAAGCCACGTAAATAGACTTTTGTTTGTCGATATTGAATTTACGCCACTTAATCATATAAACAACTTATAAGTTACAAATGTTGAGTTTTGTCGTATTTGAAGAAATGTGCAATGTTTTTAATTTGTTCAGATAAATTATCAATGTATTTGATAAAGCGAAGATTACATTGATAATTTGTTAAGATTAGTTGCCAATGTACTAAATATTACTACTCATCCCAAATGTATTACAGCGTTCACATCTTTTTTATGTAAAATTTTAAATATAATTGTTGATATAATTCTGTAATTCTGATTAGAAAATCTATATCATGTACTTTAGCGTAGTTTTTCTTATAATATAAATGGCAAATATATACATATATATATATTCATAAACTTACCCTAGTGCAAATTGAAAACATTCAATCACGACATTTGATCCGCATCATTTCAGTCCATGCTTCTTTTCAGTTTCAAAATTCCTTTATCGCCAATCTTGGCGAAACACCCTTCTACTGAGAAAAAATTCCACATTTTTACGCCTCAAATGTCAGTAATTAGATATTTTCTGAAGCCCATATGACAATAAATATAATTGTTTCCAGTAGCAAGAGAAGGAAAACAAACGTTCCATTTCTTCCGCAGCTTTCGTCCGGCATCGTCTGCTGCGGAGATATTTTTGGGGACATGGATCTGGCATTCGGGTTTAATTTCGACGGATGCGTCACGTGATACTGGGATAAAGGGCGCCATCTAGCGATGCCGGCGTCCAATCGGAATTTTCTGAACGATTGAGTTCTGTATGAGATTGTAAAAAGATGGGACAAGGGACAATTTTTTCAGTTGTTATTTTCTGTTGAGATTTCTAAATCAATTTCGAAATGATTGGATGCATTTTTCTTCCGACGCAAGTTTTGCTTTCGGAGTGACTAATCTTGAAAACTTTTGAGAATTGTTATCGATTGATTTCTATGGATTTGCTTCGTTGAAAATGCATACATATTATAAAAAAGTAAAAACTATTTTTAGATACTTTAAATTAGAATATGTATACGGGTGAACACGGGAACAGTTTGGCCAGAACCGGAAATCGAACTCGGGTCGTGCGAGTGCAATCCTCGCGCGCTAACCACTGGACTGTCCCACGCCTGAACATAACTAGTATATATACATAGAACACGTCGTAGATATGTCTGCGAAATTGTAATAAGGTAAAAACTATTCAATAAGCTAAAAGTTTGTAACTGCTGATACACACACACACACACGCACACACACATATATATATATATATATATATATATATATATATAACAAATTTAAAAATATTCAAAGAGTGAAATCAATTTAAATGCTAAATACCAAGCATGCAAGTTTACAATGTTACAATAGTTAACAATGCATTATCATTAATACTATAGCTGTAATATTATAATTACATCTATTTATTGGTCTAATTGAAGCATATAAATAAGATGAAATAAATTAAGTATAACATTATAACATTAATAAGAAATATCAATCATGCATACAGCATTGATTATGAAACACTTTCCAACTGAAATGCAATTTTATTTAAACTGCAATACATCCAGCGGTAATATTTTTAAAATTATCACAATACTACATTAATTTATTATATTTGAAAACTTAAAACTTCAACGAAAAAAATGTACTTTATTCAAATGACATCAATTGAAATGTAAATCTTCTGGTTTTCTATGTAAAACCTGTAAATATTTCATTCATGCACTTTTATTCCATTCCTTTCATTCATCACAATACTACAATAATTTATTTTATTTAAAAACTTAAAATCATGGAGGTAAACGTAATTTAACTCTATGCTTACAACTTCATCGGAAAAGTCTGCTATAAAATCGTCTGTTCTCCATGTAAAATCAATGAATGTTTTATTCATATCAGCTATATTTTACACTCATATTAGCTATATTTCAGAGCTATATCTCAGAGGTAAATAATTTTGTGTTAAAGAAATTCAGCAATTCTTATACAACTCATCTTATATCTTTATGTGTTTGCATTCTCCATAAGAGAAAATTAGGCTTTGTTGTAGAAATAATCAAAGTTTGATGATCATTTAAACTCAAATATATTATAATTGCGTTGTAGAAGAATGTAGATATACAGAAATTAAGCAATGATAAAGCGGTTTAAGAACGAATTTAACACTAAATATAAATTAAAAAGAATGTTAAAAATCACGATTTTGACACAAGATGGATGCCACTTTTTATTTTGAAGTGGGTCACGTGATCTCTTCATATAATATGGGTTGAAGATCCAGACCGTCCGACTCATCCGAGGACTTGAGCAACCATTTGGACGGCCGGGCATATAATATGGGTGTAATTATTATTTTAATTTTTATTTAAAAGTTACCGAATGTATTTTGCTGAAATTTTTTTCATATTTTTATAGGATAATTTGAATATTTCCTAACACTTTAAAAGCAATTTGTTAATTTTAAATTCGCTTAAAAAATGTTTGAAAAATTAAGCCCCACAGGGTTCAATGTATTTCATTTTTTCAACTCGGATTCTGTCCAAAACTAATTGGGTGATATTATTCATTTATATTCCCATAGATACCACAGACCGTCTGAACAACATACTAAAATTTCATTTTGATAAAGTCATTTTTTACGGCAGTAACGGACAGACAGACAGAATGAACAAAGTCATAAACACTTTTCAACTATGTTGTAAAGTGTTAAATATTAAACTCGAAGAGACATAGTATGGCACCTAAAAGTGATTAAACTAATTATTTTGGCTGCTATACAACGTTTCTTAAAGTTCAATTTTAACTAGTTAATTTGTACAGTATATAAGTAACATATTGAGTATAGGGGACGTCTAATAGATTCGCCCCCAACCTCTTTATAAATTTATGGATAAATTAACATTGATGTTTCATTAAAAAATTCACAGATCTTCGAAGTGTCTTAACCATTTTTCTAAATATTAAAACTTATTAAATAATCAAGAAATAATCTTAATGCTAGTTTTATCTTTTATACTCCAGAAATTTTCATAAAATGTTTACCTATATAATAAAAAGCAACATATTTTATTTTATGGTGATATTCATATTCGCGATTCCTATCTTGGTTCTTGTCTTGCGTAGACGTGCTCTCATTTGCTCCTGTGATTTTCCCGCCTGTTTTGCGAATTTATTCCATCGATAGAACATTCTTTCTCTACCAAGTTTGGTAGCTTCTCCTACTATTACGGACATGGCGTCCGCATTTTCTATCAACTCTGATCAACCTGGAATTCCTCCCGACCTGGAAATCATTGTATCCCGATTCAGAAATGGAAATTTTCCCTTGCCGGACCCAGCTTTGAATGGATATTTACAGTACCTGAATGACCTATCTCACACCGGAAGTTTCCTGATGGTCGAGTGGCACAAGATCACTGCCGGACTATCCGAAAGATCCATGGAAACATTCCAAGGTATGTGCAGAACTTTGACATCCTATTTTGAGCAGAATGTTTGTATCTCTAATTTAACTCCCTTTAAATCTGAGATTGAAGCTTACATTTCTCAGCATGAAAGTATCATACATGCTAATTCTAATTGTTTCTCTAATGCTAATTCTTATGTCAATTCTAAGTATAATATGATTTCTAACTGTAATGCTAATGCTACTGCTATTGTTAATACTGACTCTAATGCTTATTCTCATGACAATTCTGATAACTGTAAAATCTTATTTAAGAACAGTGTAACCACTGATAATGTTCTACAACCTAATATTAATTCTAATGCTATTACTACTGATAATTCTAATGTTAACTCTAACATTGTTGCAACACTTAACTCTAATTCCCAAGTTAATAAAGATAACACTACTGATGACATGGAAGGATTCACCTTTCCCCACCACAAAAAAGTTTGTCGCGAGACTCAAATTACCACTGGATTTAAGACTGTAACTGCTCAGAACGCTTTTGAAGCGCTAAGTATGGACACTAATGGTCCCCCTGAGGAAATTGGCTTGCAACCTGGCAACTCTCAAACCCCTGATAATTCTTCAAATCTAAACCTCTCCAATGCTGAAAATCCTACTGTAAATTCATATAAACCTGAACCTTTCTTTGTTAACTGCCCAGAAAACTGGAGAACCTTAGCCCAAGGACTCAACTCACTTGTCTCTACCCCTGTCAAAGCTCAGCTTGCAGGCGAACATATTAAAATCAGCCCCCAGACTCCAGATGATTTTAGGATTGTACAAAAAACTCTCTTAGAGAAAAAACTGGAATTTCATTCAATCAATATCAAAGCAGAGAGACCTGTTAAAATCTTAATTAAAGGACTTCCAATAAACTCACCTGTTAATGAAATTTATGAAGGACTCCGACTTCGAGGATACAGTGTACACAGAATAACTCAACTTAAAGACCTGAAAAATAAAGCTCCCCTTCCTATATTTCTACTTTATCTAAACCCCACTAAAAATTGGGATACCATACATGACTTACACACTCTATTGGATGGGCCAACGGCCGTACCGTGCTGAAAACACCGGTTCTCGTTAGATCACCGAAGTCAAGCAGCATCGGGCGCGGTTAGTACTTGGTGGGTGACCACCTCGGAACACCGCGTGCTGTTGGCCATCTCGGGTGCGGTATCCCCGTGGTTTGCGCGCTAGATTTGCACGCTACCACAAATGCCGCCGTGTTCATGCGGAGTACGATCACGTTAAACATGTGGGTCCGTAAGTCCTTCCGAGAGGTTGGTGGTAGGGGAAGGAGGGTACGGTCCCTGTGGATGCCTCCCCCACCGGGTTCCGGTCTAAATTGGGTGGCACTTCCCGGCCGTCCATACAGTTACCTTACACCTTTCTGGTAGGTCGGACGGTCTGGGTCTCAACAACAACAACACTCTATTGGATATGTCAATCAAAATCAAAAACTTTGAATCCAGAGGTACCAAAATGTGCTTCCGCTGTCAGCGGTATGGACATTCCAGTGATTGTTGCTATCAACCCCCTATATGTCTCAAATGCAGTCTCAACCATTTCACTCGCGAATGCACCAAATCTCCTAGTACCCCTGCTAAATGAGCAAACTGCCTTGGCCCTCATCCCGCCAATTTCAGACTCTGCCCCTCTTATCCTTAAAATAAAAACAAACCCCCCTAAACTCTTCTCAAACTCCCCCCTCCCTCTAAATCTCAGCAACCCATACCCAAACCTCAAGACTTCCCTGCTCTTCAAACTAAAATACAAAAACCCACCCAGCATAAACCTACTCAAAATCCCAACAACAAAACTGCAAAAATTAACTCCAACCCACCGACCAACATCCCCAAATCCTTTGCTGAAGCTGTTGCTATCCCCACCACCACCCGTGGACCAAATCTTGTCGCCCTCCATACTCCCAACGAAAATGCACAAGCATCTACGAGCAAACCCCCTATTTAGGAACACAGCAAGCAACCTAACAATAACATCTCTATTCACTCATTTATTACTGCTACTACTTCTTCTCCTTCTGCCAATAATACTGTTACTGATACAACTCCTACTTCAAACTGCACTGATAATCAAACTAACTCTTCACAATTAACAGACTTCATTCTGCTCATCCAAGAGATGAAAAAGATCTTCACAGACCTAAACCTGGACTTTGAAAAAATTAAGAAGTTTCTAGCTATCATCCAAGTCAAATTCCAACAAACCAGCAATCCGCTGGACAAGCTTCTTGAAGTGATATCGGCCATTGATGAGGTCTTCTGTACAGCTTCCTCGTCCCAGGATGGGGAGTAATCAGTTTCTTTCTTGTGTGCGCCTCCTGTCCTGGAATGCCAATGGACTGAGAAATAAGATCACCGAGCTATGTGATTTTGTACAAAATAACCCCATAGATATCATTCTCATACAAGAAATCAGGCCCGGTCTTCGCTCCCCCCCTTAAAAATTGCCAACTACAAAAACTACACTGCTCTTCGGACACAAAATCATAACCCTCCCTCTGCCTCCGGCGGTGTTTCGATTTATATTAAAAATAATCTTCCACCCCATGAACTTAACTCCCTCGACACTGATATTATCGAAAATAAAATAATCCCCCCATTATCATTGGTTCCATTTACATCAAGCCTGGACAAAACGTTAACCTGAATAATGATCTTACAAAAATCTTCAAAAACAACCACAGAGTAATAATTGCAGGCGACTTCAACGCACATCATCCAAACTGGAACTGCAGGCGACATAACAAATATGGCAAACAAATCAAGGATTACGTTTCAGCCAATGAAATTCATGTTGCTGTCCCTTCAAAGCCCACCCACTTTTCTCTTAACGCCACCCCTTCTACCATTGACTTCGCCCTTCTCAAAAATATTCATTACCCGTACACCCTTGAAACCCTGGAAGAATTATCCTCTGACCATCGCCCCATCCTGCTGACTGTCCACCTTAACACTCTCCTCCCTATTTCAAATCTTCCCACCTCCATTAACTGGAAAAAGTATAAAAATAACCTACTTAAGTCCTCCCTCCTCATCCCCAAAATTAATAGTACTATGGACCTTGATTCAGCCGTAACTGACCTAAATCAGGAAATTCAAAGATCCCTGGCAGATGCCACTTCCTCCCGCCCTGCCCAGCGTTATAACTCCCTCCCACAGCATATCAAAAACAAAATTAAAGCACGTAATGCAACTCGCAGAATTTGGCAATCCACTAGAAACCCTCAAACTAAAATCTCCCTTAACACCCTCAATAAGAAAATTAGAACTGAAATACATAAATATAATCAAAATAATTGGAAAACTTACATTGAATCCCTCTCCCCTGAGGATAAATCCATCTGGAAAGAGATCAAGAGAGTCAGAAGACCATTCGCGCAATTCCCGCCTTTGCGAGCGAATTGTGGAATGGCCTTCTCCGATCTTGATAAGGCCAACACCATTGCGGAGTCTTATGAGAAACAGTTTGAAACCAACGGTCCGGATGAAGCCTGCCATATTCAAATCAACCAGTCTGTAGAATACTTCCTTTCTGCCCGCCACCCTGAGGATAATCCCCTCTCAACCCCTTCTGAAATTCTTGAGCACATTCATAAACTTAAAAACAAAAAATACCCCGGTATCGACAAAATTTCTAATAGAGCAATTAAATTTCTTCCCCTTAACATTATTTTTTACCTTGTTTTCACCATTAATGCTATGTTAAAACTCAGGCACTTCCCTGCTAGCTGGAAAACTGCTATTATACACTGCTGGCCATCCAAAATGCAACACCATAAAGGAAGCATCCAATAAGCATGAAATTTGCACCATACGCAGACCTCGATAGGGAATACAAATGATTAGAATTTTAGCTCATATGCAAATCATGTGCGCCAGTAGCGCCGCCTACAAGAGCCATATAAGGGGAGAAGAGAAGGCTGTTTTAAGTACAGGAATGTTGTTTTCACCCTGCATTTTTGTGTGGGAAGCTTCAGTATGCCTCATCGAAGAATACGGCAGCCATGTCAGCACGTTTCTGAGTTTGACAGAGGAAGAATTGTGGCTTATAGAGATTGCGGATTACTCTTTCGAGAAATCGGTGCTCGTGTTGGACGAAATCAAGCCACAGTGATGCGAATATGGAATCAGTGGGTGCAGGAGGGACGGACCAACCGACAGGAACTATTGCACCAGCCTCGTCCCACCATCCAACGTGAGGACAGGCATATTGTGCGCATGGCAATGATGGATCGCACTGCAACATCAACAACCCTAGTGCAGGAATTAAGGTCTGTTTCACAACAATCTGTGTCAGCACGTACCATTCGACGTCGTCTGCAGCAACGGACAATTTCAGCAAGGCGTTCATTGCTGCGATTACCTTTGACTCCAGACCATAGGCGTATGCGGCTGCAATGGTGCGTTGAACGCCGGACATGGACAAACGAATAGCACGGCATTGTGTTTTCAGATGAATCATGATTCTGTCTACAACACGACGAAGGTCGTATCCGGGTTTGGCGGCACCGTGGCGAGAGAGTGCATAACTCTTGCATTATGCATCACCATACCGGTCCTTCACCTGGCGTTATGGTTTGGGGTGGCATTGGATTTTACTCCCACACCCCTATAATAGGCATTGCCGGTACACTCAACAGCCAACACTATATTTCTGAAGTTTTGGAGCCTGCTGTCTTACCTTATCTTTAATGCTTGCCTGCGGCCAAGTTTCAACATGACAATGCGAGACCACACGTGGCACATATCGTTCAGCATTTCTTCAATGCCCACCAAGTTTCACTGCTCCCTTGGCCCGCCCGTTCTCCAGATCTGTCGCCCATTGAAAACGTCTGGTCGATGATTGGCAAACGACTGGCCCAGCAAACACCACCAGCTGCTACGACAGATGAAGTTTGGCAACGTGTTGAAGCAGTATGGACTGACATACCCCAAGAACACATCGAAAGTCTCTTTCTTTCAATGCCGAGGTGCGTAGCAGCAGTTATTGTCAGCCATGGCGGCTGCACAAAATACTGATTTCTTCATGTTCCGCAAGTCGACGGGGCTGTATTTTCAATAAATTTATCCTTTTACTTTATGTTCTTTGTCCAATAAATTTGGCTTTGATATCTCTTGTCTTTCATGGTGTTGCATTTTGGATGGCCAGCAGTGTAATTCCAATTCTTAAGAACGGTAATAACCCCTCTGAACCCATCTCCTACCGCCCCATTTCTCTTTTCTCTTCCCTCAGTAAGCTCAGTGAACGTATCATCCAGAATAGACTCTTAAATTTCAATGAAACCAACAACTTAATCATCCCTGAACAATTTGGCTTTAGACCCGCCCACTCTACAACCCATCAACTTCTCCGATTGGTTGAATTTGCTGCAGAAGGAATGAAAGACAACAAATTTGTAGCGGCGCTAATGCTTGACATTGAAAAAGCCTTTGATAAAACCTGGATAAATGGAATTATATACAAACTCATTCAAATGGATATCCCCCCCCCCATACAAATTATTAACTCCTACCTCAATAACAGATCCTTTCACGTCCGTATCTCCAACGTTCTTTCCACTCAAAAACCCATCAAAGCTGGAGTCCCCCAAGATTCTATCCTGGCCCCCCTCCTTTTTAATTGTTATGTCAATGATCTTCCCCGTTCCCCCCATACCTCTCTGTCTTTATGCCGATGACACCTGTATTATATCTGCAAACCACAGCATTAACTTCCTCCATATTCACCTGCAAAAACACATTCATACGCTGGAAAACTATTACAAACATTGGAAAATCAAAATCAATGCGCCCAAATCGCAAGCCATTTTCTTCTCTGGCAGACGCTTCCCCCCCCCTCCCATTATGATCAATAACCAACCAAACTGCTTTTCACGCACTGCCAAGTATCTCGGCGTCCATTTGGACAGTCGACTTACTTGGAGTGTGCACTTTAACTACATTCTTAAAAAATCTCGTAAACTCGTAGGCTCCCTTAACCATCTTCCCTTTTCTAAACACCTTGACACTAGTAACAAAATCCTGCTCTACAAATCTATAATTCAACCCATTCTCCTTTATGCTTGCCCCATTTGGGGTTTCGCTTGTAAAGCTAACATTAAGAAAATTCAAACCGAACAAAATCGCATCCTAAGAATTATCCGCAAAGCTCCCCGCTACCTTCGTAATGACATCATTAGAAATGACTTCAAAATCAAAACTATTAAATGCACCATTCGCAAACAAGCTAATAAACTTTTTCTTAACATCCCCACCATCCGTAATGAAGAACTCTTCAACATTCCAGACTACGACCCGCGGCAGCAAAGAAAGCGTCCGCGAGCAGTTTTATTTGACCCTCCGTAAATTTACTAATTCTTGTCCTTCCATCCCCTCAACCTTTAATATTTAAATTTTACTTGTTATTATCTATTTTAAAATTACATTTTAATATTAATTTCTGCTTCATCTCGCATCCTCGGATGTTTCTTCCCTCTTCTGTTACATACAGATGGCAGCACCTGCGCTGCAGCTGATCTCCTTCCAACTTGGAAGGCGGGACGTTGTCCCATGTTTTGTCCTGTTCTGATGTTTTTCTTTTTGTTTTGTACAAACCTCTTCTGCTCAATTAAAGTCATGTTCTCACATATTGTTTTCACATCGGAGGTTAAAGCCAATTGGCTAGGCACTCCTCAAAACCGGCACATTGCTCTATCTTATTTTATGGTCATAATTATTCGCCTTATGTTAAAAATTGAAATTTTGAAACTCAACGAACTGCCTACGTATTTCAGTGGTCTCCAAACTGTCTTGATCACGCATACCTAGAGATTATCCATATACTCCTAAGGAAATAAACGAAGATTTTTTTTTCCTAATCGGGCGTTACTTCTAATACGGAGGCTCCGTATTTTTTCTAGGAATACAAAGTTTGCGTTAAGAAAATAAAATACAAGAAGAGAATATTAATTTTTTTTAGAACTCTCCTCGTCCCTCGATAGTAACTTTGGAAACTACTGGCCTAGATAATGGCTAATTTTCAGCTGCCAATGGATGCTGCAATTTATGGGCTAAAATGCCCCTAAAATATAACTAAATGAGCCAAAGGATGGTTGCATTGCCAACTCTGCTACTTACAATATTAATTACATGATCAGACAAAATTGCAATCATGATCTTTTAATAAATATGTAACTAAAATGTGAAAATAAAGTTATAATGCAGAACAAAAAAATTAAATAATAAAAATATATATATATATTTAATTTTCTGGAAGTTGATCCGCAAAATATTTTCAACTGCACCAGTTTGAAACTTATCTTTGTATTTTCGTTCAACGTCTTTGACGGGCTTGTTATCCGTTTTCAGAGCACGTAGTGAGTTGAAACTAGGCACACAGTTTCATTTCGCAGAACAATTTGATCAATCAGAACTTTACGTCATTCATTTGTACGTGCGATATGGCTATATTTTTGTCTTTTCGTGCATTTTCTTTGCAAGGTATGGTTCAGTGTTTTAGAGGGAATAGTCTTCTGGTTCTCACGCGTTGATCAATGATCCATGTTATAATACGATAGAGGTATGTGCGTCAATTGTAATTAAAAAAATTCAATGTCCTTCCCTATATAACAGTGATGCATGGAATAGTCAAAAAGTCATTTTAATCACACGCGAAATTCAACCATATTGAAGGTTTGGCAGAATTATTTCAAAACAGTGCTATATACATTTTATCATTGTACAAAACTGTTATTATGCACAATTGTCAAAATAATTTTATATGCCTACACTAACGAGGTACTAAAATCGATGGCCTTACAACCCCATTTCTTTTCGACAATTCTCTTTGACAATCTATTCGCATAATATTAATTTGTGGTAATGATAAGATTTATGTTTTGAATGGAATCTCTCAACACTCTCAATTTCGCGTTTGATTAACATTTATTTCCTTCTTTCCTTCATGCCACTGTTGAAGTGAAAAAAGCAACTTACACTGAAATAAATCTCATGATTATTACTTTTTTACCTTCCTTATATACATAATGTATAAGGAAAGTATTGTGACGGGGTTGAAAATTTGAATTCGAGTTTTCGACGGGAGAGCACATTTCAAGTATCCCTGACCACGAATCAAACATCTTTGAGGTGATGTCTGTGTGTGTATGTGTGTGTGTGTGTGTGAAAGTACGTGTGTGTGAAAGTGTGTGTGTGTGTGTGTGTCAGTCAGTGAGTCTGTGGAGGCAATATCTCACGAACGAATGCAGCGATTCGAATGACATTTGGTGCAAAAATCACAATCCATGAATACTGGAAGCCTATTGTTTTTATACGCAATCGGATGTTCAGAACCCCCTTAAACTTTTGAGTGAAATTTTGAAAAAATCATCAAAAAATCAAAACCTTTAATATAGTTACGCAGAGAATCATTTCTTAAGTAATTTTTCCTTAGAAAACGATTGACATAAACTTTAGAATGCTAGCATAAACCGTTTTCGAGATATTGCACATTTTTCAAATAAATTTTTCAAAAAATCTCATAAATTAAAAAAAAATATATTAACTGTTGAGAAACATGTTCACTTTTCATATGTAATATCCTGCGATAAATTTGGTGACATCATTTTCGTGTATTTAACTCCTTCCATTCATGAGAAAAGATAATTTGAGTAATACTTTTGTATTTGAATATAGTCATTCCTCTGCTATAAGAATGACTTATTTCTTCTTCCATAACGCTTGGCGAATTTTTGGTGACGAATTTGGCGAAATGTCGCCAACTTGACGACTTTTTTAAAATATTGCCAAATTAACGAAAATCTCGTCAAATGGTTAAAAATGATGCTAAATCAATGAAAATGACGACTAATTGACGCAAATTCAATATCTTGAAGATAATATAAGTATCTACTATAACAATAAGCTATTTTTGTACTGTAAAAGAAGTAAATTCATTGCATTATATAATGAAAATCATGTGCTGCCCACATCAGAATTTTTTATAAATAAAAGAGTGATGAATTTTAAATAAAATGTAGATGCCAATTTGAACACCTAAAGTTCACAAATACAACTCTAAGTACTATTCTAAGTTTGATTATTTTGTCATATCAGTTTATAATGTGTAATCCTAGATTCTGCAACTTTTTCCTAATTCCAAATGAATAAGTTCTACATACATATAAATCGGTGCGGAAGACTGATTGAAATTCCTATCCCGATTCACAGATGTTAAAAATACCAAACTGAACGTGTAGCTAGATTTCTGTTTCAGATTAACAAGATTCAGAGCACACGACTTTTCAATAGTTAAAGGGTCAAATTTCTTCTTTCAAAGTTTTTGCGTAAGTCTCATAAATATAAAAAAAAGTATCCTGATTGAATAAGAATATCGCAAATTTGTATTGGTGCGTGTTCCTTGCCCCAATGGTTTATTTTCAATTGGGGTTTTGTTTCCAAAAGTCGACGACTGTCCATTAGGGTGGAGTGAAATAGGGCGAAAAAATTTTTTTTCATTAAAAACTAATGGAATACGGTTAAAAAGTTGCCGTTTATATCCTTCAACGTAAGTTTAAAATTTGGACGCATTCAAAGTATGTCTTCCGCCCTCTACCGGGCGATGTTGTATAATATGTAAATATCACTCATTTAACATTATAAGTAAAATTGGAAAATGATTTATTTAGTACTAAGAAACCATAAAGTGAAGGGACGAACGTTATGTACGAGTTGTTAATACACAGCTACACAGTAACTACAATATAAGTAACAATATTTCACTAGATAAGTAACCTTAATATTCATTAGTCAATTACAGCCATAAGGAATAGCCACCATTCGGTTAAAAAACCACATGGAAATTTTTTTCGATTCGAACGATGACAAGATTCGAACGATGATAATTTTTGCTCGTATGACGCCATCCCTATCCGATTGTCCAATCACGGACAAAGAAGCCTCGGTCATATCTTAACACAGCGTTCCACCTCCTGAGTATGACAGGGGAACTGAACGAACTCCAAATCCGCTTCGGTACTTTTGATCGATTGTTAGAGACATTCATTCGATACGCCAGCTAGAATGGGGGGTGCAGTTACTTCACACGCATGCCAGTCCCGGCCACCCAAATGGGTGCTCAAGTCCTTGCTGTCGAGTCGGACGGTCTGGGTCTTCAACACGCATGCCAGTCGGCCACACAAATAGCTACTGCAAACCTTCGGGTCAGTCGTGTTGTCTGTGTTTTCTACATGCATGCCAGTTGATAACATCAATGTAGTCTGAGGCACTGAAGTTCAGCTTTGGAATACGGAATTCCCTTACTTCTGTGGGAACAGAGGCCACTTCTCTAGCCTTCAAAATTCTCCGTAAAACGAGTTCTTTGATGTGCCTTCGTCCATCAGTTAGCATTGCTAACAGAATGTTTTCCGGGTGGCAAAAATATGCATTTCATTGAATGACAGGATCAATAATTTTTTTGAGATCGTCACGTAGATAACGAGATGATGTTATTGACTTTAATACGTGTCTTGCTCCATTTGAGCAAGAGGGCTGTTTCTTTATCTGGAACCAAACTGGATCATAAACTTTTACTATGTACTCGGCCAGAATTTTCAAATTTGAAGATGGACTCTCACTTGCAATGTAAAGCCTCAGCATTCTGTTTGCGGCTGTAATCCATCTCGAGTGCAACAGTTTTCCTGTATTACGGCTACTCAGATTTAGGAAGCAATTGCCAGACGAAACCGCTTGACACATTTCATACATGTATTTCTGGTCAGTACTGAGATCGCTATGGTCTGTTTTCGGCAAGATGCAAATAATTGCTTCAAATTCGGCAGGTGGCATTTGCTCGCTATTTTCTAGCAATTTGCCTATTGGTCCCGAATATTCACGGGGACTGCTAGTTGCACCATCAAGGAATGATAATAAGTGACTCAGAGGCAGCTAGTTCGTATGCATTTGGCAGATTAACCATTGCAAAGGATGTCCCACTTTATTCTGTAAGACCGCAATAGCACCGTTCTTTTTTCCGGTATTCGTGGCCGTGCCGTCACAACCAACAGCTAAATGTTCGTCGAGGCTTAAACCATTTTCAATACAAAAATCATATATTGCTGTCGCTACTTGTTTCCCCGTTCCAGAAGCCGGCGTCACATGCCCCAAATAAAGAGAATTTGGTTCTTGTATCACAGACACATGTTCTTTGCTTATAGTTATTTTATGGTATCTATCTCCAACCATTTCCTGTGACTGAGTTTTGCCTTTCCTGCTATCGAAAAATACACTTTTCAAGCCTCCTCCACTTCCAGTTTGCAGGTTTTGAAGTGAAGCACGTGTTTTCTGTCGCTCTCTTTGAATCTTACTCCTATCAACGACTTTATAGCAATCATCCTTTGCCACAATACTGATGCCCTGCAATATTGCTGAAGCAATTGCTGCAGCGCATTTGTCAGAAATGCCATACTGGTCACATACCCGTGAGAGAGTTGGAAGTGAAAATCTCATTTGTCCCGCTTTTGATGTTGATGGCTCCGTTGCATAGAACGTATCCGTTGCATCTTTTTCCAGTTCTGGAATTCAATGATGCTACGTTGACCCTCATCAATGTTACCAGTTTCAACGCTTTTAATACAGTGTTCTTGCTGTTGAAGATGAAGGCGCTCCCGTTCCATTTCTGCTTTCATCCTTTTAAACTTCTTCCTTAATTTATTACTTTCTATTATATCGATGGTTCCAATAACCATTCTTCTGGTTGATCTCTGATCCAGAAGGAAAGACTGTTCTTCAGTTGGAACCTTATGCGACTTATGGCAAGAGCAGAAAGTGAATATTTGGCATTTACAAGCTGCAATATCAAACAGCTTCGTTGTTTCATTTTTAAAAGTTTCCACTCTTACGTTGTAGTTTTCATTTCTTTTGATTTTGGGATATCGGATGAGGCTGAGATATTATAATGCTTACAAATCATTTGAAAGATGCGTTTCTGTGAGACTGTGGGAATCGAAGCTCGTTGCCAAATTTCTTCTATTTGCTGACCGACCTTTTTGGATATGTCTGAAATTTCTGGTTCTTGGCCGGACCTTTCAGGTTTTAATTCATGTCTAACATATAAACAACTGTTTATACTGTCCTCAATAGTTGGCAAAATTGTATTTTTAAGTTCTGATGGGGCAGCGAAAATGAGACATTCAATTGTACTTCTCTTAACGGATCGTCCACTCACATCGCCACCGCCAAATATTATTGCAAAAGATGTAAACAAATATTCAACTAATATTGCCAAACAAATAACTCAAAATATTAATATCTGTTGTTATCACGAATACTCGACTCGGCTATGTTCTTCAAATGTACTTCTTCACCATAATCAAAATATATGCGAAATAGTAGCACTTCGTCGTGCTAAAAACGGACACCAAATAAAGACCTCTCGAATAACGAATAATAAAACCATGTGATAACTGCGCTGATAACAAATCATTAGTGTTATCTACCGTTTGGAAAACAAATCAATCGTAACCTATTTACATTCAATCGTAACCTATTTACTTAATGCTACATTACATGCTAATATTTTAATTTTTGAATAATGAATACAATGAATACGAATTAATTCAGTAATGAATAATTAAAATATTAGCATGCAATAATAAAAATTATTAGCATGCAATGAAATAATGAATAAATCATTAATTTTGTGTTTGATTCAAAAGTACAATAAAATAACAATTTTTGGAGAAAAACAAGCCTTGGTAGAGGGCCCAAGGTGTTGTTCAAACTTGATAATATTTTACACTTGTATTATACCTACAAATACGCAGCTTTTGGCGGGTATTCCAAAACAAGATTTCAACTTTCATTTTTTCACTCCACCCTACTGTCCATACACCAATTTCGATCTGATTGTTCAGCTGGTAATAAAAAATCATCGTGCGTCTGTTTATAAAAATGAAATAAAGAATAATAATCTTTAGAATGCGTAGCAAAGTCTTTTGATAATAAGTTAAATAAATTTACATCTATAATCGTGCAATAAAGATGCCACATAAGCAATCAATCGATAATTACAATACGTGTTAACTTTTGTCAATGAAAAATAAAAATAAACATAACAAATAAAAATTTAAATGTTAGAATCCGTGATAATGTATTTTATAGCGCGATCTATTGGTACGTCCACATCAAATAGCCAAATCAATCGCTATTAATAAAATTTATGAATTGGATAAAGAGCTACTACTGTTAATTAGAAAAATATAAATATTACATAGATATTCACCATGAGAATGTTATAACAAGAAATCTAGATATTATTAATTGTGATACTCCGAGATCACCTATGTTACTGGGTAGTAACCGTAAACCCACTAATTTTAGACATGAACTAATTTTTAAAGATTTATATCTTGACTTAAAATAAGTTTATCTATAAAATTAGTTATTAATATTAAATTCAAGTAGAAGCCTTCAAACCCTGAAGCGTTTTAATAAAGCAATACTTTAATCACTGCATTATATAAAAAGAACAGTGTGTGTAATAAATCATATAAACTTAGTTTAATCAAAAAGGATATTAAAGAAATTGAAATTAATTTTGTTATTACTTATATGGATAAAGCTAGTAATAACTACTCTATCGTTTGTAAATATTATTATATAAGTACCCTAAGTCACACATTCGTAATAATTATATTTATAATTTGCACATTACTAATTTTAAAATCTTATCTAACAGAAGTTCAGTCAAATATAAGCAAATCCATCTCAAAAATAGATCAAAAATAATTCCCTATCATGTTTTAGTACCCGAGTTTCATAAATCTCCTGTAGTTCTTCCAACAATTACTAGTGGGCATATTACTTACTTTACTCAATGCTGGTAAATTATTGCTAAAATTTTTAAATGAAATTTCTTTGTCAGATGACATTTCAAATAATACTCATATTGTGAAAAACAGTTTTGAATTAGGCAAGAAATTAAAAACTCTTACTAATATTCATATCATATATACCTATGATTTTAAAGATTTGTTTAATAATATTGATATAGATGATCTTTATAAAATTGTTTTAGAAATTTTTGGAAAATGTAATATTACCCAAAAATATTCATCATTCCTCTTTAAAAAATTACTTAATTTCACTCTCTGAGAATTATATTCAACATGGTGATTCTTTTTTTAAGCAGCTATTTGGTATCCCACAAGGAGGGGGGGGGGGGGTGCCTCATCATTATTGGCTAATTTATATTTATACGTCTATGAAAAAACTATAACCACGGTTTGCAGAGTATGCTCATGTATAGATATTTAGATGGTACATTATGTGTATCCCATAATAATAATCATATTGTATTTAACTTTTATCCCAATAATTTACAATTAAATGTAAGTAATAATGATTCTAATGTTGCAAACATTTTAGATTTACATTTAGATTTACAAAAATATAATCTAGCTATAAACTTATATGATAAAAGATTAGATTTTAATTTTAATACTTCTAAAATTCAACATTTTAAATCTTGTTTGTCTATACAGTGTTTAGAAATATTATATTAAACCAGGTGATTAGAATAAATAAAATGTGTGATGATAATTATAAATTAGCGCATTTTATAGAATTATTAAATACTATAGCTAATAATGCATATCCTTCCAAATTCGTAATTAATATTATCAACTCAGTGTATCAACTACCACTGGATGTCCTCCAACACAGTATTCCCAATTACAGCGGGTACTAATTTATTTAAAAAAAGCAATTATTATTATTAATTAAGTGATTACATAAAAATGAAAAATAATAATAATAAAAAATACGGTTTATAGATATTTAATATTTTGAAAATCATTTTTGCTAAAAATATGTAACTTTAGCTAGTTTGTAGCAACGATCTGAGCCCCCTTTTAATGACGTTAGTGGCATACTTGTTTATTCATTTCTCCTGTGCCTCCCATTTATAGTGAGATTTTTCATATGTTCATCCTAATGTCCATCCATCTGTTTACCTAATCTTAATAATGATGTTTCTGTCTTCAACCCTAACACTCTGGATGGGTTTCAGTGGCGGTCCCTTCAACTATTTATTCCCTTCTGATTCCATGGTTTATATTTGTCTCCTTCTCCCGGACGCATCTCAACTTTTTTCATACTGCTCACCTGAACAGCACGAATATACAGGATTTCTGCCTCATGGTAATACTTGATTTCTTAATAATTGTTCACTCTTTTTTACTCTATTAATGCTTGTAGTCTGCGCTATGGTATTTGTAGTAACTTACTATTGCCATATCTGAAACAAACAATTTTTTGGGTTAATTAGGATTAGATGTTCATACCTGATGAGGAGTATAGTCTAATTAACTTCCAAATTAAGCCAGTGTTGTCCGCTACAATTTTCGGCATGGTAGCCGTGGTTTTACTGCTTTAGTGATTTTATTATTCGTAATTACTTGGTATTGGTTATTATTCCATCTTTCTAATTAATATATATATATATATATATATATATACTCTACGCTTCTCTATGCGCTCCTTGACGTCATGTATGAGCGAGTGTCATCTGGCGCAGGTTGTTTCAAAAACTTATTTTGTTCATTACTTCACGAAATCGAATTTTTCCCAGCACGGTGATATTTTCTTTCGACCCAGACCTTCCAATTAGTGATTGCAATACCGGAAAACCGGTATACCGAATACCGGTATTTCGTGCTATTTTGTAAATTCATGAAACCAGTATTTGCTAAGGTAAAATACCGGTATTTTCGGTATTAGCTATATAATAAATATTTTTTTTATTGAATTAATTTAACTTATTGGGCATTTACTCTTATTTAAAATAAGTATTTTTAAAAATACGTATATAAATAAAAATATTTAAAAATACGTATAAAAATACGTATGTTTATACGTATTTTTAAAAATAGCATGAAAATTGTAAAATACAATACTCCTTGCACAGTTGTAGTTAATTTCCAGCATGAACTATAACTTAGAATTTAATATTCTAAACTATCTAATAATACGAATTACTAGACGAGATCGTATTCTAAACTAACATTCAGTACACAGGCACAGTTCTCTGAAGCTACTATTAGTCGTCGGTAATGACCCCGGAGTGAAGTGTCCTCATGACGTTTGAGAGGATCTTGCAATTTATAGACTAGAAAACATTTAAACATTTTATAACTAGAAAATATTATAAGGTATTTACATAATTATAACGACTTTAAAAAAGAAAACGAAAATGAAGAAAAGAAGCTAACAAGGTCAAATTTAATTAAGTTCGTCGTAAATTTCCACAAAAGCATTTATGAAAAGCAAACACAAACCTATCCAGAGGAATTCGTTGAAGATGATGTTGATGTTAGTATCGGAAAAGAATTGTCTCTCGGGAAGAAATTGCAATTAGCTATAAATAAAAAAATTGCCACAAACAATAATATATATATATATATACAAAAGTAATACAAACAAGAAAGATCAATCTCAGCTTAAAGCATTGATTATGAAATACTTTCCAACTTCAATTAAATTTTATTTAAACATCTCTAAAATGCAATACATTCCTCGGTAATATTTTAAAACTTATCACAATACTACAATAATTTATTATATTTGAAAACTTAAACCTTCATCGAAAAAAATGAACTGCATTCAAATGACAGCATCGAAATATAAATTGCCTGATTTAAACATCTCGAAAATGCGATACATTCCTTGGTAATATTTTTAAAATTATCATAATACTACAATAATTTATTATATTTGAAAATTTCATCGAAAACAACTGACATTCATTCAAATGACGTCATGGAGAAAATAACACGGCTGGCTCTCTCTATAAAAGCAACATTTCATTCATAACATTTTACCATTCATTTCATTCATCACAGTACTAAAATAATTTATTTTATTTAAAAACTTAAGGCCATGGAGCTACAAGTAATTAAACTCTATGCTTAAAATTTTATCGAAAAAAATCGTCCTTCTCTCTGTAAAATCAATGAATATTTCATTCATATCAGCCATGCAGACTCCATGAGCTAAAAAATTTTGAGTTAAAGAAATACAGCAATTCTTATACAACTCATCCTACATATTTTGCTTTTTACATTTTACATAAGTGAAAAATAGGCTTCGTTGTAAAAATAATCAAATTTGGATGATCATTTAAACTCAAATATATTGTAATTGCGTTGTTTCAGTATGTAGAAGCACAGAATTTAAGCAAAAATAAAGTGGTTTTAGGACGAATATAACACTCAATATGAATTAAAAAGAACTTTAAAAATCACGATTTTGAGACAAGATGGGTGGCATATTTCATTTTGAAGTGGGTCACGTGATCTTTTCATATCATGGTCACGTGATCGCTTCATATAAGAGGTGTAACTAATATTTTATTTAAAAGGCTACTGAATATATTTTGCTGAATTTTTTTTTATATATTTTATGGAATAATTTGAATATTACCTAAAATTTTCGAAACAATTTGTGAATTTCAAATCCGCTTAAAAATGTTTGAAAAATTAGGTCCCATAGGGTTTGTGGCGGAAAGGAGCATCGTCAGTTTCGAGCCAGGACCTTGTGCTTACAAGCCCGACATTATAATTACTGAGCAAAAGCTAGCTTCGGCTCCGTTCTTATAATTCGGGTACAGGTTCCAAGCATCTTTGATCAGATGTCTTTGCTGCCGCACACTCCCTCACCTGATGAGAAGGCTCCTGTCTAATTTCGGCGAGAAGGGGGGCCACTGAGAAAAACCCCGCGTGTCCCCCTGAAATGCAGTTGAGGGGCCGAAGACCGGGAGGCGTGTAGCATCGGGCACGTGACGTCAGTCGTTGTCGACCAGGAAGGGAATGACAAGGCCTCTGACTCTGTGTGGTGCTGCCATCTCGTGTTGAGAGGTGAGATCGTTGGAGAGGAATGTTGCGTGTTTCCAACGTCCAGTCATCATTGTGACGGTTGAGAGTCGCCGGGCTCCGAACCAGGGACCCTTTTCTTCTCCGGTGTTCCGGTAGAACGTTTAAAAAATACCGAATACCGGTATTGTATTTTTGGTCCGGTATTTCAATCACTACTTCCAACCCATATGTAAGGTATCCATTTGAACAGTCCCCCTTTCCCTGCCTCAACTTCTGTTTACGGGGATGTGCCTGTGATGAACTCTGACTTGCGGTTCGGTAGATTTTAGTTTAGTTCCTTTGGCCTTTATCTACAGAGTATCATATAATTGGATGTGTCATTATTATACATATTATATATACATGCAATTGCATATAACTGTCTGACAAACTAGTACAAATTCATAGTTACTATTACTGATAATGTGTACGAGATCGTAGAGTATTATTACAAGAAAAAAATTTGAAATTTTAGTAGTTAAAGATGTTTCAAATGGTATTCGTAATGACTACAATTGGCCTACAGGTATATCAAATGCAAGTGAACGGTATCTATGAGATTTTTTAAGGTATTTTTGTTGGCGACTATAAATTTATACGTGTTTGGCATTCTTTGAGGTTTTGAGTAGGTAGTGCACATGTGTTTAAACTGTGGATTTTGTCTGTCTTTAGTCAGTTCCTGTACAATCGTTCGTAACGGTGCTTGCAATTTGTTGTTTCACAAATACATAACTTTGTATCTCTTAAGTTTATTTTCTGAAGTGATATTTATGTTTTGTTAATTTTTACTTTCCCTGCAATACATGGTAAATTATAGGGATAGTTAGGAATCATGTCGAAAATCGCAACTCGAGTTTTCGACGGATCTACACGTCTCGAGACCTTTAGAATACGAAAAACTTATTTTTAGCGTGACGTCTGTGTGTGTGTCTGTCTGTGCAATGTATGTATCCACTCTAACTCATAAACTAATGGACCGAATTTCATAAAAATTGGTAGGTAAGTCACTTGGATGTGACCCTGGTGCTGATTAGTTTTGGGTACTATTCGGAATAAATCAACCCACCTTTTCTTGCAAAATGGCCCTCAAAAATTGCCTGTATCCACTGTAACTGAAAAACTAATTGATCAAATTTTACAAAATTTGGTGCATAAGTCACTTGTAGGTCACCCTGGTGCTGATTAAATTTTGATACGATTCAGAAAAGAACAACAACCTGCTTTTTTTACGAAATGGCCTGCAAAAATTGTATATTTCCACTCAAACTCAACTAATCGACTAAATTTCATAAAATTTGGTAGATAAATCACTTGTGGTCGACCCTGGTGCTGATTAGAATTTGGTACGATTCGGAGAAGAACACCCTGCCCTTTTTACGAAATGGCCCGCAAAAATAGTATATTTCCATTTTAAACTCAATTAATCAACTGAATTTCATAAAATTTGGTAGATAAGTCACTTGTGGTCGACCCTGGTGCTGATTAGATTTTGGTAAGATTCGGAAAAGAACAATCTGCCTTTTTTTAGGAAATGGCCAGCAAAAATTTCATGTATCCACACTAGCTTAAAATACTAATGGACCCAATTTCACAAAAATTGCTAGGTAAGTCACTTGGATGTGACCCTGGTGCTGATTAGTTTTGGGTACTATTCGGAATAAATCAACCCACCTTTTCTTGCAAAATGGCCCTCAAAAATTGCCTGTATCCACTGTAACTGAAAAACTAATTGATCAAATTTTACAAAATTTGGTGCATAAGTCACTTGTAGGTCACCCTGGTGCTGATTAAATTTTGATACGATTCAGAAAAGAACAACAACCTGCTTTTTTTACGAAATGGCCTGCAAAAATTGTATATTTCCACTCAAACTCAACTAATCGACTAAATTTCATAAAATTTGGTAGATAAATCACTTGTGGTCGACCCTGGTGCTGATTAGAATTTGGTACGATTCGGAGAAGAACACCCTGCCCTTTTTACGAAATGGCCCGCAAAAATAGTATATTTCCATTTTAAACTCAATTAATCAACTGAATTTCATAAAATTTGGTAGATAAGTCACTTGTGGTCGACCCTGGTGCTGATTAGATTTTGGTAAGATTCGGAAAAGAACAATCTGCCTTTTTTTAGGAAATGGCCAGAAAAAATTTCATGTATCGACACTAGCTTAAAATACTAATGGACCCAATTGCACAAAAATTGGTAGATAAGTTACTTGTGGTACACTCTGGTACTGATTAGATTTTGGTACAATTCGGAGAAGAACAACCTGCCTTTTTTTTACGACATGGCCCACAAAAATTGAAAAAAGAAGACTATATATCAAATATATCAAATGAATTTTTGTTTCATATGCAACTTTTGACGAGAAAAAGAATATAACACACTCCATTATACTTTAGGACTGACCGTTCTCAAGATATTTGAGATTTCTTGCATTTTTGGTACGCCGCTATCGGAAAAATGTCCAATTACCAAATAAAAACAAAAATTGAATTAAAAATGCAAATTTAGTGTTATTTGGCGCAATTAAACTCAATCTAATGAATTATTAAAGAAATTAAGAAAATATGCATTTGAGTCTGCAGAGAAAGTCATGTGTTGCCCACATCAGATTTTTACTTTCCCTGCTATACATGGATAGGGAAAGTATTGGAATCATGTCGAAAGTTGCAACTCGAGTTTTCGACGTATCTAGACGTTTCGAGACCTCTAGAATATGAAAAAACTATTTTTAGCGTGATGTCTGTGTGTGTGTCTGTGTTTCTGTCTGTACAGATTTTGTATCCACGC
The DNA here is from genome assembly GCA_951213105.1 of Amaurobius ferox. Taxonomy (NCBI): domain Eukaryota; kingdom Metazoa; phylum Arthropoda; class Arachnida; order Araneae; family Amaurobiidae; genus Amaurobius; species Amaurobius ferox. The sequence goes on along the minus strand of OX578137.1, from coordinate 40,902,119 downwards.
TAACTTAAAAACTAATTAACCGAATTTCATAAAATTTGGTATGTAAGTCACTTGTGGGCGAATCTGGTGCTGATTGGTTTTGGGTACGATTCGGGACAAAAGAACCCGCCTTTTTTTGCGAAATGGCCCGCAAAAGCTTCTATCCACTCTAGCTGAAAATCTCATAGATAGAATTTCACAAAATTTAGTAGATAAGTCATTTGTAGGTCACCCTGGTGCTGATTAGATTTTGGTATGATTCGGAAAAAAATAACCTGTCTTTTTCTACAAAATGTCCCACAAAAATCGACAAAATCTAAATTAAAAAAACTACGTATGCTGAAATATATCCATTAAATGCTTGTTTTTTACGTAATTTTTAACAGAGAAAAAAATAAGATCAACCCTATTACACTAGGACTAGCCGTTCTCGATATATTTTTGTTTTTTCGTTTTTTCTCTACGCCACCTTTGAAATGGAGTGCAGTTATCAAATGAGAACGAAAATTGAATTAATAGTGGATTAAATTTAATTAAAATAAAGAGAATGGGTATATAAGTCTGCAGGGAAAGTCATGTGCTGCCCACATCAGATTTTTCCTTTCCCTGCAATACATGGTAATGTATAGGGAAAGTATTTGAATCATGCCGAAAATCGCAACTCGAGTTTTCGACGGATCTACACGTTTCGAGATCTCTAGAATACGAAAAAAACTATTTTTAACGTGACGTCTGTGTGTGTGTTTGTGTGTCTGTCTGTGTGTTTGTCTGTCTGTGCAGATTTTGTATCCACTCTAACTCAAAAACTAATGGACCGAATTTCACAATATTTGGTAGGTAAGTCCTTTGCTGGCGAATCTGGTGCTGATTAGTTTTGGGTATGATTCGTGATAAAAGAACCCACCTTTTTTGCGAAATGGCCCGCAAAATTTGTATCCACTCTAGCTGGGAAATTAATGGACCGAATTTCACAAAAATCGGTTAATAAGTCACGTGTAGTATACCCTGGTGCTGATTAGATTTTGGTACAATTCGAAAAAAAATAACCTGCTTTTATTTGCGAAATGGCCCTCAAAATCCATCAAAATCTAAAATAAATACATACCTATGCTCAAATATATTCATTAAATGCTTGTTTTATACGTAATTTTTAAAAATGAAAAGAATAAGACCAACCCCATTGCACTAGGACTAGCCGTTTTCGATATATTTTAGTTTTTTTGTATTTTCTCTACGCCATTTTTGAAAGTGTGTGCTGCCCACATCAGATTTTTACTTTCCCTGCAATACATGGTAATGCATAGAGAAAGTATTGGAATCATGACGAAAATCGCAACTCGAGTTTTCGACGGATCTACAGGTTTCGAGACCTCTAGAATACGAAAAAACTATTTTTAGCTTGACGTCTGTGTGTGTGTCTGTGTGTCTATCTGTCTGTGCAGATTTTGTATCCACTCTACCTAAAAACTAATGGACCAAATTTCATAAAATTTGGTAGGTAAGTCATTTGTGGGCGAGTCTAGTGCTGATTAGTTTTGGGTACGATTCAGAATAAAAGAACCCGCCGTTGTTTGCGAAAAGGCCCGCAAACGCTTGTATCCACTCTAGCTGCAAAACTAATAGACAAACCGAATTTTACAAAATTTGGTAGATAAGTCACTTGTGCTGATTAGATTTTGGTACGATTCGGAAAAAAATAGCCTGACGTTTTTTGCACAATGACCCGCAAAAATCGCCAAATTCTAAAATAAAAACTACATATGCACAAATATATCCATTAAATGCTTGTTTAATACGTAATTTTTAGCGAAGAAAAGAATAAGACCAACCCCAATACACTGGGACTAGCCGTTCTCGAGATATTTTAGTTTTTTCATATTTTCTCTACCCCACATTTGAAAATAAGTCCAGTTACCAAATGAGAACGAAAATTGAATTAAAAGTGAATTAAATTTAATTAAAATAAAGTGAACGTGCATATAAGTCTGCAGGGAAAGTCATGTGCTGCCCACATCAGATTTTTACTTTCCCTGCAATACATAGTAATGTATAGGGAAAGCATTGGAATCATGCCGAAAATCACAACTCGAGTTTCGACGGATCTACACGTTTCGAGACCTCTAGAATACGAGAAACCTATGTTTAGCCCGACGTCTGTCTGTGTGTCTGTCTGTAGGTATGTCTGTGTGTCTGTCTGTGGGTATGTCTGTGTGTCTGTTCGTCTGTATGTGTGTCTGTGTGTCTGTTTGTCTGTCTGTGCAGACATTTTATCCACTCTAACTAAAAAACTAATGGACCGAATTGTTCAAAATTTGGTAGGCGAGTCACTTGTGGGCGAATCTGGTGCTGATTAGTTTTGGAACGATTCGGGAAAAAAGAACACGCCTTTTTTTGCCAAATGGCCCGCAAAAGTTTGTATCCGCTCTAGCTGATACACTAATGGACCAAATTTCACAAAAGTCGGTAGATAAGTCACTTGTGGATCACCTTGGTGCTGATTAGATTTTGGTAGGATTTGAAAAAAATAATCTGCCTTTTTTTGCAAAATGGCCAGCAAAAATCGCCAAAATCTGAAAGAAAACTACGTATGCTCAAATATATCCATTAAATGCTTGTTTAATACGAAATTTTTAATGAAGAAAAAAATAAGACCAATCGCATTACTCTAAGACTAGCCGTTCTCAAGATATTTTAGTTTTTTCGTATTTTCTCTACGCCATCTTTGAAAATAAGTCCAGTCATCAAATGATAAAAAAAATTGAATTAAAAGTGAACTAAATTTAATTAAAATAAAGAGAATGTGGATATAAGTCTGCAGGGAAAGTCATGTACTGCTCACATCAGATTTTTACTTTCCCTGCAATACATGGTAATGTATAGGGAAAGTATTGGAATCATAGCGAATATCGCAATACGAGTTTTCGACGGATTTACACGTTTCGAGACTTCTAGAACACGAAAAAACTATTTTTAACGTGACATCTGTGTGTCTGTCTGTCTGTGCAATGTATGTATCCACTCTAACTCAAAAACTAATGGAATCTCATAAAATTTGGTAGGTAAGTCAGTTGGATATGACCCTGGTGCTGATTAGTTTTTAGTACGATTCAGGATAAAAGAACCCGCCTTTTTTGCTAAATGGTCCCTCAGAAATTGCCTGCATCCACTCTAGCTGAAAAACTAATGGACCGAATTTCACAAAATTCGGTAAATAAGTCGCTTGTGGGTTACCCCGGTACGTGCTGATTAGATTTTGGTACGATTCGGAAAAAATAACCTGGCTTTTTTCCCTTTCTTTTGCAAAATGGCCCGTAAAAATCGTCAAAATCGAAAATAAAAATCTACATATGCTCAAATATATCCATTAAATGCTTGTGTTATACGTAATTTTCAACGAAGAAAAGAATAAGATCAACTCCATTACATTAGGGCTAGCAGTTGAGATATTTTAGATTTTTCGAAATTTTTCTAAGCCACCTTTGAAAATAAATCCAGTTACCAAATGAGAACGAAAATTGAATTAAAAGTGAATTAAATTTAAATAAAGTAAAGAGACTGTGGATATAAGTCTGCAGGGAAAGTCATGTGCTGCCTGCCCACATCAGATTTTTTATTTTAGACTAAGAAATGTATCTGTCATTGACCTGTGTGTAAGAGACAAACTTCCCATACATTCCGGAACTCAGTTACTTACTGAAAACCAAACAACGTTTTAACAACACACTCTCTTATAACAAAAATATAATTAAAAAAAGAACTACTGGGTGGCTACGACCGCTCACTTTAAAATCCGGCAACGTCGAACACATTTTCCACTTTTTTCATAATTTATTTAACTACAAATAAAAAAGAAATTTAAATTTTATTGGACAATAATTTAAGACACTGAATAACTTGATTAATTTGTGACCTTGAATACCCAGAACCGTCTAGGATAGTCTCTTAGACCTCTCCTTGCCCTCCTATATGGGCGCCCATGCCTACGAATAATGGATGTATTGTTTAGATTCTAATGTGCTTTACTGTATGTTATTTGATACTGCTGTGATTTAAGAAGAAAAAAGTCAATCCACTTTTGTCGGATGATACACAGAGCACAACATTATAGAATACAAATATAGAGTTTAATATTAAAAAAATAAATACTCATCTGAACATAACATAATGCAAATATAGATAACTTGATGTATTAAGCAAACCATAGTTTATTTTATAACAAAGCTGCCTGATCAGACAGTGGTATATTTAACTCCTATCGATTATGTTAATATTATCACAGTTAATGATTGAGTGTTATGTATGTTAAATAGAAGATAATAAATGTTGTTACTACACTGTCAGTTTGCGGAGTGCACTTCGAAGATAAGAGCTTGCAATGTCGTCCCAGTAGTTCAACGGTAGAGATCCAGGGTTCGATTCCCTGTTGGGCAGCAAGGCTCTTTACAATGGCGCCCCAAACAAATCAACTCTGTAGGTTAGTGCAAAGATGTCTGAGGTCTGAAAGTGACTCTACTACGACTAGTACGGATTCAGAGAAATCTGGAAGATTGGGCGCTGATTTCAAATTGAGAGAGGATAACGACCACGCTGGATACTAACCTGGGTAAAATTAGTAATAGTAGGATGCTAACCTGAGGTAAAAATAGCAGGAGGTGGTCAGTTAGATTGACAGTTGCCTGCCAATCTGACATTGGAGAGTGGAGAATGCAGAGTCCACTTCAACATTAAGAGCTTGCAATTTCTTCCTAATAGCTCAACGGTAGAGCATCGGCTGACCAGTTCCGAGATCCAGGGTTCGATTACCGGTTGGGGCAGCAAGGATCTTTACAATTTCAATCGTTAAAATTAATCGAAAGAAAAAATTGAGAGAGGGAGAAGGTAAACTGATTTATTTTTCTCTTGCAAAAGTGATTGTTGTTTATTGCTAAGCTCAAATCAAATTTAGTCCACAAATTCCTCACTTCTATTAGATTTAAATCTGCTCAAAATATACGAAATCCTCTATTCTGGATAAGGTTCATTTCTCTCTTGACATTTTCACCAATAAAACAGTCACGTGTGAACTTAGAAAGCGAGAAAAGTATTAGATTTAGAGCGCTTTCTTTTACACTGGTGATTTAAAATTTTTTTTTTATTCCCTCTTTTTCGTGGATAGAAAATTTAATATCGCCCAGCCTTGGTTTTTCTCGTCTTTTTCGCGGTTTAGTTTGACAGCAAAATATTTTTTTTTAATATTGTCGGTCGGTACTCAAAGTGTTTAGTTTTAAATAAGATTTTCTTTCGGAAAGACTTCATGTCACACTGCAAATATCTAACATTCTTTTTCTTGACATCTAGTTCACAATATCTTAAGATGGCATTTTAAAATATAATATATTTTAGTGCTATATATTATTGTACACAATGCGAATAAATATGGGCAGAAACAATGACAAAACATATTTTTTTACTTTGACTATACACTATACAACAACAAGACGAAATAAAACTATTTCGAACAAAATAAACTACCAACAATTTCGTTTAAATAAAACCGCGCTGTCCAACTTTAGCAAGTCAGTGGCAATTCTTCTTCTGGTCACACTTTCCTCTGAAAATTCTTTTGCTGTTCAAATATTCTTCTCAAAATTCGTTTGTAGACAAGGTTTTGCTCTCAAAATTCTTCTTCGGTTTATATTTTCTTTTAAAAATTCTTCTATGGGCTATATTTTCTTGTCAAAATTCTTCTGCTCGTCATATTTTTCTCTCAACTTCTTTTGCGAGCAATCCTCAAAATTCTTCTACCGGCTCTAAAATATAATATGATTGCGGAAGAGTGAAATTTAATTAGAGTTAAGTGTCATATTTCAATAAAATTAAGCATTTTATTAGGATTAAATAATCAGCAAGGAGTGATTGAATCAATCGACACCTATACTGAAACGCAGCTGTCAAGTGTACACATTGATATTTTTTTCTTTTCAAAACGCCAAACACTTGAGTATTCAATCATTTGCTTATAAAAGTGGCTTAGAATGGAATACTTTTATCGTGACCAGCTATTTAACCATCAACCAATCATTCCACCGTCTAATTTAAATCTGAACCCAGTGCAGATAGCAGCCAAAAGAGCCATACCATTCCTCCTTTAACCCATCTTCTCTCGCATGGACTTTCGGACCTACAGATGTAACGTGACCATACTCTGCGTAGACATGGGGATAAATTTTGTTGTCGCCAGGTATCGAACACTAGATTATGACTTACGATTCTCCTACTGTAACCACTGGGTACAAATCAATTGTAATTTTTTTTTCATTGAATAACATTTTATTGATATTTGACAATAGGGCTAGGAGAAAAATATTGTCAGTTATTGTACTCTCTCAAGTCAATTTAATTCTCTGAGATATTGAATTTTCGTCAGTTTCGCGACATTTTCGTAACTTTGGCGTCCATTTTGATAATTTGACGACATTTTTTGATGTTTCAAATATTTGTCAAATTTGTCGTCAAATGCATTGCTAAATTTATTACCAAGCGTTATAGACCTAGAGAAGGGCTTTCCTTAAACATAGTTACTATACGTATGAGAACTAAACTTCTGTATATACATAATTCTGTATATAAAATTCATTGACAGAAAATAAAAAGAATGCTAATTTTAGCAAACGTATAATCAAAATCGACGGGCGTAGGTACAAGAATAAAATAACATTTTAAAAACATTGAAATTTAATTTTTTCATCATAAACTTTAATATATAGCCAGACCGCTGTAGAATTCCGTCAATCTGACATCCCTGAAAAAGCATCCCCCATCTTTTTATTTCAATTTGAAATTCTGAAAAATTCTTTTTTTCTTTCAACTGAAAATTTTGAGTAAGCTTTCACCCTCCTCATATTCTGAGTTTTTTCTGTCGCATTCGTGGGGCTCATTAACGGAACTCGACTTGTTTCTTTCAGCAGAAAACTGACAGTATAATCCTCTCCTTCCTCTACAGCTTCGGCGATTTTCAGTCGCATTTGCCTTGATGAGTCGAGGGAATTCGACCATAATTATCTCGATGGTTTTAATAAACGGCTTTCCTTCAATAATAAGCATTGCTGTGCATAGCCTTTTAACTAAATAATTTGTTCCTCAACGTAGATATTACATAATAAGCTCTATCACGCGTTACGCAATCTGATTTTAAGTAATTAAAATCCTTTTAATAATTGCAAACTATATTTCACGTATCAAAATATTAGATGACAGCAGTGCTTCATTTCTTGACATAGCGTGTGAAAGTTTCAAAATAATTTCCTCTATAGACTTAACATGGGGACTATTGAGCCCAATTATCTCAATCTACAGTCATATTTTAAATTGGGTACCTCGTCGTGACGTGTAACGTGTAGAATTTTATAAATGTTCACAATTTTGCCCAAATCGGACGAATAGTCGCTGAGAGGTAGCGCAGCGACAGAAACGTATGTGGCGGACATGGCTCTACATCTATTTGTTGTCCCGCCACCTTTTTGCAATAGATAATCAGTCAGATTATAAATGTTGCTGAGTTGAAAATCTCTATCAGTTCTTCACTGTCTATTTGTCTGCGTTCTTACTGAGTGGCTAGAATTAATTCCTCTCGTGACTGCATATTTTCCTAAGTTACCCTGTGGTCGAGCTCACCTACCGAATCCCTCTTACTTCCACAACATAAAAAATTCTTAAGTGGGCAGCACATGACTTTCCCTGAAGACTTATATCCACGTTCTCTTTATTTTAATTAAATTTAATTCACTTTTATTTCAATTTTCGTTCTCATTTGGTAACTGAAGTTATTTTCAAAGGTGGCGTAGAGAAAATACGAAAAAATTAAAATATCTCGAGAACGGCTAGCCCTAATGTAATGGGGTTGATTTTATTCTTTTCTTCTTTTAAAATTATGTATAAAACAAGCATTTAATGGATATATTTGAGCATACGTAGTTTTTTATTTTAGATTTTGACGATCTTTGCCAGCCATTTTGTAAAAAAAGGCAGGTTATTTTTTTCCGAATCGTACCAAAATATAATCAGGACCAGGGTGATCCAAAAGCGACTTATCTACCGAATTTTGTGAAATTCGGTCTATTATTTTTTTAGCTAGAGTGGATACAGGCTTTTGTGCGCCATTTTGCAAAATAAGGCGGCTTCTTTTATCCCGAATCGTACTCAAAACTAATCAGCACCAGATTCGTTTACAAATGACTTCCATACCAAATTTTATGAAATTCGGTTAATTAGTTTTTGAGCTAAAGTGGATACAAAATCTGAACAGACAGACACACAGCCACACAGACAGACACACAGACAGACACACAGACACACACACAGACGTCACGCTAAAAATAGTTTTTTCGTATTCTAGAGGTCTTGAAACGTGTAGATCCGTCGAAAACTCGAGTTGTGATTTTCGGCATGATTCCAATACTTTCCTTATACATTACCATGTATTGCAGGGAAATTAAAAACATTTGAAAACTTAACTTTTATATACAAACATAGAACAATTAAAATTATGCATAAACTTAATTCAAAATAAAGTGAGTATTACATATCACACAGAGTGGCGTATTTGTCAACCAGCTAAATGAGAGCGTACATTCAAAATAGAAAAAGCAGAGCAAAGACTAAAGCAAAGACTAGAGCAAAGAAGGGAGCCGTTACACATCTTTATGTATCTGACGACATTATGCAAGTGATTTACCAATAGCAACAGGTAGGACTAATACGTTATAAAAATGCTGAAAAACAAATTAGTGTGCATATATTAGAACAAAGTTTGAAAATTCAAAAGTTTGGGAAAGTTGAAAGTATGTATTTGAGTCGCCAGACGTACTTGAGCCGATGATAAAGAAGCTATTATACTATCTCGCTGCGCTTCGATTTATACAGTATATTATACATTTTTATATTTTATTATATAATTATAATTATTAATATATTAATATATCAATTATAATAAAATGTTAATAATAAACATAAATATATTTTTCGAGTGCACAAGGTTCTCAGAAATCCGACCTACAAGATATCCATTTTATGGCACAATCTAAAAAACTATTTTCTTTGTGACTTATTTATAATCTTTATCTAAAAGTTTTAGATTCATAATAAATGATCGCAAATATATGAAATTTAAAATGAACCCCAATGTAAGTTATTTTAGTAATATCCACAGTTTGTAGTCAACCCCAATCATCTACCAATCAAGCGACTAGATTTGAAATTTTGAATTGGAAAATTTTTACAATGTGAATTATTTGATTTAAAAAAGCGACTAACTATTTACGCATGAGAAATAAAATAAAAGCTATTTTAATTTATTAAAACTGCTGTATAAAATAGACTTAAGAATAAAACTTTTCATTATTAGAACATAGCAGTTCCTGTGAATTTTTCAAAATTGCTACAAATAAGGTCATACATCAAAACTGTGTTATATTTTAATATTTTACATAAATGAACGTATGAAACGGTATTTAAAATAATAGGTTAGTTGTTCTTAAAATATAAGACATTTATAAAAATTTGGTAAAACTATTTGTGTATTGGCATTTATTGTTCGTTTACGATAAGACAGACGATCGCCGCAATGTTTCTTTTAAAATTGGCGGATTCCTTCTAATATCCTTAAATTTGATCTCAGATAACAAACATTTTATAAATCTTAAACAGCGTCATAAACGTTTAAAAATGTTCAGACACAAACTGGTACGGCTACAAAAATGGCGCTATTTGAAAATCGTTTTGTTAAATTTTTATGTAGAACACATTTTTTGGTCAACGTTAAGCTAGAATTATTGAAAAAATAATTTTATGCAAAATGATGATTGAAAAAACTTCAAGGATTCTGGAACTATCTTTTCTTCATATATTTCTGTTTCAGAATTTTTGTAAAGATAATTGAGTTGCCATCCAAAACTATTCCAAATATTGCATCTGTAGTACAATACCTAGGGTGAGCAATTGCTCTGAACATTACAGAATGATGCTTCAAGCCTATCTGACGACTCGCTTATAAGTTTACGATATTGTGGAGCCGATTGTTTTGAGTATGCTGCCAAACCGTTCAGGTTCCATTTACCAACAAGATAACTTTTGACCACATATTGCATGACTTTTCCAACAATGTCTTCGAGAATTTAATACCCTCCTATGGCTATCACCAATAGAACACGTCTGGAATATGCTGGGAGGGTGTGTCAATTTATGATGACCTTTACGTAATATTTACGACTAGATGGTATTCATATATACTTGCAAAAATATTTCACGTATCAAAACACTGAGTGACCCCATGTGTTTTTGAAAATTCGTTTAATTCAATCCAAAATGTTTTCTTCTCTCGAAGCCCTAAATTTGAAATAGTCTCAACAAAACTGAGTATTTGGAGTTCAATTGTCAAATTCTTGTCACTCTACGATTCAATAAGTTGTTCTTGTGAGAAGCGGAAAAATCAATCGAATTATTTTGTAACAAAAATGTATTATTAATTTTTAAGCGTTATGAGTATATGCGTATTCTATGCCGAAAATGTTAATAGTTAAACTCCAAAAATCAGTTTATTTTGAGAAAATCAGTTCACTTTTTAAATGAAATAATACCAACTAATACTAATAATACTTATATTATTAGTGTCATTAGGGTAAATTCCATACCTATTCTCGCGCAGCTTTGTTCCGCTCTCATAAAGGCGCACCTTTTAAACCTACCATTTAGATTTAAAATACGAAAAATTATGGATGTGCGAAGGGAAATCCGTATTCTATTTCCATTGAAATCAACATTTTCCTGAATTTTGGTAACCCTTTTAATAAAAAGTACTATATAAGGGAAAATAAAATTTTGAACTCACATATATGAAATCGCACACAGATGTGTAGAACCATAAAATCAGTAATTAAAACGAACTGTAAATGAGGGAAACGGACATTTTGAAACTGTGCATTCTCAGTATGTTTCTTACAAATATCCTGCAAACACCTTTAAAAGAGTTAACCAAAGCATGGGCACTGGGAATACTAGCATCCAAGTTGAATCGTTGATCGTATTCAATTCATTCCAATTCATTCTCTACTATTTAAATTTGCTTAATTATAATTTTAAAATCGTTTTGTAATGATTATATTGTTGACTAGCAGCATACCCGTTCTTCGTACGGAGTATATAATATAAAGAAACTTGAAATTCATAATCATGCCCAAATTCTTATAGTATACTAAATGACATGTTTAATCAAAATATTCTGTTAAAATATTTAATATAATGCTCCTAAAAAGAAGTTTAAGAATCTCTGTTCTCGCTATATAAAATTATCTTCATGGACATATCTGAAGAATAAAACATCTTGGACCCCTTATGTAAGCAAATATAAAAAAAAAATATGGAATTGAATCAATATATGCAAAATAAAAGCGTTAAAATTGTATGGGACCCGTACTAATTATATACGCGAATATTAGAAAATATAACCTGTATTAGTAGATTACATGTATAAATTGAAAATACCAATAAACCCGTAATTTTTAAATCTGAAGACAGTCATTTATTCCAATATATGTCAAAATTAAAGTGCTAAAATTATATGGGAAGATATACACGTACTACTTATAATGTCCGATTATTAGTAGAAGATTTCCCGTTTTGCAATATGAGTCACAAATGTTTTTTGGTAAAATACAACAGACGACGTAATAAATTGAATATATAATTAATCCCCTTAATCTTCATACCAGAAGACTGTACTTGATTCCAATATATATGCCAATATATGTCAAAATATATGCCAATATACCTGTACTACTTATATTCTCGTAGGTTAGAAGATATACCCGTGCATTCCTAGAAGATTACTCGTACAACGTACAATATGCGTGTGTCAGCAATTTTTGCCGCAATAAAACAATGGCGTAATAACTTAAAAATATCAATAATCCCTGAATCAATAATTCCGGAAAATATCAATAATAATAATGTTTAAACCTGAAGAGTATAATTGATATTATCCAGTCCAAAATGAAATGGCAATGAAATTTATTTTATATACATATCTTCATTATTCAAATCGGAAAGGATTTAATAAAAATCGTTTGCCGCATAAACACATTGGATTTAAATCCGTTGCTAAGAGACATGATATCATTTGCTTCAAATAAATTGGTAGAAAAAATATCGTCTAAATAGTTATATTTCTATGGAACATTTGGCGACAGTTTCGTCAAATTAGTGACATTTTAAAAAATCGCCAAATTTATCGCCAAGTGGGACTGTAGAACTGACAGTTCCACTTTGCGACAAATTGACGAAATATCATCATAATACTATCCCCTAACAAAAAACAATTAATATCATTTATGTAGCGCAATTTTATCAATTTCAAGATATTTTTATAGATTTGAAAACATTTTTATCAATTTGGTGACATTTTAAAAATTCGCTAAATGTATTACTAAGTAGGATGGTTGGTCTGACAGAGAAATGCTAACCAAACATCATTTCAGTACTCTCTTCTAACAAAACAAAAAAAATTTCATTGATATGTAGAAGACCCAAGCCACACGACCAACCCGAAGGTTTATGGCAGCTGTTTGTGTGTCGTTTATATCAATTTGGCGACATTTCCGTCAATTTGGCAAAGTTTAAGAAAAGTTGTCAAATTAGCGATATCCCTCCAAATTCGTAGCTTTGAATTTGCAGATCTGAATGAAACATTCTTATCCCGTTTCAATATACTAAATGAAAACACTACAATTGTATTAGAAGATATACCCGCTCTACTCTTTTTCTGTTTCAACAATCGGCTATATGAATTTATTGGCTAAACACAATATATGAGTTTAGTAGCTAAATACGATATAAGCTTGAAAACTCTTTGCCAAAATAAATGAAATTGATGTACGCAGTCAGCAATTAATATAATTAAAAGAAAAATCAAACCGTCCATTCATAAGATATACTTTTATATCCATTTATCCATTTATTTATTATTTAAATCGAAAAAAAATAATAAAAACATTAACAAACACATTTAATTTAATTGCGATGCCGAGCAACATGATATATCCTCCTAAAATGTTAAAATTTATTAGCCACTAACAGCACACCCGTTATTCGTACGGAATGTATAATTTAAAGAAACTTAAAGTTCGCAATCATGTGCAAATTCTGTTAAAATATTAAATTTATTGCTCCCAAAGAGAAGTTTAAGAATATATGTTCTCACTATGCAAAATTATCTTCACGATCAGATCTGAAGAATAAAACTTCCTGCCCCCTTTTGTAAGCAAATTTACAGAAGAAAAAATAGGAATTGAATGAATATATGCAACCCCGTACTAATTATATTGTCGCAGATCAGAAAATATGCCAATGTGTTAGTAGAAGATTACCCGTATTACAATATGCGTCGCAAAAATATTTGCCAAAATAAAAGAGATGACGTAATAAATTGAAAACATCAATAATATCCGTACTCTTTATACCAGAAGGTCGTAATTAATTCCAATATATGCCAATATATATCAAAACATATGTCAATATACCTGTACTACTTATATTCTCGTAGATTAAAAGATATACACGTGTATTTGTAGAAGATTCGTACAACATACAATATATGAGTTTAAACAATTTTTGTCATAATAAAATAATTGCATAATAACTTGAAAATATCAGTAATCCTTGAATCAATAATCCCCGAAAATATAAATAATAATAATTTTTAAACCTGAAGACCGTAATTGATATTATCCAGTCATAAATGCTATAAGAAAAATCAAATCGTTCTTTTCTAAAATATATTTTTATATCCATTCATTTATTATTCAAATCGAAAAAATAATTATTAAAGTTAACAGACAGATTTAATTTAATTGCGTTTCTGAGTAACATGATATAAGATAGAATCTTATAACATGTTAAATATGTCATGTCTTATAACATAAACTGCGAAATTAAATAACGATTTTGATTTCTCTATACTTCTCATTGTTCCGTAAAAGCGTGTTTTAAATAAACCATGAACCATGGAGATAGATTTCCCCTTTAAATCATGTTTCAAACAATTCATGTTTTCAGAAAGTGACTAATTAACGCAAAAAATCTCCCATCAAACTCAGAGATTAAATTTTAATTCACTTTCAAACGATTTTCAAGCTTTTCGTTTGGATAAACCACGGAGTTAGGGAGTAGAACTCCTAGGAAAAAGTTCCGTTTTTCATTAATATCTCGACAACCCCAGGTCTTAGAAACTCGAAACTTGGACAAAATTTATGGGGGGATATTTCAAGGCTATTCACCAAATTTCATTAAATTCGGTTCAGCCGTTTTTCCGTGATGATGAGACAAACGAAAATTTCGTTTTTTACTAATATCTCGAGAACCACTGGTCGTAGAAACTCAAAACACGGATATAATTTTAAGTGGGGTTATTTCTGGGCTACCCACAAAATTTCATCAAATTCGGTTCAGCCGTTCTCCCGTGATGGTGTGACAAACAGACAGACAGACAGACATATTTTCATTTTTATTTATATAGATAGATATAATTTATAAAATAAATTTATACGATATGTTTTATGAAGAAACTCGTAGTTCACTTGATTAGCTCCCTGTTGTGATCATAATCAAATTCATTAATTATACCGAAACAATTTATGGGACATTGGCTGCTTTCCGATTCTTACGAATTAATAAGACACTGGAAATTCAATGGCACTATTTGCACACGAATACCAATAATAACACGGATCAATTATAAAACATTGGAAATCCAATGGCACTATTTGCACACGAATACCAATAATAACACGGACCAATTATAAAACATTGGACAATCAATGGCACTATTTACACATGAATACCAATAATAACACGGACCAATTATAAAACATTGGAAATTCAATGGCACTATTTGCACACGAATACCAATAATAACACGGACCAATTATAAAACATTGGAAATTCATTGGCACTATTTGCACACGAATACCAATAATAACACGGACCAATTACAAGACATTGAAAATTCAATGGCACTATTTCTACACGAACGCAATTTTTATTGCAGCTGTCTTTTACAATCACACTTCTGGAGTTACAGTGTCTGGCTTTGATAAAGTATAGTTTTTTCATATTTTTATCGCATTTTGGCTCTTTTTTTTTACTTTCTCTACTATACCAGGTAATGTAAAGCAAAAAAATATTACGGGGCAGAGGTTTCCTAAAATTTAAGCTCTCCCAAATAAAATCATTTTAGTAAATGCTTTTACTTTGGGGAGGTCAACATTTTAGTTTTGGAAAAACAAAATTCTTGGAGAGGTGTCCTTTTACATATTTCAATTAAGGGACTTGAATTCATAGTGACGCCGCTGGTTGAATGTGCGCTTTACTCAGCATAAAAGCTTGTATTGAAATACAATATCTGCGAGCAGAAAAGTATCTTTTACATAACACTATTCTAAAATCTTCATGAAATTAAAAATAATAAAGAATGTCCAAAGAAATATTTCTAAAACGTAATGTAAAGTGGATTTTCTTCTTATAACAAAATACAAAGATTTCTATTATATTTTCCATCGAATAACGTGTTTTTGTATTCCCTCTTACAGGGCTTTTGAAAATTAATATATAAAAGTGTTATAACTTAATGATTCCATTTTGTCGATGGTCTTTGCAATTCACTTTTATGAGGCAAAAATTCATTTAAGAAACAGAATGGTAGATAAGTTTTTTCAAATTTTTATCGCATTTTGGTTCTTTTTTTTACTTTCTGTTCTATAATAGGTAATGTATAGGGAAGTACTTTAATCGTGCTAGAAATCGGAAATCGAGTTTTCGACAAATCTACATGTTTTGAGACCTCTAGAACATGAAAATACTATTTTTAGTGTGACGTCTGTGTATGTGCGACTGTGTGGCTCTGTGACTATGCAATGTATGTATCCACTCTAACTCAAAATATATTCTGTGGAATTTTACAAAATCTGGTAGGTATGTCACTCGTGAGTTACCCAAGTGCTGATTAGATTTTGGCGCGATTTGAAAAAATGGAACCTGCCTTTCTTTGCAAATTCATCCGCAAAAATCGTTAAAAACCGAAATATAAGACTATATATGCTATGTATTATTTAATTAAATACTTGTTTCGTACGTAATGTTTAATGACGAAACAAATAAGTTTAACACCATTACTTTAAGGTGAACCGTTTTTAAGCACCAGGGTCACCCATACAATTTTTCGGAATTTGGGAAGATGGAGTTTTACAATGCATTAAATTGTCAACTGAAAGATAACACGTATTAAATCAAATTATAATTAATTAAAATCATATCAAGTTAGTATCCGTGTCAATTTGAGAATTTAAACTCAATTTAGTGAATTATGAATTTCAGTCTGTAAGGGAAGTTATGTGCCGCCTATATCACATTTTTACTGTCCCTGCAATACTCGTAGATGGTAATGTATAGGAAATTGGTTTTATTCGTGTCGAAAATCGAAACCCGATTTTGCACGAATCTGCAAGTTTCGAGCCCTTTATAATATGAAAAACTATTTTCAGTGTGACGTTATATATATATATAATACCACAGGGAGGTAAATCATCCACCATACTGGCCAACCTTTATCTACATTTTTACGGAAATCAGAGCTCCTTCAACAGTCATATAATGTACAGATATATTGATGATCTTATTATTAATGGAATTACTAATGAGGCCAATGAATTAAATTTTGATTTCTATCCACCTAATCTACAACTCATTGAAAATGTATATACATCCAACTGGATCAATTTTCTAGACGTTAGTTTAACAATTAAAAATGCAAATACAATAAAATTTGAAATCTATGACAAAACAGAAACTTATAACTTCAAAGTAAATAAACTTCAACATTTCTCTTCCAATCTTTCCAAATCTGTATATAGAAATATTATTAATAACCAGTTATTAAGAATCAAAATGTTAAGCACACCTTGTTACTACACAGAACATCTTCATAAATTCGTTTTCAACACCGTTATAAAAAATAACTATCCGCTCAACTTTATTTTTTCTTTTATTAAAACACATTTTAAATTTAAATTCAAAAACTTGCAACAGTTACAGCAACATATTGACAGATCATACTCTAGAATTTCTAAATAATTCATAATCTCCATGTCTTCTTCTAACAGTTAAACAATTAGTATAATTCACTTTAACCTGCTTTGCGAAAACTGCTTAGTCAGTAACTAAAAATTCACTGTAACGTGTTCTGAGATGATTGGTAATACACATGCTTTTCCAGAAGTACCACAGTACTAGGGGTAGATATATTTTCATTTTATTTTCATTATATTCTTTTGATATTTCTTTATAGTACTTTGTATCCTCATTTCAATAATTAGCCACAAGCTAGTGTAACAGAATATTTTATATTCATGATTGATTTTTTTGTGTATTTGATCCACTTTGTCTTTTCTCCCACGTCGGGCCATGTACATTATTTCTGTAATACATTTTACAGTAGTGTACACAGAAACGTAGAATCAGCATTAATGAAACATGTATGGCCCTTGATAACGTACATGGTTTCAGAAATGCTTTTCATATTCATTTTATTCCTTTAATATTTACTAGATAACATTTATTCCATTTCCAAACTTCTTGGGAGCTATAAAAGGCCTGGCTCATCGTGATACACTTGGCTTCTGATTTACAAAAAATTTTTACTTTTACCTTCAGTTTACAAGCAATTTTCTTTGGTATTTCTTGGCTATATATATATTACAAGCAATCATAAACATCTTCAATTATATATATATATATATATATATATACTCTTTTGCAAAAAAACCCGAAGCACCATGAAGAAAGTTACTGTTTTTATTGAAATTAACTATGCATACAGCTCATACGCAGGTAATGAAATAATTACAAAATCAAGGCCGCTGGATCCATCAATGGTTAGTAATTGAACACTGAATTTTCAAATCAGTAATTGGTGAAACCCCCTTTGGCGGGAATACATGCTTGTACACGTCTAGCTAAGGAGTGATAAAGTTTCCTAATTTCATCCTGCGACACAATCTGCCAGTCATTCCTCAATTATTTCTCCAGATTTACTACATTTCGGTGTGAACGAATCTGGCGGCCTAGTCTGTCCCATACATGCTCGATTGGCAAAAAGTCTGGTGACCTTGCTGGCCAAGGAACAGTATCAACAGGATGGAGACCGTTCACAGATATACGAGCCGTATGTGGCGTGGCATTATCTTGTTGGAAAATGTCTCCGGAATGACGTGTTATGAAGGGTAATGCAAACGTATGCATTATTTCACTAACATATTGTCGGGGCCAACGGCCGTACCGTGCTGAAAACACCGGTTCTCGTTAGATCACCGAAGTGAAGCAGCATCGGGCGCGGTTAGTACTTAGTGGGTGGCCACCTCGGAACGCCGCGTGCTGTTGGCCATCTCGGGTGCGGTATCCCCGTGGTTTGCGCGCTAGATTTGCACGCTACCACAAATGCCGCCGTGTTCATGCGGAGTACGATCACGTTAAACATGTGGGTCCGTAAGTCCTTCCGAGAGGTTGGTGGTAGGGGAAGGAGGGTACGGTCCCTGTGGATGCCTCCCTCACTGGGTTCCGGTCTAAATTGGGTGGCACTTCCCGGCCGTCCATACAGTTACCTTACACCTTTCTGGTAGGTCGGACGGTCTGGGTCTCAACAACAACAACTAACATATTGTCGAGCTGTTCAAGTTGTACACAGGATGACTAGGCCGGCCACACAGAAAGCTACCATTAGCCTATGGGTTGGTCGTGTGGTCTGGGTTTTCTACAGGATGACTAGGGGAGACCTGCTGTCGTAAGAGGTAGCACCCCACACCATCACAACTGGGGTAATGGCTGTGTGCTTGTGCAAAACAAAGGCTAGTTGTGACAGCTGGCCCTGGCGCCTCCACACACGTACCCGATGGTCATCTGCTTAAAGACTGAAGCGTGATTCATCGCTGAACAGTATTCGATGCCATTCTGCTGGTAGTCATGATGCTCGGCTACGACACCACTCCAAACGACTCTGTGGATGTTGTGATGTTATGGGCAGACGTCTTAAAGGCCGGCATGAGCGTAACTTCACCTCAGCCAAGCGCCGTGAGGTGGTGGAAGGTACCACGGGTGATATGGAAGAGGCTGTATCACGCTGGATGGCGGACAATAATGCCGCTGGGCCAGTTCGGGCCTGTCGCACAATCATCCGTTCATTCGTACACCTTGGTCTTCCAGAACTTTCGTTCCGCCGATGAGTTTCTTGCAGCAACCATTGCTCGGTATGACCAGCCAGCTTCACGTATCCCGACTATACAACCACGTTCAAACTCGTCTAATTGCTTATAAGCAATACAGCTAGAGCTGATACACAATGCGCACACACACACACACATATATATAATGTGTGTGTGTGTGTGTGTGTGTGTGTGTGGAACAGTGTGTGTATGTGTGTGCAACAGTGTGTGTGTGTGTGTGTATGTGTGTATGTGTGTGTGCATTGTGTTTCAGCTCTAGCTGTATTCACTCTAGTCAAATTTTCGCGAAAACGTCAAAACCTGAAATAATGTATAAATATATTGAATAAATGCTTATTTTATACGTAATTTTTGACAAAAAACAAACAAAATCCCAACACCATTACTCCAAGATAAACTGTTCTCGAGATATCTTAGTTGATTTAAATTTTTTACAGTTCAGCGCATTTTCAGCGTATTAAGTCATAAAAAATAATAACAGTTGCCAAAAAATTAAAAGTTACCATAAGTTTAATGCTATCTAATAAAAAAGAAAATCATTTTATAACTGCAATTTAGTTATAATTCCGAATAATTATTCATTTTACGAGATAAAACTCAAATTATTGCATTACGGTATAAGAGAAGCAGAAAAAAGTAGTCTGCAGAAAATGTCATGTGCTGTCCCCACCAGGTGTCTTTTTATATGCAAGCAATATATACCCCCATTATTAATCTATAACAATAAATGAGAATGCATACCAGCGTGTGTTGGAAATAGCGGACAATCCAATCGACATATAGCTGCGAAATTTGGTACAGAGATAAATCAGGATAGGTTCGTTCTTACATGCCTCGAAGCGTTTGTTTTTACTTTTCATTCAGTTTTAAATTATTTATATTTAATAGGAATTTAGAGCAATTTTCGGCCATTTTGCTTTATAAAATCAAAGTATCATATCGCATTTTTAAGAGACCGACTGGCGTGACGGTTAGCCATTTAAGAAAAAAGATATGATAAACTAAGATTATAAAACCAAATTCTTAATTTCCTTATATTATGTGCGGTGAAAAAGTATGTATATAAATATTTAGATTAAATTAAATAATTATAATTAATTAATTGGTAAGATATATTATTTTAATATTTCTTTTATTTGTTAAGTTATCTTAAATTCGCTTCGTAATCCTAAGTGTATACAATATTATGCTTTCAATATATAACCCACATTTTCTACAGCCCCGCGTCTACTTATAACAAAACATAAATCCAAGAAGATAAACATTAATTATAGATTACTTATTAAAGACTCCTTTAATTTTCGTTACAGAATTATTTATTTCAACAAAAATATAAAACTTTTCGTAAATATCTTCAATTAATAATTTTACAATTTGTATTCATTTTCAAGTTAACTTGGAAGTAAGTTTGATGACGAAGTGTAATTTACAATAAATTGATTCTTAACAAACGTGAATTCCTTATGAGAGCAACAAGAGTACCTCTTGTGGATGCCATACATACTGCGCGATCCTTTGCGGGAATCACCTTAGGCAGGGTCATTTTTAGGGATTGTCCCCGTCTATATCGACTTTTAAGTCTTCTTTTTGACGATCATCATCTATTTACTCACGAACAAGCACTTCGGCCTACCAAATTTTCATCAAATCATTCCCAATTCTCTTCTCATTTCTTGTACAAAGATTTGACTTACTCTGCTGCCCCCCCCCCCTCCCTTCATTTCTCTGTCTAAAGCTCATTAGTTGCTAAACTTGTGCGAGGAAATTTCAACTAGCAGGAGATACATTGGGCGTAACTGTTTGAGGCCCTAAGGACCACGTGACCTGACGATGTTTGGGAGAAATTTTTATTACCCCTACATAAATTTATTTGAACTAAATATCAACCACTGGCGACCATATGGTTGCATTCATAGTTTAACGCGTTTTGCCACCTACTGGTGCTTGTTGCTTGAGGCTTATAAGCTGCAGTTTTTCACAATGCAATAACAAAGCGAATTTTCATCATCATATATTTTTATATAAAAAATGATGTTTGTCAGTCAACCTGTGTGTGTGGCGTCTCGCAGCGGAAAATCGAATTTTCGGACGGCTGCAAAATTCGGTACAGAAATAGCTGAACTCCAAGGTTGACAGATGTTGTCGACTTTTTTAATTCGACTTAGCTTAAACAATATGAAGATTTGAAACGGAAAATCCGTCAAAATTTCGGCTATAAAATGAGATATATTCCCGCAAAATATTCATTTACGCCACACAGGCATTATTTTCGAAAGTCGTATTTAGTTTTAAGGTACTTATCGTTGAACAATGTGCATAGATAAAAAGAGCCCTATATACACTCGATTTTTATTGGACCACCTTCAGCAATTAACTTGGATTTAAAATATTTATTTACACCCGATATCCAAACTAATAAAAATCGGTTCAAATATAAAGGAGTTAATAGCGAACAGAGCATGCAGACAGACATACAACAGTAAATCGCGTCCAATTGGATAGTAAAAACCTTAGTCGCTTCCACCCTTCCTTTCAGTAACGTAAAATAATCATCTATGTAATTTTCATAACGCTTTTCTTTACACATGAAATAAAAAAAATCCCTTTACATTTCAAGGAAGAAAATACAACTTTATGCTTCTAGAATGAAAAGTAAAAGATACATTTTTCCACAGAAAAAAATAGTAAATAAAAAAAAAATCCGGAAGGCGCAAATTGAATTTATACCGACAATTCTAAACTACCATCAGCTTTAAATCTACTTTCGAAACGAACTGAAAATCTGCTTTTATTATAAAGTATCCCTTTCTCTCTTGACATTTTGACTAAAATAAAACTGTCACGTGCCGATGTGAAAGTATTAAAAAACATTGGATTTAGAACTCATCTCGCATCAGGATTTAGATGTCGTGTACATTTAGATGTCGTGTATGCATTACATGATTGTGCTCAGTTGAAACTTAATACCGCTTTTTTCTATTTTTAAAATTTATTTCCTAATTCAGTTTGACACGGACATTTTAGATTTCAGTACATTGATCGTTCTCATAATATATTACTTCTCTCGTATTATATGATATAGAGGGTTTCAAAAACACTGCACGACTAAATATCTCTTTAACTAGTAGTTGTAGACCCATTGCTTTAATTTAACAAATGCTTTAATTAACCTTTTGTTTACGGGTGGCACAGCGTCAATCCCAAATTAAGAACCGCTCAAAAAGTCAGGTATTTGACATACCCTATCCCAAACAGTTCGATCCCCCTCTGTAGACATTGGCGTCCAAAAGATTAAGATAGATTGTATCATCACATGTAAATTTTGACCACGTGTCATATTTTAGGAAGTTTTTATACCATCTCCATAGAAAAATGTTTTCAATCATAAAAGTATTTTCCATACCCCAATTAGTCAAACAAAAAAAAAAGTTCCAAGATCTTTATATCTTACAGACAATTTTGAATAGTTTTTTAATTTAATTACTCCTTTCTTGATACAATGCAAAATCTATAAGAATCATCATGCATTTTAATAATGAGTGACGAAATAGTTTGCCGACCAGTGTTATGAAAAGAAATGTTTAAGAGTTATTTATACATAACAAGACAATTTCACAGACATCACTGAAAATATTATCGAATCATTTATTTGGCAATTAAACATGGATTCAAATAATATGCATTTTAAACAAATATTACAATCGATAATTTTTTTTAATCAATAATTTTATTTTACACGGCAGCATAAAGACAATAATACATTTTGTAATTTTGTAATAGTAGGACATTAGAAGTTATATCATGCTTTTAGGAAAAATAAAAGTAAACACAACATACTTCTCCAGAAAGTGTAAAATATATTTGCTGGAGGGTGTAAATTGAATTTAGAGCAACAATTCCAAACTATTATTGGGATTAAATATAAGTTCGTAAAAAACTGAAAATCAATTATTTTCTACGTAGGATTTCTTTCGCTCTTAACATTTCCACTAATACAACAGTCACGTCGTACCTAGGCATCAAAGCGTGGAAAAATATTAGATTTCGAACTCATTTTTTTTCTATACATTACTTTAAAAGCGTTTGATTTTTTAATATCTTAATATTTAATGTTTCTTTGCATTGAATTAGCCATAGTACCCCAAAAGTACATGCATAGTACCCCAAAATGGTTAAATTCATCCATAAAATGGTTAAATGTACAACTACTTATAATGGTATGTAACATTTTTGCTGTGATTCTAGCCATGACATTCGTACAAGCGTTGGCAACACCGGTATATCACTAATCTGTACTAAATGTTATTGTTCATATAAATATTTGAAATCATTATCGGTTTATTATTTTTTATATTTAAATAAATCTTTTACAAAATATTCTGGAATATAAATGATAAAATTAGTATAGACATATTATATGACAACAATAATTTTAATTTTAATGGAGAAAAATATGATTAAACTCTTCGAAATAAACACTGTTTTTTAATAGAACCCTAATTTATATTTCCATAGAGGACAGATAGATTCCACTATGATTCAATTAAAATACATTTTTATTATCGGGCAGTACTTGAATATCATACTTCATTACTATCTTGTAGTCTTTTGTTTACTAAGAAAGATGAAACAGTATATTAATGAAAAGAATAATAATTTTATAGTTCAGTTTTTATTTAAGGTTTTATTTAAGGTAATGTTTAAGTAATGCTTATGTGCTATGAATAATGGCTGGATGTAATATTTTATAAGTTTGATGAAGGGGTGCTTTTTTCGTAATCACTACTGTAGAACAAGCTTAAAATGCCAAGAGATACCTGAAAGAAATACGTTTTAAAAGGCATTTCAAACCTTCCATAACCCTTAAAGTTATAAAAATTTATTAATTATCTCTCTTGGAGATTACTAATTATCTACTCTTATCTCTATTGCCAACTGTAATTTGAGAAATAAAAAATCAATGGAAAACTTGAACTTTGGTCATGTGGTTTGATGTAAAGACTGAAGTCCACAGAGGGTTTCTGTATGGAAAGGACAGGGATGATTCTAAGGGTGAATTAAGTAACCTGTTGACTTTGTTAACTGTATTAGTTATCGCGCATTCGAGTAGTGAAACAGGGTTCATTTTTAGAAAGATGATTACTATTAAACATGAACATTGTAATTATGTGAAATTAGGTATAATTTTGTAATTTAAAGTCATAAAATCCTACGAAGTGAACGAAGTTAAAAACAGTATTGCACTTATTACAAGTGATCCAGTGAAACATTGAAAGTGTATTTTGCACAAAGTAATAATAATGTGAATCTATGATGCCTTTCCCCTCATAGATATATATAATTGTAGCTCTTCCTCCTGGTTCAATATTTTTACTCTCCGTTTATAATTTTTATTGTAATATGTTTTATTCATTATAAAAGAAATGTAATGCACTTTGAAATTCCTATATTATGTGGCCACTGATAAATAATAAATGAAATAATTATGAAAAAGTTACTTAACGGCCACTTCAGAATAATGGACATATCCATTTAATGTACATTATTTTTAATTCCCAGTCCCAAAAGTATATTTGGTTCTGTGTATTTATATAGTAGATTCTCCGAATAATGAAAAATGGCTTATGTTGTTAAAAACACAATTGCTTAAAACATGCTTTCAATGAGCTAATGGGTTTAATCACCCATTTACAAAATGCACTTCAATCACAATTCCACTGCAAATGAAAAAAAAAATAGTCTGATGTAGGCAGCACATGACCTTTCTGACATTATGCAAATACTTTACTTCACTCAAGGCAAATAAAATCTAACAGCACAATGTTTTTAACGTTGAAAAGTATACCGACATTTAGTGCTTCTTTGGATGACAACACGTAAAATTATTTTGAAGTTCCAAATTAACTGATTTCGCCCCAATTTAACTTGACGATTGGAAATATTGATAATTATTGCATATTATATTAAAATATGCTAATTATAATTTTATCAATTTGACGTCATTTTCGTAAATTTAGTTTCAGTTTTGACAATTTAGCATCACATTAAAAAGTCTTCAAGTTGGTGATAATTCTCCAAATGAGTCTCTATATCGCCAAATTTTTAACCAAATGTTCCATATTTGGTGATACTACTTGTTCATTTTTATATATTATTTAGATACATTTATTTGAGTTCTAAAGTTTATGTCATTCGTTTAAAAATTAAAAAATATGTAAGAAATGACCATTTATTTAATATTATTGATTGTCATGATTTTTTTACGATTTTTTCAAAATATCATTCGAACATTTGGAGGTCTTGCGAAAGTTCGATAGCGTTTAAAATCACTAGGGTTTCAGTATTCATGGATTGTAATTATCATACGAAATTACCTTTGAAATTCTTCATTCATTCGTGCGACATTGCATCCAGAGACTCACGGACATACACATTAACACGCGCACACACACACACGCATACATATATACTGTAAGGATTAACAATTTCTATTCTCGACTTCTTATTTTTCAAGCAGTGTCTTCCCCGGGGAAATAAGAGTCGAAATTTAAATAGCAGTTGCGCAGATAGCGAACGGCAGAGGGAGCTGGTAACCAGGTTCTAAAGATGCGAAGTGCGCAGCACGAGTGGAACGTGGCGTGTGTGGCTGCAGCCAAGGGTAGAAAGGGTGGATCATGTACATTCTTATTTATTATTTGTAAATTACGTTAATAGGTGTTTATTTAATGATTTTCTACAGTTTTAAAAGAATAAACATATGTTGTTTTTATCAAAAGATGTCTGCATGTTCATTCCGCCACCTTTACAATATATATATATATATATATATATATATATATATATATATATATATATATATATATATATATATATATACACAAAAACACAAACATACATACTCATATATACATACCTCAAAAACTCTCAATTCGAGTTCAAGGATGCTTGAAATATGCTCTTTCGTCGAAAACTCGAATTCTAATTTTGGACCCCTTCACAATATGTTCCCTATACATTATACTATGCACTAGAGAAAGTAAAAAATAGAAATATTAATTTAGTGATAATTTTGAGAAGGGTTATGGAAGTGTTTGTAATAACAGTAAAATAATAGAAGTATACTTATACTATATTAAGTTTTAAATGTTTTAAGAATTAAGAAGCATACTTATCTAATAAAAATCATAAATCGCACAATTTCACACATAGAAATATATATACAACTTTCTATAACACGTATAAATATCCAAAAATTAGTCTTGAACAATCAAACTATAAATTGAAAATTTTTATAATTAAAACGATATTTAGATTTGCATAGTACCTCCTCTTGTGGATGGTGAGAGGAAATTGTCATATTTTGTATGTGCAAGGCTAAACTCGATTTCTTCTGCAACCCTGATATCGAGACGGCGGGGTTGCCGGCAGATCGAGTTTAGCCTTGGTCTGTGGTATTCCTTTACCCTTCGACATTGCATGAATTACTTCCCAGCCAAACGTCTGGTTAATAGGAACTTATTGTCGTTAAGATGCGTTTCAATGTTCAATACCCCATGGGAATTCAGAAATAAGTATAAAACTATTTTTTAGTAACTACGGTAGGCATTTTGGGATATTTTTTCTTAAATTTTCGAATTTTGTCTGTGGTATTCCTCTACGCTTCGATGTTGCTTAAATTACTTCTGCAGGTGAGCGTCTGGTTAATTCTCGTTAAAATGCGTTTCAGAATTAAACATCCCATGTGAGTTCAGGGATAAATATTAAAATAGTTTTTGAATTAAAGTATGCATTTTGGGAAATTGCTGTCTTAAGAAATCAATTTCCCAAATTCGGCTTGAAGTAAGTAATATGCTGGTCTTTATTAATTTAGTTAAATATTTAAATACTGTTTCAGCATCAAATGTGTATATAAAACATTTTAACTGTCAGAATTATCTTTCGATTTTTCATTATTATCAAATACTTCTTGCCAGAATAAACAACTCTTTCCACGATACATATAGGAAGATCGTAATCTTGGTACTAATTGGTTCTTGAGATAAAGACTGGAAGGAAAATAAGTACTTTGTTTTGAAGTCATGTTGACAGAATGACATAGATATAATGAGTTTGCACTAGATGCAGACTAATTAAAATCTAGAAATATTACATGTGACATTTAATTTCATTCTGTGAGTAATGACAGAACAAAATGATTATTTTACAAATAATGAGAAAGCCGAGTAAATTATGTTATTGAATGCTTGAAAAAATGTGTTAAGCAAAACAATTAGATGTTTTTGACAGATTTAATTATATTATATTTCATACTCTATTTAAAACAGTGGTGTTATATTACTTTCCCTATATATATCGTATAAAGTATAGGGAACGTATTGTGATGGAGTCGAAAATTCGTATTCAAGTTTTCGATGGAAGATCATGTTTAAAGTATCCCTGAGCTCGAATCGAAAGTTTATGTAGATATGTATGTGTGTGTGTGTATGTTTGTGTGGGAGTGTGAGATCATATTGGTGAGATCAGATAGATCAATAAATTAGAATACTATAACGGCAGTGGTGAATCGAACCAAATAGTAAACCAGACGAACGGCGTCAATATTGACAGTATATTAAACGCTATTTTATGACCATTAAGTATACTAATTGAGACTGAAACTCAATCACGGATGGGAGACATAATGGCGAGAACAAGCCTCGGATCTAAGAGGGCGAAACAACATCTAATCAGAGAGCATTCCCTGAATCAGCGTTACTAATTGGGGACGGCGCTACACCCAATAAAAAACACGCAAAATCAAGAAAGCGGTCAGAACGTAAGCTGTGTTTAAAAACACGCTTCGCAACTCAAAAGAAAATACAGGACTGGTAGACGACGATCTGAAAAGCTTGAAAGGAGGAGACGATGTTGAAAATGCAAGATAAATGGAGAGAAAGGTGCAGTAAAATAGTGTCCATGTGTTACTGCAATGATCAAACCAACGCCGTGGTGGTACAGCAATGATGAGCTATTCGAAAGATGTACCCCGCAGATGAAGGTATGTGTCAGCATCTATTTTATAATAAGTAGAGTTCAAACAACTTTTTATTCTGCAAAATAAGGCCAATCATCATTCTGGTCTTACGATACTAAGAGTCAAGTCTAACATTACTACGAGTTAATTAAATATTGTTGTAATTGATTAACTGTAATGTTGTAACTGATTAACTGTAATGTTGTAACACCGATAACGTTTCTATATACTCAAATAAAAGATACATTTAAAAAACTATTTGGGTGTCTTTAATGACTATACTAATAATATTTTACATTTTAGTAAAAGTAACTAGTAACTCATTGAATAAAATAGGAGGGTTTTTTGTTACGATTTTTTACAACGTATCGTAATTGGTAATACCGCTGTACGTAAGTTATGCTAATATTTTTTATTATGTTATATGATAAAATTTCCACTCCATTTTAGTACATTTTCACCACATTTTGGTGTTTTAGACCACATAAATTTTCACCACAGTATGAATCTATGTATGTATAAAACATATGTATGTATAAAACATTTAACAAAATACCCTCCTATTTTATTCAATGAGTTACTACTTGTTTTTACTAAAATGTAAAATATTATTAGTATAGTCATTAAAGACACCTAAATAGTTTTTTAAAATTCATCCTTTATTTGAGTATACAGAAAAGTTATTGGTTACAACATTACAATTAATCAGTTACAACATTATTTAATTAATATATAAGTGTGTGTGTGTTAGTGTGTGCCTGAGCCTGTGAATGTGATATCTTAGGAACGAATGGAGCGTTTAGAACGCATGATTATTACCATCCGTTAATACTGGAACTTTTTTTTTATTTTAAGCAAAATCAAATGTTCAGACCCCCCCCCTCAGTAATTTTTGAATGAATTTTAAGAATATACTTTAGAAATCTAAAATGAACCGTTCTCGAGATATTGCACAATTTTCCAATGAATTTTTGACAAAATAATTAAAAAATAAGGATCTTCAACACTTAAAAAAAATAATAATCATTTCATTCGTAATTTTTTCGTAGAAAACGAATGACACTAATTTACAACGTTTAAATGAACCATTCTCGAAATATTGCCAAAAGTGTATAATTTCAATTTACGTGGTATTAATTTTTAACCCAAAACATTGTACTGCGTATCTTGTACACGATTTTTCTTTTATGAAGTCATTGAATTATGTACGGGAAAGTCATGGCTGCTCCATCACAATACTTTCCCTGTATATACTACATGTATAAAAATTCACTCAAGCTGATGTCTGAATTAATCGGCAAAAATAAACACTTCGATGGTTAACAGGGTACAATATTGATTTAAAGCATTAAAGTTGATTAAAAGTATCAACGTTCTATGCTGTTAACTTTTACGCAATGCTTTGATCACTCATTTGTGCTAATGAAGTATTTATATTTTTAACATGTAATACTTGTATGTCTTGTAAAGGAATGTAAAAATATAATGGTTCGACTTGAAGACATTTTCCAATTACGACGTCAATCTGGAACTTAAAGTGACGCAACTTCGGGGTATGTATACCGATGCAACATAGTTAAAATTTAATTGAAAGTTTTGATGATGGTCTAATGCCTTAGTCACCTGTATTTTTAAAATAGAATACTGATAATTTAACTCATTTTCAAGAACATTATAGGATTTGTTTCACAACGAGAGGACAACCGATAATTAACCTCATGGTTTTTCCTACTTGTTCTCTTTTTTAACATTTGGATTACAACTAGAACATAGATCGGAACATCAGCCGCAATTAGTATTCGAATGTGATCGATGTTCACACAGAAAAAAACTCGAACCAATGAGTTTCATTTAAATACAGTTGCTATTGTACTCTAAACCGACACAGGTTTTATTGTAACAAGAAATATTAATCATGCATAAAGCATTGATTATGAAACACTTTGCAACTGAAATGCAATTTTATTTAAACATCTCTAAAATGCGGTACATTCAGCGGTTATATTTTTAAAATTATCCCAATATTACAATAATTTATTATATTTGAAAATTTATAACTTCATCGAAAACAAAAATGAAATTTATTCAAATGATGTCATCGAAATATAAATCGTCTGGCTCTCTATATAAAAGCAGTGAATATTTCATTCATAAACTTTTATACCATTCCTTTCATTCAGCGGGGATATTTTTAAAATTATCACAATATCTCAATAATTTATTTTACTTAAAAACTTGAAACCATGGAGGTAAAAATACTTTCTAACTCCATGCTTAAAACTTCATCGAAAAAGGCAATACTATAAAATCGTCTGCTTCTCTATGTAAAATCAATTAATGTTTCATTTATATCAGCTATATTCCAGACTCCAGAGCTAAATAATTTTGCGTTAAAAATATTAAAAACATTCAGCAATTCTTATATAACTCATCTTGATGTGTTTACATTCTGCATACGTTAAAATCAGGCTTCGTTGTAGAACAAAATCAAAGTTTGATGATCATTTAAACTAAAAAAGATTGTAATTGCGTTGGCACAGCTTATAGATGCACAGAAATTACTCAAAAATAAAGCGGTTTCAAGACGGATGCAACACTAAATATAAATTAAAAATAACTTTAAAAATCACGATTTTGACACTTGGAAAAATGATGGATGCCATATTTGATTTTGAAGTGGGTAACGTGATATCTTCAAATAATATGGGTGTAATTATTTTTTTAATTTTTATTTAAAAAACTACCGAACATATTTTGCTGAGATTTCTTTTATACATTTTATGGGATAATTTAAATATTTTTGTTAAATTTTGAAAGCAATTTGTTAATTTTTATTTCGCTTAAAAAATGTTTGAATAATTAGGTCTTATAAGATTCAATGCATTTCATTTTTTCAACCCGGATTCAATCCAAAACTAATTGGGTGATATCACTCATTTGCATTCCCACATGGTCCGCAGACTGTCTCAACAGCATACTAAAATTTCATTTTGATAAAGGCATTTTTACGGCAGTTATCGTGCGAACGGACAGACAGACAGAATGAACAAAGTCATAAACACTTTTCAACTATGTTGTAAAGTGTTAAAAATTATAATAATATTTAAGAATGTTAAGTATTTTCGATAAAACGTATGGATTTTCTCTTATGAATATATGAAAGCTATTAATTCTTTGGTAATTCATTTGTGAAAGCTTTAGAAAGGTGGTCATGGTGAGGAACAAAAATATCAATGTTTATAGTACTTAACTTACAAAAACTATTAAAAATGAAATTACTTACTATATGAAAAAACAACAACTTTTGTTAGAATGCGAATATATACCCGAAACTTTTAGCCGAACTATAGAATTGTGGCTAACCTTGGTTCTTTGGATGCACGACGGTATATATATATATATATATATATATATATGAATATTATAAATTAGAGCACTTTATGGAATTATTGAGTACAGCGACTAATAATGCATATCCCCCCAATTTTGTTATTAAAATTATCAACTCAGTGTATCAAATTTCACTCGATAACATCCTAGAAAAAATTCCCAATTATAGTGACTAACATACAGAAAAAAAAATATATATATATATATATATATATATATATGTATATATATATATATATATATATATATATATATATATATATGTGTGTGTATATTATATATAATTATTTATTAATTATATAAATAAATAAAAATGAAAAATAATAAACTAAGTCAAAAACATTAGAAAAATCAAAAAATCGGAAAATAAGATGCATTAACATTAATGTTTTGAATTTTATTTTCGCAAAAAAATGTAACTTTTGTCAGTATTGAAACTACGTTTTGAGCGCCCTTATAATGGTGTATAGTGGCATTCTCGATTATCCAGTTTTCCTATGAATTACTTGTTTAGTAGGAATTTTCATCTTTGATTCATATTCATATTCAGTTCTGCATGTTTGGGAAGTTGTATTCTGAATTGCTTGTCCAGTCTCCAGCTTAGACTCACTGGACGGGTTTGGGAGTATTTCCGTGAACGTTCGTACTGCCTCCCTGGTAGATTTCGACTTGTTCATTCCGGTGCTTCTAGATTAAGCTGTTGAGGTTGATCGTGTATACACGTGGTAGAAGAAGAAGGGTTCATGCCGCATGGTAATACAATTTACTTAATGTATCCTTTTTTCATTTTTTGATGCCTGTAGTCTGAGTTTAAGCATTTATAGTAATGTACTATTGCTTAATCTGAAACAGGCATTTGTTTGGGTTAATTAGAATTAAATACTCAGACCTGAAGATGAATTTAATTCTGATTAATCATCGAATTTGGGAAGGTTCTGTTCTTTTCTCTTATCGGCATTATGGCCGTGAATTTGCTTCTATGGTGATGTTAATATTACTTGAATTGTATTTTTATTTTTACATAATTCTTATTATTACATTTCAAATATATATATATATATATATATATATACATACATATATATACGCATATATATATATATGCATATATATATGCATATATATATATACGCATATATATATATATATATATATATATATATATATATATATATATATATATATATATATATATGCATATATATATATATATATATATCACTATATATGAGCATGGAACACACCTATTGTATGAGATACCGTATTTCCGTTATGTTGATGATGTGCTTTATGGATTTTATGAAAATGCACTTGCATTGGATTTCGATTTTTACCCCAATAGCTTGGAATTGGTTGAAAATAAATGTGCAGAGGATGGATCGGTGAATTTCTGAATTTCTTAGATATCACCATTAAGTACAATACAGGGAATGGAATTTATACGTGTCTACACGACAAAAGAACAAGTTATGGAATAAAAATTAACCATATCATCAATTGGAAAACGAACTTTTCAAGATTTATTTTTAGAAATATACTTTTGGGACATTTCAAAAGAAAACAAATTTTCAACACTTTAGCAAAGGATTGCATATCCAGTAACAAGGGGATAATATTAGAAGCTTTAAGAAAGAATTACCCAGTTAATTTGCTGAAGAAATATTAAAATTCATTCTTCAACGATAAAAATGAAGCAAATTCATTCAAAAGGGATTTTACTGAATTGGGATAATTTCTGCATATCACTTGAAGACTTGCACATGCGCATCGTTACTTATATAATAGGAGATTTAGTTTTTCTGCATTTGTATGTTCCTTGACTTCCATTCTTGGTGGTCTGTTTCTCCATGTTCGGGTGCTTCTGACTAGGCACGTATGGGGGATCAACCTTTGCAATGCATTGGTTCCGTGAGCGTTTGCTAGGGCTGGAAAAGCAGCTTTAAACGGGATTGAGGAGTCGCAATCTTCCTCTGCCATTATATGCATTGTATCTGCCACCCCCCCCCCCTTGAAAAAAGAGTTGATTAAAAATATTGATAATGATAATCGCTTATGAGACATTATTGAACAGATTTGGACAGTAATCGTGTAATGGATGACAATCACAATGACGGAACGAAGATAGTGAGGTTAAATTTTAGAATAGGAAAAAACATGCAAATATATATTCTGTTAACATCCACACTAACACTATTTAGTAAAATATATAATATGACAGTTTACAAGAAACAGGTCCAGTTGTTGATAATTTTACTTATGAGTTCATGTGGTATATCTATTATACCGAAATTATGCATTTTTAGTTTTCAGTAGTTTTAAGTAGTCGCAAGCTTCTTAAATCTACTAAAAATATATCGCTTTCAATATATTTTTTCAATATTTATGCGTTTTCAGTATTAATAAAACACGAACAAAATGTTGACAAAAACAAAAATCTGATGTGAGCAACACATGACTTTCCTTATAATACAATAAATTACAGTAAAAAAAATAGGTTTTTCTTTTGTAGGTACTTATATTTTTTCCAAGAAATTGAATTTTCGACAATTAGTCGCCATTTTCATTGATTTAACGTCATTTTTATTCATTTGGCGAGATTTTCGTTAATTTGGCAACATTTTAATAAGTCGCCAAGTTGGCGACATTTCGCCAAATTCGTCACCAAAATCTCGCCAAGCGTTATGAACGGAGAAATAAGTTACTCTTATTGAAGAGAAATTACTATTGACTTTCAAATACAAAAGTATTACTCAAAGTGTCTTTTCTTATAAATGGAACGAGCTAGATCTATGAGAATGATGGCACCTAATTTATCGCATGATATTACATATGGAAAGTAAACATATTTATTAACAGTTAATATATATTTTTTAATTTATGGGATTTTTTTGATAAATTTATTTGAAAAATGGACAATATCTCAAGAACGGTTTGTGCTAGCGTTCTAGAGTTTATGTCAATCGTTTTCTAAGGAAAAATTACATAAGAAATGTCTACTTGCGTAACTGTATTAAAGGTTTTGATTTTTTGATGATTTTTTCAAAATTTCACTCGAAAATTTAGGAGTGTTCTGAATATTCGATTACGTTTAAAAACATAGGCTTACAGTATTGACAGATTGTGATTTCTGAACTAAATTTCATTCGAATCGCTCCATTCATTCGTGAAATATTGTCTCTACAGACTCACTGACACACACATACACACACACACACACATACTTTCAGACATACAGACACATAATTTCACACACACACACACACTGGCATCACCTCAAAAAAGTTTGATTCGTGATCAGAGATGCTTGAAACGTGCTCTCCAGTCGAAAACTCGAATTCGAATTTTCGACCCCGTCACAATATACATTATGCCCATGTTCCTTATACATTATGTATATATGGAAAGTAAAAATATGAGTAGATGATAAAACAAAGTTCCTTTTATGGCAGCCATTTTGCATTTTCATGTTCATTAGAAACAAATATTTAATTGTAATAAGAAACGAAAATTTTCTCCATTATGTATTTTGTTTATTTTTAAGATTGATTTCATGCATATGTTTTATTCATTGAGGAGAAATCAATAAACCTTTGCGTTTGGTACATCAAAAATAAATATCTCCAAAATTTATTCTAGTGTCAACATGGCGAATCAAAATGTATTGGATAATTGGGGCTTGTTTATAGAGTTGCACGTTGTTCTGCTTCAGAAAGAAATCTTACATACCATGGAACGGAAAAACTCATCTAAAATTTAAAAACCCAGTAATTGATTCAACAGCTAAAAATTACCGGTCATGTACTTGGAATTATTTCTTTGCTTGCATTCTTTTTTCCCGCGAATAACATCATACAACTTAATGTTAGATTCTCTGTTCAAATGTTCTACTGAATTTAATCTTGTAATTTAGGAAATATTTGGAGTATTGGATTTAAATTAGCAATTGGAACACAAACATTTTGAACAGTCTCCCGTTTACAGCAGTTTCATCGTAGTATATAGCATAAAATATCAAAATATAAATAATTTTCCTAGGAAATATAAAATACTTTTGTGAGTTTTTAATGATCCTAATTATTCTGAAAGCAATTGCCAGTAATATTAATTTAACAACATTTAAAAAAGTCGCCAAATTGGCAACATTCCACCTAATTCGTCACAAAAATCTCGCCCAGCGTTATGGACGGAGAAATAAGTGTTTCTTACAGCAGATAAATGACTATTGGCGTTCAAATACAAAATTATTACTCAAAGTATCTGTTTTCAGGAATGGAACGAGCTAGATCCACGAAAATGATGTCACCCAATTTATCGCTTGGTATTACATATGAAAAGTGAACATGTTTCTCAATAGGAAATATTTTTTTTTATTTTATATGACTTTTTGATAATTTTTTTGAAAAATATACAATATTTCGAGAACGGTTCATGTTAGCGTTCTATGTCAATCGTTTTCTAATGAAAAATTACATAAGAAATGCCTATTTGCGTAACTTTATTAGAGGTTTTGATTTTTTGACGATTTTTTCAAAATTTCATTCGAAAATTTAGGAGGGTTCTGGACATTCGATTGCATATAAAAACAATAGGCTACCAGTGTTTACGGATTGTGATTTTTGTACCAAATTTCGTTCGAATTGGTCCATTCGTTCGTCAGTTATCGTCTCCAAGCACACACACACACACACACACACACACATACATCACTTCAAAATTGTTTGATTCGCGATCAGGGATTCTTGAAACGTGCTCTTCCGTCGAAAACTTGAATTCGAATTCTCGACCCCGTCACAATACTTTAATTATTGTATATAAGGAATGTAAAAATAAGATTTTCTGAGTAGAAATTGCCATTGGGTGGCGTTATAAGTGAGGAGTGGAGACCCCGTAAACAACATTGAGATAATTTGATAATTTACATTAAAGCAGACGATGGAACTAGAAATTTATGGTGGAACCTGCATATGGTGGTAAGTGATGTGTACACTTTATTTTCGAGAGATCTTTTAAGAATTTTTATACACTTTTTCACACTTATTTCGCTCAGTCACAGGATGTTGGGAAAATTCGGGAGTGTTCATCTCCAGAACTAGGTGTAGAAAACCCAGACCACACGACCAACCCATAGGCTAATGGTAGCTTTCTGTGTGGCCGGCCAGAACTAGGTGTGGAAATATTTATACGAGTAGAACCACCCTACTAACAGCGAAATTCGATGGTGAATCCATATCATTCTTCCTATGGCCAATCCTGAAAAGTAGATGTTGCAAGAAAAATGCAATTTTTACTTTCCCATACTATGTAATATAGTATAGAGAAAGTATTGTTTTCGTGCAAAATTTCAAATTCGATATTTTTGATGCCAATATATGTTTTAAGATATCCTGAACACGTGTTGACTATTTTTGGAGTGATGCCCGTCTGACTGCATGTCTGTCTGTGGTCGAGTTCTTTCGGACATGATAGCGGACACAAATATTAATGGATTTCCTTGAGACTGTATACCTAGCTTTGTTATCACAATATCCAGAACTATATAGAATTACTTTAAATTCAAATGAAAACTTCGAAATTTTATATATTTTTAACATGGAAGCATAGCACAAAATGTGACATCATCATGCATAAAATGGTTTATTTATAGATCAATGATCACGAAACTTAATAGTTTTATTCATTGCTGTGAAAAATAGTCGCGATATAATTTTTGTGCGTGACATCATTAGCCACCCTCGGGGGGCAAGGTACCCCACCCCCCGGGGGTACATTGTCAAATATGGCATTAATCGAAATATTTCTTCAAGCCCTTTAAAGCGAAACTCGCTATAATTGTAATAATTTGGATTCAGGATAACGATTTTTCAAAAATTTTCCTGTAAAATTTGAAAGGCAACTAAAAATGCATTCTAGTATGAGAAAGTCGACTGGAGCCACACTCCAGATAATTTTTTATTGGAAAGTGACATCTCTAAAACAGGTAGTGGAAATCTTTAGTGAGACCATTTACTCTCTTTTTAAGTTGGTGCCGGATCCATTACAGTTGTCATCTAAGCTCCATTTATAGCCAATTTTGGAAGCAAAATAAAAATTGTTCTAATTAACATATATGGAGCGAAGAAAAGAACCGGAAGTCGGAATTATTTGTCAATCCTTGTACACCCTCAGAAACAATGCGAAATTGATAAGAATCATCATCTAAGCTTTATCTATAACCGATTATGAGAAATAGAGAATAGAAAATTTGGGGGAAAAACCCAAAGAGGAAATGCTTAGTAAACACCATTCTGCCTTTGGAATTTGATATTAAATTCACATTAGTCATCATTTAAACTATATCTGTAGTTAATTCTGAGTAGATGTTTCAAGGGAAAATGTTTAGTTGGAAGTGGAAGCAACCGGAATTGGAAATCCTTAGTGACGCACCATACATCCTTCGAAAGTCGATGCTGAATCCATATCAGTCATCATCTAATATATATATATATATATATATACAGGGTGTCCCAAAAACATGGACCTCAGCTTTTAATCCTTAAATATTGATCTTAGACATATATAATAAATAACAAAGTTGCGTAAAAAAGGTACAGAACTTTATTAAATCGATTAAAATTTTCAAGGGAATTAAATTTTAAGAAATACAAAATTTAAATTTTTATACGGCCCCCGTACAAAAACATTTCCATTAAGTAAAATGTGCCCCATACACTAATAAGGTGATGTACAAAATTTCAGCATTTTATCTTAAAAAGTCCCAGAGATATGTTTAAACAAAGTTGGTGAGGGATTACAAACAAATTAAAATGTAAATATTTACAGCAAGAGTGCAAATGACGCAACGCAGAAATGCATCATAGGCAAATAATATATGCCTCTTATCTTTAATGGATCTTTGGCATGGATGGAAAACATTTTGAACAAACTTCGTAATCTTTGTGTAAAGTTATTATTTCTACACAGTGTAGATACTTTTGTATCAATAAATAGCAAAATAATTATTTTTTATGTAATCATTGCTTTCTTTTGTAATTTGTGTATGACCACTGAAACGCGACCTGCCGACATGATTTTTCCCCTCTGAGAACCCACCCATTTCGATGCATCAAAAAGTGGTTTGAGTCAGCATTTTCGTCTTGTCATAACTCTGGGAATGATAAATTGCTGAAATTTTGTGCATCGCCTTATTAGTGTATGGGGGCACATTTTACTCATTGGAAATGTTTTTATACGGTGACCGTATACAAATTTAAATATTGTATTTCTTAAAATTTAATCCCCTGAAAATTTTTAACGATCTGTTTTAATTCTGTACCTTTTTTTACGGAACTTTGTAATTTATTATATATGTCTAAGATCAATATTTAAGGAATAAAAGCTGAGGTCAATGGTTTTGGGACACCCTGTATATATATATATATATAAAATTATATATATATATATATATATATATATATATATATATATATATATATATACTCATTGGAAATATATATATATATATATATATATATATATATATATATATATATAATTTTATATATATATAATTTTAATAAAAACATAGATGTCAAATTGTAACCAATAGAAAAAGAAAGTCGGTAGGTGACTCTTTTTGAAGAAATTAAGGTGACAATGATTACGGAGAATCGTCAAGGAGGATCATCCATGATAACGTTTTCAACTCACAGGGGTCACAGTCGTCAATAGAGAACAGTATCTCTTTTTGGACTGATGGTAGTTTAATAAAGAATGACATTAGCGTGGATGTACTAGAGAGCTTTGCACATAGGAAAATTTTATTCTGTTGGATCTGGATTTTTTAAAAAATATGTCTGGTCATAAAACTCCTAGATGGGGACAGCAGTCAAGAGCATGAATGAAGTATGGAACTGAACATGACCTGTTACAAATAGCATAAACGAGACCCCTAAAATGATTGCTATGTTTCGAAATCCAATTTAAACTATACATTCTGTTAAAGTGGTCTTTGTGTGCATGCAAATGCCGTTTTAAAGATAAGAATCCCGTGCCAAAGATGTGCCAAAGTAAGTCATTCCAGCTGTCTACGATAGCAGCAAAACATTGGATGAAGCAAACATTCTGATACGTTTCTTAATCGTATAGGGAAGTTGAGATAAATTATACTGTATGGCATCTGGGATCATATTTGTTGTAGTGTATGTTGTTGTAATACAGTAAGTACCACGTAATACACTAATACTGAATTACGTGGGACCTGAATACATTTTGGCTTTAAACAAATATACGTTGTAAATATATTTCGGTACAGCGAATGTGAATTTATGTACCGTCTTATACTTACAAACCTTCTTATACTGAACCTGTGTCTTGCAGTAACGTTGTAACATCCTGCAGTGATGTTGTTTCTTTATAATTCAAGACAGTTGGTTCAGTATTTGTACGGTTGTTTGCATGCATATTTTTATATAGTTTTGTTTAATGTATTTTAAATACAATATCCAATTTTCTTCAAACCTAAAGAGCAATATATAACGAGTCGTTTGAAATTAAATATTATTGCGCACAAACGAATGTCCATATTCTAAATATATAATAACTATGCATGAAGTTATTGGATGAGGGTAAACCAAATGATTAATTTCGTGTTTTCAGAGAAATTAATTATTAATTAGGATCAAATAGTTGTTCAAAAACTGCTGATGTAAAACACAATGAATAAAAGCTTTGCAAATACGGCCTAAATACAAAAATATACAAATTTATTTTGTAGTTTCAAAGACAAATAAAAGCCTTCTTCTTTAGGACCAACAAGAAGCGCGAACACGTTCTCAAATTAATCGAGAACGTACTTTGTGTCGGTAACTTTGAGTTACAGACCTGATTTGAGTGAGATCGTAATTCTTGTCTGTTCTGAAGAAGAAGGCTGTTATTTGACTTTAAAACCAGTGGACCAATTTATTTTTGTATTTATGCTGTGTTTGCAAAGTTTTTATTTATTGTATTTATTAGGATTTTGAATTTTAATTATGAAAATTCACATTAAATGTGTTAAACTCCTAAAGCGAAATAACAACTATCTGAATTATTTTTGATTATGTAAATACAATATCTTAAGGGATTATTAACTGAAATTTTAAATAATTCTGAAAAATAATCACCTGAAATAGCAGTTTTCTTTCACTTCTAATGTCAAGGAAACACACAAAGTAAATCCAGACAAATCTCTTTCACACAGAATGGGTAGAAAATCAAAAAGTCTTCTTGAAAGACTTTTAATTAACAACTTAAAGAGGCCCTGACACCTCTATGCTAGACGTAATCTCAGTTCTAATTAGTTTTTAAAAGAAATGAAAGACTGGAAAAAGAAAAACAGCTTTTATTTGATCTCTTTGACAAAGAAGTCAAATACGGTGTCCCACAAAGGTTTAAGAAGCATTTTATGAAGGTACCAAGATCATATATTTTATATCTGCTGTCAGGATATTAGAAAGTACTTTTTACTCATTTATTGTATGTTACAGAAACAGCATAAAAGTGCTTATTGTGAAGTCTTAAAATAACACGAGTAACTTTAAAAGGTATTTATTTTTAAACATAACGTTTAAAATATAGACGACATTTTTCCCTAAAAGAATTATGACTGGACAGAATTAGGAAACATCATTTAGTCCGCTATCCAATTGTTGTTTTTGTGCATTCGTTTTATCTTCTGCAATATGAGAAAGTAACAATTGCATCTACTTAACTGTTTACTTACCAATGTTCCCAATTTGGGGCATTAATTTTTTTAATTAACTAGGGGGCTCCCCTGCTCGCTACGCTTCGCCAACTCCCTTCTGGGGGCTTCGCCTCCTACTCGCTGTGCTCGCAGAGCTCGCTTCAGACATATATCTTCTAAAAAGTCTACTTTCAAAAATCTCTCTTTCCTTACCTATTTTGCACAGGAAGTAAAAGCAGGGACTTTTTTTTAGTCCGGGGAATCCCAAAACCGAATTCCTTGATCTTGAGGCTATTTGATGCAAAATTAAAGTTTAAATCGATAAACGGTTTATTTCATCGTGTTACCCCATTATTTCTCTGTAAATGTACGAAATTCCATCTTTTTGTATGCTACAGTTTTTGCGGTACGAGATAGAGAAATCGCTAGACGTGCCGATACGAAAAGAAAAATTTCACTTTAGAAGTGTATAAAAAGTAAAATATCTCAAAAATTACATCGAAATTCAAAAAGGGCGTCCCGTACTGCAAAAATTCACCCAACTTACCCTGCCTGTAAAAATTCGTGGTCTTGCTATTGTCAGTCTATCCAGGACGCGAACTCACAGCTCAATTATTTTGTCTCTGACTTTGACATTAAATATTTCTTAAACTACAATCTATCTTTAGTATATACTAATTGCTAAGTGTCTGTCCGTATGTCTGTCCGTCTGCCTGTCCATCTGTCACGCTTTTTAGGCACTTCGCGAATAAATACAGACTTGCAATTTGGTTCACGGATCGGTTATTCAATAAAACACTCTGGAAAAAACGAATTTTTTGAAAACGTTCTCTAGAGGGGAGGGTGCTCCACACCAAAACGTTCGAAAGTGAAATGATAGGAAAGCATGCTTTGCGATAAGATAGAGACTTCAAATTTTGGGTTTGGGGGAAATCGTTCGAAAGGGAGAAAGTGTACAATTTCAGATTTGTAATATTTCTATTTAAGGGGGTACCAAAATGTTTGATTCACCGAATAAATGAGAAATGGTTTCTTTAAAATTTGATAGAGGCTAGAAATTTGGAATATGGGTTAATTATTTGATAAAAATACTCAAGACGAATATAGTTTTTCATAAATGTTCGTTTAAGGGGGTGCTCCAGAGAAAAACGTTCGAAAGGTGAATTGATAAAAAAACATGATTTGGGATGAGATAGAGATATCAAATTTGGTGTAAGGTTAGATAGTTTGGAGGGAAGAAAGTGTACAATTTCATTTTACCAATATTTTCTACTTTAGGGAGTGCCGCACACCATAATATTCGATTATCTAAATAAAGGTGAAACGCCCCTTTTACAATTTTATAGAGGCTAGATATTTGGTATATGGGCTAATCATGTGATAGAAAACACAAGAAGAATATAGTTTTTCGAAAATGTATATTTAAAGGGGAGGGTACTCCACACAAAAACATTCGAAAGGTGAAATGATAGAAAAAGCATGCTTCGGAATGAGATAGAGACTTCAAATTTGGCGTACGGGTAAAAAGTTGGAAAGGAAGAAAGTGTGCGATTTCAGTTTTCCAACATCTGT
Source organism: Amaurobius ferox (assembly GCA_951213105.1). Classification (NCBI taxonomy): domain Eukaryota; kingdom Metazoa; phylum Arthropoda; class Arachnida; order Araneae; family Amaurobiidae; genus Amaurobius; species Amaurobius ferox. The sequence continues at coordinate 40,859,164 of OX578137.1, read as the reverse complement.
TATTATAGGGAAGTATATATTTAGTATATATATATACTAAAATGTTCGATTTGCCAAACAAATGAAAAACGTCTCCTTTACAATGTAATAGAGGCTTGAAGTTTAGTATATGGGCTAAACATTTGATAAAAAACCAAAGATGAATACTGTTTCACAAAAATGTTCATTATGGGGGTGCTACATAGAAAAACGTTCGAAAGGTGACGTGATAAAGAAAACATGCTTGGCGATAGGATAGAGACGTCAAATTCGGTGTATAGGTAGACAGTTTGAAAGAAAGAAAATGTGAAATTTCAGATATCCAATATTTGCCACCTTAAGGGTGCCATATATGTTCGATATTCCGAATAAATGAGGCACGTTTCCTTTTAAATGTGATAGAGTGGCTTGATATTTGGTATATGGGCCAATAATCTGATAAAAAAACCCAAGACAAAAAGAGTTTTTCAAAAATGTTCATTTATGGGTGTGTTTCACAGAAAAACGTTCGAAAGGAGTAATGATAAAATAGTATGAGTTGGGATGAGATAGACTTTAATATGGTATACGAGTAGATAGATCGAAAGGAAGACGTGCGGAATTTAAAATTTACAATATTTTCTTCTTTAGGGGGTTCCTCACACTGAAATATTCGATTTGCCGAATAAATGTGAAAAGCGAATTATTAAAAAAATGGCAATATTCAGTGTACTTGCTTATTGCGAGACCGTTGATTTTCAACGGGTATTCGGCTAGTATATACTAATTGCCAAGTGTCCATCTGTCTGTCTGTCTGTCCGTCCGTCTGTCTGTCACGCTTTTTGTAGGCACTTCCCGAATAGAGATTTGTAATTTGGTACACGGCTCGGTCGTTTGATAAAAATCGCTGGAAAAATCGAACTTCTCGAAAACGTTACATGTTTATATATATATATATATATATATATATATATATATATATATATTATATATAATATATATATATATATATATATATATATATATATATATATATATATATTATATATATAATATATATATATATATATATATATATATATATATATATATATATATTATATATATAATATATATATATATATATATATATATATATATATATATTATATATATAATATATATATATATATATATATATATATATATTATATATATAATATATATATATATATATATATATATATATATATATATATATATTATATATATATATATATATATATATATATATTATATACGAGGCATGTTTTTTATGTAAGTACCGTTTTGCGATTCCGCCGCCGCAGCGCTACGGTCGGCGTTCCGCGCATGCGCGCTGGTTACCTACATCTCTTGTCTACGCACTGACGCCATTACAGTCTGATTCTTCATTGTATACGTTGTTTACTGAGTGTTTAAGATGCCTCCGACAATCGTGAGTCCCGCCGATTGTGAAGTACGGGCTGTTATACGATTTCTTAGTGCTAAAGGCGTAAAACCGATCGATATTCATCGTGAGATCTGTGAAGTTTACGGACAAAACATTATGAGTGATGGAATGGTAAGGAAATGGGTGAGAGCATTTAAAGATGGCCGCACAAATGTGCATGATGAAGAACGGAGTGGGCGTCCTTCGGTCTTTAATGAAGATTTGATGCAGAAAGTGGAAGAAAAGGTGAGAGAAAACAGACGCTTTACAATTTCATCAATGTGCGACTGGTTTCCTCAATATTCTCGTAGTGTTTTGTATATATATATATATATATATATATATATATATATATTATATATATATATATATATAATATATATATATATATATATATAATATATATATATATATATATATATATATATATATATATAATATATATATATATATAATATATATATATATAATATATATATATATATATATATATAATATATATATATATATATATAATATATATATATATATATATATAATATATATATATATATATATATAATATATATATATATATATATATATATATAATATATATATATATATATATAATATATATATATATATATATATATATATATATATATATATATAATATATATATATATATATATATATAATATATATATATATATATATATATATATATATATATATATATATATATTATTTATTTGTGTTCATTTCGTTTTTTTAAAGTCGGGTTATTTTGTCTGTCTTCTACTGAAGAAGAGGAACTAGCGTTTCCTCGAAAAAGCTGCATGCTGCTTTGCTTTATTAATTTGTGCTTAATTGCTTTGTTTGAGTGTTTTCTTTAGCCTTAGTTTTACTTTTTAACAATATAAAAAATAATCACTAATAAATTTGACATTTCTTATTTATTCATTTATCATAATAAATTTGACAGATTCTAGCCAACATAAATCAAATGATTTAAGAAATTAAATGTATCACCGCAGTGAAGTGGAGTATAATCATCCCAGATTTTATGAATTTGTATATAGAACAAACCAGTAAACAGCGAAACTTTCAATTATACATATATGGAAGATAGAAGAAGTGTCATAAGAAACTAATATGCATACATTTGTTAAGAGTTTTTTTTTCAGGAAGATATCCGTAACAATTCTTATAAACTCACACAAATTAAAATGTCTAGAACGTTATATTTTAACTAGGATGCTTAAAGTCGAATATTAAGAAAGTTTCAATAGAGTTGCATTAAGTTGGAGTGATTATTTTTTATGTTAAGCGTACAGAAAGAAAACCTAAATTAAACTCCTCTCCCCCCCCCCCCCTAAAAGCAACAGCGAAAAATAATAGTTACTTCAGTTAGATTGGCGCCTTTTTTTACTTTATTTCAAGACGTCCCATTTTCAAAAATAAAATGCAGTTGAATGACAGTTCGTTCAAAAGTAATTCAAGAATTAAGTCTGAATCGAAAGATTATTCCTCTCCCATTCATGCTTCGATATGATATTGCACTTTTTACAAGTTGGAAAGAACTTTTATGAAAGACGTTGTGCCGGCTGCTTCTAGAAGATATCTTGCAACATGTCAGAGGAAAAAGATTAGACAAGCTTAAATCAAGAAGGAACTACTCAAGAGCTTAAAATATTTTTAACATTTAGTTTTCTCAAAGGGAATTTTCCGTATACAAACTAACTTTAGATGAATGCGAGACTTTAAAGAAAAACCGTGGAATTTTTCAACTTATTTAATTCTTTTTCTTCATTGTGTATATTTGAAATCGATCAGTTCTTAAAGTCTGATAGAAAAGGTGATGGAATTAAAAAAAATATCGTATAACACTTGAGGGGAGGATAAACATTGAATAAATGTATATTAAAAAGTCTGATATGGGCAGCACATGACTGTCACTCCATAATTCAATGATTTTACGTCTCTCACAACGAAATAAGAGTCTTAAAGATCCACATCAAGATGTGCTTAGTATTGATTTAATTTGAATTTGATAGTTTTAAAAATCTATAAATCCTTATTCATACTTGTAAAATTCTCGTCAATATACAATAAGGTGCTAAAAATATCCTGTGAAATAAATAACAGTTGACAAATTCTCTGGCTTTGTAATACAAAACTACAAAATGTAACTTCTCTCACGAATGGAATGAACTAAATCCGCTAGAATTATGTTACATATTCGATGCATAATATTGAACATGAAAAATGAACCTATTGGATGATAGAAACTACGTTTTTAGTTTTATTTAATTGTGAATTTTTTAAGCGTGCAATACCTCGACAAATGTTCATGCTAGCGTTAGTTTATGTCATTGGTTTTTAAATAAAAAATTACGTCTGAAACAATTATATATTTAGCATTATTTAAGGTCTACTTTTTAATGCCTATTGGGGAGGGGTCATTGAACATTCGATCGAGTACTCCTGTATTCACTAGTATTTTAATTGTTTCCCAGTATTGTAATAATAATAAACTTTATTTTGCCACACAATATACACAACACATGCAAGCAATTTATACTTATAAGTAAATGTGTAACAGGAGGGTAAGGAACTGCTGAAAATGGCTCTTTAGAAAGTCGCTTTTTTATTGTAATACTCTTAATAAATTACAGTTTAAACGCTTCATTTCTTCGTAAGAAATTGAATTCATAAACTCACGGGCACACATACTGACAAACATACACACACACTAACAAATATGAACACACACTAATATACAAACACACACTAATATACACACACATTAATAAACACACAGACATCACTTTAGAAACGTTCGTTTCGAGTTCACTGATCCTTAAAACGTGATGTTCCGTCAAATACTCGCATTCCGGTTTTCAACCCATCACACTGCTTTCCCCATGCATTATATTATGTATGTAGGGAAAAAAAGAAATTTTAATTTGATGTGTGTCACATGTTTTTAAATAGTGGAATAGTATGATATTCACAGATCCTACCTATAGACATTCCCAAAATTATGATTGAGCTATTTTATCATATAACACTATATGACTTTAGGAACTTCTCCTATAATAACGTAACAGTCCTATAATAACGCAGCAAGTGTAGTAAGTGGAAACGTAGTCTTTAATCTTTTAACTATAATTTGTAAAGAGCATTGCTGCCTGAAACGGGAATCGAACCCTGGGTTTCCGAACTGTCCAGCCGACTCTCTATATCTAATTGCAAGCTCTTATCGTCGAAGTGGACTCTGCGTTCTTCACCCTCTAATGTCAGATTGACGGGCAACTGACAATCTGATTGACAACCTCCTGCTATTTTAACCTCAGGTTAGCCTACTGCTACTACTATTTTTACTCAGATTAGTATCTTGCATGTTTGTTATCCCCTGAATTTGAAATCGGCACTCAATTTTCCAGAGTCCACTGAATCCATACAAGTCGTACTAGGGTCACTTTCAGAGCTTCGACATCTTTCCATTAACCTACAGGGTTGATTTATTGGGGCTCCATTGTAAAGAGCATTGCTGCCCCAACCTGGAATCGAATCCTGGATCTCCGAACTGGCCAACCGACGCTCTACCATTGAGCTACTGAGACGAAATTGCAAGCTCTTATCGTCGATGTGGGCTCTGCAAATTTTGAGCACAACATGTAAACAATCATAATTATTTTACTAGAGAACATCACCAAGAATAATATAAATCCTCTCATTCGAATAATAAACTAATGTCACCACATCTGCCATTTTATGGCAGGGAATTGCTGCGCTTGTATAACACATAATTTTTTTTGAAGAACGCGAAGCTTCTAGTCAATATACGAACTGTGTCTGGTTTTAGCTACGATATTTAAAATGATGGAACGTTTTATTATTTATAATATAGTTTAAAGTATATCATGATTAACAATTTACTAAACATTCTGGAAAGTATCTTTAAATATATTCTAATTGATAAATAATTAAAAAATAATACTGATCAAACGAAGAGGAATCAACAGGAAAATCTGCAATTTCATGAAAATAATTTATAAAGAAAATAAATTATAAAGCATTATTTCAGTGTGGAATCGAACCACTGATCTACTGCTGGCAAGACAACTCACAATCCATTGAACTATGGAAATAATTATTTTTAAGTGAACCCTGCAGTATTATCACTCAGATTTCAAGTGAAGAAGTAATTTTTGATCTGTATTAACTATTCATTACTTAGCTTTTTAATACAGGATATTATACATTCGAAGAGCAGCTCCTCTGTGAATTGACACATTTGTGTTCATGTTAAAAGCGTTATAACCATGGAAGTAATCAAACGAATTACACAGAATTTGGTAATCTTATTTGAATGGGTAATAACCTGGAGTTTGTGACGTTGCAGCCTGATCTAGTTATAAGAAAGTTTGAATTTGTGTTATAGTTTTCTGATAATAATCGATATGTGTTAATTTCTAGGGTAACACATGCTTGAGATATATCACATACATTTCATTTAACCCAGTTATTCAATATCCCCAATGATATCATTCAATGAATTTTGATTAGAATTAAAATTTAAGTGAAAAGTAAGGGGGCTACGGAAGACAGAGCTAGCTGACGAAATTTATTTGCGCTTTTAGATCACACATGTAGGTATTTTATGTATGCACTCAAGAATGATGTGAAAAAACAACAGTCCTGCTCTCACAGTTAGGGTTACAGTGACACAATTTCGAAATTTTCAAATGGCGACACCTGCTTTTTTTATTGGAATGTGATCTTCACAGTGAAAAACCATAAATGGCGTTGAAATGGTACCTGCAGCACGAAAAACGCCGGCGCTAGGCAGATACTAAGATAAAAGTGAAACCAACCGTGGCGTTCATCAGAACACGAATTTATGTTCCATTGACGTCACATTTCACATCGTGTGTTCGGCTCAGAACCCAGCCTGCTGAATCTCCTTCGAAAGGAGAAGAGACCAAGGTATGCAGACTTCCAGGTTCGGCATAAGATACCGTCATGGCTGTCGTCATCGCCGTAAGAGAATGAAAAGGTATTGTGATTTGAGTACCGCTTGCTTTCTTGCACTTTGACTTGACCAACATGACGCTTACAGTGAAACAGCGACGTCTGGTAAAGCTCTCTTACCTGAATGGACAAAATGCCGCAGTGGCATTGCGTGTATACCGCCCAAACCATCGGCTACGAGGAGGTCCATGTTCTGTAGTAGCTGTACATGACTTGATATGCAGATTTAAAGAAACTGGTTGTACATGCGATCGATCTCGGCCTGAACGACCGTCCATTCCTGTCGAGGTTGTTGCAAAAGTGCATGAGATGATAAGCGAAGGTCGTATTGCAAGTGCAAGCGGTGTTTCACGCGTGCTAGATTTGCCGAATTCTACTGTCCGCAAAATTCTGCGCTCTGTTCTCCACATGTTTCCGTATCAGTTCCAGCGTGTCCAGATGTTGCAAGCGGGTGATAACCAACTACGCTCAGATTTTTCTAATGAATTTCTCATCCGGTATGACAATGATAACAGATGGCCTTTAGGCATTCTGTGAATGGACGAGGCACATTTCTCCTTGACTGGTAACGTGAATTCGAAGAACTGCGTACGCTAAGCAGACCCAAATTCCCATGATGTGGTCTCATTTTCGTTATACCAAAGGAAAGTGACTGTGGTGCGAGATAACAAGCAACTTCATCCTAGGCCCTTATTTTTATGAAGAGGTTACTGTCGCAGGTCTACGCATATATTCGGTAATGAGTGGTAGCTATGAAGCAATGTTGTCCAATTACGTCATTCCCGAATTGCAACAGCGAAATGACCTATCTGACGTCTTGTGGGTGAAAGATGGCGCTCCCCCACACATGGGGTCTTTTGTGAAACGTTTATTGACACAACAGTGTGGTGACAGAATTATCTCCCGCCATTTCATGTTTCCGTGGCCACCCAGGTCCCCCGATCTCACTCCAATGGATTTCTGACTGTGGGGATACATGAAATCCAAAGTGTATGCACGTAATCCGCAAACTATATTTGATTTGAAAGATGCCATCACACGTAAGGTTCAGATTCCTCTTACCGTGGTACGAGCTTCAGTGCTATCCACCATCTGCCGCATGCAAAGTGTCATCGTGTGTGAAGGCGGGTACGTGGAACATTTGTGAAACACAATAAAATGTTTTGCTTTTCTGTCGCTGATCTGTCCGTATTGGTTGTTTTCACTTTTTTCTTAGTCTCTGCCTAGCGCCGGCGTTTTTCGTGCTGCATGTACCGTTTCAACGTCATTTATGGTTTTTTACTATGAAGATCACATTCCAATAAAAAAAGTAGGTGTTGCCATTTGAAAATTTCGAAATTGTGTCTCTGTAACCCTAACTGTAAGAGCATAACTGTGTTGTTTTTCCATATCATTCTTGAGCGCATACCTTAAAATACCTGTATCCAAAATTTCTGTTCGTTTTCTTGAACGGTATGATCGCCAGGGTCTCATATATTGGCAAAGTTTTATTTTGTAATTACCCTGTATATATCAGTTTATAGATATAAATTTTAAATTCGAGTTTTTTCAAGACTTAAAAAATGATAATATCAAGTTATGTACAAAATTTCATTCATATCGGTCGAGATGTAGTTTATCAACGAAACTTTTGCACACACTCAGATTAGAGAGTCTGTGGATTCAATCGGTGTACAATGGAACACAGTTAGATATTCTCCATAAATGTGTTCCATTGTACATGGATTGGACTGTCTTCTAACGTACGCAATGTGGTGCAAATCATCTGTATCACAGTAATTTACGAAATAGTGCAATATTTTGAAAAGTTTTCCCGCAAGCTTTACATCGGTTATTTCAAGTGGCATTCCTTTTATTTTCTTTTAAAGCAATTTTTCTTTCTATATATTTGTTTTATTACGTTAAGATGTAAGTTCTCCCTTTTTCCTTCATCTAATAAGTTGGAAATAGTACAATAAAGTTGTCTTTCAAATGAAACATTTCATGAAAAAAAAAGGAAATGGGCAAAATCTATATCAGTTGTTTGCACGGTAGTTCAGAGTTGAGTGCTTAAAGGCGATTCCTGATTATCAGGGTAAATAAATTGAGTTTTTTTCGAATAGTTTTTAAGTTATTGTATCGATTATTTTCTGAGTTACTGTGAAAGTTTAATACATTTCTGTCACTGTTTTTCTATATTCATATTTACTGTTACTTTAATTGTCAACAAAAATTTATGATCATAATCAAACAATTTTTCAAGTAATATTTAATTAGAGTGAATAATTTACAACTGTGGTCTTAAACATCTTGACAGTTCTTTTAACTATATATGATTGCTTAACCCTTTTTTACTGAACCACAAAGCAATTTTTGGTCATTTGTTTTAATTCTTATTACTTAACGCTCTGTTATCTATCTACAATGCGATAATAAATTATTTTATATTGATTATAGTATAGTTATTATGTATTATTTATCGGAATATATTCTATATAGGAATTTTTATCGTTTAGAAATAAATATTTGAAAACAGATATCCGGTTATAAAGAATTTTGTCTTTCCTAAAGCAGATTCATTGCATCCCTATGAGTTCTGAACCACTAGTTGGAGAATAACTGTCTACGTAAATAAATGTTTGTAATGAACTTTTGTCAGAGAGGAATATAGACACCGATCTCTGATAGACCAGCCAATGTTCTTATAACGAGCTACTGAAATTTTCAGTATCTGGAGCGAACCTTACAATATTCAAATTTAAAATCTATGTGGAGTTTATGATCTGTACGACCTAATCTTTCATTTGCTGTTTTACATAGGGTGTCATTCTATTCGACATCATTCTTTATGGATTGATATAGATGATATAAATATCACATAAATTCCAATTTCAGTATTATTCAGACATCAATCATTGCATCTAGTCTGCAGTATTAAGTTGCCTTCAAATCATTATAACGAACTTTCATTTCAAGAAGAAATCAAATGACAGATCTTCGACTAGCTTCTCCTATTCTGATACTACCGCCGGATGTAGGCTCCAACCGCACAAGTATTGTGTTTCCATTGTCCCCTATTCAGAACAACAGTCCGACAGTTTCAGACCCCATGGGTCTGTAGGTTCTAAACTACGCTATCTAAGCATCTGGTAGGATGGAGTCTTCTTTTCACCCTATGTCAATCTAGTTTGATAAACGTTAATTATTTGCTAAGATGTATCGTGTGATCACCATAAGTGCTCAGTGATATGATTCTACCAGCTTCTAATAATCGATACATTAAGCTTATTCGATGGTTATAGTTCTGTCTACATTTAAAGTGGATTCAACATGATATTTTTTTCAGATGACACCCTGCAAAGCTGCTGAAACCTATTCAGTAAGTGCTACGACATACATTTCGATCTAAATTTCGAATTTGAAAGTTTTCTAGAAACTATTAAGATTTCAATTTTTTATAAAAACATATATGGAAAACTGTTAAAAGAATTGTTAATGTTGTAGCTATCCATTACAATGAATAATAATTATTTATTATTATTTAATTATTATGTATCAGCTATTGATTTAATTTCACGATCTGATCATTGCATATTTGCTGTGTCAATCCGTATATTGTCAAACTTCAAAAGACTAATTTGCAGGGAGAGGAAAATAATTTTGCTTGATAAAATGTAGCTTATTGATGTGAATAAATAGCAAAGTAGTGTGATTGAGAATGTCTTCGACTGATATTTATATTAAAAACAAATTAAATTATCGTATTGGCGAAGAAGAATTGAAAGCAAAATTGTATAAATATGCTTGACATTATTTATTGAATAGCCAGTGTCATATTTTATAACAAAACCCGTCAATTATCTTTGCGTAAATTACTTTTTGTCCTAAAAAAGTTCACAAGTTATTGTCATTATTTAAAAATCCATTCATATAGACGTCATTAAAAATCAGTTTAGCGACAATTCACCAAGCGAAAAAAAATCATATTTCTTTGAGCAATTAACTATAATTTCACTCAATATAAAAGCATCTAATATGCCCCACACCTGACTTTTACCATAGATTAATAAATTTCGATATTTTTAGGGAACAATATGTAAAGAACCTTTCTGTTCCAACCGGGAATCGAACCCTGGATATCCGAATTGGCCAGCTGAAGCTCTCCCGTTGAGCTACAGGGACAAAATTGCAAGCTCTTATTGTTGAAGTGGACTTAGCAAATTGCTCAAATTTGAGTTATCTAATAACTATATTTTGCTGACAATCAGTAAGGTTTTTGTTATTACCAATCAAAGGAAGCATTCGATTTTCGGTTTGCCTAATTTGTTCTAGAGATATGGTGATCACACACTCTTGGATAGATATATATCATTGACAAAATACTTCATTCGTAACCAAGAATACCTAAAATGTGAAAATTCATGAAATTCATGAAAAGTGTTTAATTTTGACTCCATTACAATACTTTCCCTTTGCGTATACTTTATGTGTTTGGGAAAAGTGAAAAGTCAAAGAAGAAACATCAATCATGCTTAAAGCATTGATTATGAAACACTTTCCAACTTCAATGCAATTTTATTTAAACATGTCTAAAATGCAATACATTCCTCGGTAATATTTTAAAACTTCTCACAATACTACATAGATTTATTATATTTGAAAACTTAAACCTTCATCGAAAAAAATGAACTTCATTCAAATGACGGCATTGAAATATAAATTGCCTGGTTTAAACATCTCTAAAATGTAATATATTACTCGGTAATAATTTTAAAATTATCATAATACCACGATAATTTATTATGTTTAAAAACTTCATCGAAAACAACTGAAATGCATTCAAATGACGTCATAGAAAAAATAACACGCCTGGCTATCTCTAAAAAAGCAGCATTTCATTCATAAATAATTTCCCATTCATGTCATTCATCACAATACTATAATAATTTATTTTATTTAAAAATTAAGACCCTGGAGCTACAAGTAATTTAACTCTATGCTTAAAACTTCATCGCAAAAAATCGTTCTTCTCTCGGTAAAGTTAATGAATATTTCTTTCATATCAGCTATGCAGACTCCATGAGCTAAATTCTTTTGCGTTTAAAAAATACATCAATTCCTATACAACCCATCCTACATATTTTGTTGTTTACATTTTACATAAGTGAAAAATAGGCTTCGTTGTAGAAATAATCAAATTTGGATGAGCATTTAAACTCATATATATTGTAATTGCGTTGTTTTAGTATGTAGATGCACAGAATTTAAACTAAAATAAAATGGTTTTAGGACGAATACAACACTCACTATGAAATAGGGAACACAAAGAACTTTAAAAATCACGATTTTGAGACAAGATGGATGCCATATATCATTTTGAAGTGGATCACGTGATACTTTCATATCATGGTCACGTGATCGTTTCATATAAGAGGTGTTATTATTATTTTAATTTTTATTTAAAAAAATACTGAATATATTTCGCTGAATTTTTTTTATATATTTTATGGAACAATTTGAATATTACCTAAAAATTTCGAAGCAATTTGTGAATTTTAAATCCGCTTAAAAAATGTTTGAAAAATTAGGTCCCATAGGGCTCAATGTATTTCATTTTTTCAACCCGGGTTCAATCCAAAACTAATTCGGTGATATTATTCATTTATATTCCCATAGGTCCTACAGACCGTCTGAACAATATACTAAAATTTCATTTTCATTAAGTCATTTTTTCGGCAGTTATCGTGCTAACGGACAGACAGACAGACAGACAGAATGAACAAAGTCATAAACACTTTTCAACTTTGTTGTAAAGTGTTAAAAAGGAAGTTATATCTTCTTAACATGAGATTTTCTATTCTGCAATTAGAAATAAGATAGCGATATACACGCTATCTTCCAAGTTGAAGACTAGGGGAAAAAGAAAGAAAGCGATCGAAATCCTTCCTCATCAGGTGTTTTCAGGAGACTCTTATGCACTGGTTAAAAGCAATTTCTAATTTTCTTTAGAACGAAATTAAGAGTTTCTCTTTCTTTTCGAAATGCTATAAAAAGTTTATACCATTCTTACAATATGTTACGTGATATTTATTGTTAGTTAATGGTATGTGACATTTATTGTTACTTATGGTATGTGACATTTATTGTTAATTCAACCACAGACAAGAAGACAGTAATTTAATAAAATTCTGTAATGTAGAGTTTATATCATTTAGTAAGTACTAAAAATCCTCTGTAAGTAACAAAATATTTCATATAGCGAATCATATTTAGGCGTGTTGTAGTCCTTAATTGAAAAAGGATATTTTATACCGAAATTGTAAACCCCTGTTTGTAAAAATTGCAACACCATCAAGGAATTATCAGAATTGAATGAAATTTTTTCAGCAAACGACCTGTAATAATACAAATAAACGATTAAATACAAAGCAAAAAAAATAATATTTCATGTCTAAAATCAGTATTTGGTGAAGCCACCACGCGTTGCAATAAGTTCTTCTATACGACGTGGTATCGAATCAAACAGATTTTGAATTTGCACCTAAGGAAGAGCATTACAGAATGCTTCTATCCGAACCCAAAGTTCAGCTTTATTAGCTGCAGGACGAGCGTTATGAGCGAGACGTCAACCGACGAAATCCCAGACATGTTCATTATGCGACTTATCCGGTGAATAGGCAGGCCGAGGAAGAAGCTGTATCTGTTGTGCTAAAAAGAAGTTTCGAACATTCCTAGCAACATGTGTACTGGCATTGTCCTGTTGAAATACAGCTCCAGTAAGGCGTTGAAGGAAGGGTACGACTTTGGGCTCCAGGACTTCTCTGATGCACTGGTTGCTGTTGAGATTATCCACAATTCTTAGCAGCTAGCTGAGATCGTCCAAGATATCCAGTGGCGCCCAGACCATCACACTTGTCGTTCGTCCAGTATGACATTGGATAATACACTCCGAAAGGTGACGTTCACCGTTATAGCGTCTAACGTGGATGCGGATATCACCGTAAGTCAACCTCCAAAATCGGGATTCATCAGAAAAAACGACTTGTTGCCAATCGTCACGTTATGTCTTTTGTAGCCTCAGTTGTCGATGGTTTGACATCAGGTGAATCCTGCACAAAGTAATTCTTGCACGCAGTATACGGTGCAGCAGACGTCGAAGAGTGTTGGAGCAGACAGTGACACACCTGTAGTCGTGCTTTAACGTTCTGCTAACTGTTGAGATGCATCTGTACGGTCTATAACTACCACACGGATGAGGTATCTACCATCCTGTGCTGACATAACATTTCTTCACCCATTGCCGGATTTGCGACTCGTCCGGTTCTCTTCATTCCACTGCTTCCACACTCGCATCACTGTCGTGGCATTGCGCTCCATACAAGTTACTATTGCACGATAAGAAAAATCTCCTTCATGAAGGCTGATCATTCGTCCCCGTTCAAACTTCAGAACTTGCTCATATGGCGCCTTCTATCGCCGTAGAGGTATATAGACTTTTCATTAAACGTTTACAGCTGGCAGAAAACCATAGACTATTTACAACGTCCCTCTACAGCTCTCTATTTATACGTTTAAGGAGCAGTTCAGAGGGCACTACTAATCCCACGCATGCTCGGTGACTCTGAAATTCTTATCATTTGCATAGCACACCTTAATTTGCATTTCTTGTAAGTTCCAGCTAAATCGCGTGATTCCTTGACGGTGTTGCAATTTTTACAAACATGGTTTTATTATACTAGCAATGTGCGAGCGGAGCCAAGTGTATATTTACTTCATGACAGTAGCTTTATTTTCAGTACCCTGAATCTTGACTGATTTAAAGCGAGAGGAATAATTTTTTCATAGTTGTCATGGGGCATGCCTAAAGATAAAAACAAAAAATTGAAGTAATAAAATCAGTAGAATTTCATGGAAAGAAAAATGCTCCTGAAAACTGCCTTTTTGAACGATTATTGTTTTTCTATTTATTTTTGCTATCTTTGTTGTTCCTGTTATCTTTGTTGCTCTTACTGTTCTTGTTGTTTATTTTGTTCTTGTTGTCGTTGCGATTTCTGTTGACAGGCCTACGACCTACTGCAGGCCTAGGAAAAGAAAATTGGTTGAAACCTGCAACAAGTAATGTACAGAGGCACAGATATGTGTAATCGCTACAAGCCTGAAGTAAGTCATGCAGAAAGAGACATTATGGTCGAACACAAACTCGTCAAATTTATCTGAGATTTGTAGCATACCATTCATTTCATACATGTATAGAATGTGTGTGTATATTGTCCATAGGTATGTAGTTGAAAGAACCAGTAGTGATGTTGCATTAGTAATAATTTTATTCCAAATGATCTAATAAGAGTTTCACATAAAAATGCAATCAATAAGCTAAATTACCAGCTATATAGTGTGGACAATTGTATCCACAGTAATATTAAACGGCAGTAATGGACTTTATTTTTTAAAATATTGATCCTAGACATATACTTGTTTTTAAAACATTTTCTTGAGATATTAAGACATTTTTTAAAGCTATTTCTAAGTTTCTATAATAAGGTGCAGAATTTTAGAAAAATAAGCTCAACTCTGTGGATGGTATTTCTGAAAAAATTGGAAATCTGATGTTTTATACTTTAAAAAACGAAATACATGTTTTAATTGTTAGAATATTTTTGCAACTTCGTAAGTTAAAATAAAACAGTTCTATTTCTTTATCGAATTTATACCATTAGTATCTCTATACCATTGACGAATATCTGCTTAATACACATTTTGACCAACATTATAAGAATGCTCAAATGTCTATATAATACATATTTGTTCTCAAAATTCATATTTGTAAGTCTGCAATAAGAATGGTAAAAGGAACTAAGTCAGTACATACACTTTTTATTATTTTCGTGAATTTCTATTTTTAAACTTACTTTCTTTATCTTTTTGATTTTAATTAATGAAGTCGTACGGAATAATTGGATTTAATTAACGGATTTTCAAATATAGACAAAACTGTGACCAGAACCATTTTTTACAGTCTGTCGTGTTAAGAACTGAGGAAAATCGTAAACAGAAGTATTAGACAATAAAGTTAATTAAATTTTATAATTAGTTAAAATCTTAAATTTTAAAACTACGATTTAAACATTTTGAACGTACGATAATTTTATTATTAAAAGCATTGCTTGAAAAATCCAATTAAATTAAAATTACCGTATTTTATATTTTATTTTATTCCTGTTTTTTTGTTCTAAGAGTTCTGATTTATTGCATGTAGTTTCGATTGAAGCATATGTATGCATTTATTTAGGGCTAGTTAATTTTATACCATCAGAGTAAAATTCGAAATTAGTGCTAAGATTTAGCGTGAAACACTCAGATACGTAGTCAAATGTATTCTTCTTAAATGGAATTAAAACTCCTCAATTAAAAGAAGAAATCGATGTGTCCGAAAGAATATGTGTTTTAAAAAGTTATTTCAGTCTTTTTACTGTTATAAAAAGTATTTTTATCACTACAGTATACCGATAAAATACTTTTTAAGATTTCCATTCTTGTTATTTTCATCTTTTTAAGACATTGTCCTTTTAGTGCATTCTATGCTTTCTTTCACAAAAGTAACAGAGACATATTTTTTACTAGTATATACTTTTTACAATCCAGCTTTTTAGGGCTTGTTTACAACTTTCACCCAGAAAAAGATTTTAAAAATCGTATCCCGAGGACATTTCTTTGCTTCTTTCAAGATTTGACACGCGTTCAACATTTCTGATTTTTCTTCAAGTTTCTAAGCTTAAAAAATAAGAGAATACCTAAATCCTCACTCGATAAAGCTGGACATAGAACCTAAAGAAAAATGTTTGACTTACGGAAGCAAAATGTTTATAAATAATGGTATACCTGAACAAAGACATTTCAAATACACAAACAGCCCCGAAAGTATTATGATCGAAACATCAGGTACATCCAATTTTAAAATCGCATAATAAACAGAGAAATTGAAATAATTGATTTTTTCCATTAGGTGGCAGTAATGTACCCTCAAAATATATCAGAATTATCGTCTGCAATTTTTAATACACTAGACCATAATTACAGACATTTGTTTATCAATCGAAATACATGACGTTTTCTCAGAGTGCAATAACTTTTATTTTAGAGGAATATTTTTCTAGACATTCTTATAATGGTATCAACGAAGAGTTTCATGAGTTCATCCATGCTCTAAAACTTCTTATAATCTAACAATTAAGAGGTTAGTAAAGAAAGTGTTTTTGAGAAAGTGAATATGTGTGTGTGCTGCAGGCAAAGCGCAAAAATACATTCCTTCGGGGTAAAATGGAATTATTAAATTGTTAGGGGTTTTAGAGCATGGGTATTTATTTCTTCTAAAACTCTTCAATGATATCTATATAAATAAAATTGAAAATCTGTCTGTCTGTCTGGCTGTCTGTTTGTCCCATCATCACGGGAGAACGGCTGAACCGAATTTGGTGAAATTTTGTGGGTAGCCTAGAAATAGCCCCACTTAAAATTTAGTCTATGGTTGGAATTTCTACGACCAGTGGTTCTCGAGATATTGGTAAAAAACGAAACTTTCGTTTGTCTCATCATCACGAGAGAACGGCTGAACTGAATTTAATGAAATTTTGTGGGTGGCCTTGAAATAGCCCCCCATAAATGTTGCCCAAGTTTCAAGTTTCTAAGACCAGGGGTTGTCGAGATATTAAAGAAAAACGGAACTTTTTTTATAGGAGTTCTACTCTCCAACTCCGTGGTTTATCCAAACGGAAAGGATAAAAATCGTTTGTTTAAAGCGTCAAAGGGAATTAAAACTTTATTTTTGAGTTTGATGCAGGATTTTTGCATTAAATAGTCACTATCTGAAAGCATGAATTGTTTGAAACATAAATTTAAATGGAAAAATCTACCTCCATGTTTTTACATGTATTAACCTCCATGTATTTCACAAGCTTTTACTCAACGATTAGAAGTATAAAGAAATTAAAATGGTTATTTAATTTCGCATTTTATGAGGAAGATTCTATCTTATATCATGTTGCTCGGCAAGGGAATGGAATTAAATGTGTTTGTTAATGATTATTATTATTTTTTCTATTTGTATAATAAATAAATGGATGTAAAAATATATTTTATAAATGAACGATGTGATTGTTATTTTAATTATATATATTGCGGACTGCGTACAGTACTTTTATTTATTTTAGCAGAGAGGTTTCAAGCTCATGTATTGTGTTTAGCTAATAAACTCATAATAAATGAACGGTTTGATTGTTCTTTTAATTATATATATTGCGAACTGCGTACATCACACTTTTATTTCTTTTAGCAAAGAGGTTTCAAAGCTCATATATTGTGTTTAGCTAATAAACTCATGTATTGTGTTTACCCAATAAATTCATTTAGCCGATGGTTGAAGCAGAAAATGAGTAAAACGGATGTATGTATCATCTAATACAATTTTAGTGTTTTCATTTAGTATATATACAGACGGGATATGGATATTTTATTCTTCAGATCTGTAAATTTAGAGCTACGAATTTAGCGGAATATCTCTAAATAACTTGGTAACTTTTCTTAAACTTTACCAAATTAGAGGAAATATCTCCAAATTGATAAAAATGACCCAAATCAATGAAATTAAATTTGTTTTTTTAGAATAGAGTACTGAAATGATGTTTCTGTAGCATTTGTCGGTCAGTCCATTCATCCTACTTAGTAACGCATTTAACTATTTTTTTTAATATTACTAAATTGATAAAAATATTTGTAAATCCATAAAAATATCATGGAGACGAAAATGTCGCCAAACCTTCCATGGAGATCACATTATTCAGACGACATGATATCCATCAATTTATTTGAAGCAGATGATATCATGTCGCTTAGCAACGGACCCAATGTGTTATGTGTCATACGATTTTTATTAAATCTAATAAAAATATGTATATAAAATAAATTTCATTGACATTGCATTTTTGACTGGATAATATCAATTACGGTCTTCAGGTTTAAATACCATTATTATTGATATTTCGGGGACAGTTGATTCAGGAATTATTGATATTTTCAAATTATTATGCCATTGTTTCATTATGACGAAAATTGTTGAAACTCATATATAGTACGTTGTACAAGTAATCTTCTACAAATGCACGGGTATATCTTCTAATCTACGAGAATATATGTAGTACAGGTATATTGGCAAAATTTTTATATATATTGGCATATATTGGAATCAATAACGACCTTCTGGTATTAAGATTACGGGGATTTTTGATACTTTCAATTTATTACGTCATCTTTTTTATTTTGGTAAATATTTTTAAGACTCATATTACAATATGTTTAAGCTTCTACTAACACACTGGCATATTTTCTAATTTGCGACAATATAAGTAGTACGTGGTTGCATATATTGATTCAATTCTTTTTTTTGTGTGTGAATTTGTTTACAAAAGGGGCCAAGATATTTTATTCTTCAGATTTGCCCGTGAAGATAATTTTGCATAGTGAGAACAGATATTCTTAAACTTCTCTTTATGAGCAATAAATTAAATATTTTATCTGAATTTGCACATGATTGCGAATTATAAGTTTTTTTATATAATATACTCCGTACGAAGGACGGGTATGCTGCTAGTTAATAATAAAATGGTTAGTGAAATATTAGATTAAAATGAAAATTCTTTCATTCATAGAAAAGCCATGTTCTTCGGTTGATAAAAAATAAGTCTATGTAATTATCGTCTGACTAATTAAAAATATCAGACAATATTTCTGATATAGTTTTGAGGATATATTAGTGCTAATTGAAAAAAATAAATCTACTGATGTAATTTCTATGCACATTATAAGATTTTAAAATTTAATCTGGCTACATTTTGATGACCCTGTACTATGTACATTGTACGATCTTGCAATTATTCTCCTATTCTCCCGGTTCAACAAAAATAATTGACGAACGGGTTTTGCCCTCATCAGTATTAAAAGAGCCATTCACTATCAGCAGGAAAGCTCCATATGTGCCGCAATTTTTAATGTATCTCTGACTGTTTACTTGATACTATATCTTGTTTGCAGCTTAAATAAGTTTTCTTTTTCATAAGGCAACGTACTGCATTTTAAAACGCAAACATCTATATGAAATTCCATAAAACTTAAATATCTTACAAATGATTTGTCACAGAGTAATGAGTTTTTAATTTGTGTCATCGTTAAAAGATGCTTATAAAACAAGCATTTAATAAATACTCTTAAGCACACTTTCTATTTTATTTCAAATGTTGACGGTTTTGGGGATGATTTTGCAAAAAAAAAATTTAATCATACCAAAATCTAATTAGCATCAGGATAATTTACAAGTGACTTACGTACTAAATTTTACGGAATTCCATTGACTAGTTTTTTTAATTGTAACGAAAACCATTGTCACCTCCTCAACATTCTATAAAGCTTAATATCTCTAAAATGGTCCCACCTAGAGTAATGACATTGGCCTTATTCGTTTTTCCGTTAAAATTTAAGTATAAAACAAACATTTAAATTAATATATTTCAGCATATTTTATCTTATATTTCAGAGTTTGACCATTTTGTGGGTTATTTCTATTTTCTAAAAGGCAGATTTTATTTTCTGAATCGTGTCAGAATCTAATAAGTACCAGGATATCAGACAAGTCACTCACCTATCAAATTTTGTGGAATTTCGTCGAATATTTTTTAGCTAGAATGGATAGATTCATTTTACAGACACACACATATGGATAAGACAATAATTCGTCGTATCCATACATTAATATTAAATTAAACCAGTCGACCACATTGAAAATCAGGGGCGCATTTAAGGCGAGTTTAGGGGGTTCAACCCTAATCCCCTCGAAATTGAAAAGTTTCAAAAGTACTTCATGTCTACAAACCTACAAAAAGCACATCTAGAAACCTGCACCGAATATTGGTTGCAGCCAATAGAATGGATAAGAACAAATAACTGCTGACCATCATCTGTAGAACATATTATCCGTTAGAAAGGAAACGTGTTAGATGGAGCGTGACATACAAATCCAAAGTGCACCGTTGCTAAAAATTTCACCAGTGTTAAGCCCCTATTACACGATAGTAA
Source organism: Amaurobius ferox (assembly GCA_951213105.1). Taxonomy (NCBI): domain Eukaryota; kingdom Metazoa; phylum Arthropoda; class Arachnida; order Araneae; family Amaurobiidae; genus Amaurobius; species Amaurobius ferox. The sequence goes on along the minus strand of OX578137.1, from coordinate 40,838,634 downwards.
TTTGGGACAACAAACCGTTCGCAAAATAGCTTTGGGACGTTTGTGACATCACTCCACACAGCACAGAATGAAAGTGACTTCACTCCAAGCAGCAAATGGAGAGCTTCCTCATTTGCTGCTAAGAGTGATGTCACTTTCGTTCTGTCCTACGTGGAGTGACGTCACAAATGTCTCAAAGCTGTTTTGCGAACGGTTTGTTATTCCAAATTACTGTTGTGTAATAGGGGCTTTAGATATAAAGCAATTGGCAGTTACTTGGCTATATTATAAAGTTCTTTGAACAGAGTGTCTATAAATGAAGTATGTAACTTTAGTTTGCTATTATAAAAGTCCTGCGAGCAAAAAACGGAGCAAATAAAACTTATCTGCAAAAAAATTTGTGTTTAAGTAAAGCTGTATGTAACGATACCTTTGCGCTTTTCGAAGCAATTAAGTTTATGACGATACATTTATGTTGAAGAATAGTATCGTACGCAAAAGCAGTTGGTCCTATGGAATCATCTTCCAACTTAAACGCTGTAAATGTTGTTACATTAATTGGAACATTACAGGATTTCATTTCTGCACAGTGTACTAGAGGTATATCTAAATACGCTAGTACATGTACGTGGAGCATGCATTTCCTGCAGAAATCGAGGCATAAAAAATATTTGATTATTTCCCTTATTATTTAAGACTAAATAATTTTTTGGTTCATATTTAATGATCCAGATGTATTTATTTTTTACTTTTGAATAAAAAACGTAATTCCCTATTTTATCTTTATCATTGTTGCAGTTTATCTAAAAAATGCACGTACAGTTTAAATACACATGTTAAATTTTCGAATTGGAATTAAATTACGATTTATGATCGTCTACATTCTAAATCTGTAAAATTTATGAAAATTTAAGTTTATCACGACATTTTTAAAAATAATGTTACACCGATAATAAATAACTGCAAAGTGTATCAATTTCACTCTGTCTCTAACGATAAACTGCATACAATGATATTTTCCCCGGTCCCTAGAATATCGTTACAAACACGTTTTCCTGTATATTATAATGTTTTCTATCAAGGTTCATTATTAGATTTCCTTTTCATTTGCATTATAAAATTTAATTTTCAACACAGTGTTATTTTATAATAAATAAGGAAGTTAATATAATCATAGAAAAATATAATTTAGAAAAACAGTCCTTGTGTTTAATTACAACAAATAATATTTAACAAAGACTTGAATTTTAAAAAACAAAATATTGAAATAATTGATTTTATTTATCCAGTGCCAATGCTTGGTCAATGTTCCATAGCTAAGATTAAAAGAAAATAAAGATTATGAATATATAATGTGTTCTAAATAACGTCCATGCATTTAAAGTCTAAATTTTTAAACGCATTTTTACTTACGGATTTAAAAAAATGATAATCATTTCTCATTACCTAAAAGCCTGGCACGTATACAGAAAACTACATTAGATTATTTAATACTTGATACCCGTATTTCCTTTTCACTTTCATTATTTTTCACAACTTTCTTCTAACATAGCATTTTTGGGGAACCTAGAGATTTCTTAAATTTATTCTGGGTAGTATATTTTATTGGCAATTTTTTCACAAATTATTTACGCATTGTGGCAAAAGCTTTTGTAATTATTAAAATTTAAGACAAATTTACATTTATAAAATTATGCGAAGCGTTATTTAGAAATTTCACAAATGTATTTACCAGTCTCTATATATTGCATTTTTTATATTAACCACTATTAGTAAAATAGTTTAAACACCAGATGGTATATACGAGTATTATTATTATTATTTTATTTGTCCACTAAAGTTCCATACAAAAGCTACTTTTCGACGTAATCACCTCCTTTATTTAAACCTTTGTCGAGGTGTGGCACTAGTTTTTCTATGCCTTCTGCGAAGAATTCCCGTCCAGCGTCCGATAACCATTGTTGGGTTACAGCTTTCACCTCGTCATCCGAGTGATATCGTCGCTTTGAAAGTTCTTTTTTCATGGGACCGAAGACATGGAAGTCACAAGGTGCAAGATCTGGGCTATAAGTGGTGTTCACATACTTTCCACTTAAACTTTCTCAGAATATCGCTCGTTAGTTTTGCCGTATGCTGTCTCACATTATCATGCAGGAACACAATGCCTTTCGAAAGTTTACCTAACCTTCGATCTCTAAGTGAGTTTCGCAATCTTTTTAAGGTTTCACAGTAAGACGATGGCACCCTTCGGCATGAATTAGGTATGCACCACACCTTCTTTGTCAAAAACAGCTTCAGCATCACCTCCACCGCAGATTGAACTGCTCGGCACTTTTTTCGAGTGGGGGAAATGGAATGTTTCCACTCGAGGGAGCTGCGTTTCATTTCAGGTGAGAAATGATGAACCCAAGTCTCGTCTCCAGTCACAATTTTGTCAAAAAACTCATTTCCTTCCTGTCGATAATGATTCAAAAATGCAAAAGCACTTTCAAAACGCTTCCCTTTGTGTTCTTCCGTCAATGGCACCCATCTAGCATAAACTTTACCGAACTTAAGATGCTCGGCAATAATCTTATGCACACTTCCAAGTGAAATATCCAGTTCATTTGCGATTTCTTCTACTGTTACGCGTCTGTTTGCAAGAATGCGTTCATTCACGCGAGCAACGATCTCAGCATTTGCCGAAGTTGATGATCATCCCACACGGTAAGCGTCGTCAACATCTGTACGTCCGTTCTCGAACATGTTGCACAACTTTGCGGTAGCTTGACGCGATATTGCACTTTCACCATACACTTCGTGCAACTGCCGCTAAATTTCAGTGCAATTACACCTCTTTGCCCACAAAAAACGAATCACTGCACGCACTTCTAATTTGGACGCCACCTGCAGCTGCCGAGACAAGTTCACGACTAATTAGCAAGCAAACAAAAACTGCCGCGTCAAAGGCGCTACGCCACGAGCTGCAGATAAATGTATGCAGTGTTGCCACAAAGTTTCAACAAAATATCCTTTTACCAAGAGTTTTTACTAAGGAGCGCAACTAACTTTTTGACTGATCCTCGTATTATTATTTTATCGTCTAAAAATTCATTCGCTGTATTCCGGTACTCTATAACTAAAAAAAAAATCACATTATTGATATGTTTGTTCTCTATTAATATAAATTTGCAAAGAGAAATCTTTTAGTATTGGGAATATTGTCGAGTCGTATGTGTAATCACATAAATGTATACCATTGCGTACTTCATCTGAAAAACATAATGTAAATCAATCATTACTCAAATTCAACTAGTGAAATATGCTGAAACATCGGAAATAGCTAACTATCTAAAGAAACGAGAATACACAATATGGAAAAATAATGTCTCATAAATACGGTTGTGTCGATATCCGGTTGTGATAATATTAACCGCCGTGTAAAGTAATTATATTTCTTTCTATATTTGAAACAGACACTGCTTTATAATCCGTTAGATTCCAGATCAAGTACAACTTCTCTTCCATACTCATCTGCTCTTTTTCCATCAGCAAAAACCTTACGGTTGCCGTGGAGGTCTGTCCATTTAATTTTATGGATATGATCTTGTTCGATTCCAATATCTATAATTATAAAAGTAAATTGTAAGTCTAAACTGCAATGAACAAGGGATAAAACCTGTGATTGAGACTGTAAACACTCGCAATCACTGGTATTTTTATAGTAGTTTGATGGAAGAAATTAGCCTCCATAACTTCAAAACCCGGTAACTAACTTTCATATATGGTCTTAATTTCAACCTTATTTTTCTTATAATTTGTTATATTTCTTCCTTTACAATGATTTTTCTATGTCGTCCTCTTTCAAGTTTCTTATAATTTTCTAATTTACTAGAAAATTTGACGGTGTTAATTTTTTGTCTGAGTTTTATTTTAAATCTCATATCAATGCCGTTTTTCAGTGCCGTATTTTTTAACTTCGTATGTGATGGTGGAGATATTTTTTATCGGCCCGAATGCCGATAAAGAATATGTGTTTATTCTTGGGTTTTAATTTCAATGGCTGATATATGCCACCATTGAACCCCAGCTGTGGGTGTTCTAACACTGTTCAGATGCCTCTTTGCCTGCTACATCGCAATTGTTTCTTAGCGGTTGTTAAGAGCACACTGGTTTGGATTTGAGAAAGAGGGTTCAAAACACCCTTGAAATAATTGCAACCACCTATTTTTTCTATGCCTGCTCTCTTTAAAGAAGTATTAGAAATGATATTCTCATAAGCATCGAAATTATTTACTGTAGTCCTATTTAGTCGCTTGATTAATTCTGCCAGTTTGAAAAACAAATGTTTAATTCGACGGTAAAATCAATAATCCAAATAAAATAAATGTCTGCATAAATATATAGTTTTATCAATCTGTCAATAATTCTATAACTTAATAATTCTATATCTCACAAAAACCACTTCATAGTGAAAAACTTCCTGCTAAGTACAAAAACTAAAACCTTAAAAAATTATAAAATTTCAAAATGGATTGTGCCAAAATTTACTACGGGACAGAAACTTTACGTTCAGGTACCCTATTAAAAGATCTAACCCTCCCTCGTATCCCACGTAGCCCTTTTCAGTCATAATTATATTTTTTCAATTGGCTGCAAATAAAAGGACTAAGTGTGATTCGAAAGAATAATTCTTCAGCAGGGTATCCTAAACCTGAAGTACAGCTCTGGACCTGAGTGAACTTTTTCTACTTGGCTAGAAGTTTTTACCATGAAGTGGCATTTTGGGTAGATTTCAATATTTTGTAAAGAGCCTTACTGTCTCAACCGGGAATCGAATCCTGGATCTCCGAACTGGCCAGCCGACTCTCTACCGTTAAGCTACTGGGACGAAATTGCAAGCTCTTATTGGCGAAGTGGTGCCTTGTCCACCTTTTAATGTCAGATTGGCTGGCAACTGATAATATGACTGACCGCCTCCTGCTATTTTAACTCAGGTTACTCTCTTGGTGCTATGTTTTTATACTCCAGATAAGCTTCCCGTGGTGATTCTTATCCTCCTAATTTTGAAATCAGCGCTCAATCTTCCAGAGTCCACTGAATGCGTACTAGTCATACTGGGGTTACTTTAAGACTTCTGACATCATTACACTAACCTACAGGGTTAATTTGTTAAGGCGCCATTGTAATGAGCCTTGCTACCCCAACCGGGAATCGAACCCTGGATCTCCAACCTGGCCAGCTGAAGCTCTACGCTTGAGCTACTGGGACGAAATTGTAAGCTCTTAATGTCGAAGTGGACGCTGCAACTTTTTTCAGAAATATTTATCAGTATTATTAAGTAACAAAGATACAAATTTTACTTTACTGTCGAGCACCATTTATTCATGTTTTTCTAGTTTTGAAATTCAAAATCAAATTTATCTTTAAGTTTAAAAATTAAAGTATGTACTTCCTCCCAGAACACACAAATTGAGCCATCATTCATTAAAATCTATTCAGTAGTCAAGACTGTACTTCCGTTAATAGTGCAGGAAATTTAAAAAAGTCGGAGCGAAAATCGAAAACCAGGTGTCATTTTGGAGTTCTTTATACTCTGATTCTACAGGCTGAATAATATATTTTTTCTCATCTTTGTGAGCAAGCACATTATTGAGAAATAAGAATCGTGTTTAGCTGATCTATAGAAGTCTGAAAATCGTTCGATTCCCGGATCTGCTCAAACTGTCCCCGTGTACACGCTGGATATGGGCACGTGAAAGATGTGGGTCTGTAAATCCTTTCGAGAGGTTGGTGATAAGGGAAGGAGGATACGGTCCCTATGGATGCCGTTGCCACTGAGCCCCGTTCTAAATTGGGTGGCACTTCCTGGACGTCCAAATAGATACATTACACTTTCGGGTAGGACGGGCGACCTGAGTTGAAGAGGAAGAAGACGATTGAAGATCGGGATTTGCAATGTCACGTATAATATACCAGATACGGATTCGGACATGACGGCTCAACGCTAAAATAATGCATCACATGAAAGGACTCATATAAAGTATAATTCTATTGCGACAGAATTTTAAAGCTTTGCAATTACAGTAAATTATTCTAAATAGAACAAATTAGTCAGTGTTGCACGAGTATAAGCGTCCTCTACTTAAATTACAGATACTCTATTGAAATGCCTTAAGCACTTTTGATACGCTGTAAATAAGATAATTTGTAATTCACCACACATGCGCACAAACATCTGGTTCACCGATGGTTGGCAGAGCGGTGCACAAATAAAGCATATAATGCGCATATAAAGCATATAATATTATATGCTTTATATGCGTGCATCCTTTAAATTCGTGAAGTTATAGAATGTAATTCAAAATGCTAGACATTTAACTAAATAAGAGGGCCCTAAATAGTCGTCCGCTTCTTAAATGGTACAGACACAGATAACACCACACAATTTCCAAATCGCTTTTTTTAATCAAAGTAATTTCCTTCTTTCGTTTTAATCCAAAGCCTTTATAATGCATTCATAGTCGCGTGCAACTATTTATTACTACACATGCGCACAAACATCGATTTCTCCCCATAGCAACATCCAGCTCGCTATACTATAGCAACCGTTGCAATAGTGAAATAAAGATCTTTGCCCGCGGTATCAAAAATCAAAATTATTATGTTTTTTGTGGTGTATGAATATTATTTTGGTTATTTTACTTTACATTTTAAATTAGTTATTTTTGAATTTAGGATTGCCTTGAATTAAAGATAGAACATAGCAGAAGTGAAACCCACCAAGTTAATTTGCTACGTTCCCCGGTGTTTCTGAAAAGTACTTTAATAAACATACAATTAATTTTACTTACCCAATAAATAGACATTAATATGCTCAAACACAACTTTATTAATTATTATAATTCATATTAAATTTTAGCATATCTTAGCTTCAAATCAATAGTTATTTTTGCAATTTACTAATTAGTACAGCATTATAGTTTCTCTAACTTAACTGAGTCGGTAGTGATACAGTGGCAACCTGCTACTGATTTTTCTTCAGTTCACACAAATCCTCGTATTATGATACAAAACTTTACATGTTTGGTCTTTGGTGCACATCAGCTCATATTTGGATCTCTTTTACAAAGCACATTTTACGTGTTTATTCAGAGACGCTATTTTAGCCAAGGGTGGACACACAGTCTTATGTGTTTAATAAATGGCAACTTTCAGGGGATTTACATGAACACATTTTACGTACTCATTCACAGGCAAAATTGCAGAGTGTCTTAAGAGCGTAGTTTGATGCGCTTAGTTCACAGTGAAAATCAAAGAGATTCTTGGTAGCACATTTTGATGTGCTTAGCTCACAGCCAAAATTTCGAGGCTGACTTCACCTTCACTTGATGCACAGGGGTAATTTTGATTCCCCCCTTGGCTCTCATTGGCTCCATCGTATCTGCGTGCCTATTTGCTCCAGTCATCTGGGCGTGGTCATAGAGACTACGCCCAGATGACTTGAGGACTGGCTTTCATTTGATATTTGATGATGCCCACGGGCTCGCTTGAGTTCATAACTGTATTTCTCATGATGTCATTCTTCATTTATTGCTCGTAAATAAATTGTGCGTACATTATAAAATTAGGCGTTGTCGAGTCTGCTTCTGATGCCGTCTTGTCGCAGAGTCATTTCTGAAATATGAAAATTATTTTTACGCAACTGTATCACATACCACCCTGCCTGCAGAAACGTAAAATGTCTACGTAAAAAGTCACAAATCTTTACTGTTCTGCAGTGTTCGTCTTTGCATCAAGTGCTAATACATCAGCTATAAAATTAGTTCCAGTCACTGTAGTTGCATTACTATTATATCACATATGAGGAACATACCTATTTTCATAGCACCTGAGCCATAATATGAAAATTAAAACAATGCAGTACATAAGAAAAAATATTTTTCTAATACAAAATTCTAAATATACATATTAGTTATTAATACATTTATTATTTATTTACAAATTTCTATAGTTGGGATTTCATCCATCATTTCACTTTAAATATTCATTTTATACCTCTACTCATTTTAACAGACTTTTACCACATTTTTTTTAACATTTTAGATCATGAATTAATTCATATTCTTCAGTTTTTATTTCGCAGCTGTCCGAAGCTTCGAATTTCCGCTACAGCCGAGACACACCGACAGACAAACTTATATATATTTTTTTGTAGTAATGATTGTAACATAATAAAATTTGAGATATTCAAGTAAAGCTTCCCTTCATATATTTAAAGAAATCCTACTTCGACAAATTTGAACGAAAAGCATTTTTCAGTTTTTAAACTCTTTTTTATTTCAAACTGAATCTCCATTCTACTCTCTATGTTTTGTGTTTTCTTGCATTCCTTCTTTGCGAAGCCCGAATCTTTCGTGTTTTCCGTAATTAGTAGGAGGGGATCGAAAGAAAAATACGGAATTACCTCGTACTCGGAAGTATTTGGGAAATAGAACGGAAAAAAACTATCGAACATACAATTGAACGATCCTTAGCAGGTGTTATTGGGGGGTAACACGAGTTGAATTGGGTAGAAGTGATTGGAAATGTTTGGGTAGAAAATTGTGAAGTTTCTTTACTTTTGTGTTTTTAATGTAAAGTAAAATATCTGCAATATATTTAAGTTCTCTTACAAATAATTCTTTCACAACGAATAATCACTATTCCACTATGTCTATGTCTATGTATCTGTCTGTCTGTCTGTGCATATTTTGTATCCACTCTAACTAAAAAAGTAATTGACCGAATTTCATAAAATTAGGTAGGTGAGTCACGTGTGGGCGAATCTGGTGCTGATTAGTTTTGGGTACGATTTGGAATAAAAGAACCTACATTTTTTTGCGAAATGACCAGAAAAAGCTTGTATCCACTCTAGCTGAAAAACTAATGGACCGAATTCCACAAAATTTCGTAGGTAAGTCAGTTATGGGACACCAGGGTGCTGATTAGATTTCGTATGATTCGGAAAAAATAACCTGTCTTTTTTTGCAAAATGGCCCGCAAAAATTGCCAAAATCTAAAATAAAAAACTACGTATGCTCAAATATATCCATAAAATGCTAAAAGATATTTTAGTTTTTTCGTATTTTCTCTACGCCACCTTTGGAAAGAAGTCCGGTTATCAAATGAGGACGAAAATTGAATTACAAGTGAATTAAATGTAATTAAGATAAAGAGAACGTGAACATAAATCTGCAGGCAAAGTCATGTGCTGCCCACATCAGATTTTTTAGTTTAAAACAGCTTGTCGATAATGCACACACATCACATTGCCTGTGGCCTAGGAAGGCAAGCGTAGAATTAGATCTAGACCTCTGAAGCATCTTATATATCGTATAATCAATGGCAGACAGCCTTTACACATTCTTCAGTCTAAGGTCCGAGCGACAAAGCATTATTTTCTATGTTTCAAGATACTAAGGACCCTCGATTGTTATGTACTATATTTTCTTATGCCACTATGAAGTACGATGCACTGAGGCTGATTCGGGTGTGTGTCCTAGAAAAATCGGGATAGTTGCTGGGGTTAGTGGCTTTGCTTTTATCTTGTCCCTAATTTAAAATAAATGAGCAACTTGTTTATGCACACGGCTGTTTTTGTTTCAAATGGTGGCAATTATTTACTTTAAAATAAAATGGCACTCAGACAAACTAAGGTATTTTATAACAATACAAGTTTTAAGATTGTGGCTCTTATTTCGGTAGTTTTAGATTTTGGTTGGTTGATTATGGTTTAATGGCACAAGATCCGTAGAAGATATGCTGCGCCAGACATATGGTACCAAGATACATAGATTAGTATGGATTAAAACATGTGTATAGTTTAAAAGAGTGATAATGTGTGAAAAAACCATGACTATGGAACATGTACAACAATGCAAACGAGATGAAAAATGGCTAAAAGGTTATAAAAGGTAAAGTTAAAAATGATGGAAAACCAATGTCCAATAGGAATGGGAAAAGCTCCAAATGAAGATTTTCTCCAATCAAGTCTGCTAAATGTATAGTACAAGTCTTGTTTCAGATTTTGAAAATATTTTTTGCGTATATTAAAAATTTAGTACAGAAATTTTCAATTGATTGCATATATTTTAACATTTTCCATATATCTATATTTTTGAATAGTACTGATACACAATGCATCTATTTATATCCTGAACTGGTACGTGTACACTTTCTATTTTGTACACGGTATTTTAATTTAAACCACTTATCCTTATTTTGTATGCAATATAATTTACGCCTTTTCTCTTCGAGAGCAATCATATAATCCCTTTTGTCGGTTATATATATTACATATTCATTTTTGTTGCTTAACATTTACCATCCTAATATATTTTCTACACCTTTTTAAGATGTTTGAGATTTCTACATGACATTGTTCATATTTTACTGTATTATTTCATTTTTATTCAGTTTTGTATATATTGTATTGCATTTTTATCAGACGGGCCCATGATCTTTTAAAATGTATTTTTTTCTATATATTTGTTGCGCTATCGGGTTTTGTTAGCCGAGAATTTAGCCAATAGGGTTAAGAGACATAAACTCACTTGGGTTGATTTCCGTATGTTTAGGTTGATTCAGTTCAACTCAAAAGCAGCAGTTCTATCGGATTATAAAGAAAATGTATTTTTACGTTTCAGGTTCCTTGTTATTTTAGATCAAAAACTTTATTCTTCAGAATATATTGTGATTCCCTTCTTTCATCTTTCTTTTATACTTTGATTTGTGAAGTCTCCCTTCTCCGCATTTTCGTGTTTTGTCGTAATTAGTTGGTAGGAATCGAACAGCGGCACGGTATAGTCTCGGACTTTTAAGAGATAGCAGAGAAAAATAAAAGAGCTTTCGACGGTGGTTTTCAAACTTTTTTTTGGCCGCGGAACCTTTTTGAAATTCAATTTCGGATGGAGAAGCTACGAAATGATAAGGAATTCCAAATGAGATGCGGAACTCTAAATAATGACGGAACTCCAGAATCAGAAACAGTCCATTATGGTCCAAATTATGCATTCAGATTATACGTGTTTTTTACTTTCCCTGCAATACATGGTAATGTATAGGGAAAGTATTGGAATCATGCCGAAAATCACAACTCGAGTTTTCGACGGATTTATTACTTTCCCTGCAATACATGGTAATGTATAGGGAAAGTATTGGAATCATGCCGAAAATCACAACTCGAGTTTTCGACGGATTTACACGTTTCGAGACCTCTAGAATAAGAAAAAACTATTTTTAGCGTGACGTCTGTGTGTGTGTCTGTCTGTGTGTCTGTGTGTCTGTCTGTGCAGATTTTGTATCCACTCTAACTAAAAAACTAATGGACCGAATTTCACAAAAATTTGTAGGTAAGTCACTTATGGCCGGGGCTGGTGCTGATTAGTTTTGGATACGATTCGGAATAAAACAACCCGCCTTTTTTGTGAAATGGCCCGCAAAAGCTTGTATCCACTGTAGCTGAAAAACTAATAGACCGAATTTCACAAAATTCGGCAGATGAGTCACGTATAGGTCACCCTGGTGCTGATTAGATTTTGGTACGATTCGGAAAAAAATGACCTGCCTTTTTTGCAAAATGGCCCGCAAAAATCGTCCAAATCTAAACTAAAGAACTGGGTATGCTCAAATACATCCATTAAATGCTGATTTAATACGTAATTTTTAACGACGAAAAGAATAAGACCAACCCCATTACACTAGGACTAGCCGTTCTCGAGATATTTTAGTTTTTCGTACTTTCCCTACGCCACCTTTGAAAATAAGCCCGGTCACCGCATGAGAACGAAAATTGAATTAAAAGTGAAATAAATTTAGTTAAAATAAAGAGAACGGTAATATAGGTCTGCAGGGAAAGTCATGTGCTGCCCACATCAGATTTTTAATTTTTAAGATAGGAATCACGCGAAGCTATCACTTCGCGGAACCCAACAGAACACTGAAAAATGCTGGACTATAGCATCAAGCGGTTACAGCACGTGTTTTGATGTAATAATATTCCAAATGCAGGAAACTAAAAGGAAATATTAATGCCAATTTTCGTGCTTGAATGTTACTTTTCATAGTGAATGTTAATAATTTGTTTCTAATAAAATATTTCCAACAGAAGTAACAAATACATTATTAATAAGCAATTTATAAAGTGCCTTTATATTGTGGCAATGGGTACACTCCATTTTCGATGGGACTATCAAGTATTTTTATAGTATTTTGCACACTTCGTCCAGTACTGAGAATTTCTTCGAAATCATAAGTGGGAAAAAAACCGGAATTTGACATCTTTTGTAAATTCTCCCTAACTCTTCTAGAATTTCTTGCTCAATTGATATCAATCATCATCCAAGCTCTATCTATAGACAACCTTTAAAAACAGGGGTTTCAAGGAAAGAATTATTCGATATGCCTTAGCTTTTAATTTTCAAAAACTCCAAAACAAAGTCATAAAACAATCATGTATTTTAGAAAACAAGACTTTTTCTGGAAAATTCATTTTTAACACTTTCCAATATAGTTGAAAAGTGTTTATAACTTTGTTCATTCTGTCTGCCTATCTGTCCGTCCGTTCGCACGATAACTACCGAAAAGATGACTTTATCAAAATCAAATTTTAGTATGTTGTTTAGCCGATGTGTGGGACATATGAAAATGGAAATGAATATTATCACCTAATTAGTTTTGAATTGAACCCGGGTTGAAAAGTGAAATACATTGAACCCTATGGGACTTAATTTTCAAACATTTTTTAAGCAAAGTTAAAATTCACAAATTGCTTTGAAAATTTTCGGAAATATTCAAATTATCCCTTAAAATATATAAAAAATATTTGAGCAAAATATATTCGGCAGTTTTTTAAATAAAAATTTAAAACATAATTACTACACCCATATTATATGAAGAGATCATGTGACCCACTTCAAAATAAAATATGGAATCCATTTTTCTGCACCCATTCCTCTTTTGGAATGCGGGTTTGTTGGCTCTCTTGCAGTGACGAAGGGGATTCAGGGGTTCTCAAAACAGCTGTATGCTGCATTATCGTGTTATTTGGGCTTATTTACGTTGCTTTTGTCTTTCTTAACAATTAAAATAGCGAGAGATATAGTGTTCGAAATGACTACTGAGGAGTTATATTTCTAAAGTGATGAATGGTTTTAGTGAAATTTTGTGTGATTATAACAATTTTCATTGATTTTTAGACAGATCGAACTATAAGATTGAATTAATAGATTGAAGACTCCAATGATCCCTACTGATTTTACATGACTCAAAACTTTGTAAGTCTGCCTGACAATCATTCGTTGGATGCAATAGACTTGAGAAACTGGTTTGGAAAATATATATGCATCATAACAGATATGGTCACACAATTCTCTGTGCAATCATTTTTATTCCCCGAAATGCGTTAAAACAGTTCAGAAATTAAGTGAAATAAATGACCTAATTTGCTTCCCAGGATTCATTAATCTTTGTTTGTTTAGCTTGATATGGGAAATGAAATTAGGATGAAGAACAACAGCCAGATATTTTTCGTGGTATTGTGGTAAGCATTAGAATGTGTCAAGAAATAAAAACAACTATAGAAAATAGGAATAAGTAAAAACACTTTGTGCGAAGGATAAGGAAGACAAAATCAACGTAAATAAGCACGAATAATACGATAATGCAGCATACAGCTGTTTCGAGGACACGCTGGATCTCATTCGTCAGTACAAGTAAATCAACCACGCCGAATTTCAAAAGAGGAAATGGCGATGTGAAGGAAGCAGAAGGAATTATATACCCAACACCTGTATTAAGAGAGAGCTAATCAGAAGGCAACAAGAAGAACAAACCTGCCAATCAGAAAACGAGGAATAACAACACAAGATTAATGTGTGTCAAAACACAATAGGAGTATCTCGACAAGACAAATGAAGTGTGAACAAAGGATAACTGAAACCTAACCAACAAGACTAACAAGAGGTTAAAGAGACAGAAAACAGCCACAAAGGAATTAAAAAAAGAAAGCAGATTTTTTCTATTATTTTATTTTACAGGGTATTCCGCCAGACCGCGTACAAAAATAGAGTACTGGACAGGTTATTACTAAATTACTTGACTTTTTCTGGATATGGAAGGCTTTAAGTTATCAAGACCACAGATCAATGTGCATCTCTGTATGATCTTTGCAGTAGAAAACTCAAAACGGTGGCCAAATTAATAGCAATGCTGAGCACGTGAAGATTTATTAAATCCCTGTATTTTGACATAGTTTTCGTGTTCCTTAATACGAAATATTAAAGAACGCTTAGTTTGACCAATATAAGAAAGACCACACTGGCAAGAAATACTGTAAATGCCCCAACTATTAGATATTTCTAAAGGATATTTAAGATTTGAAAATCTGAGTTTATTAGAAGGTTTAAACGAATATTCAATTTGAATTTTCTAAGGATTTTGGCAATTTGCTGACTGATCTTTGGAAAAAATGGTAAAAAATGATAGATTTATTAAAATATTTTTCCAAAATTAGTTTTGAGGAAGGTTTAAAATGTTTTTGCATAGTACGATCCAGAATGCTGGGAGAGAAACCACAATCGACAGCAACAGCTTTTAAATAATTGATCTCAGAATTGAGCAAATCCGTATTAGAACAAACGTTCAAAGCACGATGGACAAACGTACTGAAAGCAGCAATTTTCTGGTTAGGCGGATGGCGGCAGGGATTTTTATTTGGAGGTAGAGAGACGGAAATAGGTTTATAAAACACATAGTGAGGAATTCTTGATCATTACAGATGAGCAAGGCATCCAGTTTACCTATAAAATGGAAAAGAACAATCGTCTTGCATTTTGGGATGTCTTGGTCTCTGTGTTCCGGATCAGATAAAATAAGTGCATTCTAGTATGAGACTGTAACATTTTCCAAAAATAACTAACTAAATAAATAAAATTAAAAAAAAAATCAGAAAATATAAAAAATTCTCCTAGACACATCCACGTTATAACATTAAAAAAAAATCGCGAAAAGAGTGACGTTTAATATCAATCTGTAATGAGTAACATTGTTATTCACTATTTTTTAAAAATATTTATTGGAACATTTTATGTGAATTGAAGACGATTTCTTGCATAAAGATCTGTAAAAAAAAATTGAATAAAAATTTAAATACAAATGTTAAGAAATGTTTATTTTTATTTGCAATATATTAAAATGTGAAGAATAAAATGATATCAATATTTATGACATCTTTTGAAGAAATATTTAAATTATTTCTGGTTTATTTTACAAGGTGGCATTTAACGATTAGAATAAAAGTTTACTCAATTATTAATTTATATGTGTTAATTTAACACTTAAGATGGTGACATTTATTTTTGCACATTATATCATTTCGTAATTTTCATATCATTCCAGTTTTTTTTTTAAATTTAGTATATCGTGCTACAAAAATTAGTATTTCACGTTAAGTCTCGTGACAATATAAATAAGTTGATCTATAAAGCTGCATTTTATGTTTTAAAAAGACGAAATTGCGCGGTATAGAAAGCCCACATGGAAAAAAATCCCCTCAAATATTTCAAATTAATGAAATTTTATGACCGTGAAGGTATACATGTGGATCCTAAGCTTCTAAAATGCTATAAGAAAACCAAGAAAAATATGCAAAATTTTTATTGATGTGAAACATCTTAGGGTGCAGGGTTGAGTTAATTTTGACACGCACACTTGACATCTCCGAACATAAACGGTTTCCGAGCTCAAAAACTTCTGATTGCGGGATATGTTTTGATGTGAAATATCTTAGAACACGGCGTAGATGTAAAATTTAAAGTAATGTAACAGGGATGAAGTGGAATTGCGGGACGGAAGTGGCATCATATTGTTACAAATACGTAATAGAGGACCACTGTTATAATTGCAAGGTGTGGGGTACTTGACCTAGGTGACACATTTGGTAACCGTGGTTCGAATATGTCAAAATATCGCCAACGTTTGGCAAGTGCTAGAAACTTTGCGAATTTTGTTTGGCTAATAACTTATGTGCATTTCCAGAACATTCCACAGAGAGTATATATATATATATATATATATATATATATATAGTTAAATACTGTGTATAAACCTTTCGGTCAAGCTTTTGTCACGTATAAGTTGCAACATCTCTAAGCCACTGTACTTCTAAACTTTTGTGATTATACCATGTAGAAATAATTAGACCCGGTTGAGCAAAACATGACCTATGGTTAAAAGCTAGAAGCTATGTTCATACAATGAACAAAAAACCAGCTTAATTTTTTTATATGAAACATTTTAAGATGTGGAGTACTGAGTAAATTATGAATAAAATGGGACGGCGGGTTAAATGGAAGCATATAACGAATATCTAATAGGAAACCATTGCTATAATTTAAAGGACTGGATTACGTGACCTTGGCAATAAAGTCGGTATCTTGAAGTTTAATGGAGTTGAAGGAGAAATATCACCCACTTGGTGACTTTTGGAGAGATCTGGAAATTCTCGAAAAGCTATAATTTTAAGAGCAAAAATTGAAGCTCCCCAAATTTTAACCTACATTTTTGTCTGTCATAGGAAATTAAATAATTTTTTTTTCAAACGTGTTAAAAAAAAGTTTGAAAACCATTCCCTTATTCTGCTCGTATTAAAAAGCTATTAGAGCCTCAGAAAATTTACACTTCGTGTGCATTTTCCTGCTGGAAAAGGGAGACAATTACGAAGTGAAAACACCGTGAAACTCATATACACTCGCGTGGTCTCATTCTGGCGTTCTCCAAACTCTAAGAAACCTTCGTTTATACGAGTATTTAACAAGCATTGGATATTTTGTGTAAAATTACTTTCGGATTATTCATGAAAATCAGTTGAATTACTCAGAAAAAATATGGCAATGTTAACAACATTTATTTAAACAACATGACATTTATTTTTTAATAACATTTTCGAACATTGGCCTGTTCTGGGCGCCTCAAACATACCATATCGCTTTGAGTATCCATGTTTCTTGGGCGCTTAAGTGGTGCTTAACCGCGGTTAAGAGATGTTTAACGACGCTTAATACTAGCTACGTCACTGTCCTTGGTGGTCTTTATTGGAAACCGAAACCCAATATGAAAACCAACCATTCAATTGTAACTCTGTTTCAGAGATCCTGCCTACCCTATGTTTGCTTATAACGATTAAGCGTCGATACGATAACGATTAAGAAATATGCATGAATAAAATACCTCATGTATCAAGCATTATTATTCCAATGTACTCTATTACATGCAGATGTACTTTAAAACTATATTCCTTTTCATTTCTTTAAGTTCCATTTTATGTTAAAATAATTCAAATGTACAAACTCTCTACTAACGATTAAGCGTCGATACGATAACGATTAAGAAAAATGCATGAATAAAATACTTCATGTCTCAAGCATGATTATTCCAATGTACTATATTACATGCAGATGTACTTTAAAACTATTTTCCTTTTCATTTCTTTAAGTTCCATTTTATGTTAAAATAATTCAAATGTACAAAATCTCTACTAACGATTAAGCGTCGATACGATAACGATTAAGAAAAATGCATGAATAAAATACTTCATGTCTCAAGCATGATTATTCCAATGTACTCTATTACATGCAGATGTACTTTAAAACTATTTTCCTTTTCATTTCTTTAAGTTCCATTTTATGTTAAAATAATTCAAATGTACAAAATCTCTATATTTACAGTTTCTACGAACAGTAACTTCACTCTCTCTCTCCTTTGCAAAAATTGATATTTTCTCAAAACAAATCCTTAGCAAAAGTAAAAATACAAAGTTCCAACAACCCTTACAAAATAACAAAAGGTAACAAAAGGGAAAAAGCCCCGAGATACAATTTTTGAAATTTCCGAGTTTTTCCTGTTTCTTTATTTGGTGTCTGCGAAAGTTGCGAGAGACTGAAATTTACGAGACTCTAAAAAAGTTGCATTAAATAAAAAAAAATGTTACTTGTTAAAAACACATTTTTATTCTCTCTGGCGGTATAACATTTCACGAATAGAAATGTTTAATTTAAATTGCGTCAGATAAATGGCAATTGGATAAGTTCTTAAGAGAAAGAATCTATGTAATTGCAATCAATAGATTTATTTGGCTTTCAAATAATGTTAATTTGTGTTCAAGTTAGTGCAAGTAGTAAGTTTTATCATCTATGTAGCACTTGGAGAAAATTTTGTCGACCCTGGCGATTAATTTGACGAAATATCGCTAACCTGACATTTTAATATGTGGCCAGATTCACCAAAATGTCGCCAAATTGGCAAAAATGACTCTAAAGTTGCGAAAATTACGCCAAATTGATGAAATTTAAATTAACGTATTTTAATGTAAGTATAACGTATATATTGCTTAACAGATGCTAAAAGTTAGATTTGAGCGAAATATAAATTAAGTTAGTACTCCAAAATAATTTTACATGTTGTCATCCAGAAAAGCGCCAAATGTCAGTGTACTTTTCAATCTAAACGAATTCTTTTCCGTGGAACTTGTCCATCATTATTTCACATTGGAAGTACTTGCATTATGTAGGGAACGTAATGTGTTGCCCACATCAGATTTGTTAAATCGCTTATTATCGGTTTCTGCTTTGGTACAGAATACGATCACGATTGGGGCAGTAATTTTTATATGGCAAAAAGAGACAACATGCGCAGGGTGGTCACGGAGTAAAACGCGAAATTTCATGGCCGATGATTTACACTAACAGTTCAAAAAAAAGTTTATCAATTAATAAACGGTAATTCAAATAACAACTATGTAACCCAATAAGCATTATATTATAATTTTTTAACTTGGTACCCACATGTATAAACCATTCACATTCTGGCAATGTTTTCAACGACTTAAAATAAAACTGCTGCTTGTGAAATATAACTTTCTGAAACTTCTTTAAAGAAACAAGCATAGGAAGCCATTCAGTGCCACCTAACTTTCCTATTCCTGCTTTCTTTAAGGAAGTTAGAAAGTTAAAAATTATCAATGCCGTTGCATGAGATCAATATTTCCATTTAATTGGATGGCATTTTGATACATTATACTGTACATACACGGATATGTCTTCTTTACTGTATTGTCTGTAGCCCTGTAACACGTTTTTAATTTTCTAAAATATCGTTAGACATCGACACTGTTTGTGGATAGTAGCAAACAACTCATAGCGACTTCATGAAATAAGGAAGGTGACATATTTTCCTATTCCAGAAATCTGTTAAAGCTTTGCCGACAAAAAAAATTTTTACACTTGCTTTATATGAATGAAATTCACATTTAAGTTACATTTCGGATATATATTTGAAGGTATATTAGTGCTACTCAACTGAAAAAAATCTACTGTTTCAATGTATCGGCACAATATATGATTTTAATTAAGTCACTGTTAATGATTTTAATCGTTTTAATCGTTAATCTACCTTAGAACACAGGAACGTGGCTGAAAACAAAAAAATTTTCTTTATCGTCTAAATGTTGAAGGACTTGGTGTATTTAATATTTGCGAAATTTCACATAAAACCCTTAAACTAGCTAATACTAGCTAAAAATCGAGTAAAATCACGCCGTCATCATAACAATAATTTAAATTATTCAAAAATAGGGAAAAAATCTGAAGTTTGCAAATATATGTTATATTTGCGGAACTTCAGACGGATTTTTGCGGGCCGTTCAGCAAGAAAAATGCCCGTTCTATTTTTCGGGGAACCACCAAATTTTATTAGATTAAAACGTTCTACTAGACTAAGCTGTGTACCAAATTTCAGCTCTCTAGGATGTAGGAAATTATGTTAAAAATACCATCAATAGAAGTTGAAACAGACACACATCGCTCATGACGAGTTAAATAAAAGTTTTTAAAAAGTGGATTGTAAGGAACGTCTGGTGCATTCAAAACAGTTGACGACATTTCGGATATATTTTTGAGGGTATATTAGTGCTACTCAACTGAAAAAATTCTACTGTTTCAATGTATCGGAGCAATATATGATTTTAATTAAATCACTGCTAATGATTTTAATTAAATCTCTGTTAATGATTTTAATCGTTTTAATCATTATGCGATTTGATTAAAATTTGATGTTGGAGACTTTTCAATCACCTTGTACAATATAATTTACTTTTATTATTCCTTCAAATTCTTTTTAGTATACTATTTTATTTTTTAATAAATGAAACTCTAAAAATAGCAAAATTCAGACTTATATATATACCAGCAGCATACCCGTTCTTCGTACGGAGTATATAATATAAAGAAACTTGAAATTCATAATCATGCCCAAATTCTTATAGTATACTAAATGACATGTTTAATCAAAATATTCTGTTAAAATATTTAATATAATGCTCCTAAAAAGAAGTTTAAGAATCTCTGTTCTCGCTATATAAATTATCTTCATGGACATATCTGAAGAATAAAACATCTTGGACCCCTTATGTAAGCAAATATAAAAAAAAAATATGGAATTGAATCAATATATGCAAAATAAAAGCGTTAAAATTGTATGGGACCCGTGCTAATTATATACGCGAATATTAGAAAATATAACCTGTATTAGTAGATTACATGTATAAATTGAAAATACCAATAAACCCGTAATCTTTAAATCTGAAGACAGTCATTTATTCCAATATATGTCAAAATTAAAGTGCTAAAATTATATGGGGAGATATACACGTACTACTTATAATGTCCGATTATTAGTAGAAGATTACCCGTTTTGCAATATGAGTCACAAATGTTTTTTGGTAAAATACAACAGACGACGTGTCAGCAATTTTTGCCGCAATAAAACAATGGCGTAATAACTTAAAAATATCAATAATCCCTGAATCAATAATTCCGGAAAATATCAATAATAATAATGTTTAAACCTGAAGAGTATAATTGATATTATCCAGTCCAAAATGAAATGGCAATGAAATTTATTTTATATACATATCTTCATTATTCAAATCGGAAAGGATTTAATAAAAATCGTCTGCCGCATAAACACATTGGATTTAAATCCGTTGCTAAGCGACATGATATCATTTGCTTCAAATAAATTGGTAGAAAAAATATCGTCTAAATAGTTATATTTCTATGGAACATTTGGCGACAGTTTCGTCAAATTAGCGACATTTTAAAAAATCGCCAAATTTATCGCCAAGTGGGACTGTAGAACTGACAGTTCCACTTTGCGACAAATTGACGAAATATCATCACAATACTATCCCCTAACAAAAAACAATTAATATCATTTATGTAGCGCAATTTTATCAATTTCAAGATATTTTTATAGATTTGAAAACATTTTTATCAATTTGGTGACATTTTAAAAATTCGCTAAATGTATTACTAAGTAGGATAGTTGGTCTGACTGATAAATGCTAACCAAACATCATTTCAGTACTCTCTTCTAACAAAACAAAAAAAATTTCATTGAAGACCCAAGCCCCACGACCAACCCGAAGGTTTATGGCAGCTGTTTGTGTGTCTTTTATATCAATTTGGAGACATTTCCGTCAATTTGGCAAAGTTTAAGAAAAGTTGTCAAATTAGCGATATCCCTCCAAATTCGTAGCTTTGAATTTGCAGATCTGAATGAAACATTCTTATCCCGTTTCAATATACTAAATGAAAACACTACAATTGTATTAGAAGATATACCCGCTCTACTCTTTTTCTGTTTCAACAATCGGCTATATGAATTTATTGGCTAAACACAATATATGAGTTTAGTAGCTAAATACGATATAAGCTTGAAAACTCTTTGCCAAAATAAATGAAATTGATGTACGCAGTCAGCAATTAATATAATTAAAAGAAAAATCAAACCGTCTATTTATAAGATATACTTTTATATCCATTTATCCATTTATTTATTATTTAAATCGAAAAAAAAATAATAAAAACATTAACAAACACATTTAATTTAATTGCGATGCCGAGCAACATGATATATCCTCCTAAAATGTTAAAATTTATTAACCACTAACAGCACACCCGTTATTCGTACGGAGTGTATAATTTAAAGAAACTTAAAGTTCGCAATCATGTGCAAATTCTGTTAAAATATTAAATTTATTGCTCCTAAAGAGAAGTTTAAGAATATATGTTCTCACTATGCAAAATTATCTTCACGATCAGATCTGAAGAATAAAACATCCTGTCCCCTTTTGTAAGCAAATTTACAGAAGAAAAAATAGAATATATGCAACCCCGTACTAATTATATTGTCGCAGATCAGAAAATATGCCAATGTGTTAGTAGAAGATTACCCGTATTACAATATGCGTCTCAAAAATATTTGCCAAAATAAAAGAGATGACGTAATAAATTGAAAACATCAATAATATCCGTACTCTTTATACCAGAAGGTCGTAATTGATTCCAATATATGCCAATATATATCAAAACATATGTCAATATACCTGTACTACTTATATTCTCGTAGATTAAAATATATACACGTGTATTTGTAGAAGATTCGTACAACATACAATATATGAGTTTAAGCAATTTTTGTCATAATAAAATAATTGCATAATAACTTGAAAATATCAATAATCCTTGAATCAATAATCCCCGAAAATATAAATAATAATAATTTTTAAACCTGAAGACCGTAATTGATATTATCCAGTCAAAAATGCTATAAGAAAAATCAAATCGTTCTTTTCTAAAATATATTTTTATATCCATTTATTTATTATTCAAATCGAAAAAATAATTATTAAAATTAACAGACAGATTTAATTTAATTGCGTTTCTGAGTAACATGATATAAGATAGAATCTTATAACATGTTAAATATGTCATGTCTTATAACATAAACTGCGAAATTAAATAACGATTTTGATTTCTCTATACTTCTCATTGTTCCGTAAAAGCTTGTTTTAAATAAACCATGAACCATGGAGATAGATTTCCCCTTTAAATCATGTTTCAAACAATTCATGTTTTCAGAAAGTGACTAATTAACGCAAAAAATCTCCCATCAAACTCAGAGATTAAATTTTAATTCACTTTCAAACGATTTTCAAGCTTTTCGTTTGGATAAACCACGGAGTTAGGGAGTAGAACTCCTAGGAAAAAGTTCCGTTTTTCATTAATATCTCGACAACCCCAGGTCTTAGAAACTCGAAACTTGGACAAAATTTATGGGGGGATATTTCAAGGCTATTCACCAAATTTAATTAAATTCGGTTCAGCCGTTTTTCCGTGATGATGAGACAAACGAAAATTTCGTTTTTTACTAATATCTCGAGAACCACTGGTCGTAGAAACTCAAAATACGGATATAATTTTAAGTGGGGCTATTTCTGGGCTACCCACAAAATTTCATCATATTCGGTTCAGCCGTTCTCCCGTGATGATGGGACAAACAGACAGACAGACAGACAGGCAGGCAGACAGACAGACAGACAGACAGATTTTCATTTTTATTTATATAGATATATGTTTATGGCAAATTAAGATATGCGTTTAAAATATGTTACTTATTTTTTCTTGAAATGGCATCCTCTGAGATGATTATATTTCATAAGCTCTTCGGCGAAATAAATATAGCACATAAAAAAAGTAGCTTGACTAAGAAAATATATCCTGAACCCCATTCATACATTTTTATCCAATTCAAGGCTTATTCTTCCTGGAAAATCCGGATTTCGCTGGAGTTCGTCGGATTTCGACGGATTTCCCATATGTATAAATGGATGAATATAATGGAAGAAATTGATATGTAACATACAATACAATGCGAGAAATAGGAACTGTATTCTTTTCTATTTAACTTTTTAAAATTGTAAATATGTGAGCGTTTTTATAATAGAGGAATAAAGATTCCAATTCTTAACGGATATATTAAATGTTAATATTTTCATTTGTTAATTAATTCATGCTTATTCCTTAAAAATTTGCAGAGCAGGGCAGAACAGAGTTAGTTATTCCACAGTTTAGTTTCACAACGTTTACTTTTCGGTCGATAGATGGCGTATACTATACAGTTGTACTTTTTGTGATTGAAGGTCACCAACATTGCGATTTGTTGAACCTAATAAAACTTTCCAATGCTTATTTGAAGAAAGCAGGCGGGTCATTCTATCTAAAATCACCCGAAATAAGGATATTGGGTTGCATGGCCATTTTTGAAAATTTTTATATTTTGCACAAATGTTCATACATATTTCAGCAGATTAAAAACAATTTTTAAAAATTATTCATTTAGCTCATTTATTTGGTACATCCATTTTTTCAACATGACGGACTCCAAATTTGATGAATTTGGATGTTCCAGAAAATTTAAATATCTTGGGACTCAAAAGAGTTACATACTTGTAATAAAAACTATTTCACTGGCCTCGACCTGGGTGACTGAAATTTAGCGTTAAAATTCAGCGTCAGTTTAGCTAAAAATGCAGTTTTTAGGCTTTTTAAAAATAATGAAGAGAACAATTTTAAATCTTCAAATTTTCACCATGTCTTGCCCTACTCTCAATGTATTTGCTGGAGAAATTTCAAGATATAGAACGCTTTCCTTTTTATATTTTATGAAGTTCCAAATATAGCGGCTTTTCCAAATTTACAAATATTTAAGTCTTATTATCTTTGGTGGTGGAACCGGAAAAAATCTGAAACTTGCAGAGAATCCAGTACTACGTAATAACTAATTGTAATAGAAATTTGGAGGTTGAGACTTTACTGGTTTTATAGATATCGAGCAATGAGCGAGTCCTAAGAGTAATAAATCTTAATTTTCACTTATCCGTCAAGTTTGATATCGTTTATTAAAAATAGTCATTTTACAGTCGAAAACCCAGACCACCCGACTCGCCCTAGGGCACGAGCAACAATTTGAGTCATTTTACAGTCGCAATATTTCATTACAGAGTTTGTCAGTAATCTTGAGGCTCTGTTCTGTAGGTGTATGAAGTTTCAGAGGCGTGTGTTTTCTCAAGACTCTTTATGGAGGAACTCATTATGTATTGGATGCCTTTTGGACAGAAAGTCTTGGACCTGGTGGGCTAAAGACTGCAGATATAGGTCTTTATTTCCAAAACACACTTTTAAAATTTCAGTACGCCACTACTGTTTATCATAAATACAAGTTACTATTGGGATATCTACATATGACAAAGATAGAGATGTTTGGTAACATCTTATGATGGTTTTGCTGAAAGGTAAAAATGTGTGCTTTTCTCTCATTTGAGCCACATATTTACATTTTTCAAATCTAGGTATCAACAATTTCTCTTTTAATTTCACTTCCTCCGTTGAAACGAAAATGTAGATTTTTTTCCACAGCAAAATAATATAAATATTTTGGGGTAAGGATCTTATTTTCATAAGTTCTTTGAAAGCTTGCTTTTGCTGTTTCCCTTTTTAGTACCTCCCACTCCGTCACAGGCATTATTCCCATGATCAGTAGCAAAGAAATTCCACTCAGCATCCAGAAATCAAAGAAGAAGAAAGAAATCAAACTTATGAGGACCCATGTTATTGAAATTATTTTTGTTTTTACATTGACTGGCAACGCCATCATTAAAAAGATGAACCATCTTCATTATCCACTTGCATGTCTTCTGTAAATGAATGTTCTAATTTTTTACACAGCACCTTTTGAAATGTTTTTTGTTTTGCATATTAAAACTCGTGATTTTTTTTCTGAAGTTAATCGTTTAATTTTTGATACTGGTGAAATATTCAGTACAGAACAAACTGCACCAACTTCACTTAAACTAACCTCTTCTGGAACAAACACTTCTTCAGTTTTTCATGAATGCCTATACTTTCACTAGCCAAAAATGTATTTTTATAACACGTAGGGCATAAAGATTTTCCTGGAACAAGATGTACCTGATGCTGTCTGTTTTTCTTTAAATGATCCAACGTAATTTCACGGCAACCTTTGCAGTCCTATTTCTTTGATCCAGTATGATAACTGAAATGATCACATCACATCTGTCCAAAAAGATGATTATATTTATTACTAAACTTTTTCTCGTGATATTTACAAACTGGTTTCAAGTAATCTGTCTTAACTTCAGTAGTATTTTATCAACTTCACTGAAATTTCCAAAATTAGTAAAATAATTGCTGACTCAGCCATAAGTATGCTTATGGCAATCTTCTTTAATAAATTTACCAATAGAATATTCCAATTTTATGAACTTTAAATATCAATTTTTTATATAATTAAACAGCATAAGACATCGGGACATTGAATACATCTATGCACCACTAGAAACTGTGTAGAATGGGGAAAAATGATATGAGCTGATTCATGCTTCTCAATTCAGAATTGTCATAACATTCTGCAACAACTATTAGTAAGAATCTGAAAATGGCGCTCTTTTATGTATGCATATTATCTCTTTCTTCCATCAAATATAAACCATGGTTGTCAGGTTTGGGTACTTTTATCCAATTTGGTTATTTTTGATCATGATTGGTTATTTTTTTTTAACTTTGAAGTTCAAAGCTAAAATGTAAAATAAATTTTCATTAATAACAACCATTTATGATTTTCAATTATTTATGATTCACAATTTTCATGATTTAATAACAAGATTAATAACAAGATTAATCATGATTAATAAGAAGAATAAATAGAAAATTTGTAACAAAGTTATGCATGTTTGATAAATATATAAGCAAGATTTTAGGACTTGCTCATTACTCTATATCTATAAAACCAGAAAAGTCTCAAACTCCAAATTTTTATTACAATTAGTTATTACGTAGTACTTGATTCTCTACAAGCTTTAAATTTTTCCCGATTCCCCCAACAGAGGCTTAAATAAAGCTTAAATATTTAGCTTAAATAAGGCTTAAATATTTGTAAATTTGAAAAAGTCGCCATGTTTGGGACTTCATAAAACAAAAAGGAGAATGTTCTCAGTTTTGAAATTTCTCCAGCAAAGACGCATGGAATAGGGTAAAATATGGTAAAAGTTTGAAGATTTAAAATTGTTCCTTTCATTATTTTTAAAAAGCCTAAAAACTGCATTTTTAGCTAAACTGATGCTGAATTTCAACGCTAAATTTCAGCCAACCAAGTTGCAGTTACACAAACATTACAATAGCATAAAATATAGACCACTTTAAGGCCAGTAAAATAGTTTTTATTCCAAGTATTTAACTCTTTTGAGTTCTAATATATTTAAATTTTCTTGAACATCAAAATTCATCAAATTCGAAGCCCGCCATGTTGAAAAAATGGCTGTGCCAAATAAACGAGCTAGATGGAGAAATGTTTAAATCATTTTTCATCTGCTCAAACATGTATGAACATTTGTGCAAAATATAAAAATTTTCAAAAATGGTTATGCAACCAAATAGTCTTTTTTGAGGGGGATTTTAGATGAAATGACCCGCCTGCTTTCTTCAAAAAAGTATTGAAAGTTTTATTAGGTCCAACAAATTGCAATGTTGGTGACCTTCAATCACAGGAAGTACAACTGTATACGCCATCTATCGACCGAAAAGTAAGCGTTGTGAAACTAAACTGTGGGATAACTAACTCTGCTCTGCCCCGCTCTGCAAATTTTTAAGGAATAAGCATGAATTAATTAACAAATAAAACTTTTAACATTTAATATATCCTTTAAAAATCGGAATCTTTATTCCTCTATTATAAAAATGCTCACGTATTTACAATTTTAAAAAGTTAAGTAGAAATGTCTTGCAACTTTGTTTTCCTGCCTCTCTGGTTTTTCTATTTTCGTTTTATATTTATTTTCTACTATTTTTTCTTGCTCTGTGGTTCTTACCGTTAGTTTGAAGTATCTTCAAACTCGTTTCCCCGCCTCCTTGGTTTTATCTCTTTTCCTTTCTCTTCGCGACGGAAACTTTTCTCCAACTTTCAGACGCTTGTTTTATTCTACCGCAAATACCGAACTTGCTTGAATAAGTGAGCCCCATATTTTTTACTGTATTTTGTAATTTCATGAAATCTACAAAATTAATTTTCTACAAAAATAATTTTCTTAACAGCAGTTCTGAGCGTTTTATTTTTTTACCTCAGGCCAATTCAGAAATTAAATTAAGGAAAAAATGATCTTGATCTTATCTTCCGAAAATTTATAAACACGATTCAAGATTAAAAATGTTTAGTAATTGAATATTTCCAATCTTCTTGCTTAGAAACCCAATTCGAGTCTACATAAATACAAAATGTATGAGTTCCTTCATTTTGACCAGCATAATTATTTATATGGAATGTCTTAAGTTAAGGAAATTGAATTTTGTTAAGACGTTTAAAAACACAACTAAAATAAAACCTAGATAATATATTACCGATTTTATAACTCAAGATGAACACAAAGTAAAACGATTTCATTACACGGACAAAATTCCGACTTTGTAAGTTAGAAACAAATTTCAACTTACTCATTTTATGCAAGATCTTGCCAATAATATGAGGATTACAGACTGTAGAAACTAATAAAGCTTTAAGGTAGTTATTTTCATAGTTAATTGCCTGATCTTATAAAGATAATTATAAGCTTGGCAAATATATAATTGCAGAATATTTCTTTTTAATTGTATGATATGAATGAACAGAGATTCAGAAAAAAAGGTTTACTGCAGATAGAAATCGAAAATATTGAACCGATATTCGACCTCTTCATGACTAAACTAAATACAAGATAGGTCTAATAAAATTAATCAGAGTAAGAGTATGATCATTATCGTTAACCAATACATAATAATCATCCACATACCTTCTAATCAGAAATTATCTTCCACATACATTCTAGATTGTACAATTGAAGACAGTTTTCTGTAAAATTCACGTTAAATATCTCAGAAAATGGAAACCAATGAATTCCCTATAGCAACACTTTCCCCTTTAAAAAATCACCTTTCAATACAAAGGTTGATAAATCAATACGTATGTTAATTTTGGTTACAAATTACTTGATTTAATCACATTTGTAACAATCATCAAGTAACCTCTTTTCTAAGCAATTAATTACATCTTCAGTAGGAACATTAGTAAACCAGAAAGATCAATCATGCTTAAAGCATTGATTATGAAACACTTTCCAACTTCAATGCAATTTTATTTAAACAAGTCTAAAATGCAATACATTCCTCGGTAATATTTTGAAATTTATCACAATACTGCATTAATTTATTATATTTGAAAACTTAAACCTTCATCGAAAAAAATAAACTTCATTCAAATGCCGGCATTGAAATATAAATTGCCTGGTTTAAACATCTCTAAAATGTTATACATTCCTCGGTAATAGTTTTAGAATTATCATAATACTACGATAATTTATTATATTTGAAAACTTCATCGAAAACAACTGAAATTAATTCAAATGACGTCATAGAAAAAATAACACGCCTGGATCTCTCTATAAAAACAGGATTTCATTCATAACTTTCTCCCATTCATTTCATTCATCAGAATACTATATTAATTTATTTTATTTAAACATTTTGTTTAAGACCATGGAGCTACAAAAAATTAAACTCTATGCTTGAAACTTCATCGAAAAAAATCGTCCTTCTCTTTATGAAATCAATTAATATTTCATTCATATCAGCCATGCAGACTCCATGGACTAAATTATTTTGTGTTAAAAAAATACAGGAATTCTAATACAACTCATTCTATATATTTTGCTGTTTACATTTTACATAGGTGAAAAATAGGCTTAGTTGTAGAAATAATCAAATTTAGATGAGCATTTAAACTCAAATATATTGTCATTGCGTTGTTTCAGTATGTAGATGCACAGAATTTAAGCAAAATTAAAGTAGTTTTAGGACGGATACAACACTCAATATGAATTAAAAAGAACTTAAAAAAATCACGATTTTGAAACAAGATGGATGCCATATATCATTTTGAAGTGGGTCATGTGATCGTTTCATATCATGGTAACGTGATCGTTCATATAAGAGGTGTAATTATTATTTTAATTTTTATTTAAAAAACTACTGAATATATTTCGATGAATTTTTTTTTATATATTTTATGGAACAATTTGAATATTACCTAAAATTTTCGAAGCAATTTCTAAATTTTAAATCCGCTTAAAAAATGTTTGAAAAACTAGGTCCCATAGGGCTCAATGTATTTCATTTTTTCTTCCCGGATTCAATCCAAAACTAATTGGGTAATATTATTCATTTATATTCCCATAGGTTCTACAGACCGTCTGAACAACATACTAAAATTTCATTTTGATTAAGTCATTTTTACGGCAGTTATCGTGCTAACGGACAGACAGACAGACAGAATGAACAAAGTCATAAACACTTTTCAACTTTGTTGTAAAGTGTTAAAAATGACTTTACATCAGAGGAAAGCATAGCAGTATTAGTTGGACATAAAATTCTTAACTTGTTAAAAAAATAAAGAAATCTTTGGTGCGAATGATACTAGCAGTCAAAAGTGAAAGAGAACATGCAAGGTCATGCACAACAAATTGTGAGAAAGTACCAATAATCAATTGCATATTTCAAACATCAAACGCATCCGTGTAATGCCATATAAAGAAATTAATTTTTTTACAGCGTGTAAAAATCTTTGTTTATGAAAAATATTATTTATTGCTAAAGTAATTACAATTATTGCCACATCAATACCATCCAGAGAGACGAAGACAAACATATATAGCTACATATCACCATCTATTGCTACCTTAAGTTACTTAAATTTCATTTTTGTACAAACATTTTCAGGTATTTATACTTAAATGCAAATCTAAAATCCTAAAAGTTAAACTATTTGCAATCTTTATTTATTAAAGAAGATATATCAGCCAACGTCATAATCACGTGCGAATTTTATGACGATGAATTCGATAAAGTCACTTTTGAAAGCCATAAAATGCTACATAATGCGACTCTTTCATATGAACTTGACAGAAAATGATATCAATCGTTAAATTTCTTTATCCATTTCAAAATCTATTACTCTTTATCTGATTTCATTTCGATAGAAAATTTTTTTTTTCTCGAGATAGGAAATAAATTGGTTGAAATTATAAGTACTATTATATTTTGGACGTTTGCATATGTAATTTGACTTGAAACAACTTAATTTGGACAAAGTGTGAATATGTATGATTTTAGAATTTGCATATTTGAAATAACAAGAAGTGAAACAAATAGGAACAAAATTAATTTTTAATTAAAATGCCTCCTTTTATTAACACTTTGCAACAAAGTTGAAAAGTGTTTATGACTTTGTTCATTCTGTCTGTCTGTCTATCCGTTAGCACGATAACTGCCGTAAAAATGACTTTATCAAAATGAAATTTTAGTATGTTGTTCAGACGGTCTGTGGGACCTATGGGAATATAAATGAATAAAATCACCCAATTAGTTTTGGATTAAACCTGGGTTGAAGAAATGAAATACATTGAACACTATGAGACCTAATTTTTCAAACATTTCTAAGCAGATTTAAAATTCACAAATTACTTCAAAAATTTTAGGAAATACTCAAATTATCCCATAAATATATAAAAAAATTTCAGCAAAATATATTCAGTAGTTTTTTAAATAAAAATTAAAATAATAATTACACCTTTCATATGAAGCGATCACATGACCACTATATGAAAAGATCAAGTGACCCACTTCAAAATAAAATATGGCATCAATCTTGTGTCAAAATCGTGATTTCTAAAGTTCTTTCTAATTCATATTTAGTGTTGTATCCGTCCTAAAACCGCTTTAGTTTTGCTTAAATTCTGTGCATCTACGTACTGAAACAACGCAATTGCAATATATATTTATTAAATGATCATCCAACTTTGATTATTTCTACAACGAAGCCTTATTTTCCCTTATGGATAATGTAAATACCAAAAGATGTAGAATTAGTTGTATAAGAATTGCTGCAGTTCTTTAACACAAAATTATTTAGCTCATGGAGTCTGCAATATAGCTGATATGAATGAAACATTTATTGATTTTACATAGAGAAGCAAACGATTTACATAGAGAAGCAAACGATTTTAGAGAAGCAAACGAGTTTTAAGCATAGAGTTTAATTACTTGCACCTCCATGGTCTTAAGTTTTTAAATAAAATAAATTGGTATAGTATTGTGATGAATTAAATGAATGGAAAAAGTTATGAATGAAATGCTGCTTTTATAGAGAGAGCCAGGCGTGTTATACTTCGATGACGTCATTTGAATAAAGCTCATTTGTTTTCGATGAAGGTTTCAAATATAATAAGTTATTGTAGTATTATGATAATTTTAAAAATATTACCGACGAATGTATTGCATTTTAGAGATGTTGAAACCAGACAATTTTTATTTCAATGCCGTCATTTGAATGAAGTTTATTTTTTTTCGATGAAGTTTTAAATTTTGAAATATAATAAATTAATGTAGTATTGCGATAATTTAAAAAAAATATTACCAAGGAATGTATCGCATTTTAGAGATGTTTAAATAAAATTGCATTGAAGTTGGAAAGTGTTTCATAATCGATGCTTTATGCATGATTGATCTTTCTTGTTTATTGTGAACTTTCTCGTTTCAGATCAAATACATGAAATGTCCTGAAAGCGGTGTATATTGGTGCATGTTAGTATTCGTTTTTAAATAAAATAATCTCGTGCTAAATATATATGTAATATAGCCTACTATAGTCCAGGGAAAAGACATTTCAGGTTACCAAAAAATCTACCTTATTATAAAATATTCGAAACATATCATTTGTCACATAGGCCGAATTCCTGATCTACATACTGAAATAACGCATTTACAATATATATGAGTTTAAAGGATCATCCAACTTTGATTATTTCTACAACGAAGCCTATTTTTCACTTATGGAAAATGTAAATACCAAAAGATATTGGAATGAGTACATTGAATACAAGAATTCCTGTATTTCTTTAACGCAAAATTATTTAGCTCATGGAGTCTGCAATAGAGCTGATATGAATGAAATATCAATTGATTTTACAGAGAGAAGGACGATTTTTTCGATGAAGTTTTAAGAATAGAGTTTAATTACTTGTATCTCAATGATCTTATGTTTTTAAATAAAATAAATCATTATAGTATTGTGATGAATGAAATGAATGGAAAATATTTATCAATGAAGTGCTGCTTTTATAGAGAGAGAGCCAGGCTTGTTATATTTCGATGACGTCATTTGAATAAATTTCATTTGTTTTCGATGAAGTTTTCAAATATAATAAATTATTGTAGTATTATGAAAATGTTAAAAATACTATCGAGGAATATATCGCATTTTAGAGATGTTTAAACCAGGCAATTTATATTTCAATGCCGTCATTTGAATGAAGTTCATTTTTTTCGATCAAGTTTTAAGTTTTCAAATATAATAAATGAATGTAGTATTGTGATAATTTTTGAAATATTACCGAGGAATGTATCGCAGTTTAGAGATGTTTAAATAAAATTGCATTGAAGTTGGAAAGTGTTTCATAATCAGTGCTTTATGCATAATTGATCTTTCTTGTTATTTGTATGTAAGTCAAATGATTCAAAAATGTTTTTGTTAAATGGATGCAACTTAAATGTATGAAAGACAACGGCATACCATATTTGGTCTTTCAAACTGATACGGTTCTCAAGTTATTTTTAAGAATCAAGTACATACCTATAGTGGGCGCAAGACGGGCTAGCTCCATAAGGTTAAATAATCCAGAGGATTTAAACATACCGCAAAAGAGAACAATATACTGAGTTTGGACTTTCTAGCTGTTCGAGTTTTCAAATTATTTCCCAGATAAAGTACATTCCTATGACGGGCCCAAAGCTAGCCAGTCCAATAAAGTTCAAAATCCATAAAATTAAATTATAAAACATAATACAATGACGTTAAATTTGAACTGTCTAACTGCTCCGGTTATATAGTTATTCTTAAAACACAGAACATTCCTATGACGGGCCCAAGAGGAATAGCCCGATAAGGTTCAAAATAATAATAATTTAAACGTGCTACAAGCGATAACGACATCTCAAATTTCAGGTTATTGTGATTAACAGAATCTGATTAATAGGATATCAAATACTTGTATCACACTGACAACTAATCACCAGAGCGGGTTAAATAAAATAGTGTAAAAAGTGGTTTTCTCGTTTTTACTTTCCTTATATACATATAATGTATAAAGAAAGTATTGTGATGGGGTCGAAAATTCGCATTCGAGTTTCCGACGAGAGAGCACGTTTTCAGCATCCCTGAACACGAATCGGACGTTTTTGAGATGATATCTGTGTGTGTGTGTGGGGGGGGGGGGTCAGAGAGTCTGTGGAAACGATAACTGATGAACGAATGGAGCGATTCGAACAAAATTTGGTACAAAAATTACAATTTATGAATCCTGGAAGCCTATTGTTTTTATATGCGATCGGATGTTGAGAACCCCCTAAATTTTCGAGTGAAATTTTGTAAAAACCATCAAAATATTAAAACCTTTAATAAAATTTCATAAATAGTCATTGCTTGTGTAATTTCTCGTTAGAAAACGATTGACATAAATTTTAGAACGTTGAGTACGTAAAAATTATTATAAAAATATTTGTGAATAAAAGTGAAAAATTCTGTTGTATAACAACATAGAAGGACATATCTTTCAGAAGTTGTATGAACTAATTTGAGAAATTTTGTTCTGAAGATAAAGAAACTTTTTTGCTTCTAAGACCGGTTTATTCCTTTGTTAATCTGTTTTCAGTACTGTTTTTAACACATTATTTATTTCACTGTTTAATTTCTCAGAAGCTTGAGCGTTTTAATTTAAAGCTATTATTGTCGTATCCAGATACACACACACATGAAACGGCAGACATGTACAAACATATTCAAAATGTCCAAGTATGCATATCAAGGGGTAAAGATAGATTAAAAACCATAGTGAGGACGATCTGGAGAGCTTACCCACGTATGTCGAGGGTTATGGCAGTCCAGTGGTCGAGGATTACGACAGTCCAGTCCATAGCTCACGGGGATTACACCGGGGAAGATAATTCGATTTCTGCCTCTACCCAAACCGTCTCCGTGTTCATGTGGAGTACGGGTGCCTTAAATTTGTGGGTCGGTAAGTCCTTCCGAGAGGTTGGTGGTAAGGGAAGGAGTGTACGTTCCCTATGGATGATTCCCTCACTGGGATCCGGTTTAAATTGTGTGGCACTTCTCGATCGTCCAAACAGATACCTTACACCTCTGGCTAGGTCAGTCTGGGACGAAGAGGTCCACATGTCCAAGTGCCCTGGCCGTCCAAACAGTTACCTTACACCTTTCTGGTAGGTCGGACGGTCTGGATCTCAACAACAACATGTCCAAGTGCAGGGGCGCGGTAGCCCAGTGGTTAGCGCGCGGTAGTTGTACTCGGTTAGCCCGGGTTCGATTCCCGTCGCTGCCAAAACTGCCGCCGTGTTCAGGTGGAGTACGATCACGTTAAACATGTGAGTTCGTAAGTCCTTCCAAGAAGTTCGTAAGTCCTTGGTGGTAGGGGAAGGAGGGTACTGTCTCCGTGGATGCCTTCCCCACTGAGTTCCGGTCTAAATTCGGTGGCACTTCCCGGCCGTCCAAACAGTTACCTTGCACTTTTCTGGTAGGTCGGACGGTCTGGATCTCAACATCAACAACCTGTCCAAGTGCATGGGAACCATACAAGTTCTTAAAGAGGCTCCCTATACATAACAATTTAACAGCTAAATAGGTTTACAATTCTCACATAAATGCACCAAGCATATACGCAGAAAGAAAAAAAAAAGAAGGAAAAATATTATATACATTGAAAAGTTTGAAAGTTGGACCTGCTATTCATTTACTTCCATACTTTCTATCTCCGCTTCAGGTATTCGGGCTTCTTCGGCGGAAATAACAAAAGTTTCATCCCATCAAATGGATATTTATTATTGATAAGAGCGCATAACGTAGTGTTAACTTCCATGCATTCCTCTGTTACAACTTACCGTCAAAAACCGGAAAAAGACCAGGAGAAATATGGAGGAATGCTTATCTCGCTAGTAGAAGGAATCCGTTTTAGATATGTGGATGCTCGCGTGATATTGGTGGAACTTTTGCTATTTATGACACAGAAAATTCTGGCAAACGTTTATTTTCACAGTTGAGTTCTGAAATAAGTATTATATTATTTGTGTCTGCAAGCATGTCTGTATGGTGGACGATTAAAACTGAAGAGCCGGTTTCGGACTTTAGTTATGTATTTCATCTATTTTTCTTCTCCTGAAATTACTGCAGCACGTAGCAAAATAAATTTTTAATTGTTTTGAGGTAAGCACGGAAGTGCGTTACTTGCAACATTACTAACATTGAAGCTGGATTTAAGGGGTCCCTCGAGTTTTAAAAGCGCTATAAGATTGAAATCCCATACTTCACATTTTATCTTGTTCTTCTTCTCGTATACATGGATAATACCTAAATATTTTATGGCTAATAAGTGAATATCTGTCGCATATAAGATAATGTTTTCCATTAGATGAATCTGATAATAATATTTTTAAAGCTTGTATGATGTTTATTTTTCTTGTCTAATAATTGGATTGCATAATTAACTCTTGTAAATAAATTTCAATTTTGTTAAGTTAAAATTGCATTAGGAATTTAATGACTTGAAATATATATTGATGTACGGTAGAAATCTGTCGTAAGGGAAATTCTTTCTACAAGTCCGAAAAGTTAAATAGAATTTTTTTTTTTTGAAAACTATTAACATAAATTTTAGAACGCTAGCATGAACCGTTCTCGAGATATGTACATTTTTCAAAAATATTAACAAAAAATTATATAAAATAAAACAAAATATTTCCTATTGAGAAACATATTCACTTTCATATGTAATATCATGCGATAAATTTGGTGACATCATTCTCATACATCATAGCTCGTTCCATTCATGAAAAAGATACTTTGAGTAATACTTTTGTATTTGAACGCCAATAGTCATTTATCTGCTGTAAGAATAAATTATTTCTACGTCCATGACGCTTGGCGAGATTTTGGCGACGAAGTTGGCGGAACTTTGCCAACTTGGCGACTTTTTAAATGTTACCAGATCAAAGAAAATCTCGCCAAATGGATAAAAATGACGCTAAATCAAAGAAAATAACGACTATTTTACGAAAATTCAATATCTTGGAAAAAATATAAGTGTCTGCTATAAGAATAACCTATTTTGTTTTTACTGTAAAAGTAGTAAATACTACATTGCATTATATAAGGAAAGTCATGTGCTGCCCACAACAGATTATTTTCAAATAAGTTTTCATCTTTTAAATGTTTAGATAAAAGTTTCGACGTTTTTAAATTAAATAATATTTCTATTGTAATTGGACTATCAAGTATCCGCCCTGAATTGACTCGCGGAAACTCAGAATAAGAGTTTGATTACTATTGCAAACTTTAATTTCAGTATCAACAACTATTTTATTGAGTTTTTCTGCAGCGTCCACTTCGACGATATGAGCTTGCAATTCCATCCCATTAGCCAAACGGTAGAGCGTCGGCAGACGAGTACGGAGATCCGTGGTTCGATTCTCGATTGGGGTAGCAAGGTTCTTTACAATTGCGCCCGAATAAATCAACCCTGTAGGTTAATGCAAAGATGTCGACTGTCTGAATGTGACCCTATTACGACAATCACAGATTCATTGGACTCTGGTATATTGAGCGCTGATTTCAAATCGGGACGTCAAAGATCACGTAGGAAGCTAACATGGTGGATAAAAATAGCAACAGGAAGGTAACTTGAAGTAAAAGCAGCAGCAAGTAGTCAGTCAGATTGTTATTTCCACCCCAATCTGACATTAGAGGGAGAAGAATGCAGAGTCCACATCAACGATAAAAGCTTGCAAATCCATCCCAGTATGTAGAACGGTGACAACAAAAGCGTCGACTGGCGAGTGCGGAGATCCGTGATTTGATCCCCGGTTGGATCACAAGTTTCTTCACACATTTCCGACAATCATTAACATTTCGTGAGATATTTTTTACAACCGATCATCTTGAATATAAATACTCAACTCAATCCAAGATTTTGTATAAGTACATAGATCTGCAAATTTTGGTACCGATTAGGGTATGTGTTCGTAAGTTAAGAGTCCATATAAACGGGTCAAAAGGGTTGAGGTGAAGACTAAATCTCTCCTGCTTTGCATGTTCATAATACGTAGGTGGTTCAAAAAGTAAGGTAACAAGAGCTCTCACGGGTGCACAAATTCGGCGTGCGAATTAAATTCCATGTCTAGATAATGTGCCGTGTTTTTGCACGACAACGCCGGACCGCATACGGCATCGGTTACACGTGATTTGGTACAACGTTTCCGATGGAATGCACTGGAACACCCACCGTACAGCCCGGATTTCGCACCAAGCGATATTCATCTTTTCGGACCATTGAAGAAGCACCTGGCAGGTCGCCATTTCACAACCGATGCCGAAGTTCAGGAAGCCGTCGTTGAGTGGCTCCGCGACCTGGACCCTGATTTCTTCTATGCCGGTTTCGATAAATCGGTTTACCGATGGAACAAATGCTTCGACAACTATGGTGACTGTATGGAAAAATAATATGTACCAGTGCCTTGCTAACTTTGTGTATCTCTATTTCGCGAATAAATATTTTGTCTCACAGGGCTTGTTACCTTACTCTTTGAACCATCCTCGTAGTTGTGTAAGTTATATATTATGAACTATGGAATATTTATTCTAGAAAATTAACCTGTTTTCATTTTACCTTACATTCACCAACAACTATTTGAGCAATACATCGCGGAAGAAATAATCATAGTTTCAATCTTGTCATATTGTCATAAATTATATATGTGAGTGCATAATGTGATACTGTAGATAAATAAATTCTAGAGATTAAACACCTGTCATAGAGAACCGGAGAAACGGTAAGAATAAATATTCTGGAATGTTTTATATATCTCGCAATTCGCAAAAATTCGCTGTCGATAGCTTTCCTATCATAGTATTTGTTTGAATTACCACTATTATACAGAAACTGCACAAAAACTAAACTAAATAAACAGCGAATAAAATTACGTTTGTAATAGTAGCTACATCCAACATAAATATGATGATAGATATAGTATATATCTAGCTATGTAGTTAGCTAGATAGATAAAGAAATATATATATAGAGAGAGAGAGAGAGAGCGAAAGATTTAAATAAATATATATAGAGAGAGAGGAAAGTGGGAGAAATATTTAGATATATAGACTAATAGATAGAGAGAGAGGAGGGAGAAAGTTTTAGATAGATAGATAAACAGAGGGGGGGGGGTGAGAAAAAAAATATATATAGTACTTTTGAGTCATAACATTTCCTCATAAGAATTTGAAATTTTTCTTTTTTCAAAATTATCTATAAAGAATTAACTATATATATATATATATAGGGAGAGAGTGAGATAACTGTTACAATTTAACCTTAATTTAATATAGTTATATTGTATTAATTAGTTAGGATGTAAGTAGGATGAAATTTGTTCATTAATAATTTGAAGAAATAGAAAAGATACAAAGGTGTGGAAACATCAAAATCAGTGTAGTCAGATTATGAATAATAGATAACCTAATTTTTAAAAATTTGTCTTTCTATCAAAATTTGCTTTCTGTGTTCAAAATTTGTCTTTCTATTTCTATAAAAATTCTACCCTTTCAAAGGCAATTGTTCCAAGCAAGATGTACCACTATACATGAAAATTGGTAATTTAAGTCAGAAAGTCCTTGCTTATTTCTTTACACAAATACATGTTACATGAAACATAATGCCATAACATTTCCCCATAAGAATTTGAAATTTTTCTTTTTTCACAATTATCTATAAAGAGTTAACCAAAGCGTATTTACAATCTTGGATTACAAATATGGGAAAACATGTTTTCTCAGAAGATAATGAACTTATGGTTAATCAAAAAAAAGAAACATAGCTGGTGCAAATGTTATGTGTGTAACATATGTGTCTACAATGTTATGTGTGTAACATACTTTAGCATAAAAGTATCATATTTTATAAAAATAATTTCTTCTGAGATTAAGCAAGAACACATATATTAATACTAAAGTATCAATTATATTTTGTTGACTATGAATAGTGATATGAGCCATATTTCATCCCTGATAAGCCACCATATGAAGCATTTTTAACAAATTTATAGTTCTATAATATTTTAGCATTTAGTAAAGACATTTGGAATAATTGCATTTTTTAATGCACGGTACAGTCTAGTCTCGCTAGAATGAAAAACAGCACGACGTTTTATCTCAAATGTTTTTATATAATATGTTATTAGTTAAATGAATACTTAATTTTCCCAATACCCACATATTTCTAGAATACTCTTTATCATTTTTCAAAGAACATCCCAGTTATCTCGTAAAAATAGACGCTCTGAAAATGTTACATGTAATCTATAAAAAATGTAATTCATCGCATCTGGTGGCATCACGTTATATAAAACAACAGAAACATATAAATAGTTTGCCCAAAATGATT
The DNA here is from genome assembly GCA_951213105.1 of Amaurobius ferox. Lineage (NCBI taxonomy): Eukaryota > Metazoa > Arthropoda > Arachnida > Araneae > Amaurobiidae > Amaurobius > Amaurobius ferox. The sequence continues at coordinate 40,798,136 of OX578137.1, read as the reverse complement.
TCATTCTTCCGCAAATATGTGTGTTATGTATGATCAGAACACGGAATTTCTTTTATTAAATTACTGGATTCTCAGAGGAGCTTGGAATCATTTACTGAGAAATATTAGGTTTCAAAATGTAATAAACTAGCTGATAAAGTGGAAGATGTGGGTACAGCTTTATATGGGATATTATCTTGAAATGCTTTGGGTATTATATTTTTAAAACCATCATTAATGTTGAAGACAGTTACTTCTGAATAGAAAAATAATAACACTGATTCGAAGCTTTAAAAAATATTTTTATATGAAATATCTCGATTTTAAGTCTCGACCAGACTTACATTTTTTATTTCATTCAATTTAAATTCATATGTTACATAAGTAGTTTCAGAATGAAAAGAAAACTTTGTTAAGCTAATCATAAATTATTCTTTTGAAAATTTGTTTTATTTGTGTTAAAGCATATTATTTTTGTTTCATTTACATTCATAGCGTAGTTGAAAATGCTACGTTATTTATAACAAGAAAAGTTAATGTATGTATGTATGTCTGTTAATCCGCTTGTCCGAGGCGCAGCGCAAAATTTAAGCCCCCTGCAGCTGAAAATTCGGCACAGTGATAGGTCAGGTCAGACCCCCAAGCCACTTTGGAGTGATTTTTTTTATTTAAAATAATTTCCGATTTTTTTTTTAAATTTTAAGTGCATTTTTGAACTATTTTCAAACAGATATCTTCTTTAGCGATCGAAAACAGATCCCAGACTTTTCATCTTTGCACCATCAGGTATATTGAAAAACGCCCTTTCCCACAAGATTTATACCAAATACGTTGGACAATTCCTTTATATGTGGAATTAAAAAATGTACACTGAAATACGTGCTTTTTAGGCCATTAAAATAGTTAATTTCTAAATTCGTGTATCAACGAAATTAATCTCCCTATGATTTTAATATTTTTCGCATATATACATATATATTTCTAAGTGAGGTGGTTTGTTGAATTTTAATAAGATTTCGGTGATTTCACCCAGACAAAAGAAAAAAAATTGCTCTTCGGACACAATTTTTCAGTTTTTACAGATATCCGCATAATTGTGATGCGTAGCAAGTTTTCTTTCTGCCATTGAAAATATAGGTTATTGCATATTGAAGAACACACAATAAGATCGATACGAGTTCGAGGAAGTTATTATCTTCAATGGAAGCGCGATTTGGACATCATAATATCTTATTTCAACTTGTTCTGTGAGCACTATCGGAAACCGAGCACTATTTACGTTTGAAGAAGTGGACATTTGAAAATTTCGGAAATTCATTAGAAATTCCCCTATTATCAGTATTAAGATTTTTATTATAACAAGAACTTAATATTATTGACTCATGCTAAAAAAATCATTCTTGCATTATTAAATCTGTAAAATACAATGATCACTTTAAATTCCAATTTGAAAATGGTCTCGAATTTAAAATTTCACATCGTCACCATTAAGATATTTTATAGTACTAGCAGAATACCCGTTCTTCGTACAGAGTATGTATATAATGTAAAGAAATTTAAAATTCACAATGCAAATTCCTATAGTATATTAAATGACATTTCTAATCAAAATATTCTGTTAAAATAATAAATACAATGCTCCTTTAAGAATCTCTGTTCTCGTTATACAAAATTATCTTCACGGGCAGATCTGAAGAATAAAACATCCTGGCCCTTTTTGTAAGCAAATTTACAAAAAAAAAAAAGAAAAAAAAAAAGAAAGAAATTGAATCAATACATGAAAAATGAGAGCATTAAAATTGCATAGGACCCGTACTACATATATATGCGAATATAAGAAGATATAACCTGTATTAGTACATTACATGTATAAACTGAAAAAAAATATATATATACATATCCCCGTACTACTTATATTGTCGCAGATTAGAAAATATGGCAGTGTGTTTGTAGAAGATTACCCGTTTTACAATATGAGTCTTAAAAATCTTTGCCAAGATAAAACAGATAACGTAATAAATTGAAAATATCAATAATCCCCGTAATCTTTATATCAGAAGGACGTAATTGATTCCAGTATATGCCAATATATATCAAAATATATGCCAATATACCTGTACTACATATATTCCCGTAGTGTAGAATATATACCTGTGCATTTGTAGAAGAGTACTCGTGCAACGTTAAATATATGAGTTTAAACAATTTTTGTCATAATAAAACAATGGCATAATAACTTGAAAATATCAATAATCCCTGAATCAATAATCAACGAAAATATCAATAATAATAATGTTTAAACCTGAAGACCGTAATTGATATTATCAAGTCAAAAGTGCAATGTCAATGAAATTTATTTTACATACATATCTTTATTATTCAAATCGGAAAAGATTTAATAAAAATCGTATGCCGCATAACATATTGGATTTACATATGTTGCTAATTTAATTGCGTTTCTGAACAACATGATATAAGATAGAATCTTTCTCATAAACTGCGAAATTAAATAACTATATTGATTTCTTTATACTTTTGATTGTTGAGAAAAAGCTTGTGAAAATTAAACCATGGAGATAGATTTTCCATTTAAATTCCTGCTTCAAACAATTCATGTTTTCAGAAAGTGACGAATTATCTCAAAAAATTTCCCACCAAACTCAGAGATAATGTTTTAATTCACTTTCAAACGATTTTCAACCTTTTCGTTTGTATAAACCACGGAGTAAGAGAGTAGAACTCCTAGGGAAAAGTTTCGTTTTTCATTAATATATCGACAACCCCTGGTCTTAGAAACTCGAAACTTAGACTAAATTTATTGGATGCTATTTCAAGGCTGTCCACACAATTTCATTAAATTCGGTTTAGCCGTTCTCCCGTGATGATGAGACAAGCAAAAGTTTATTTTTTACTAATATCTCGAGAGCCACTGGTCGTAGAAATATTAATGAGAAACGAAACATTTCCCTAGGAGTTTTACTCTGTAACTCCTTGGTTCCTCTAAACGAAAAGGATGAAGATTGTTTGCTTGCAACGTGAAAGTGAATTAAAACTTTATCTCAGAGTCACGTATGAGTTTTTTGCGCTAATTAGTCAGCATTCTGAAAGCATGAATTTTTTGAAACATCAATTTAAATAAAAAATCTATCACCATGATTCATTTTTTACAAGCTTTTACTCAATAATGGAAAGTATTAAGAAATCAAAATTATTCTTTTTTATATCATATTGCTCGGCACCGCAATTAAATTAAATATGTTTGTTAATGCTTTTTATTATTTTTTCGATTTGAATAATAAATACATGGATATAAAAATATATCTTATAAATGAACGGTTTAAATTTTCTTTTACTAATATTAATTGCGGACTGCGTACATCCCTTTCATTTATTTTGGCAAAGAGTTTTCAAGCTTATATATTGTGCTTACAGATAAACTCATATATTGTGTTTAGCCAATAAATTCATTTAGCAGAATGTTGAAATAGAAAAAGTGCGGAACTGGTATATCTTCTAATACAATTTTAGTGTCTTCATTCAGTATATACAAACGGGATCAAGATGTTTTATTCAGATCTGCATATTCAGAGCTACGAATTAGGCGAGATATCGCTAACTTGTCAACTTTTCTTAAACCTTACCAAATTGACGGAAATATCGCCATATTATTAAAAATGACGGAAATCAATGAAATTAAATTTGTTTTGTTATAAGAGAGTACTGACAAGATGTTTCGTTAGCATTTGCCTATCAGACCAACCGTCCTACTTAGTAACACATTTAGCGAATATTTAAAACGTCACCAAATTGATGAAAATGTTTGTAAATCAATAAAAATATCTTGTAATTGATAAAACTGCGCTAAATAAATGAAATGAATTGTGTTTTGTTAGGGGATAGTATTGTGATGTTGTTTCTTCAGTTTGTCGTCATTACAGTCCCACTTACGGTAAATTTGGCGATTTTTTAATATGTAGCTAAATTGACGATAATGTCGCCAAACCTTCCATAGAGATAGCATTAATCAGACGATATTTTTCCCACCAATTTATTTGAAGGAAATAATATCATGCCCCTTAGATATGGATTTAAATCCAATGTGTTTATACAGCAGAAGATTTTAATTAAATCTTTTCCGATTTGAATACTGAAGATACGTATATAAAATAAATTTCATTGCCATTGCATTTTTGACTAGATAATATCAGTTACGGTCTTCAGGTTTAAACATTATTATTACTGATATTTTCGGGAATTATTGATATTTTCAAGTTATGCAATTGTTTAATTACGACAAAAATTGTTGAAACTCATATGTTGTATTTTGTACTGGTAATCTTCTACAAATGCACGGGTATATCTTCTAATCTACGAGAATATAAGTAGTACAGGTATGCTGGCATATATTTTGACATATATTGGGCATTGATATATATTGGCATCAAGTACGGCCTTCGGGTATGAAGATTACGGGGATTTTTGATATTTCAATTTATTACGTCATCTGCTTTATTTTGCAAAGATTTTTGAGACTCATATTGTAATATGGGTAACCTTCTACTGACACTCGGGCATATCTTCTAATCTACGACATTATAGTAATACGGGTATATATATCTTCCCATATAATTTTAAGGCTTTCATTTTAGCATATATTGGAATCAATTACTACCTTCAGGTTTAACAATTACTGGTTTATTGATATTTTCAATTTATACATTTAATCCACTAATACAAGTTATATCTTCTAATATTTGCGTATATAAATAGTACGAGTCACTTACAATGTTAACGCTTTTATTTTGCACATATTGATTCAATTCCATATCTTTTGTAAATTTGCTTACAAAAGAGGCCAGGATGTTTTAATCTTCAGATCTGCCCGTGAAGATAATTCTTTCTAGGAGCATTATATTAAATATTTTAACAGAATATTTTGATTAAAAATATCATTTAGTATACTATAAGAATTTGCACATGATTGTGAATTTTAAGTTTATTTATAATATATACTAGCAGCATACCCGTTCTTCGTACGGAGTATATAATATGAAGAAACTTATAATTCGCAGTCATGTGCCAATTCTGTTAAAATATTAAATTTATTGCTCCTAAAGAGGAGTTTAAGAATATCTTTTCTCACTATACAAAATTATCTTCACGGGTAGATCTGAGGAATAAAACATCCTGGCCCCTTTTGAAAGTAAATTTAAAAAAAAAAAAAGAATTGAATCAATATATGCAACCCCGTACTACTTATATTGTCGCAGATTAGAAAATATGCCAGTCTGTTAGTAGAATATTACCCGTATTACAATATGAGTCTAAAAAATCTTTGTCAATATAAAAGAGATAACGTAATAAATTGAAAATATCAATAATCTCTGTGCTCTTTATACCAGAAGGTCGTAATTGATTCCAATATATGCCAATATATATCAAAACATATGTCAATGTACCTGTACTACTTATATTCTCGTAGATTAGAAGATATACACGTGTTTTTGTAGAATATTACTCGTACAACGTACAATGAGTTTAAGCAATTTTTGTCATAATAAAACAATTGCATAATAACTTGAAAATATCAATAATCCCTGAATCAATAATTGCCGAAAATATCAATAATAATAACGTTTAAACCTGAAGACCGTAATTGATATTATCCAGTCAAAAATGCTATAAGAAACAATAAATCGTTCTCTTCTAAAATATATTTTTATATCCATTTATTTATTATTCAAATCCAAAAAATAATAATTAAAATTAACAGACAGATTTAATTTTATTGCCATTCTGAGCAACATTATATAAGATAGAATCTTTCTCATAAACTACGAAATTAAATAACCATTTTGTTCTCTATACTTTCCATTGTTCAGTAAATGCTTGTGAAAAATAACCATGCAGATAGATTTTCCATTTAAATTCTTGTTTCAAACAAATCATGCTTTCAGATACTGACTAATTTGCGCAAAAATCCTCCATCAAACTCAGAAATAAAGTGTTAATTCAAGTGGACGTTTTAAACAAACGATTTTTATCCTTTCCGTTTGGATAAACCACGGAGTTAGAGAGTAGAACTACAAGGAAAAAGTTCCGTTTTTCATTAATATCTCAACAACCCCTGGTCTTAGAAACCCAAAACTTAGACCAAATTTATGTGGGCCTATTTTAAGGCTACCCACCAAATTTCATTAAATTCGGTTCAGCCGTTCTTTCGTGATGATGCGACAAACAGACAGACAGATTTTCAATTTTATTTATATAGACTCCGTACGAAGAACGGGTATGCTGCTAGTCCATATAAATTAAATAGAAAATCTCTCTGTCTGTTTGTCCCGTCATCACGGGAGAATGACTGAACCGAATTTGATAAAATTTTGTGGGTAGCCTTGAAATAGTCCCACTTAAAATTTATTCTATGCTTCGAGTTTCTACGACTAGTGATTCTTGAGATATTAGTGAAAAATCAAACTTTCGTTTGTCTCATCATCATATGAAAACGGCTAAATTGAATTTAATGAAATCTTGTAGGTAGACTTGAAATAAATAGCCCCCCATAAATTTAGACCAAGTTTCGAGTTTCTAAGACCAGGGGTTGTCGAGATATTAATTGAAAACGAAACTTTTTCCTAGGAGTTCTACTTTAAAATGAAGTTGAAAACGAATGTTGAAACACAGTTGAAAACCATTTGTTTAAAACTTGAAAATGAATTAAAATTTTATCTCTGAGTTTGGTGGCAGATTTTTACGTTAAATAGTCACTTTCTGAAATCATCAATTCTTTGAAAACATGAATTTAAATGGAAAATCTATCACAATTTATTTTTCACAAACTTTTACTCAACGATGCAAGTATTAAGAAATCAAAATGGTTAATTAATTTTTAGAATTTTATGAGGCTATATCATGTTGCTCAGCAACGCAATTAAATTAAATGTGTTTGTTAATGTTTATTATTATTTTTTCGATTTGAATAATAAATAAATGGGTATAAAAATATACTATCTTATAAATGAACGATTTCATTTTTCTTTTAATTGTATCAATTGCGGACTGCGTGGATCACTTTTATTTATTTTGGCAAAGAGTGTTGGTTAGTCTGACTAAGCTTATATATTGTGTTTAGCTAATAAACTCATATATTGTGTTTAGCCAATAAATTCATTTAGCCGATTGTTGAAACTGAAAAAGAGTAGAATGGGTATATCTACTAATACAATTTTTGTGTTTTCATTTAGTCTATACAAACGGGATCTGGATGTTTTATTCAGATCTGAAAATTCAGAGCTACGAATTTGGTGGAATATTGCTAACTTGGCAACTTTTATTTTTTACCAAATTGACGGAAATGTCGCCAATTGTTAAAAACGACGCAATTCAATGAAATTTAGTTTGCTTTGTTAGAAGAAAGTACTGAAATTATGTTTCGTTAGAGTTTGTCTGTCAGTCCAACCATCCTACTTGGTAACACATTTAGCGAATTTTTAAAATGCCACAAAATTGATAAAAACGTTTGTAAATCCATAAAAATATCTTGAAATTGATAAAATTGCGCTAAATAAATAAAATTAATTTCGGTTTGTTATTGGATAGTATCATGATGATGTTTCGTCAATTTGTCTGTAAGTGGGACTGTCAGTACTACATTCCCACTTGGCGATAAATTTGGCGACTTTTTTAAAATATCGCTAAATTGTCGAAAATGTCGCCAAACCTTCCATAGAGATAGAATTATTCAGACGATATATTTTCCACCAATTTATTTAAAGCAAATGATATCATGTCGCTTAGCAACGGATTTAAATTCAATGTGTTTATGCTGCAGACGATTTTTATTAAATATTTTCCGATTTGAATAATAAAGATATGTATATAAAATAAATTTCATTTCCATTGAATTTTTGACTGGATAATGTCAGTTACGGTCTTCAGGTTTAAACATTATTCTTGTTATTTTCCAGGATTATTGCTTCAGAGATTATGGATATTTTCAAGTTATTACGTCATTATTTTTTTGCGGCAAAAATTTTTGAAACTCATATTTTGTACGTTGTACGAGAAATATTCTGCAAATGCACTGGTATATCGTCTAATCTACAAGAATATAAGTAGTACAGGTGTATTGGCATATATTTTGGAATATATTGGCATATATTGGAATTAAGTACGGCCTTTTGGTATGAAGATTATTGATATTTTCAATTTAAGCGTCATGTGTTTTATTTTGGCAAAGATTTTTGAGACTTATATTGTAATACGGGTAATCTTCTACCAACACTAGGACTTATCTTCTAATCTACGACATTATAATTTCAGCATATAATTTTAGCTCTTTCATTTTAGCATATATTGGAATCAATTACTGCCTTCAGGTTTAAAGATTACGGGTTTATTGAAATTTTCAATGTATACAGGTAATCTACTAATACAAGTTGTATCTTGTAATATTCGCGTATACAAGTAGTACCGGTGCCATACAGATTTAACGTTTTTATGCAGCATATATTGATTCAATTCCATATCTTTTGTAAATTTGTTTACAAAAGGGGCCAGGATGTTTTCTTCTTCAGATCTGCCCGTGAAGATAATCTTGTACAGCGAGAACAGAGATTCTTAAACTTCTTTTTAGGAGCATTAAATTAAATATTTTAACAAAATAATTTGATTAAAATTTTCATTTAGCATACTACATAGGAATTTGCACATGATTGTGAATTTTTAGTTTCTTTATATGATATACTCCGTAGGAAGAACGGATATGCTGCTAGTTAATATCTAAAATTCAATACGAATCTTAAAAACATAAATTATCTCAATTTAATTACAAAATTTACTGAACAATGAACAAAAAATGATATTGAATAAAAAAATAATCGCATGCTCTAAATTCGCGGTTTTTACCCCAATAAGAGGGAGCAGTGTGTTTCAGCCTTCTACGGAGTAGGTCAAGCATATTGAAGCCCATAGGGTTCCATACTACAGTTACAGAAATTATAAAACAAGTGTTTAAAATAAATACTTTATTTCAAAAAAGAAGTTTCAATTAGAATACTGTAGAACTTAGTTTGCACAAGTATGCTCCACTATCGGGTATACAATTATTTATTAGCCATTGTTTTCTTCTTTCTTCGTTTCTAGAAAAGCGAAATAGCCTAAAACCCTTTTTAGAATGATTAGAGCAGTTCGGTGCAGAACAACCACCCATAATTATTTCAATTATACTTCCTAAATTAAAAATACGAATAGAGCTAATGCTAATGGATTGCGCTTCCAGCTATGGTGGGCTTCAATATGCTTGATGAGTCAGCTCGTATATAGAGGAGCCTTAGGCTTTGCTAATGCGTAGAATCGTCTGCTTAAGTGGGCGCGTAGGTAAGTGACTAAGGGTCTAAATCGCAAGTACATGCACGAAGATAATACGCCGTAAACAAGCTCGTGGGTTCAGCCTGGAACAAAATAAAACCACACGAGAGAGTGGCTAGCTCGCGAGCAGTCTAAGTCTCACGGATTTCGCGTTGAACAGATTTTTAAAAATTTTAAAATTTTTAAAAAATCCCAGTTTCTTTGTCGAGAAATGCAAAAAATAATTTGTATATGCTATTATCAAAAGTTTACGTCTGATGTAAGTCATGTTTTCAGAACATACTTGTAATATTGAAATAATTCTATAGTGGCCAAATTGAAAATTTATCCACGAAATTCGAAAAATGCAAATTTTATCCCTCATAAATATCCGACCAAAACACATGCGAAAGAAAGTGCTCACTTTCAATCAAAATCGTGTGCTATATAAATTTGAATTAGAAATTGCATAAAATTCGGCCGAATTTCGAATGCTAATTTCGACTGTTCATAACATTTGATCTAAATCAACTGTCGTCCTCAGTGTTTCTTTCAAGCATAGACATTTTATATTAACTTAGTTTCTATTTATGTGATAGTATTTAGATATATTTATATAGTGAAAATAGAACCTCCCCCAAAAGTTTCATTCACCCTCCCTCCCTCGGCCAAAAAGTCCTGAAAACTGCCTGGGGAATTCAAATTCCCCTATACTGAAATTGGTGACTGTTCGATTTTGATTTGGTGCTTCGATTTGGTGCTTCGATTTTCCGCTACAGAAGAGAGAGATAAGAAGTAAGACAGGGCAAGCAATATGCAGGGTGTCCGAAAAAGTCCTTTAACGCCCACAACAAACAACAAACGCCCACAACATTCTACCACCCGCAATTCCTCACAGACTTCAAAACTTCACTCGATATATGTTATATACCAATTCGGACCTCATATATTCATATATTCATTCTATATATATATATATATATATATAGTGTCCGAAAAGTCCGAATTGGTAAAATGTTATGGACGTTAAAGGACTTTTTCGGACATCCTGCAGATTAAACTATTCCAAACTGCTTGAACTCAGATCTATTTAGTGAATTTATGTTCATCTTCACTCTATAAATTCAACATATACTAAAGCATTCTTAACCACTTTGTGATGGGGTCGAAAATTCGAATTCCAGTTTTCGACGGGAGAGCACGTTTCCAGCATCCCTGATCACGAATCGAACATTTTTGACGTGATGTCTATGTGTGTGTGTGTGTGCGTGTGTGTGAAAGTGTGTGTGTGTGCGTGTGTGTGTGCGTGTGTGTGCGTGTGTGTGTGCGTGTGTGTGTGTGTGGAGACGATAACTGACGATGACGAACGAATGTACCGATTCGAACAAAATTTGGTACAAAAATTATAATCCGTGAATACTGGAAGCCTATTGTTCTTACATGCAATTGAATGTTCAGAACCCCCCTAAATTTTCGAATGAAATTTTGAAAAAATCATCAAAAAATGAAAACCTCTAATAAAGTTACGCAAATAGACATTTCTTATGTAATTTTTCATTAGAAAACGATTGACATAAATTTTAGAACGCTAACATGAACCGTTCTCGAGATATTGCACATTTTTCAAAAAAAAAAAAAAATTAAAAAGTCATATAAAATGAAAAAAAAATATTTCCTATTGAGAAACATGTTCACTTTTCATATGTAATACCATGCGATAAATTGGATGACATCACTGTCGTGGATCTAGCTCGTTCCATTCATGAAATAGATACTTTGAGTAATACTTTTGTATTTAGACGCCAATAGTCATTTTTCTGCTATAAGGATAAATTATTTCTCCATCCATTACGCTTGGTGAGATTTTGGCGACGAATTTGGCGAAATGTCGCCAACTTGGCGACTTTTTTCAATGTTATCAAATCATAGAAAATCTCGTCAAATGGATAAAAATGATGCTAAATCAATGAAAATAACGACTGTTTAACGAAAATTCAATATCTTGGAAAATATATAAATATCTACTATAGGAAAAACCTACTTTGTTTTTGTAAAAGTAGTAAATGCATTGCATTATATAAGGAAAGTCATGTTCTGCCCACATCAGATTTTTATAATTGAATTTATTTTCTCCTACAGCTAGACTCTGCAAGCATTTCTTGGATATAGTTGATTATATTTATTTATTCCATCTTGTAGTAGTCTGTTAAATAAAACGTGAGAAGCTGGAAGGCATTATTGTGAACCCAGATGTAGGTTGGTCAGAAAATCCCACTTGTTCGATAAATATATATTTTTTATTTTAGGAAACGAGTTTCTTGTATTGGATTATTGGAGTACCGTGGAACTTTGGAATCGCTCACAAGGAAATATTAGGTTTCAAAATGTAATAAACTAGATGGGTAAACGAAACAAGGGCAAACATATATAAGGCATGTTATTTTTCCAGAAACATGTTCGCATATTAAGTGTAAAATCACTTGAAGCGGTTATTGTTACTTTTTTAAATTGTTATGTTTTTTATTAAATTTAAGCACATTTTTATTTTTAATAAATGACCGTTCAGTTTGTTTTTATAGATGGGGCGCTTTTCATTTAGAACTATTACTCTATTAGAAAAACTTTTGTCAATTAGCCCAATAATTTTCTAATGAAAAAGAACGTCGGTAACAACAGCATAAAAATTCCCCAAAAGTATCAACCGGTTTCAAAAGAAAAAAAAATCTGATGTGGGCAGCACATGACTTTCCTTCCTTATATAACGCAATGAAATTACTACTTTTACAGCAAAAAAAATCTGATGTGGGCAGCACATGACTTTCCGTATATAATTCAATGAATTTACTAGCAAAAAATAGGTTATTCTTATAGTAGATTCTTATATTCTTTCCAAGACATTGCATTTTCGTTAATTAGTCATCATTTTCATCGATTTAAGAAAAGTCGCCAAGACGGCGACATTCCACCAAATTCGTCGTCAAAATCTCGTCATGCGTTATGAACGGAGAAATACGTTATTGTTATAGCAGATAAATGACTATTGGCGTTCAAATACAAATGTATTACTCAAAGTATCTTTTCTTATGACTGGAACGAGCTGGATCCACCAGAATGATGTCAACCAATTTATCCCATGATATTACATATGAAAAGTGAATAAGTTTCTCAACAGTTAATATATTCTTTTAATTTATAGGATTTTTATATAAATTTATTTGAAAAATGTGCAATATCTCGAGAACGGTTCTTGCCAGCGTTCTAAAGTTTATGTCAATCGTTTTCTAAGGAAAAATTACATAAGAAATATCTAGTTGCGTAACTTTAATAAATGTTTTAATTTTTTGATGATTTTTTCAAAATTTCATTCGAAAACTTAGGGGGTTCTGAACATTCGATAGCGTTTAAAAACAATAGGCTGCCAGTATTCACGGATTGTGGGTTTTTTGTACCAAATCTTATTCGAATCGTTCCATTCGTTCGTGAGATATCGTCTCCACAGACTCACTGACACACACACACACACACAGAGAGAGAGAGAGACATCACCTCAAAAATTATCGATTCGTGATCAGGGATGCTTGAAACGTGCTCTCCCGTCGAAAACTCGAACTCGAATTTTCGACCCCGTCACAATACTTTCCTTATACATTATGTATATAAGGAAAGGAAAGTAATAGCCTTTTTCGTTAGAATAAAGAAACAGGATCAACGCAGAAGCAAAAGCCAAGGAAGCGTCAACTTCTCATGTTGTTATAAAAGAAGTACAGTATAATCCCGAATATCCGAGTTAACCGAGCTAGATATTTTTTTCGCTGAATCGTCCTTTTGTTATGAAGTTAAAAAACTACCTCTCGTTTCAGTGAAATGAAAATGATAATGATGAAGTTAATTGTTCAGTCATAGAGGTAATAAAAGATCTTCGTTTGAAAACTTATCATTGCAAAATATATTCGTAGAACAATAAATGCTGATCGGTGTACAACAATTTATTTGCCATAAATAGTTGCTCATATCAGAAGAAATAATGCGAAACGTCGTACCATTCTTCATCATGACATTGCAAGTTGACACAATGCATTTCATACTGTGATATATTTGAAGAATGAAAAGAGTGATTTGATAATTCATTGTCCTTATTTGCTTGTTTTATTAACCAATGATTTTTTACTTGTCCCCAATAATCAAAAATAAAATGCATGGTCAATGATTTAATAGCCCAGAAGAAACAGTTGAAGCTTAGAAACCATGTGTTTCTGCTTTACTAATTTTTGAATGGTATAATTGTTTTGAAAATTGGTTTATTCGAATGAAAAATGCATTTAAGCTAAAGGCAAGCTGGAACTCCTAAGTATTTTTGTTTCCTACAATTTATACCTATATTTTATAGTTTTTAGGATAGTTCGTGTAAAAGTAAGCGAAGTGAGACAAAAATTCGTATGGATAGAAACGTTTTTGGAAGAAAACAGTTCAAAATTTTTAAATATTGAAATAATTTTTATATATTCATAAATAGTACTCAATTTAATCAAAAAGAAATAACAATAGTTTATATCTTTATCTTAAGCGTCCAAAGTATTTACATCGTTCATAACATTCGAATTTCAGCCGGATACCTGGACCATAGACATTTTATCATGTCAAAATAATTAAATCATATTCAGTGATGCTTGGAACCTATAAATATGTTAAATTCGATTGTGATGACTCCACCATAATACATTCCCTTTGTAGTTGGGAAAGTAAAAATTAAGTTGCATATAAGGGAACATGCATTCAAAGAATGACTATAAATTATCTGCTAAGGCATAAAAAATTCCAGACTTGTTGACATACAATTTCGAGAGTTTTCGTAACAAATCATTGTGCTCCATTCTAGAAAGAATTTCTTCAGGGCATAATATACTTAATGACATAAGCAGAAGGAAACATTGTTTGGTTTTATGCTACGCTTTTTTTGTTGAGTATATTTCCACAGATATATATTTTTTTCCTCAACACTAGAACATGCCAGAAAGCAGAACTATTTTCTTTCAAAAATGTATCACGGACTGCGTGTCTTATAAAATGTTAATATAATAACTATATAAGATATTTTCTTTACAAGCATGGGCTGCCTTTATTTATAGTTGTATATTAAGGGATATTAATCTAAAATAAATGAAAACTGCAGTTTTATATTATCATCTCTGTGAAATGTGGTCTAAATTTTGTATTTCAGAGATGTTATATTGTCCCCTGTCGCTTGACAGAGATATATACACTCATTGACATAAAAAAGTTATGCTCCAAGATAAAAACCTTAGAATCGAATGAAAATTTCGGATTTTGAGTGTAATAACTATGGTAATAAGTGGTTATAATATCATACCAAAGGTATACCTTCTTATGGAATGTCGGTAGAATTTACAGTTGACTTTAGTGTGGTGATGATGCAGCATATATAAATATGATATGTGGTGAAAGTGAAAAGGTTACGAGATCTGTCAAGGCTGACGAAAATAAATGTGGGAAAGAAGAAAGGTTACAGGGCCATTCCCAGATAGATAGACACGAAGAGCTAGCTCATGGGCCAATGATAAATTGGTTTGGTGTCTGGACAGGAAACAAATACTAAATTAATAATTGAATGACCAAAAGAAGCAGAATCTGATCGAGGAGAACAATGACTCCATAGCGGAGGTAAATTCCAATTTAGCTCGATTTTATGCTCTAAGCGTGAAACGATATTTTTACTATCCTTATATACATATAATGTATAAGGACAGTATTGTGACAGAGTCTAAAATTCAAAATCGAGTTTTCGACAGGAGAGCACGTTTCAAGCATCCCTGAACACGAATCAGATGTTTTTGAGATGTTGTCTGTGTGTGTGTGTGTGTATCAGTGAATCTGTGGAGACGTTAACTGACGAACGAATGGACCGATTCGAACGAAATTTGGTTCAAAAATTACAATTCATGAATACTGGACGCCTATTGTTTTTATGCGCAACCGCATGTTCAGAACCTCCCTAAATTTTCGAGTGAAATTTTGAAAACATCCTAAAAAAATCAAAACCTTTAATAAAGTTACGAAAATAGTCATTTCTAATGTAATTTTTCATTAGAAAACAATTAAAATAAATTTTAGAACGCTAGTATGGACCGTTCTCGAGATATTGTACATTTTTCAAAAAAATTATAAAAAAAATCATAAAATTAAAAAAAATATTACCTATTGTTGAAATATGTTCACTTTTCATAAGTAATATCATGCGATAAATTGGGTGGCATCATTCTCGTGGATCTAGCTAGTTCCATTCATGAAAAATATACTTTAGGTAATACTTCTGTATTTGGACGCCAATAGTCAGTTATCTGCTACAAGAATAAATTATATCTCCGTTCATAACGCTTGACGATATTTTGGCAAAGTGTCGCCAACTTGGCGACATTTTAAATGTTACCAAATTAACGAAAATATTGTCAAATTGATAAAAATGACGCTAAATCAATGAAAATGATAACTAGATGATGAAGTAATTATTAAAATGATTTAATATATGGACTATATCGCTTATAGAGGATGCTATCAATATTGATGATTGTTTGGTTGTGCTCGAAGTATAAGTTAATTAAGTATTTTGAAATAGTTTTACATGTTGTCATCCTGAAAATTGCCCACTGTACAATTCAACGATAAAAACACAGCGCCGTAGATCTTAAGTATTATTTTTTTATTGCAAAACTAGTAAGAAATCCATTGCAATATATAAGGAAAGTCATGTGCCGCCTACATCAGATTTTTTATTAACGCAACCCCTCAAACCATCAAGTCTCAACGGTACTTAGATCAATTTTACATATTGATCATGAGAACTAAAGCTAATGAAATAAAATCGGCAATTTTTTATTAGATTAATGTGCTCTAATAAAGGATCTAATTATATATATAAATCAAAATAATAATAATTAATTATTAAATATTTTACTGTTAACTTGGAGTGCTCACGATTCCTTGCATGTTTTCCAGCTTTCTCATTCAGACTCCAAGAGGGTCACTCAGAAGCAGCCACAAAGATTGCAGATTCCACTTCGACAAAATGAACTTGCAATTTCGTCCCAGTATCTCAGGACGTCGGCTGGCTATTTCGAAGATCCAGTTTTTAATTCCCAGTTGGAGCAGAAAGGTTTTTTAAAATGGGGCTAGAACACATTAACTCTGTAGGTTAGTGCAAATGTGTTGCAAGTCTGAAAGTGATTCTAGTACAAATAGCATGCGATCTGTGGACTCCGGGACATGGAAAGCAGATTTCAATCTGAGGGGATAACGACCACTCAGGAAGCTAATTTGGAGGATAAAAATACCATCAGGAAGCTAACTTCAGGTAAGGAATAGCAGAAGGTGGTTGCCATGAGGTAAAATTGTCCTTATCAAAAATTACCAGTATAGGACTTACCTATGATGCCGCCACTAAGGGTGGAGCATGTAAGCTCCCGGTTCTCAAGCTCGAGATACGAACACACAAAACATAAAGAAATACACATGCTTAATTGCTCAATTTATTTTAATATTTTACTTAATAGATATCCATTGTACAATCGGATTGTTAATTGCACGTCAATCTGACATTAGACAGTGGAGAATGCAGTGTCCACATCAACAATAATAGCCTGTAATTTCGTCACAGTAGTGTCGGCTGGCTAGTTCGAAGATCAGTGGTTCAATTTTCGGTTGGGGCAGAAAAGTTCCTTATAAGGTATGAAAGAGGATGTTGCAAGACAGTTTTTTTATGAAGATGAAAGCTGCAAACTATGCAAGGAATCGTGGAACACACCAAGTTGATTGTCACTGATGATTGTGAAACTGATGCCACACTGATTGTCACTGATAAGCTCTTATACTGTACGCTCATCCGTACACTACATTAAGTACGTTGTATGACCTCATGGATACATACCGTGATACGATCGGATATATACACAAATACCGTACGCTGTCCTGTAGCAGATTTTCCCAGATATATTATAGCTGCCTCTTCAGATCCCGAGCACTCATAGATAGCTGTAAGACAGTCTCATTTAGTCTTTTTTTTAAATGCCTGATAAGCAACCAATAGGGAGACCTGGCAGGCTAAGGAAGTGTAACAACACACTTCCTTAGTGGGATACAGCGATCTTTACGGATACATTTCCAGGAAACCTCAGATATGTGCTATTGAGAATTATCGTGCTGAAAAAGAGCTCTCTTGTAGACCTTCTATGAAAGATAACCATATAGGATTCTCTTTTTCTTCTTCGATACAAATCGTTCGACCTACCCGAAGGGGTACGGGATCTGTTTGGGCGGTCGTGAAGTGTCACCCAACTTAGAACGGAACCCATGGGAGGCATCCACAGGGACCGCACCCTCTTTCCCCTCCCACCAACCTCTCGGAAATACTTACGAATCCACATGTTTAAAGTGATTGTACTCCGTGTGAATACAGCGACAGTTTGGGTAGAGGCGGGAATCGAATGCAAGATTCCCTGAACATACCAATGTGTTTTCAATGTGCCTCATATCACTATTAGTGGCGAGCAGCTATCATTCGAGATGGATCGTCAGAATAGCATACCAAAAATGCATGCAGTGTGATGCTTAATAGTAAAGTTGGGATTAAAACGCTCACAAGTGGTCTTCCATACTCTAACGTGGCGATCATTCGTTCCTAAACAGAAGCGGCATTCGTCTGTTGCCAGTGTGTCGAACGTCTAAAACTCAGACCACCCGATTCGCCCTCGGGCACGAGCAGCAATTTGAGTGGCCGGGAACAAGTGTTGCCAGTGTATTGTTGTTGTTGAGACCCAGACCGTCTGACCTACCAGAAAGGTGCAAGGTAACTGTTTGGACTACCGGAAAGAGACACCCAATTTAGGCAGGAACCCAGTGGGGGAGACATCTACACGGACCGTAGTGCCCTCCTTCCCCTACCATCCACCTCTCGGAAGGACTTACGGACCCACATGTTTAACGTGATCGTTCTCCGCATGAAGACGGAGGCAGTTTTGTCAGCGGAGGGAATCGAACCCGCGCGCCGAGTGCAATCCTACCGTGTGCAATTCCCGCGCGCTAACCACTAGGTTACCGCGCCCTTTGTTGCCAGTGCGTGTAACATGCCACGTTTTTCTGTCACGACACCTCTGCAAACAGAGCTGGGAATGTAAGGTTTTAAATACAAAAAGAGTAAGGGGCGGTCGTGTATGTAAATTTGGTACAGGAGAGGATGGATTGTTTTTCTTTATATTCCACCTTAAATACTGTCCATCCCCTACGTCTGAAAGCTTATTCCGTCTTTCTGTATCTCAATTTCTAGGATGGATAAATGAAGCTACATTGCGAAATTTTATGATAAATTTCTAAAAAATTTAAGATCTAAATTATTAGAGAAGAATTAGAGTTGAAATCGTAGAATATATTGATGTGCATATTCAAAATGGTTGGGATTTCATACACCAGCTTGTAAGCATTCTTTAAATCAATCATTACGTTCAATTAAAATGTGGCAGAAACTTACAGTTGTTATGTTAAGTCACTATGCATGTGAGCTGACAATATAAAGCGACCCTACAAATTTTTTTCCTGTGTGAAATTAAATCATAAAATCTTTACAAATTTCATTGCAGATTTTAGTCATCAATCAAAATATGCTTCTTGTATAGAAATATCTTGCTGGACACACATTTTTTAAACTATTGAATAGACTTTGGTATTCATTCGATACTTTTAGAATGCATTGATAAAATATCTTAAAATATTTTTTTAATCTTACAGTAATTTACCTTTTTAATACTTATAGTTTATATGTCTAATTATAAAAGATTCCATCTACAATTTTTTTAAACTTGTTCTTGAAATAACTTCCCGTATTCAAAAGATTAATTAAAACTCTCTGGAAGCATCGATATCTTTATTGCGAAATGCTTTTGATTTAATCTCATATACTTGTTTGAGTTTTGAAATCTTGCATTTCTCTTAACGCTCTTGCTCTTTGAAACGCAAGAGAAAAGATGCCTTAAGCAAGCTTAAAATACTTTCTTAGAATTTCGGATTAAATATTTTTTTATTTATTTATTTATCTTTTCAGTTTATTCCACTGTTGTTGCTAAGAACTTTAAGTTGAGTCAGAAACAGCTAAAGAATGGACTGCTTGGGATTACAGATAAAGAAAAAATAAATAAAATGTATTAAAAAAGTTTCTATATAATCGGTAAATATTTTATCTCTGGATTTTTTTCGTTGTCTAAAAACTTTTCTGAGTTTTATTTCTGCACTATCCTTCTCAATAATATCATTTAATTAAAAAATACTTATGAAAGAAGTACTCACTGTTATACAGTACGTCTAAACAGTAGAGCACAATTCATAGTTTTTTTATTATATTTATATATGAATTGAATTATTTTTGACTTTTTACACCCTAGTAAGCTCTCCTGTGATCATGAAGGGTAAAATTGTGCACACTGATAGTATTGAACACAGGACAAAACTTAAGCCAATGTTCGATCCAGACAACTATATTTGACACCATTATTCATGCTTTGTGAAACAAAACGAAATTTATTAAATAAAATATTGTATTCTTATTTTTTAAATGGCAGGGTTAAATACTAATATCATATAACGAGCAATAATTTTTTAGAAATGGAAATTATTAGCTTCTGTATTATATACATTTGGGTCTAATATGAATGGACATATCTAAAATAGAAAGTCTTAAATGTTGATAGTGCTCAAAGAGGAAGCCGATAAAGAATGCTTTAAGTTTCCTGTTTTATCTCCAAGTTTCTCCCGGTTTTCTAGCATCCTTCTTCTACTTTTACCTTACAAAAAACCACATGAGATATAATTTGCACAATGGGAATATCGCTTTTGTGACTACAACTATGTAACAAGATTGTATAATCTAAATTAAATCGCTAATATTTTGCTTTTAATACTAGTTGGCTCTTTCTCTTTTTCTCGGCGTTCACCAAAGTATCTGCGAAATAAAAAAAAATACTATCAGTTATAAAAATTGAAATGGTATTAATAAAATGTAAATTGATTGTAAAAATAAACGAGTCAAAGAATTAATGTTCACGCTATTTAATTCACACACACTTATTGAGAAATAGATATAATCATTTATAAGAAATATGGAAATGACACTAAATATGGATTATCTGTTACAATGGCAGTTCCGAGCGCATTAGGCAGAGTTTAATGACAACTTCAATTACGAGAGATAATGATTGCGGTTCGAAAGCAATTTAAAATTCGTTTTAATTATTCCGCAATCGCACACTGAACCGTTGATTAATGAAGACATATAATTAAAACATATATCTATTTTAAAACGTTTCAACGGCTGGATTGCTATGCCGCTCATCCAATGGAAAACTGATTCTTGCAATTTATCTTTATGCCAGTTTCTAAATTTCTGATAAGATTGATTATGCTTTTGTCGTATCTTAGCAATGTTTTTAACTTTACAATTTATTAATAAGAAAATACTTTAAATCAATATAAACTCGTGTATATATATATATATATGTGTGTGTGTGTGTGTGTATAATATATAATTAATAAAGATGATATAATTCAGAAAATTTGAAGAGAAATAGTGATGCATTCATAACGAAAAATTGAATGTAATCGCAAACCAGAAAAATATCAAGAGGAAGCTAGTCATATACAAGAAAAATCAGAAACCAACACATAATATCAAACGAAAATCAAAACAAAAACTGGAATGATAATCAATGGAATGAAGCTGATGTAATAGTAAAATCTTTAAGATGCATTTACCATACTTCGGCCTCATAGTAGCACATTTCAATTAATGGCCTGTTACTACGAACAAAATGCCATTTTGATACCCATATGTGCCACAAATTGAAACAGAATGAATAAATTGAAAAAATACAAAAGAAAAGAGAAAAATATTTAGAAAAATAATTGACTTACACGTGTAGAAGTTCTTAATACATGTGTTGATTAAAGAAGAGGTGCAATGAAAATGTTGCCAATTCATGAGTGTTAAGTGATATATATATATATATATATATATATATATATATATATATATATATATATATATATACACTTCCAATGGCCAGGCATTTGATATTTCATCATTCGCCTATACACCTGCCAGAACCGTGAACCTTTTAGTCGTCACATGACGTTGCCCCAGCGCTATATATATATATATATATATATATATATATATATATATATATATATATATATATATATATATATATATATATGTGTGTGTGTGTATGTGTGTGTGTATTTGTGTATATATGTATATGTATTTATGTATACTGGCTTACCTATGCCTTTGTTGGCCATATTTCTCTTAAGTTTTCTCGCTCCGTTAATCTACAATGTCTAAAAGCAAATAATTTTGTACACTTTCAATCTCAGAAAATTAAATGAGTGCTTTTTGGCATTATATATATATATATATATATATATATATATATATATGTGTGTGTGTGTGTGTGTGTGTATCACCAAAAAGCACTCAATTTAAGCACTCAATTCTTATTCTGGTTTATTTTTCTTCATCCTCTCCTGGAAACTACTCAACTCTATCATTCGGTTTCAACTGTATACTCATAGTATTACTTTATTTATTAATAATTTTTCGATTTTTATCCTTTATTTATGCTTGTTGTCTGGACTATGGTATTTATAGTAACGAAAAATTGCCATATCCAAAACAAGCATTTGTTTGGCTTAATTTGGGTTGGATTCTCAGACCTAACGAGGCATTTAATTTGAATTAAATTCCAAAGTATGCTTGGAGCTGTTCATATTATTTTATTGGCATGGTGGCCGTTTTTTAACTGTTCTGGTTATTTTATTGTTATTTCATTAATTACTAATCAATTATTTATTTGTCAATATTTCTAATTATATATATATATATATATATATATATATATATATATATATATATATATATATATATATAAGAGAGAGATAAGTAAATAGGGCACAAGACGTAAATAAAACTTTTCAGTCTTGCTTTGAAAAAGTTGCTTTTAAATAAATATTTATACTCTTATGCTTTTTGCTGAAAACAGTTTTGTTGCATATATTTTTTACAAATCTAATACTAGTTTTAATCGAATTATCCTGAAGCTTTTACGTTATTTTTTGTGATGATTTGTTTTTTGTTCAATTTACATGAGAGAAGACTTTGCAGAAGAAGTAACGAATGCTAAATGTGTTTTCGAGCCTCAATAAATAAAAATAGAAAGCAAAATAGCTGATTGTTGTTAATTTTTTTTGCGTTATATGATACCTATGTATTTATGTATGCATAGGTTTTTACTTCAAAGTAAATTTAATTTAATGAACACTAGTTTTATATGTGACATATTTTTTTCTCAATTTGTAATAAAAAAGAAACTAAAACGATAAAAATCAGTGAAAAAATATCTGATGTCTCCAATACATGATTTTCGCTATAAAGTACTAAATTTTGATTTTGTGTGGAAAATAATACTATTTAATACTTCTTTTCTGCTAGATTTAACAACATATCAATGGGTCTATTGTTTTTACCGACAAAAATCAGCATACCGAATCAGTAACTTGTGGTCACCTGTGAAAAAGTAAAACTTCTAATATATCGAGAACGACCCATGATAACTAAACAATAATTTGTATTTATTTCATTAAAATGCACTGTAAATCAATCAGCTATTTAATATTTCTGAAAATATTTATTATAATTTTCTTCATTTTAGATTTAAAGAGAAAAAAAAACGCACAATATCTTAAGGATGGTGCATGATATCGTGTCTTAAATTGTGTAATCCGATTCTAATAAATAAATATTTCATATAAATTGACTATTTTAGCAAATAAATTTACATATATTTTTTAACTTTATTTTTCAATTCTCAAAATTAAGTAAATGTTCAAGTAATTATAAGTTATAGTTATAAGTTATATAGCAATATAATGATTTTCTTCATTTTAGATTTAAAGAAAAAAAACGCACAATATCTTAAGGATGTCGCATGGTATCTTGTCTTAAGTTGAGTAATCCGACTCTAATAAATAAATTTCATATAAATTGACTATTTTGGCAAATAAATTTACATATATTTTTTAACTTTATTTTTCAATTTTCAAAATCAAGTAAATGTTCAAGTAATTATAAGTTATAGTTATAAGTTATATAGCAATATAATGATTTTCTTCATTTTAGATTTAAAGAAAAAAAACGCACAATATCTTAAAGATGGCGCATGGTATTATGTCTTAAGTTGTGTAATCCGATTCTAATAAATAAATTTCCTATAAATTGACTATTTTGGCAAATAAATTTACATTTATTTTTTAACTTTATTTTTCAATTTCCAAAATCAAGTAAATAATCAAGCAATTATAAGTTATAGTTATAGTTATATATAGCAATTATAAGTTATAGTTCAAGCAATTATAACTATAGTTCCCTTGCCTGATCTTCACACTAATATATGAGCTTTTGGGATATATGAATTGATAAAAGCGTATCAAACTATATTCGAAATGTTCAATTTATTCAAGAGATATAGAGCTTCAAGTGAAATAAATAAAATATTTAACACTCCGGGAACGGCTCGGGATGAGTTAAAAAATATGGGTGTCCATTTATTTCATCTGGAATGTATTTTGACGAGGGTAAACCAATTTTTTCATCTTTATAACTAGTACATTTCAATTAATACAATGATTGTCTAACATGTTTGTGTATTTTTCAGATCTCTCACAGAAGCTACGGAAAACCTGACAACGGAATATTTGAACACTTATAGTATCAGCTACGGGACAGAACCTAACGGAGCCAGATTTTCGATTTACCCATGTGGGGCGGAGAAAAGGGGAGCGAAAAGTCTATTCAGACCTTCGGAAAGTCCTTCTGCAGACATAAATGAGTGAATTTGTGCACACATAGTGTCAACCATTCGACAGAATTTAATAATCGGATTTTTGATCCCATCCAGAGGGGCAAAGACTTTTTTTTTCCTTTTTCGGACCTTTTGGAAGACATTTTTGTCCTAGAAGGCTGAATCCTTGTACACCATTCGACAGAACCTAACGCAGTCGGAATTTTGATCCCATCCAGCGGGACAAAGATCTTTTTCTTTTCGGACCGTTTAAAAGCCACTTGCTGTCCTATAAGGCTGAATTTTTGTACACCTGTAATATCGACCATCCCCATGAGACGAATATTATGGGGTTTCCGAAAAGTCAGACCCTCAAACAGCCCTGATGGCCGAATCTTTGCATATACTTATAGTATCCACCACTGGGCCGAACCTAACGGTGCTAGATTTTTTATTTTTACCCCAGGATGAACAAAATTGAACGGGGTGTAATGTCTCGCAGAACCGTTCCGGTCATAGAAGGCTGAAAGTCGACCACAAACCAGAGCCTAACATAGTTTGGTTTAACATTTTTAATTGAGATCGCTATTTTCAGCTTCAAGCACTATACATTTTGAAATAAATAACACTTTTTAAGAACAGTTGAAACTTAGTCTTATAGGAGTTTCAGTTTTTTTTAACGGTTTTAGTTTTTTAAAAGTGTTAGTTTCCCAGCCTTTGGCAGGCTTAAATACTAGCAGTGAAATACATTCTATGTCCATAATATTTTCCGTTAAAAACATGAAAAAGTGTAAGAAAAATACAGAATTTAATGTTATTTTCACTCAGTTTGGGATATAAAAGTGGAAATATAGGCTATTCGTATAAATTGTTACTTTAGCTGACGTATCGTAAAAATAACTTTATATCAATATTACGCATAACCATTGGAGGAAATATACGGAATGATATTTGAGGGAAAAGTTCTATTTATATTGCAATTGTTCTCAACCATGTAACATTTTATTCAGAAATGCCTTGTTTTAGGATTACAAATGTTCGAGTAATTTGGATCGCTGTAAAATGTTATTATGCTGCATCAAGTAGGTTTAGTTGCTAGTTGTATGTGTATTTGTTTATTAATGGTATTGATCTTATTATGCTGGAACACAATAAAGTTCTTTAGCTGCTGAATTGTTTGAACTTTAGAAGAAAACTCTCAACATGTATTTGTCTGATATTTATATTTTATTTGGCCAACATTTTAGCTATGATACATTGGATAAAAAACAAAGTTGTTATAATTTGAAGAAATTGGCAATAGTATTTCATTTCAATCATTTTTATTTGTGATACTTTCAGCATTGCTGAAGAACTTGGGAATAGTCTTTCATTTCAATCCTTTTTATTGCTTACACTTTCTGCAAAGCTGTAGAACTTGGCAATAGTCTTTTATTTCAATCATTTTTATTTGTGATACTTTCAGCATTGCTGAAGAACTTGGGAATAGTCATTCATTTCATACCTTTTTATTGCTTAGACTTTCTGCAAAGCTGAAGAAATTGGCAATTGTCTTTTATTTCAATCATTTTTATTTGTGATACTTTCAGCATTGCTGAAGATCTTGGGAATAGTCTTTCATTTCAATCCTTTTTATTGCTTACACTTTCTACAAAGCTGAAGAACTTGGCAATAGTCTTTCATTTCAATCTTTTTTATTTGTGATACTTTCAGCATTACTGAAGAACTTGGGAAAAGTCCTTCATTTCAATCCTTTCTATTGCTTATACTTTCTGCAAAGCTGAAGAACTTGGCAATAGTCTTTCATTTCAATCATTTTTATTTGCGACACTTTCAGCATTGATGAATAATTTGGAAATAGTCATTCATTTCATGCCTTTTTATTGCTTAGACTTTGTGCAAAGCTGAAGAACTTGGCAATAGTTTTTATTTCAATCATTTTTATTTGTGATACTTTCAGCATTGCTGAAGATCTTGGGAATAGTCTTTCATCTTAATCCTTTTTATTGCTTACACTTTCTGCATAGCTGAAGAACTTGGCAATGGTCTTTCATTTCAATCATTTCTATTAGCGATACTTTCATTATTGATGAAGAACTTGGAAATAGTCATTCATTTCATACCTTTTTATTGCTTAGACTTTCTGCAAAGCTAAAGAACTTGGCAATAGTCTTTTATTTCAATCATTTTTATTTGTGATACTTTCAGCATTGCTAAAGAACTTGGGAATAGTCTGTCATTTCAATCCTTTTTATTGCTTACACTTTCAGCAAAGCAGAAGAACTTGGCAATAGTCTTTCATTTCAATAATTTCTATTTGCGACATTTTCAGCATTGATGAAGAACTTGGCAATAGTCTTTCATTTCAATCATTTTTATTGCTGACACCATTTGCAAGGCTGGTGAAATTTGCTTTTTCTTTAATTTGTTTTTTATCCGATACCTGTTCCTTTTTGTAGATACGGCATTTGCGAGTGTTTGAATTGTCACTGAGGTTTCTTAAAATTTGATTATTTTGAATTTTATATTTTTTTCATTATAGACTGTTATAGGATACTCAGCATATCGAATATAAACTGTGCTAATTAAACTATTTTCTATAAAGTTTTTATTTAAGTCACCCTATTTGAGAGAAAAACTGAAAACATTGATAAATACTACATTTGAGAGATTTCTTAGAGACATTGCGATTGTTTAAAGTTTGATAAGTGATGAATTTCGGGTGTTTTTCCATAACAGCGGCAATGGCATACTCAATATGATGAATAATAAACTTCCGACATTATCTGGCGGTGTTAGAAATTAGGTGCAGGTGTGAAAATTTTATAGAAAAGAAATGCATTATCTCTGGCGCATTGGTACAAAATTTTGGATCTTGCAAAATAAATCAGACTAATAACATTTTATCTTATCACGCCTGACTGTCAAAAATTTTAAAATTCAACATTCTAATCCATTTTATTTTTGAGATACGGGGGGGGGCGGGGGTAGCCATTTGATGGCTTGTGAAAAAGGTGGACGACAAAGTCGTACATATTAAATAATTTAACAGAAATTGACTGGTACTCTGCCACGCACTTTAATTTATTTTTTGCGCTCAAAGTCAGTTTCTGTATTAACATAACATTATTAACATAGCATGATTGTAAAAGAATTATGTGAATATTGTCAACATCAGATATTCCTATTAAATGCCACATGGTTAATGACAGCGTAAGTGCTGTACATTTACGAAACGGGAATATATGTAAAAGTGAAGTAGAGGCGTTTACTCGCTTATTTTATTAATTTTACATAATTTATTTGAAAACAAGTAAAGTATCCCGCCATCACCAATGGAACTAACACTTTAAAAAAATAAGTTATACCAGTTTATTAATAAGTTTTATTTTGTGTAACGATGCATGGTGCTCAGGATAGAAAATAGTCATCTTAATTGAAATTTGGCGGTTAGGTTATGTATTGTGGTAGATACTGTAAGTTTGCTATGTTTCAGCATTCTAGGTCAAAGGAGCATTCTGAAGGGTCGGGAGAAAGTGTTTACGTATACTATCCCCCGATTTGGAAAATTCAGTCTTCTAAGTCAGACAGAATATTCAGCCTTCTAAGCCAGAGAGAATATTCAGCGTTTTAAGTCTCAAAGTTCCTTTTTAGTGTATGGAAAGTTAAAATAAAACTCATTTCCTCCGTCCCTGGAAGGACTAATGAAAAATCCGGAATCTTTTGTTTCAGTCCTGTATTCAATACTATAAATGTGCAAAGATTCAGTATTTTAAGTCATGCTACATCTTAAAAGTTTTTTTCTCCACTCCCGAAAAAATGAATCAAAACTCAGGCTTAGTTAAGTTCTGTCTCGCTGTCGAGACTCTTAAGTATGTAAATACTCAGTCTTCTAGGTCACCTGGGGGCTTCCAAAGGGTCTAAAAAGACAAAAACCCTCTAGAGAATTATTATATATTTACTTACTAATTTTTCCTCATGCATTCTTAGTTTTCATTTACAAATTTTATTTATATGCTTATTTTATTTGCAAATATTTTGGCACAATATCAAACAGCAACTGTCAACATAAAATATACAGTAAAGTTTTAAGTAATGTAAGGTGAATTTAATGAAATTTAATTCCTTTTGAAAACATTTAGGCTACTACATTTCATTCTTTCCTCATGTTCTAGGCCTCGCAGCCGCACTTAAAATGAAATGGTCCATACTTTTAAAATCAACGACCCTCTGTGTCCCGTATTACGAGCGCCAAACCCTGTCATAAACACTGGTAGGGAATTTATCTGGGTATTTAAAAGTTTAATTCTGCAGAAAGTTCTCGCAATTTGTACGTTACACTGCTTGCAAGAAATGAGAAATTATTCAACTTTGTGAATAGTTTTGAAATATTTAATTCAGGGTATGACAGTTTCATTCTGGATTCTAAAGAGGTAATGAATTATCAAACAGCCGAACACATTTCATACCCCTGAATCATTTTATAATTCGGACATTGATGATGATGCGTATGTTATACTTAATTATTTATAAGCCTTATTTAGCTCTTTATATTTGCTATTTGCTAAATTTTGGTGTGTGCATCTATGTTTGTATTTAGGATCAAATTTCGGTATTAAAGTGGTGATAAATTGATTAGTTGAATTGATATTAACTAGTAAGTAATTTATTGAAATTATTTGTCAAAAATATATGAATTTTCACTTGACATTTCATTATGTTTTGACAATCAGACCCTTCCGTTTCTGCTGTCGCATGTAGTGCAGCATGAAGGTAGTACAGCTTTCTCCATTGTAAAGGGAATTAATTAGTATGTATGGAGGAGTAATAAATATTGATAATTAAACAAAATTTATTTATTCCTTACCTTTAATATTCGAATTATACAGTCAGTGAAGTATTTTTAGGGGACTTTGAACTATGTGATGCAAGACTTTAGTTATTATAATTCAAATTTGCTAATCTGATTAATTTTTCTTTCAACCGCATTGAAATATGATTATTAAGTAGGCACATACATCATATTGTTGGTGTGACTGTCTTTAGTGCCTGTTGTTGTGACACCATGGTATGGCTCAATTTTCTAGACCAAAGCAATCTGCAATCTCACAATCTATGTTGTGACATCATGATAGGGCTCGATTTCCTAGACTAAAGCAACCTACAATCTCACAATCCCTGTACGATGCTAGACTTTGAGCTTTTTCAATCCCATTATTACATATATCCCGTTTCTGCGTCTTAATATCATGTCCTACTTTGCATTTTTCTCGCATCACTATCAGCTCATCTCTTCTCCATGGCATGAAATTTTTAAACGATGGTCATCCGCTTCGGCCAATTAGCTATAGAGTAAGAGCTGTCCATATGTGATCCGCCATTCAAAACCTGGTTGGCTCGTGAACCCATTACGCCCACTAGTTATGTATTTATGTTCCTAATTAAAATTCGAACACTTTCTGGCATCACACATATATTTCAGAACCGATTAACAAATAGCGACATCCTCATATAAATTCGTTTGCTATTTTCATCGAAATACAGTCTCCGCCATGCTAAAGAAAACAAACCCCATACACTGGTTCCTTGATGATATTGCAAGTTTCGGTTGCCCTGTTCATGAGGAATAAAATATTCGAAACTGGTTCACACATGTTAGTATCTGAAATGGTAGAGCATTCTCCTACGTTGCCCAGGCTTTTAAACTATAACTGCTAAGTACAATTCATTTCCCTGAAAGGAATTGAAACAACCTGTCATATACAGCATGTCAGTTTTTAATTAGCCATGCTGTGCATTTAAACAATGGTGGTAAAGAAGTAATGGCAAAATATTTAATAAAGTATAATAAGTTTAATTGCCGGATAATATAGTATACATTTATATCCCTTTAAAGTAGTGGTCAGCTAATTTAACATTAGTGTTGCTAAATTTCAAGCACCCCTAACTCAGTATTAAGCAAAATAAATCAACTTTATGTGAATTAGGAGACTACTTTGATCTGAAGAATTCAAATCTGCAATCAACAATGGATGTTGTTCTTTGAAGTAATAAAGTTTCTATACAAAGCTGAATGTGGAAATGATTTCTGGCGTAAGTGAGGGTCTCTTTATTTATAAATAACATTGGAAGGTAAGGATTCAAAAAGTTGGAGAATATTACCCCCATTCGCCCACTGGCGGTACTTGCGCTTCTACTGTCCATGGACACATGCGAGTCATGTACCTTCACAACAATATTATTATCTGTACGACTCTATCGAAACGTATATACTATATAATCCTCTAACAAAACGCTACTAATTTGCGACCTCCTAGACTCCAAACAAAATGTATCTCTCCCACGAACAGTGGGATTCACTTTCAATCGAATCAAGAGTATTAAAATAATAATTCCCACAAATTAATCATTCCACAGAGATTATCAAGGACATTAAACTTTATTGTCCAAGCATTTTCATCAAATTGGCGTAATTTTCGTTAATTTAAAGTATTGTTTTTGGCAATACGGCAACATAATTTCATCAATTTGGCGAAATTGATCAAAAGTCGCCACATCTGTGGCCAAGGCTGAAAACTTATTGTCAAGCGTGATGATCAGACAGACAAGCAGATTTTCCATCAGGAAATTACATTATGATCTCCTAACAAAACACAATTAACTTAGGATCTCTTGGACCCCATAACAAAATGTACCAGTTTCATGATCAGTGACACGAACTGTATTTTGAATCAAGCATATCATATTAGTAATTTTCAAAAATTTGCAGGGATTATCAAAGAAATGGAATTTACTTTTCTAACATATTGAATTTTAGTCAATTAGGCGCCATTTCCACAAATTTAGCTTCAGTTTCATCAATCTAACGTTATTTTCATCAATTTGGCTCCATTTTTGTCAATTTGACAACATTTTAAAAATGCCGAAAAATCTGTCGCCACGTGGAACGGTCAGACTGACATACACACCTTATTGAAACTTCATCACCATTCCACCTCCAATAACACACAATTAACTTACCCCTTGGATACCTAATAAAACGTAACAATCCTACGAACAGTGAAACTCACTATATTTAAAATTAAGTATAGTAACTTAATAAGTTCCACAAAGAGACAGGGATTATGGAAACAGTGGAACTGAACTTTTCAATATATGAAATTTTCATCAATAAGGTGTTATTTTCATTAATTTAGAGTTATTTTATCAGTTTGGCACCATTTTTATCGAATTGGTGACATTTTCATTAACTGCGTCGCATCATTTAGAAAAATTCGCCAAGTTGGCAATATTCCGCCAAATTCGTCGCCAAAGGACAGACGAAGACAAGGGCTATATTTTTATACAGTAGTGATTATTGCGAATTTAGTTATACCTGCAGCTTGACTATACGATGGCATGTACAGGGTGAGTCGGAATTGTTTTTACAAAAGCAGAGGGGTGATAGTACCCCACTAGACGAGCAATAATTACCATGGAACATAGGGTCGCATTGCACTCTGAGAGGCAGAAAAGAGGCAAGTCGAATCGCGCCGAGCATGACACAGTCAGCGCCTCGGACGTCATTGTGTACCTGCCTACGTAGTATCTCCTACGCCAGACACGAACGCAGTTACCGTATACAAATGTCCAGGGAGCAGAATCAGCTTAACTGGCTCCTAGTAGGTTCTACCGATAGCCAATCAGAGCACACGTTGCCTTTAAAAACCGGCACAACTTCAACGCTGCAAGTTATTCCCGTGATAACATCGTCCGACACGTTGCGTGAATGCCATGGCGGAGTACACCTACGAGGAATCGGCCGACATGCACCTCACATACGGTGAAGCCAAAGGGAATGGACGCGCAGCACGAAGATTGTACGAGCAGCGATTTCCAACGCGTCGTATTCCCAGTCATCCTACATTTAATCCACATTAACACAACATCCGGAATCTTCGAGAGGGTGCGTCAGTCATTCCTTCGCAGGTGTGAACGGTGCAACGACACGCGTGGTCGCCACTTTGAGCACTTGCTATGAGTTTGTCTCTGCACAATCAATCTGTTTGTGCAACGTTTGGTACCGTTCATTCGCTTTCCCAACACTGGTGTACGTGCAGGTTCGTATTCTAATTTTACTCTTTTCTGCCTCTCTGAGTGCAATGCAACCCTATGTTTCATGGTAATTATTGCTCGTCTGGTGGGGTACTATCACCCCTTTGCTTTTGTAAAAACAATTCCGACTCACCCTGTATAATGAGCGGTGTTCATGTATTTTACAATTATTATAAAATTAGTGTATTTTTATTGTAAAATTATTGTATAATTAATGTTGAAGGCCCAGACCACACGACCAACCCAGGGGTTTATGGTAATGTATAATTAATGTACAATTATTCTAAACATATTATAAAACTGGATATTTTCAAATGTTTTTACTGTCTAATTTGAAGTATATTACTTCAAAAGACTTAGTTTCGTTTAATATTTTTTATTGTTGTAATCATTGACTTTCTGTTGGTTGCAAATATGAGAAGTGCCAAAAACTATTCCTCTCTTACATAAAAATGTTTATTATATTCAAAATGCTTTTGTATTGAATGTTTTTATAGGGAGATCTTATCGTCTACCTACATGTAATTATAGATAAATAAATAAGTGTAAAATTATAAAATATGATTTCCTTTAAATAATGTAGAAGAATTGAAATATTCTCATAATCCACACAATAGTGTATTTTTACTTTGTCGCAAAGTAAATATGAAATATTAAACTGTGTAGACATTACTTTAATAAAAATTTTAAAAAGATCCCAAAAATATACAAGTGTAAACGACGTAATTCCGTGACCGTGGAAGTGAATTCACGGGGCCGTTACTTTTAAAAACACGTATCATGTCGCCAAAAATTTCATTCCGACAAAACTGAGTTTAAAAGTCTCACATTTTACAAGCAAACGAATAAACCAGGACGGGGGGGGGGGGGAAATGTTTTCACAGAAATACTCGCGTTGTGGAAATGAGTTTTATTATGACCTCTTTAAATTGCGTAGTCACACTATTTCATGTGGCATGCGTAACTTAATGTTGGAAATTCCGAAGCTGCGAAAGTTCAGGAAATGATATACAAATAATATTTAAATAAAATCAGAAGAGCTTGTGCTTCAGAAATTCTTAGAACGCTGAAAATTTTACTTTTAATCTGTATTATTAGTAGTAAATACAGTACACGTTTGTTAGGCACAAAAATGTTTCTGCAGCTTAGTTGTGCTATGCGTTACGGCCATTGCCATTTTCGAATAAATAAGTTATTTTATGAAACTTGTAAAGTCAACTCTTTTAGAACAACGCCGATTTCAAATTGAGAGGATAACGACCACGCAGGATAATAAATTGCTTAAAAATAGTACTATCAGGAGGCTAACCTGAGGTAAAAATAGAAGGGGATGGTCAGTCAAATTGTTAGTAGCATTCCAATCTGGCATTAGACATTGGAGAATGCAGAGTCCACTTAACAATAAGAGCTTGCAATTTCGTCCAGTAGCTCAACGGTAGAGCATCAGCTGGCTAGTCCGGAGGTCCAGGTTTCGATTCCCAGTTGGGGCAACAAGGATATTTACAAATGTGAAAGGATATTCTAACCTCACGAGAAATGCGTTAACTCCATGTGCTTAACTCCATGTCTTACTACTTATGTATTTCTATGAAACGTCTCTTTCCCAGCTTGCTTTTCTTTTAAATCCAATTTGAGGAATAGATGGTAAGTTGAGTAAGATTTAATAATGAAATATTATTACTACATTAACTGAATATATATTACTACATTATTGAACCGAATATTACTACTATAATTTTTAAAAAGCAGCGTCTATGTTCGTATTAAGCTGTGTGGATCGCTATTAGTAACTCAAAGTTGCTAGCGCAAGTTTTTCAATGTGCATAGTTTGTTACACCTTATGCAAATTTCCTGAACATATAATACTTAATTTCTGATCTTAATAAACGTCGTTTCTTTATTACATCCAACGTATTTATTACATCAACAATATGTAAATGACCTATTTCAATTTGAGATTTTAAGTTGTTTGCAAAGATTTTATATCACTAC
This sequence comes from Amaurobius ferox, assembly GCA_951213105.1. Lineage (NCBI taxonomy): Eukaryota > Metazoa > Arthropoda > Arachnida > Araneae > Amaurobiidae > Amaurobius > Amaurobius ferox. The sequence goes on along the minus strand of OX578137.1, from coordinate 40,763,829 downwards.
GAGGGCCCTGAATTTGGAATAGCTGTTGCAGTGGAATGGAGATTGTAATATTTAATTTGTACTCAAATATTACGTAATAAAGTATTACGCCACTTTGAACAAAAAGGCCACTTCTAGTTTCCCAATTATACTAAAATATAATTGGAAATATGACTTACGACTCAGATGACTTAATTTTGCATAAGTAACTTTATCAAATTTCGCGATCTGTCGTCGGAGAGTTTTCGACCTAGACATATATTGTCCGGGCATATAAACTGACATACAGACACATAGAAACACACATAGACAAACATACAGGCAGTTACACAGACAGACACACATAAACATACGTCACTAAACATAGATAATATTCGTATTCTAGATCAGTGGCGTTGCGTGAAATTCTTAACTGAGGAGGCTAAGGGAATGTCATTTTAACTTGGTGTTTGTATGATAAGTGAATTTTTATTGGAATTCGCACTTCCAAAAAGTTTTATTCCCTTGGTGAGTAAAATAAAATAATTTAACATAAAAATGCTAAGAGTGAATGAAATGCACAATATTTTAAAATATATTACCTATGTAAGATACATACATATAAAGTTGTTGTTGTTGAGACCCAGACCGTCCGACCTACCAGAAAGGTGTAAGGTAACTGTTTGGACGGGCGGGAGGTGATACCCAGTTTAGACCGGAACCCAGTGGGGGAGACATCCACAGGGACCGTACCCTCCTTCCCCTACCACCAACCTCTCGGAAGGACTTACGGACCCATATGTTTAACGTGATCGTACTCCGCATGAACATGGCGGCAGTTGTGGCAGCGTGCAAATCCAGAGCGCAAACCACCGGGCTACTGCGCTCGAAATGTGCCAACAGCACGCGGTGTTCCCAGGTGGTCACCCACCCAAGTACTAACCGCGCCCGATGCTGCTTGACTTTGGTAATCTAACGAGAACCGGTGTTATCAGCACGGTAGGACCGTTGGCATACATACATATAAAGTATAGCATTTTAAATGTTTGCTTATTTCTAAATTAGTTGGACTTTCATAAACATTTTATTAAATATGAAGTCATGGTCGCTCATGGAGGAGGGAACTCTCCCCCTCAGATATTCAAGATAACAAAGGCGAACATCAATCTAGACGATGTTATACATTTTATTCTTGAGTTTACACTCCGCCAATAAAACGGCTACTGAAAACACCCTTGGATCAGTCGAGTGGTCTGGGACTAACCCCCTCCCTTTCCGCAAAATGTTCTACATGCGCCCATGTATGAAAAAGTGCACCGAAAATTTGTGGGAAATCTGGAACATAAGGTTAGTTGAAAATCACTGTAGTCCACAATATCTCTAAACAATATTGCTTATTAATTATTTACAAATACTGCAGTATGAAAACTTAAAAATATCTTATAATTACAATATGCTAAGAATCCGCTAAAACATTATCAACAACTTTTATTTAACTGATATTCTCATCTAACAGGGTATTTTAAAAGGAAATGGAACTTATTCTTTCTAAAACTCCCAAATACGCAAACGGATGCTTCGCTATACTGATGCCTATATAAAGAGCTACATAAGTCTAATTTGCAAACTACTTAAGTTTAATGGTAGTCATTATTAGTATATTTCTTCGTCTTGAGATTGTTTAAAGAAAGGTAAATCCTAGGTTATTCGTGAAAAATGACTCAAATTCTTTAGTATTACAAATAATGATTATTTTCTACAAATAGTAATTTATAGAATCATGTTTGACCCAAACTGGAGGACCCATTAGGCTTGCACTAACCACCCTCGCCTACCCAACAATGATGAAACGTCACGTCCCACATCCAATCATTGATTGTGTATAAAGGGTTGAAAGAGAGGAAGCAATAGCCACGTCTTCTATAAGCTAGCTTCCCATGTTAGTTAATCAGCTAGGGAGGAGTTTAACAAATGGGTGGTCTTAATGCCATGTTTCTCCTTATAGAAGACGAAGAATGATGATAGAAGAGGAGATGATTTTAGCTTCTTAAACATTATTTTGAATCGTGTAACTTTAAACAAGTAAAATGTAACAATTTTCTAAATAATACATACATCTTCGCAAAATTATTTAAAAAATCATTATAAATAAAAGTATGTTTAAATAATTCTTTAAATTAATCTGGGGAGACTTTTTAGCCTCAATGGACGCTAGGCCACTGTAATCTAGATTGATCAAATCTGGTAAATACATCGTAAACTCAAATTCCAATTTTCCCGTTCATTCCAGAACTTTACTTATACCTTACCCTGTATTATACGTATCGAAAAAAAACTGATGTGGGTAGCACATAACTTTCCTTATATAATGTAATGAATTTACTTCTTTTACATTGAAAAAATTATGTATGAGATCCAAGATACTGCGGTTTTTACGTTCAATTGTACATATGGCGCTTTTCCGGATGATAACATGTAAAATTATTTCGATGTATCCAGGGAACTTTTATTTCCCGTAAATCTAAATTGATAATTATCAATATTGATGGTAATATAGTCCTCAATAAGCAATATAGTTCATTTATTAAAATATTTGAATAATTAATTCATCAATAGTGCGTCCTTTTTGACATTTTCTAAGTTTTAAAGTGTTAATCAATTTGTTCATTCTGTATGAGATCCAAGATACTGTGTTTTTTACGTTCAATTGTGCATATGGCGCTTTTCGGGATGATAACATGTAAAATTATTTCGATGTATCCAAGTAACTTTTATATCACGTAAATCTAAATTGATAATTATCAATATTGATGGTACCCTCAATAAGCAATATAGTCCATTTATTAAAATATTTAAGTAATTAATTCATCAATAGTGCGTCCTTTTTGACATTCTCTAAGTTTTAAAGTGTTTATCAATTTGTTCATTCTGTCTGTCTGTCTGTTCATTCGCACGATAACTGCAGTAAAAATGACATTATCAAAATGGAATTTTAGCATGCTGTTGTGAAACGATTTGCGGGACATATATATGGGAATGTAAAAGAATAATATCACTCAATAAGTTTTCGATTTATTTGGGTTGAAAAATTGAAATACAGGGTGATTATAATTAAAGTTCCGGGTTTGAAAATGGTCTCAAATAAAAAGCACTTGTCAGAATGATTTGAAATTTTGAGTGAACACTCGTGGAGCAATGGAATTTTGTTTGGTGAAGAAAAAAATAGTAGTTCAAAAAGTCACCGCTAGGAGAGTAATTGGCGCTTTACTACACTAGAATGCAATACAAAAGCAATAAAGGTTGACTTACTCATTGGCTAATGACGTAATAAATGTTCGATATGCTGTCCTTCGCATTCTGAAACAAGCTGAAAGCGCAAAATAGCATGTTCAACAACAGATTTGAGTGTTTCTCTAGAGATGTGATGCGTGATGCTAGCTTTAAGTTCCGCTAAATTGGTAATGTATCCATTAAACACCACATTCTTCAGATGCCCCCAAAGCCAAAAATCACATGAATTGAGGTCAGGGGAACGTGCTGGCCATCTTGCAAGAAAATGGCTGCTGATGATGATTCTGTCATCGCCAAAATGACTGCGAAGTAGCCGCTTCACTGGTTTTGCGATATGTGGTGGAGCCCCACCCTGCATGAAAATAGTGTTATCGATACACTGACGCTCTTGCAGTGTGGGTATAACGTGGCTTTTCAAAAGACGTTCATATCAATGGCCATTCACTGAACAGGTGACGGGGCCATGAGGACCAACTTCCTCAAAAAAGAAAGGCCCGATAATAAACGCTGCTGTAAATCCGCACCACACAGTGACTTTGGGGGAATGAAGAGGCACCTGGCGTAGTTCCTGTGGATTTTCGGTTGCCCAGATTCTGCAATTTTGCGTATTAACAGTTCCGTGGAGATGGAAGTGTACTTCGTCAGTCCACAAAACGCTCCAGGACCATTCATTGTCCACTTGTATCCGAGCCAGAAATTGAAGTGCGAACATTTCATGTGCAACATTGTCCGCAGGTAGCAACTGTTGAACATGGATCAGTTTGTAAGGATAACATTTCAAAATGTGTTTCAAAACTTTTTGCACCATACTGGAGGATACGTCTAATGATCGGGCAATTCCACGTGCACTCGTAGATGCATTAGCATTATGCTCTTCTTCTAACGCTGTAACTACGTCTTCTACTATCTCTCCAACGACTGCTTTCCGTCCCCTGCCAGGTTTGATGTCCAAAGAGCCAGTCTCTTCAAATTTTAAAATCATTTTGCGCAAGCTTTTGCCACACAGGGGCCATATTTTAACGTTTTCAACATTCTGAACTTTCTATGAGTTACTAAACAAGAGCTGTTATTCTCATAAAACAATTTGACAAGAAGAGCACGAACTTTTAATGATAGAGTCATTGTGACAGAACAATAGAGATTTTTCATTAAGTTATGAGAAACAAGTTCCGCTCTTCCTTTTTTATAGCAAACGTTTATTGCAACGTCACTGTCTTATGCAAATTGGCAGCAGTATTTGAAGAGCAATTATGCAAAACAAGTTAAATCCACTTTTTGTGAAAAAAGATACGGTTTACTTGTGCTTAGAATTTAACATTGTTTCAATGGATGAATTTTTTTTTTCATTACTCGCATGCATATGATGATGAAAGATCGACTTTTAATTTAGTATTCGAAGGACATCATATTGAACATTTATTATATCATTAGCCAATGAGTAAGTCAACGTTTATTACTTTTGTATTGCATTCTAGTGTAATAAAGCGCCAATTATTCTCCTAGCAGTAACTTTTTGATTTACTGTTTTTTCTTCACCAAACAAAATTCCATTGCTCCACGAGTTTTCAGGTAAAATTTCAAATCATTCTGACCAGTGCTTTTTATTTGAGACCATTTTCAAACCGGGAACTTTACTTATAATCACCCTGTACATTAAACTCTATGGGGCCTAATTAGTCAAACATTTTTGAAGCAGAGTTAAAATTCACAAATTGCTTTGAAAATTTTAACATATATTTAAATTATCACGTAGATAGTAAAAAAATCATTGAGCAGTTTTTAAAATAAAAATTGAGATAATAATTACACTCATATTATATGAAGAGATCACGTGACTCATTGCAAAATAATATATGGCATCCACTTTTTTTTCCGTTTAGTAAAAATCGTGATCTTTAAGGAACGCTTATATTTATATTTAGTGTTGCATCCGTCCCCAAACCGCTTTATTTGTGCGTATTATCTATGTATCCATATTCTGTGCCTACGCACTTACAATATTTTTAATTTTAAATGATCGTTAAACTTTGAACTACAACGAAGCCTAATTTTAACTTATGCAGATTGCAAACAAGTCAAGCGATTTTAAGATGAGTTGCATAAGAACTACTGAATTCTTTTAACACAGAATTCTTTAGCTCTGGATATGAATAGAATTTTCATTGATTTCACATCGAGAAGATGATTTTATAGCATTTTTTTTGAAGAAGTTCTAAGTCTCCAAGTAAAATAAATTATTGTAGTACTGTGATAATTTATAAAATATCACCGCTGAATGTATCACATTTTAGAGATACTTAAATAAAATGGCATTTCAGTCGGAAAATGTTTCATAACCAATGCTTTATGTATGATTAATCTTTCTTATCTTAACTTGGCGTCATTTTTGAAATTTTGGCAATATTTTTGCTAATCTGGGGCTAATTATCGCCAAATTGGCAATATTTTCGCTAATCTGGGGCTAATTGCCGCCAAATTGGCAATATTTCGCTAGATAATTTGTCGAGTTCTCCAAATGTATTGCCAATTTTACAGGCAAGTGGAGAGTAGTTCATTTCTTGAAGGTATGCTCATCATATGATGGAATTAAAATTTTACAAAACATTGCCTCTCATTTAACTCCTTTTTTATCAATTTGCTGACATCTTGATCAATTTGGACACATTAAAAATACCTCCAATTTGGCGGCATCCCATTAAATTTGTCGCCAAAATTTCGCCAACCGTTACGGACGAAAATATATGTTATTTTTATAGCAGTTCCTTATATTCCTTCCACGATATTGAATTTTCATCAATTAGTTCATTGATTTAGTATCATGTTTATTATTCATTGGTTGAGTGTCATTTTTATCAATTTTGCGACATTTAAAAAGTCGCCAAGTTGATGATATTCCGTCAAATTGGTCTCCAAAATTTCGCCAAGCGTTATGGTCGGAGAAATATGTTATTCTTATTGTAAATAAATGAATATTGGCATCCAAATACAAAACTATTACCCAAAGTATCTTCTTTCGTGACTGGAACGAGCTAGATCCATGGAAATTATGTTAACAAATTTATCGCATAGTAATACATATGGGAAGTGAACATATTTCACGATAGTTAATAATGTTTTCTAATTTAATGTGGTTTTAGCGTAACTGAAATTTTGGTGATTTTTTCAATACTTCATTCGAAATTTCGGGGGTCTTCCAAACATTCGATTGCGTTTAAAAACTATAGGCTTTCAGTATTCATTGATTGTAATTTGTGTGCCAAATTGTGTTTGAATCGCGTCATTCGGTCGTGAGATATCGTCTCCACACAAACACACACACACGTAACCGCAAAAATGTTCAATTCGTGTTCAGGGGTGCTTGAAACGTGCTGTCCCGTCGAAAACTTGAATTCAAATTTTCGACTCCGTCATAATACTTTCCATATACATTATGCTTTGTATATAAGAAAAAATAATGTAGTATGTATCTAAGAAATACCATTTGTGTTATCTATTTTCTATTCTATGAAAATTACTAGAATAAATGGATTGCTATGATAGAACCAAAACATTGTTTAAAATGAAAGATTGTTTCTTTTGCACAAAATACTAACATATAAAAGAAGCTTTAGGCAAAAATTCCAACCATAAAAAATATGATCTTTTCTACGTGAATAATACGTTTATTTAACGTCAGACATTTCCGTTTCTAGAACGTTAGTAACAGAGTAGCAGGTATAATCCATACTGATTTGACGGATGAAGCGATGGCTTGACAGGAAACAGACTCAAATGATGTATATCGAATGTTACCGAGAACGAAATTTGATAATCCTATTTTATGTTTAATACAGTATAAAATGAAATATTCTAGACCATTGAGATTAGCTATTCGAATTTAAAAGGGATAATGATGTTATAAAATGTATGATTCGGGGGAATATTCTATGCAGTACATCGTAAATAATTATATTACTTGCAATGATTATAAATTGTTGATTTTCGTGACAAGTTATTAATAATTAGGATTAACAAATTTGCGAATTTGACAGTTTTGCTCAACATAGTAAAATAATTCTTAGATCTCAATTCATATGAGTTAAATACAAACTTGAATCTTAAATGAACGGAATTTTAATATTTATTTTTATCCACTTTAATATTAAAATCCCAAGTAAATAAGATAAATTGGGATTTTTAAGCATTTACGTAGTGCATCTGATAAAACATTTGTAAGTATTTATAAAGTGCGTCACAATCTAGTACGAGGGCGCGGTAGCCCATTGGTTAGCGCGCTGGAGTTGCACTCGGTAGGCCCGGGTTCGATTCCAGCCACTGCCAAAACTGCCGCCGTGTTCATGCGGAGTACGATCACGTTAAACATGTGGGTCCGAAAGTCCTTCCGAGAGGTTGGTGGTAGGGGAAGGAGGGTACGGTCCCTGTGGATGCCTCCACCACTGGGTTCCGGTCTAAATTGGGTGGCACTTCCCGACCGTCCAAACAGTTACCTTACACCTTTCTGGTAGGTCGGACGGTCTGGGTTTCAACAACAACAATCTAGTACGAAAGTGATAAAAATAACTTCATTAAAATAATAACTTCATTAAAAGCAGCATATAACACACAAATAATAGTAGCGACCTGTGTCGGAGGCACGAATGAGCCTTCTTCATCAGGATACACTAGAAGCGCGACCTTCACTCATGAGAGATAGATCGGCGATTGAAGTATGAACAGCAAATGTGACTGAAACAAGGAAAATATGTTTCCAATAGTGAAAGAAGAAATAAAATAAGGCAAAATAGTAAAAGAAATGGATCGTTCAATAAAAGATTCAAAGTACTTAATTAGTGCGTAAAATTACGAACGTAAGAGCTCTATTAAATTAAAAAAGACAGTTAACCGCTTAAGCTACATGAGTCGATCACACCAGCGGTAAAAATAACAAATTCGAAAAGTAAGTAGAATTCAAAATGGTTTGGGAAGCTGAAAGAAGCAGCAACGTCAACAAATACTTTACTCAATTATAATGCCTTAATTTCCCGATAGTACATGATAATGTACAGGAAAAGTATTGTAATAGAGTTAAACATTGAAATTTCAATTTCCGATTGATTTAAATGTTTTGGTGTCAATACATTTCACTACATAAGCCAATTCACTATTTTTAGTGTGTGTGTGTGTGTGTGTGTGTGCGTGTGTGTGCAATATATGTATTCAATTTAACTCAAGTAAAGTTTTCCGTAATTACACGAAACTTATAACTCACTTATACATTATCCCAATTATATTTTGTAACTCACTTATACATTATCCTGATTATATTTTATATAACTCACTTATGCATTATCCTAATTATATTTCAGCACTAATTGAAAAATGGGCTGACCTTTACATTAAAAAGTGACTGTAAAAATCGACGAAGTTTTAAATCGAATACTAGATACTTAGCTGTATTGATTACATGCTTGTTTTATACTTAAATTTTGGTCATAAAACCAATCACAAAATCAATAACACCAATAACATTACTCTGGAAAAAATCGTTCTCTAGAAATTTCAGATTCTTGAAATATTTATAATTCTGGCGCCGTATTAAAATGTGCCAAGTCACCGAAATGCGAATGAATATTGTAGCCAAATGAAATACAATGTTAATCAAAAACTGCAGATTTGCTGTATTTTTAAATGTATGCATTTTATGTCTTATTTTTTGCAACATTATTAATCTATATTTCAAGAAATTATTAGATTAAATTAATTTTTAATCTGTAAGTAAATCCATGCGATGATAACATATAAATTTTCTCCTAGTTCAATATTACATGAATATCTCCAATACTGGAGAACGTATGTATAAATATATTTTCTTCGAGCAACTAAAATGATATGCGCGGTGAAACTATTAAAACTTTTGGAAATTTGCAAATTCACTTTAAAGCCACTATTAATCATCTTGATGTAGCCGTGCGCAGAGAAATACCCCAACATGAACTTTTAACTTTCAGATTCAGGTCATTAAATTTCTGTTTTGAAAATGAGCTAGATTGACGTATGCGTCCAATATAACGATGATTAAAGTATATTTCGTGTTGAGCTTACAAATATTTTAACCGATCCGGCGGTCGAGCGGTCAGGGACATGTGTTTGCGTCTGATCGCTGGATTGCCGGGTTGTGGGTTCGAATCCCGCCAGCGAGCATGGATGTTGTGTAGTCGAGGAAAAGTCAGACTCCTGCTCTTAGGGAGCCTCAATAAAATGAAGCTGCATATTCTCCACTTCGTCTTGGGACTAGGGGTCTAGGGATGTGGTGTTAGGTGCTCCTCACCACGGGGGATAAATCACAACAACAACAAATATTTTATGATATATGGGCTGAATAGACTGTAATTCATTCTTCATAAAGCACCCACACTCTGTGTAAAGTTAGCTTGACAAAAAGGTTTAAGCACATCTGTAAGACACCGTTAACTTTTTAGTACTTACGTTTCTGTCCACAACGAATTCTCTGAATGTAGATGATTGATTTTCATATATTTTTTAAGCAAGAAATTTCCACTTCAGATTTGTCCAATATGTTAAATAAATCTGGAACTCAAATTTGAATTATGATCATTTATTAAATCTGTTATATTTGTCCCGCGTTTTTTCGAAATATAATCGGTCAACTTCCATGATTTAATTTTTAAACAAAAGGTATGACATTTCGATTATACTAAAATGTTTATGTAACTTGAGAATACATTAGAATTTGAATTAAGATCAATTTGTTGTATTCTTCTGTCTTTAGTGCGATTGAAGAATCCATAAGGCAACAATGTAAAAGTATATTTACCATGGCTTACGTTTTCTGTTCATCTCGTAGATAAAGATGATCACAAACAGTAAGCTCAAAGTCATTGCTTGTATTTGTGATTTCAGTGGAGGGATGAAATAAATCCCTTGTTACATTCGAACAAAATGTGCGTCGATAAAATAGAAAAATCGTTAAAAAAAAGAAGAAAAATAACAATAAGAAATAGGAATCTATAAATGTCATTACAAGCACTAAGGTCATCTGAGAAATTAATCATATATTTGATACAGCTGAAATTGACATAGACAACATGCGAACTAGTTCTTAGTAATACTATGCAGTTTAAGAATTGTAGAAAACCTTATTGTCAAAGCGGTTCACATACAGGAAAGGTCCTATACTCAGCATATGCAAGATGAAAAACTTTAGGGACACACAAAAGAGATCTATTTGAAATATTTCTTTGCAAGATATCCCTGCAAGATTTCTATGCATTTCCATAGATCTTCACCACTGCAATCTCCATGAAAAAAAATGTATACCACTAGAGCTAGTACAAATCATATGTATTATCGATATCATTTACATAATTTTATTCGAATGAGAAATTCATCTAGGTAACTTTCTCGAATGGAAAAGTCAGCTTTCAAATGATAAATCTACCAGAATATGTTCTGTCTGTGTTTTAGATTCAACATTCTTCGTGGTAGAATTAGAAGGTTTAGGTTCTTGGTTTATTGAACTTACAAGTGAAGACGATCTTACAGGTGAAGAATTTGTTGGTAGGCTTACGCTTTTCCCGGAACAGAGCCAATTCTCGATCTTTTGTTTTGAAAATATCATTATGTCATATGCTTTTGGAGAGCTCAATCGATCATCCAAGCAGTTAATCATAAGATTCCGATGTGTTATGCTTCTTTCGCCTATAAATTCCAAAACATGACGTTGAAAAAAAAGTGCATAGGAATAAATAATTTTTAAAATATAAGAGAAATCATCTTTATTATGTAACAACTTGATGTAACAACTAATATATATTTTGGAAAAATAAAAATAATGGTTTGATACAAAATGTTGATTCAAGTTAAAACAATCACTGACTATCTTGAAAACCCAATCTAGAAAATGCGAATAATTAAAAGTCAGTTACCACCTTAAAAAACCACATTTCCCTAACTGTTTGTCTTATGCTCAAAGTGGAAAAACTTAAATTTTCTAGATTTAGTTTTTTGTCAAGCACTTTCACAATATTTTTTAATTTCAGCTTCTATTGTCACACGTATTGCTTTCCACCTAATTTGACGTCATTTCATCCATTTGGCAACATTTTCAAAAAATCGTAAAACTGGTAAATATTTGTCGCCAAGTTCACCAAATTGTCGCCAAATTTTTACATGTAAGGAAAATATTGTGACGGTGTCAAAAATTCGAATTCCAAGTTTTCAAAGGGGGAACACGTTTCAGGCATGCCTGATCACGAATCGAATATTTTTAAGGTGACGCCTGTGTGTGTGTGTGTGAAAGTATGTGTGTGTGTGTGTGAAAGTATGTGTGTGTGTGTGTGAAAGTATGTGTGTGTGTGTGTGTGTGAAAGTATATGTGTGTGTGTGTGTGTCAGTAAGTCTGTGGAGTCGATATCTCACGAACGAATGAAGCGATTCAAATGAAATTTGGTACTAAAATACAAAAGTTATTATCCATGAATACTGGAAGCCTATTGTTTTTAAACACAATCGAATGTTCAAAAAACCCCTAAATTTTCGAATGAAATTTTGAAAAAAAATTATTAAAAAATCAAAACCTTTAATAAAGTATGCAAATAAAAATTTCTTATGCAATTTTTCCTTAGAAAATGATTGACATAAACTTTAGAACGATAGCAGGAATCGTTCTCGAGATACTACACATTAAAAAATATATAAAAAAATCCCATAAATAAGGAAATATTAACTGTTGAGAAACACGTTTACTTTTTACATGTAATACTATGCGATAAATTCGGTGACATCATTCTCGTGGATCTAGCTTGTTCCATTCATGAGAAAAGGTACTTTGGGTAATAATTTTGTACGCCAAACTAATGAAAATCTCATCAAATGGATAAAAATGAGGCTAACTCCATGAAATGACGATTAATTGACGCAAATTCAGTATCTTAGAAAAAATATAAGTATCTACTGTAAGAATAACCTATTTTTTTTTACTTTGCAAGTAGTAAATTCATTGCATTATATAAGGAAGGTCATGTGCTTCCCACATCAGATTTTTTTCCAAGTGGGATAGACATGCTAACAGAGATATGGGTTTAATTGTACAGTATGTAAAATGTAAAATAAGATTAAGGCAATTTAGAAACAAAGACATAAATTTTCTTAACGCTGTGATTCAAATTATTATTTTTCAATTACCGGTGGGGGCTATGGAAAAGCACAGGGCGGGTCATAAAACGCACCTGGCCAGAATTTTTCTACTTTTGACTTGCATTTCGCAATTCTCTTTAAATATAATGTATCTACAAGAACATTTATTTTTTCTGCTCATTATTATATAAAAATTTCAATAATTTTTAAGAAATTTCAAGAGAATATTTTATAAAACTATTCTCTTGAAATTTCTTAGGAGAGACAATATTAAAAAAATATTCCATCAAGAATATTCTTTCTGAGTAAAAAGAAATGCTACATGCTGTGCGGAACTTTTAGAATTCTTGGAATATTCTAATCGCATTGAAACTATTTTTAATCATTTTTATGTAGCTGCTTGCATCGGAATGCCGCAGCTTTTAGCATTAACTTTATAATTTGGGAGGTTAAAAATTTGCTTTAAAAATGCGCGAGACTGAAACATGCATCAAATAGAAAGAATGTTAAATATATAAAGTGTTGTGTAATAAGGTAAATGTGTCCTTATCAAAATTACTATAGTTGGACTCACCTTTGATGCCTTCACTAAGGGTGGAGCATGTAAACTCCCGGTTCTCAAGCCGGAGAGACAAAACACAAGATATAAATAAAGAAACTTATCTAAATTAACCAATTTATTTAATATTTAAGATATAGATATCCATTTTCAAGTCTTGATTAATAATACTATTCATAAATCCATTATTATAATATATCTAGCACTGACAATATTTCATTAATAAACATATTTACATACATAATATAGTTGACATATATTTTTAAACACTTTCTTTTAAGCAACCGAAACTCAAAATAGCTCTTTTAGTTCAAAATACAAGAACTCGTTATTACGACATAGACTCGTACGAACTAATTGTTCATTATTAGATAACCGTTAAATGTGTGCCTTCCGTGCTAATTAGTGACAAGTGAAACATATAAATACCTCATCTCTCTTGCATTCAACACTTATTCGCGCAATCACTATTCTGTAAGATACTATTGCACATCACATATCTGAGCCACGCTTTCTTTGTGCGTGCTCACTGTAGATATTTTTTGCACAAAAACAAGAGACATGTTGTTAGTTCGTTTGAAAATTCAAGTCTGCCGAACTCTCTGGAACAAATCTTTGGGGCACTTTTTTATTTTCCTCTTTGGAGTCATACCACTTCTCCCATTTGTCGTTGATGCAGAAGGGGATGACCGCTGCTTATCTATGATTGTGTTGCAATTGGTTTCCTCTGCTGCATTTAGGTAGCTCATTATCTTTCTTAGCATTTGTAATTGGGAGTGTAACATGTAGTACAAATATTGTACTACATGTTGTATTTTGATTTTGGATCGACATTGGTGCATTATAGATCCTCTATGTTAATATCATGCGCTATATCCTATCTGAATCGCCAGTTTCAATTAATCCTTGTTGTATCATCGCAAAAATAGGATACAACATTGTATGCAATTTACTTCATTTTTTCGAGAAATATCGAGCTCCCCGTAGAAAAGCAAAATTTCAAATATCTCGGGAATGGTTCATGATAACTAAAGAAATGTGTCTATTTGCTTTCAGTTAAAAGTAATTACAAAGCATTCAGTCATTTGATAATAGTGAAAATATTTAAATTTTTGGGATTTACTTAATTTTACATCAAACTTAATTTTACATCATGCTAAATTTTACAAGAAATATATCACATAATTTGTACTTTTATAGTAATATATTATACTTCTAATACTTCTAATATACTTTTATGGAATATATATTAATTTATATTTTTATACTCTTTCAGTTCTCGAAAATATTGCCCTAGCAACTGAAGATTCTTCCTTACGATTTGAGGGCCCTGATAACAAATAATTTTCTGAAATTTATTATTTATCAAAATCGTCCATTTTTAACACTTTCCAACATAGTTGAAATGTGTTTATGACTTTGTTCATTCTGCCTTTCTGTCTGTCTGTTCACACAATAACAGCTGTAAAGATGACTTTATCAAAATGAAATTTTAGTATATTGCGCAGACGGTTTATGGGACATATGGGAATGTAACTGAATAATATCACCCAATTAGTTTTGGATTGAACCCGGGTTGAAAAAGTGAGATACATTGAACCCTATGGAACTTATTTTTTCAAACATTTTTAAGAGAAGTTAAAATCCACAAATTGGTTTGAAATTTTAGGAAATATTCAAATTATCACATAAAATATATAGAAAAATTGAACAAAATATGTTTGGTATTTTTTTAAATAAAAATTAAAATAATCGTTACACCCATAGTATATGTCCGGCCGTCCAAATAGATGCTCAAGTCCTCAGGACGAGCCGGACGGTCTGGGTCTTCAACCCATAGTATATGAAGAGGTTACATGACCCACTTCAAAATAAAATATGATATCCAACTTTTTTTCCTAGTGTCAAAATCGTGATTCTTAAAGTTCTTTTAAATTTATATTTAGTGTTTCATCCGTCCTAAAATCGCTTTATTTTTGCGTATTTTCTGTGCATCTATATTCTGCGCCAACACAATTACAACATTTTTCAGTTTAAATGATCATCAAGTTTTGATTATTTCTACAACGAAATCTAATTTTAACGTATGCAGAATGTAAACACATCAAGCTGTAAGATGAGTTGTATAAGAATTGCTGAAATTTTTTTAACACAATATTATTTAGCTCTGGAATCTAAAATATAGGTAATATGAATGAAATGTTCATTGATTTTACATAGAGAAGCAGACGATTTTATAGCGTTGCCTTTTTCGATGAAGTTTTAAGCAAGGGGTTAGAAAGTACTTTTACCTCCATCGTTTTTACTGTTTTAAGTAAAATACATTATTGTAGTACTGTGATAATTTAAAATATATCATCGCTGAATGTATCGCATATCAGAGATGTTTAATTAAAATTGCATTGCAGTTGGTAAATGTTTCATAATCAATGTTTTATGCATGATTGGTCTTTTTTATTTTTTTTTACTTTTATTTTTAATTAATTATTCGCGATTTGTGCATTTTGTGCAAGAGATATAATCCTCAATGCCCGCAAATGAAAATGTCTAAAATCTAAATGTTGCAATAATGTTGTCCATTCAAATAAAGAGTAACAAATATTTACTCGTCTAACAAGAGCGAGTCATTTTAGTAACACTTTATAACATAGTTGGAAAGTGTTTATGACTTTGTCCATTCTGTCTGTCTGTCTGTCTGTTAGTCCGTTAGCACGATAACTGCCGTAAAAATGACTTTATCAAAATGAAATTTTAGTATGTGGTGCAGACGGTCCGTGGGACCTATGGGAATATAAATGAATAATATCACCCAATTAGTTTTGGATTGAACCCGGGTTGAATAAATGAAATACATTGAACCCTATAGGACCTAATTTTTCAAACATTTTTTAAGCGCATTTAAAGTTCACAAATGGCTTCGAAAGTTTCAGGAAATATTCAAATTGTCCCGTAAAATATATAAAAAAATTTCAGCAAAATATATTCAGTAGTTTTTTAAACAAAAATTAAAATAGTAATTGCATTTTTTATATGAAGAGATCACGTAACCACTATATGAAGAGATCACGTGACCCACTTCAAAATAAAATATGGCATCCATCTTATCTCAAAATCGTGATTTTTAAAGTTCTTTTTAATTCATATTTAGTATTGAATCTGTCCTAAAAGTGCTTAATTTTTACTTAAATTCTGTGCATCTACGTACTGGAACAACCCAATTGCAATATATATTTATTAAATGATCATCCAACTTTGATTATTTCTACAACGAAGCCTAATTTTCCCTTATGGATAATGTAAATACCAAAAGATGTAGAATTAGTTGAATTAGAATTGCTGCAGTTCTTTAACACAAAATTATTTAGCTCATGGAGTCTGCAATATAGCTGATATGAATGAAACATTTATTGATTTTACATAGAGAAGCAAACGATTTTTTCGATGGAGTTTTAAGCATAGAGTTTAATTACTTGTACCTCCATGGTCTTAAGTTTTTAAATAAAATAAATTATTATAGTATTGTGATGAATTAAATGAATGGAAAAAGTTATGAATGAAATGCTGCTTTTATAGAAAGAGCCAGGCGTGTTTTACTTCGATGACGTCATTTGAATAAAGCTCATTTGTTTTCGATGAAGGTTTCAAATATAATAAGTTATTGTAGTATTATGATAATTTTAGAAATATTACCGAGGAATGTATTGCATTTTAGAGATGTTTAAACCAAGCAATTTATATTTCCATCCCGTCATTTGAATGAAGTTCATTTCTTTCGATGAAGTTTTAAGTTTTCAAATATAATAAATTAATGTAGTATTGGGATAATTTTAAAAATATTACAGAGGGATGTATCGCATTTTAGAGATGTTTAAACCAGACAATTTATATTTCAATAACGTCATTTGAATGAAGTTTATTTTTTTTCGATGAAGTTTTAAATTTTGAAATATAATAAATTAATGTAGTATTGCGATAATTTAAAAAAAAATATTACCAAGGAATGTATCGCATTTTAGAGATGTTTAAATAAAATTGCATTGAATTTGGAAAGTGTTTCATAATCGATGCCTTATGCATGATTGATCTTTCTTGTTTATTGTGAACTTTCTCGTTTCAGATCAAATACATGAAATGTCCTGAAAGCGGTGTATATTGGTGCATGTGTATTCGTTTTTAAATAAAATAATCTCGTGCTAAATATATATGTAATATAGCCTACTATAGTCCAGGGAAAAGACATTTCAGGTTACCAAAAAATCTACTTTATTATAAAATATTCGAAACATATCATTTGTCACATAGGACGAATTCCTGATCGTCGACCAGCTCTCAAGAAATCTCAATGCAGCCTGCGTTGGTTCACACAATTTACAGTTACATCGGAGGGGAAGGGATATGACGACATGGGGCATATGCTGCCTTCGCGTTCTTTATGCTTTAAAAATGTGATGGGGAAGCAGTATGAGAAAGTTTACTCAGAGATTAAGATTAGTGACCATATCTGGTATAGTCGAGGAAAATATGAAGTAATGGCAAATTTTGTTAATATTAGTGGCGTGGGATAGAATTTAATATAGTTTCAATACGTGCTGGACATGAAATAAGAATTTGAAATAATAATTATAAAAGAAAACGGCGCGTTATTGGAGAAAGCTTAAAATTTATGTATCGTATATATATTTTAATAATTTTATTCGTAATTTATATTTTTAGCGGGTGTTTTTTTTTTGTGTGTGTTTTGATAAAATACCTGTAAAATTGGGAACCTTCCCTTGGTCCGATCGTCCCTTTTTATTTCTACCCAACCCCCCAACCCTTACCTATCCGTGGCAATGCAATCTAATTTAGATAGGAACCGAATGGTTGCTGGCAAATACAGGGACCGTACCCTTCTTCCCTCGAGTCAGAACCTCTGGGAAGGACTTTCTGACCTAAAGATTTATCACGCCCATATTCCGTGCCGACATGGGGATAGTTCAAGTCACGAGGATCGAACTCTGATCGAACTCAGTTCATCCTCGTGCTCTCCACTCACTATCTGGCCTATTCCAGCTGCGTTCATCCTCAAAATCAATAGTTCTTTGATTACTGATAGCAATACTCATGCCAAGTTTTTTCGATTTCACCAATTTGTTCGAAAAAGTATTATGCCCAAAGATCGATACATAGACAGATAGACACAAAGACACCATTGTAACAATGGGTTATTCATACTCAGGGCTAGTCAAAGCATATATATTTATCAAAAACCTAAGATCGGATTTTTGACTTCATCACAAACCTTATCTTTACATTACTAGATAGAAAAAGTAAAAAGAAGATTCCTTTGTTGTTTCACTAAATCGATGCATGCTTTATTTTTGCTGTGCAGATTAAACCATAAAATATTTCAAATTTACTTGATATTTTGATTTTAATTCTTATAAAACATATACATTGTTTTCCAGAAGTTAAACACGGACAGTAAAATCAACAAAAATGGAAAAAAGGTAAAGCTTTGATTAACTCAAACTCGTACATGAAGGAAGCAAATGTGTTTATGCATTAAAGAAAATAAGAATTATGTACAAAGATGAAAAAATATTTCCTTTTCGTAAGTTATATGATGACGTCACATTTGGGTTATTAACAAAATGATGTTTAGAATCAAACAAACCAAATAAAACTTACATGAATACGGTATGTGACCACCCCGGACCTTCATATAAACTTTACAACGATTTCCATGCTTTCAATTAGATGATCAACTATCGCAGATGCGAGCAATGGTCATTCTTCCAATAGGGCAGTTTTCAACTCTCTGAGACTGGCTGAAGGAGGTGGCACGCCCGAGGGCTCCCAAAGGTTTTCAAAGGAATTAAGGTCGGTGGAAGATGCCTGCCACTCCATACGAGAAATGCCCTCATTTTCCAGGTATTCGTCAACGATGTTAGCTCGATGGGGACGGGCATTATCGTCCATAAGGAAGAAATCAAGACTAACTGCTGCATCGTAGAGACTCGCAATGGGGTCTAGGACTTCATCCCGATACCGCGCAGCCGTCACAGAACCGCCTTTAAAGATGTGCAGCTCTGTGCGAAATCCCATTGAAATTCCAGTCCACACCATGACGCTGCCACCTTTGAATGCGTGATGTTCGATAATGTTCTTGGTCTGATTGCGTGTGCTTCATTCTATCCAGGCCCTTACACGCTTATCATCTGATTCCAGGGCAAATCTGGACTCGTCCGTGAACAGGACGCTTCACCAATCTGAGATAGTCCAATTGAAATGTTGACGACACCGCCTTGATCTTGCCCCTCTGGATTGGACGTTTAGTGGAACACAAGAACGTGGTACTCGAAAGTACAGTGAGTACAGTCCCTTCATGTGGAGTCTTCGGCGCACAGTACTGGCAGATAATGTCTTACCAAGTGCAGCTGCAACCATGGATGTAATAGTTGTACAGGTCGCTCGTCGATTCCGCTTGGTTACTATAGCAACATAGCGATCATTAGAGGGAGTGGTAACCCTTGGAAGACCGGGCACGGATCTCCCGACAACAGTTTGACTTGTTTGGAATTGTTTCGAGAATCGAAAAATTACCGAATGGTCAACGCCAAAGAAATTAGCGACTTCTCTGATTGACTGTCCTGCTTCAATGCGTCCGACAGCATGACAACGCTCACTATCTGTGATTCGTCTTTTTTCAGCCATAGAAATACGAATATCATCCAAAATAATCCTACAAAAGTTATAAACACTTCGTATTAGCATTTAAATGCACCTCCTTAAAGTCTTCAGAATGCTTGTGTTTTCAACGACTGCCTAATTAGCATATACCAGGACAGTCAATCGAGATTGGTTGTAACATTCGATACTTGCATACTGCCATCTACATCTGCAGCGATTTTCAACCACTCAAATTCAAATACTCTTTCTAAAAATGAAATTTGCATTGCGTGCTAAACTTTTGGAAGTCAATGTAGATATATGTTCATATATCTTACAGGTGCGCATAACGATCACAAACAACAAGGCTTGGTTGGTATTATTTTTGTGGTAGATAATTCTATAACTTGTATTAAAATTCATACAGAGATTTTAATTTTATAAACAAATGATTCATAAAATCTGTGACAAATGAAAAATGATTGAAAATTAAGAAATATTCAAGAATATTCTCGGATTAGAAACGTGGTGGGAAAAAAGGGCATAAAAATGAAAACTATAAAAAGTTAAATAATTTAGTAATAAATTATGAGAAAAAAGCAAGTTCAATGTCCTTCTCTCACATCAGTGGCACAATGAAAGTAGAAAATAAATTTTATTACACACATAGGCTGAGGGTGTATGTAGATTAAATAGTTTAGACAATTTTGCATGATTTCAATTTTTAATATTTGTATAGTATTGTATTCCACAAATTGTTTTCCTAGCATAGCAACGTAATAACGACATGCAAATTTAATAGATGAAAAAGTTTGAGATGAAACTATGTGCTGAATTTGAGCTCTCTACGTGCTCCGAAGCCGAAAATGAGACCTTCCTGAGGATAAACAGACATAATTGACATAATAACACAACACGATGCCATGAGACGACCTTAATAGGTTAAAATATTTGCGAGATGAAACTATGTGCCAAGTTTCAGCTTTCTATTGGTCTGGGAGCCGAGAACGAGTTCGTCCAATATGTTGAACAAAGAGACAAACAGAGTCTAGATGTTTCAGAAAATAGTGAAGGGAAAATTATAAAATATTCAAAATAGGTTTCGGACAAGCGGTGAGATAAGCGGTGAGAAAATAATAAAAATTAAAAAATGAAAGGGGTTATGAAAAATAAATAAATAAAAATTATTATGAAATATTCATGTACAGCCTCAGACATGATGTCGCCGGTGTGTTAAGAAAGCAACAGTTGGAAATTCCGCAAAAATATTTCAAAGCTGCTTTTTATAAGTACAAATATTCAAATTTCTAGCTATCAACATAATACTTAGTTTAAAATACTTTTAAGTAATTTCATAATATCTATTAGGACCATTTGTCCCCATCTTAATATTGCATGCAATTTGCATATAAGTTTGAAAAAAAAAGCGTTGTCTAAAAGTATTTCCTCGGAGAAATGCAAAATTTGCTTGCAGGCTGAAACTTTTAAAACTTTTGAAAAATTCTGAAACCGCTTTGAAGCCACTATTAATCACTTCGATGTAGCTGCATGCAGAGAGATAAGCTTGAAGTTTTAGTTCTAACTTTATGATTCCGGTCATTAAAATTCTGCTTTGAAAATGCGAGATTCTGAAGCATACATCAAATAGAAAGATGGTTGAAGTTCTGGATTTTGAACCTAGACCCGAGTTGAGGCATACGGATTGGATTTGTTATTTTAATATAGATACGCTACGTGTATTAACTAAGTCATTCAAAGTATTGTTTCTTTTATGATTTAAAGGCGACTTCCATATATATGTGTGTTGAAGAAACTGCCAATGGTTAAGTTAGATTAATATCTGCAACGATCGAAGACATCGAACTTTATTTTTTCAACTTTATTAGTTTCAACTTCAATGCAAATAAAGTAAAATGTATGTATAACTTTATATAGAATATAGAACTTATAGTAAATAGTATTTATAGTATATAACTTATAGTGTATACATATTATAGTATAACTTATAGTATATAGAACTTTATGTACAAAATATAGACTTATATATGAACTTATATATGGACTTATGTACAAAATATGGAGTTACATTTCTTAAGGGATAATTTATATACCTGCATTTTTTAAGACCGTGCTATCTTCGCCATAGGCAAAGAACTTCATCTTGTAATGTCAGGCACGTGAAGATTATGCATGTACGGGCTTTGCTCCAGTTTCTCTGTTTAATTCTGTAGTTGCTCACGATATAACTGACATTTATCCAGCTAGTTACCTTTAATGTCATTTTTGTATGCCGTTTTTTGTGTTATGTCCAGCCTGTGAGCTTATTCTTCGGATTTTAAATTATGTGAATTTCAGTCAAGTTTCTGTTTATTAAATATGTTAAATTTTGATAAAGCTATTCTGTTTTCTGGTTGGCTCTCTCAAGTAAGGTCTTTATTTAAGGTCTTGGGTATATACCCCCTCTGTTTCTTCTATTTGCGCCTAATAATCTTTTGGACTTCGGACTTGTTGGTTCTCGTGCACAAACGAAGGGGATCCAGTGTATCCTCAAAACAGCTGCAGGTTGCATTATTGTGTTATTTGTGCTTATATACGTTGCTCAAGTTTCCTTCATCCTTTGCACATAGTGTATTTTATTTATTGATTTAATGGGGTTGGATTGTTCTGTTTGTCGTCAAAAATTGCGTAAAGAACAAGCATGTAATTGATACATGTAAACATATGTAGTCTTTTATTTTAGATTTAGTAAATTTTTGCAGACCACTTTACAAAAAGAGCAGGATCTTTCTTTCCGAATTGTAACAAAAGTTAATAAAAACTAAAGTATCCGCAGGCGATTTATCTGTAAAATTTTATGAAACTTGGTCAATTAGTATTTCATCTGGAGTGGATACATACTTTTTTTTTCTCAAAATATATACATACTTTCAAATAAAAAGTAAATATTCTACTCAATTCAATTGCAAACCAAAATAATTTCCTGCACAATAGCCAAGCCTTTCAGTAGCACCTAATATCTAAAGTAAGAATAAAAAAATTGAAAGAAATTTGGTATGAATATTTCTATGAATAGGTAGACTCATGGTGATTTTTGAGTATCTTTGGCAAGAACATTTTTAACATTAATTAATAAAATCGATAAATAAATTCCAAAAATAGTTATGTTAAATTTTTTTAAAAGAAATAGTTTTAGATTCATTTTCATTTCCGTGATGTGAATGTCATAATTTATAAAACATTGACATGCGCTTTTTGCGAGATATTGAGCACATTTAGTCTAAAATTGCAAAATATCATAACAGTTAAAAAATAAATAAAATAATTCATTATTATTAATGAGTAGTTTGTAAGTACTTTTAATAAGAAATAAATATACAACATTGTTTAGTGATTATACGAAGAGATAATTTCGTGATATTAGAAATTTGACTTTTCTGCAGGAAACGAGGAAAAATAAAAAATCTTTGATAAATCAAGCGAATTACATATGACATTTGATAGTCTTATTACTTTCCTTATATACATAATGTATAGGGAAAGTATTGTGACGGGGTCGAAAATTCGAATTCGAGTTTTTGACGGGTGAGCACGTTTCAAGCATCCCTGATCACGAATCAAACATTTTTGAAGTGATGTCTGTGTGTGTGTGTGTGTAAAAGTATGTGTGTGTGTGTATCAGTGAGTCTGTGGAGACGATAACTGACGAACGAATGGACAAATTCGAACAAAATTTGGTACAAAAATCACAATCTGTAAACACTGGAAGCTTATTGTTTTTATACGCAATCGAATGTTCAGAATCCCCCTAAATTTTCGAGTGAAATTTTGAAAAAATCGTCAAAAAAATTAAAATCGCTAATAAAGTCACGCAAATAGACATTTCTTATGTAATTTTTCATTAGAAAACGATTGACATAAATTTTAGAACGCTAACATAAACCATTCTCGAGATATTGTACATTTTTAAAAAAAAATTATCAAAAAGTTATGTAAAATAAAAAAAAAAAATTTCCTATTGAGAAATATGTTCACTTTTCATACGTAATACCATGCGATAAATTGGGTGACATCATTCTCGTGGATCTAGCTCATTCCATTCATGAAAAAAGATACTTTGAGTAATACTTTTGTATTTGAACGCCAATGGTCTGCTATAAGAATAACTTATTTCTCCGTCCATAAGGCTTGGCGAGATTTTGGCAACGAATTTGGTGGAATGTCGCCAACTTGGCGACATTTTAAATTGTTGCCAAATTAACAAAAATCTCGCCAAATGAATAAAAATGATGCTAAATAAATAAAAATGACGACTAATTGAAGAAAATTCAATATCTTGGAAGGAATATAAGTATCTACTATAAGAATAACATTTTTTTCAACTGTAAAAGTAGTAAATTCATTGCATTATATAAGTAAAGTCATGTGTTGCCCACATCAGATTATTTTAATCGGCAAGAATGAAAACCTTATGGATTTATGTTATTATTTTCCCATTATGTCTAATTGTTTTAGTATATACAAAAAGTGTATATGTTTGTTGGGTAACTCAGACTATTAAATGTATGTGTTTGCCAGCAAAGTTTTGCTTAATAATCTATATAAATAAAATTGAAAATCTTTCTGTCTGTATGTATGTATGCTTGTCTCATCATCATGGAAGAACGGCTGCACTGAATTTCATAATATTTCGTGGGTAGCCTTGAAATAACTCCACTTAAAATTCAGTCAATGTTTCGAGTTTCTAGGATCACGGGTTATCTAGATATTAATTAAAAACGCACAGTTAAACCTTTCATAGACATAGCATTATGCAGACGGTATTTTTTATGCAAATTTATTTTAAGAAAATATCATGTCGCTTAGCAATGGATGTAAATCAAATGTGTATGCGGCAGATGATGTTTATGAAATCTTTTCCGATTTAAATAATAGAGAAATGTATATAAAATAAATTTTATCGAAATTACACTTTTGAATTGATTATATCAATTACGACCTTTAAGTTTAAAGCTTACGGGGATTATTGATATTTTCAATTTAGTATGTCGTCTATTTTATTTTTGCAAAAATTGTTGAACCTCATATATTATAGTACGGGTAATCTTCTTCTAATACACTGGTATATCTTTTAATATTAGAAAATAGAAATACTACGGTTATATCTTCCCTTACAATTTTAGCGTTTTTATTTTGACATATATGGATTCAATTTCATATTTTTTTGTAAATTTTTTTCAAACAGGTTCAGGATGTTTTATTCTTCAGATGTGAGAATAATGTTGTATAGCGAGAATAGAGATTCTTCAACTTCGTTTCAGGAGCATTAATTTAAACATTTTAAGAGAATGCTTTAAATAACAATGTCATTTAGAATACTATAGGAATTTGTACATGATTGTGAATTAAGTTTCTTTATATTATATATTCCGTTTGAAGAACACGTATAGTGTTATTAATCTAATTTTAATTAATTTCCTACTAGTAGAACAGGCTATACTTTCAAATAGATTATTAACAACCAGAATAAAAAATATTCTATTCAATCATAAAATTATCTCTATGATTCAGTAACGTATTAAAATTTCAACCACACGAAAACTACATATCACGACACAGCACGTTAGATTAGAATTCATTATATTGGCGCAGTAATCAATCACTTTGAATACACTAGCATTAAAAGCGAAATACATTAGTAGCAATACATTTGTTATCACTCTGTTACAACAAGCTCTACACGTGTTGATTAGGGCGTTGTAATTATTTCCACAAGGAAAACAGCCGGGGTTATTTGTATGCATTAGAAATGATAAATTATAAAGCATGAAATTAATACAAAGGCGTGAAAAATCTATTTATGAGTTCCGAATAGAAAAATGAGATTTTGCTCAGAATCTGGCAGGTATTGTATTGTGGGCATAAAATATTGATACACCGTAATTTATAATAAAATGTTGTTTTAGGGATTTGGAAAGCGGAATAACAAAGAAAACAGTAAAGAGTAAAAACCGTATTTTAAAATATAGGTGTGAGGAACAAATAAAAGGATTTCGCCCTTGAGAATTTCTTGATCCTCCGATATTGGTGAAATAACCCTTGGAATATGTAAACGGAGTCATTATATATGTTGCTATGTAGAATGTGTAGCAGAATATTTCGAGCATTTTGACTTTGCACGGAGAGAAATTACACTATGAAGTGTCTGGGACAATACTTCTGAGAATTATCTGATGTTGGTATAATGAAGTCATAGGTCCCCGATATATATATATATATATATATATATATATATATATATATATATATATATATATATATATATATATATATATATATATATGAGAATAGGGAATTTAAAGATTAGAGAAAATAGAGAAATAAGGAGATTTATGATTAGGTATTAGGGATTAGAGAAATAAGTAGATGATGTGACGCCATGGTCGAAGGCAGACGTCTCGAAATAGCTAGAAGGCGAATTTTTACAATGCGTTATTTTTGCCAAAAGCCACTAACTAGAATATTGCCACTGAGCTAGATATTTTTCTGCATAGACCTGGCTTAATGAAATAAACATTTGAATAGCTGAAACATGAATCTAAGGACATTATTTTCCCACTATTTCTTTCCTGCTTAATATTTACAAAAATGATGCTTAATATTTACAAAAGTTGTGAATAATACTTATAAAGTAATATTTACAAAATGAGGTTTGATATTTACAAAATTTCCAAAGCACCCTATCTTCACTGACGATTTTCCAGTATCGGAAAATTAAACAGCACGTAGGTGTCGGAGATAACACCCGAGATCATAGATTGGGTCGTTATAATATGAAACTAGTGATTTTTGCAGTATAGTAGAGTCCCAATTATTCGACGTTCCATGTTTTCCGAGCTAGATCTTCTTTCACTGACTCATCAGGTAGATGATGATGGTGTTGAAAATAATTTTACGCTCAACAAGCAAGCAAAAAATCTTCCAGTTTCAGAACCTATTGCTGCAGAAGACGTTCAAGATTGGATGAATGAGGATAAGTAACGGAAGATTACCGATGAAGTGATTATAAATTTACTGAGTGAGGGGGGGGGGGAAGGAATGAAGACGAGAATGATTTGTGTTCACGAGAAGGCTCAAGAATTTTGCCTACAAAAGGCCTAAATGCATATGAGGCCACATTGCGATATATCAAACAGCAGAATGCGACTATATAGAGTACGTACAGAATGTACTAAACAATAAAATACATAATTATATATATATTTATTGTACATTTTATTTTTCTTACAATACATATTTTTTTAATTGCAGAAATAAGGTAGATCCTAGGAGGGAGGGATTGCAGTTTACAGCTAAATTGTACAGTGCAGTATACTATGATGTTTTCTGTGTTAACTGAGTTTGACAGTATCTCAGAAATTATCGTACCACATTAGCTGTACTGTACCTGGATCTGCCTAATTTTCGTATGACGAGCATAAAATAATCATGCAACTTAAATAAGAAAATACTTTTTTGGGAATTTGGATCACGGAATATCTATATTATCCAAGCTAGCTTTTTTTTCATTGACTCATCACTTCTTCTGATAAAGTAGAAACATCAAATCTCTTGAAGTCTTTGAAGGGTTGTTTTCTTCAGTGAAACCACGGAAAAAAGTGAAGATAATTTTCTGGTCATAGCGCTAGTCGAAAAATCTCGTTTTAGGATGAAAGAGGATGGGTAACCGGATATGGTCGATGATACGATTATAAATTTAACGAGTGGTGTTAAACAAGACAGTGAAGACGAGGAGGATATGTGTTCTCAAGGAGAATTTAGAATTTGCCCTAAATAATACAGACCACATTGAGATACATCGATTATCAGAATAAAAGTATACCTGAGTATGTATAGTTTGTACTAAAGAAATAAACGGATAACTGCATAAGTATGTATTGTGCATATCTCCTTAATGACATAAATGAGGAATATTCTAGTGAGAGGGTTACATTGTCAGAAGGTTAGTGCAAAATTGGACAGTATACGATGTTTTTAACACTTTACAACATAGTTGAAAAGTATTTATGACTTTGTTCATTCTGTCTGTCTGTCTGTCTGTCTGTCTGTCTGTCTGTCTGTCTGTCTGTCTGTCTGTCTGACCGTTAGCACGATAACTGCCGTAAAAATGACTTTATCAAAATGAAATTTTAGTATGTTATTCAGACGGTCTGTGGGACTTATGGGAATATAAATAAATAATATCACCCAATTAGTTTTTTTTTAAATCCGTATTGAGAAAATGAAATACATTGAACCCTATGGGACCTAATTTTTCAAACATTTTGTAAGCAAATTTAAAATTCACAAATTGCTTCGAAATTTTTAAGAAATATTCACATTATCCCATAAAATATATAAAAAAAATTTCAGTAAAATATGTTAGGCAGTTTTTTAATTAAAAATTATTTAATATAGGGAGAAAAACAAATTCAATTAAAATCTGACTTTTGAGATATCCTCCAGAAAGAAGAGAGAGATATATTATATATTAATATCTTTCCAAAAGTTTAATTATGTTGTATATGAGAAAGGATTCACATTTTAAAATAAATTAGGTAGATAACAATTTTTCAATTTTTTTTTTCCTTTTTATATAAATCTTCACAATATACTTATTTGATGACATTTTTAGTGCACTTTCCTACGTTCTAGAGAGTTAAAATTTGGTACACAACTTAAATTTGTTAAACATATTATTCTACAAAAATTTGGTGGATCTTTAAGTATAGATCCTACAATTTTTTTCGAAATGGCCTGCAAAAATTCCCGTTCACTTCTATAAATCATTGTTGTAATGTTGTTAAAAATTCTGATGTGGGCAGCACATGTCTTTCCCTGCAGACTCATATTCACGTTATCTTTATTTCTTCAATAACAATTTCAGTTTATCTGCACAAAATAACAGCCATATGTATTTTAAATGACATTGAATTTGCATGTTAAACTTAAATGTGTTTCTCATTTGATTGCTGAACTTATTGTCAAAGGTGGTGTAGCGAAAACGCGAAAAAACTAGAATATCTCAAGAACGGCTAGTCCTAGAGTAATGGGGTTAGTCTTATTCTTTTTGTTGTCAAAAACCTCGTATAAAATAGAAATTTAATTGATATAATTGAGCACGCGTAGCCTTTTATTCTTATATTTAACGATTTTTGCGGGCCATTTCGCAAAATTTGCCTGTTCCATTTTTCCGAATCGTACTAGAATAACCTACAAATGATTTATATATCAAATTTTAAAAAATTCGGTATATAAATCACTTGTAGGTTATTGAAATATTATACACCAAATTTTGTTAAATTTGTTCCATTAGTTTTTAGCTAGTGTTAATAAAGGCAATTTCTGCCGGCCATTTCGCAAAGAAGACAGATTCTTTTATTACGAATCGTACTATAATCTAATGAACATCAGGGTTTGCTACAAAAAAACATACCTACCAAATTTTATGAAATTCGGTCCATTAGTTATTCAATTAGAGTGGATGTAATATCCTCACAGACACACAGAAACATACACAGATATACCCTTGCACACACAGACGTCTTCCTAAAAATAGTTTTTTCGTGTTCTAGAAGTCCCAAAACGTGTAGATCTTTCGAAAATTCGAGTTCCGATCTTCGGCACGATTCCATTACTTTGAATACATACACACACACACACACACATATATATATATTATCTGTGTATCTGTGTATCTCAGTTATCTGTGTATCTAAATTCCGTGCCTACGCAATTACAATAGTTGTGATTTTAAATGATCCCTATACTTTTATTATTTCTTCAACGAAGTCTAAGCAGAATGCAAATATCTCAAGCGATTCTAAGGGGAGTTACATAAGAATGGCTGAATTTTTTTCACATAAAATTATTTAGCTCTGGAGTCTAGAATACAGGTTATATCAATGAAATATTCATTGATTTTGCATAGAGAGTCAGATGATTTATATTTCGATACAGTTTTAAATATTTAAGTATAATAAATTACTGTAGTACTGTGATAATGTAAAAGATATCACCACAGAATGTATCACATTTTAGAAATTTTTAAATAAAATTGCATTTCAGTTGGAAAGTGTTTCATAACCAATGCTTATGCATGACTGATCTTTCTTGTTTTCATGTTAACATAGTTAGCCAGTTTCTAATCGATTTACGCCAATAGAAAGCTCTCAGTCTTTTTTAACACTTTACAACAAAGTTGAAAAGTGTTTATGACTTTGTTCATTCTGTCTGTCTGTCTGTCTGTCTGTCTGTCCGTTAGCACGATAACTGTCGTAAAAATGACTTAATCAAAATGAAATTTTAGTATGTTGTTCAGACGGTCTGTAGGACCTATGGGAATATAAATGAATAGTATCACCCAATTAGTTTTGGATTGAATCCGGGTTGAAAGAATGACATACATTGAGCCCTATGGGATCTAATTTTTCAAACATTTTTTAAGCAAATTTCAAATTCACAAATTGCTTCGAAAATTTTAGGTAATATTCCAATTATTCCTTAAAATATATTAAAAAAAATTCAGCGAAATATATTCAGCAGTTTTTTAAATAAAAATTAAAATAATAATTACACCTCTTATACGAAACGATCACCTGACCATGAAATGAATAGATCACATGACCCACTTCAAAATGATATATGGCATCCATCTTGCTTCAAAATCGTGATTTTGTAAGTTCTTTTTAATTCATATTGAGTGTTGTATCCGTCCTAAAACTACTTTATTTTTGCTTAAATTCTGTGCATCTACATACTGAAACAATGCAAATACAATATATTTGAGTTTAAATGATGATCCAAATTTGATTGTTTCTACAACTAAGCCTATTTTTCACTTATGTAAAATGTAAACAGCAAAATATGTAGAATAAGTTGTATTAGAATTGCTGTATTTCTTTAACACAAAATAATTTATCCCATGGAGTCTGCATGGCTGATATGAATGAAATATTCATTGATTTTATGAAGAGAAGGACGATTTTTTTCGATGAAGTTTTAAGCATAGAGTTTAATTACTTGCAGCTCCATGGTCTCAATTTTTAAATAAAATAAATTATTATAATATTGTGATGAATGAAATGAATGGGAGAAAGTTTTGAATGAAATGCTATTTTTATAGAGAGATCCAGGCGTGTTATTTTTTCTATGACGTCATTTGAATTAATTTCAGTTGTTTTCGATGAAGTTTTCAAATATAATAAATTATAGTAGTATTATGATAGTTTTAAAAATATTAACGTGGAATGTATCGCATTCTAGAGATATTTAAACCAGGCAATTTATATTTCAATGCCGTCATTTGAATGAAGTTCATTTTTTTCAATGAAGGTTTAAGTTTTCAAATATAATAAATTAATGTAGTATTGTGATAAGTTTTAAAATATTACCGAGGAATGTATTGCATTTTAGACTTTTTTAAATAAAATTGCATTGAAGTTGTAAAGTGTGTCATAATAAATGCTTTAAGCATGATTGATCTTTCTTGTTTAAATAATAATAATTATTCTGAAAATTTTAAAACAATGTATTTTATATGTTTTATTTACTTTCAAAAGTGAGGGAAATGTCATCATTTTCAAATCGTTAGCTACTATCTTCGAGATATGAGATGTTTTGATATAAAATGGAAAATCTCATAAAAAGGTTCATTACTGAAACTATTGTTTAAAGGAAAGGATGCATTGAAAATAATTTTACGAGGAATGAATTCAAAATCTTTCAGAAATTTTATTTTAGCTTGGTCGAAAGATGTATCTCTCGAATTAACCAAGCGATTTCAGGTTGGTAAATCAAAAATCATTTGGTCCGAATTTTGTATCTTTTTTTGATTTGATAGAACATAGAACCAGATTTTAGACAGATAGGCTTAAAATAAACCTCCTATTTTTGCTATCGTTTCACCATAATATCAAAATTTATTAATTGGTAGTGAAAACCACGTATATTGACACATCTCTCATTTTATAACCTGCAGCATATAATAGCGAGAAAATAAATATCCATAAATTACTTCCTCCTCAATTCGAAACGCCAATATCTGCCGTGCGATAAATAAGACAATTTATGATTCCAAAACTTTGCTACCCGCATACTTCATGCTTAGCACGTGCGCTACTTCAAACAAATGCAAAATTTAAATCAAACATAACGGCAATGTTCATGAAATATTCAGAAACTTTGGGGAGCACCAAAAGGACGCTGACTTCTGGAACTTCAGCACGCATACAGAATGATTTCATTCGGCATGTTCACACTTCATTAAGCCCTGCGCCTCTGCGGTAACGAATTTTCGTGCGGGGTAAACGCTGAATTTGTCAGAAGCCAACATTAGGGCTGCTTTTATTCTGAGCTGTAATTAGGCGGAAATTCTTATCGACCTTGAAATGGCAAAACGTGATGGTTCAGGTCTTAGTAAAGGATGTCTTAGTATGGGTAAATCACATTGAATTTTACATTTTTGTTACATTTAGGAGTTGAAACTGGAATTAGGTTCTTTAAGTCTATATCGAGGATTCTGAACGGGCATTTTCCTATTTTAAAGTTGAAGCATGACAGCAGTTTTGAATGAAGTTGAAACATTCCAAAACAGTAAAACACTGACCCAATAAACCCTATTAAAATAGGCACTGTTTCTTGAAAACTAACAAACTATAACATAATACCAAAATCCACCGATAGTAGAAGTGATAAATACTTTAAACCAACCTTTCTCGCAACATGGTGGTTTTGCTCTTCTTAGCAATCCTCCGCACCAAATAGCTTAGTAACGGTAGTGAGAACATTGGCTCTCACTACCGTTGAACTAACAGAACTCGTTGTCGTTACGGGTAAAAAGGCGTCTATTTATTCGAATAGAAACATCTGATGTGACAAACTTTCAAATGGATCCGACAATGCCTTCCAGATAAACGTCTCCTAGCCAGCCAAGGTTAAAAAAAATGCAGTGTTCATATTTTCTTTTTAATTTACAATGTTGTTTTCGTTTTTACAAGTTAGTGAAAAGTTGTTTATGCGAAATATTCAGGCACTCTCTCGAGTATCTAAATTACTTTTTCTTCTAGCACGCATGTACGGAATGTTTTAGCTCACCATGTTTACACTTCAATAAGCGTAATCCGTTGGTAACAAATTTGCGTGTAAAGAGGAATGCTAATATGTAGGTAGAGGGCTTTATTGGTGTTTTTACTCAGGCGAGTCATCAAAAATTATTTCGGATTTATTAATACTTTAAAACAAAATTGAAAATTATTTATGACTTTGTTCATTCTGTCTGTCTGTCTGTCTGTCCGCTAGCACGATAACTGCCATAAAACTGACTTTATCAAAATGAAATTTTAGTATATTGTTCAGACGGTCTGTTGGACCTATGGGAATATAAATGAATAATATCACCCAATTAGTTTTGGATTGAACCCGGGTACAAAAAATTAAGTACATTGAACCCTATAGGACCTAATATTTCAAACATTTTAAAGCAGATTTAAAATTCACAAATTGCTTCGAAGGTTTTAGGAAATATTCAAATTATCCCATAAAATATATAAAAAAATTTCAGCAAAATATATTCAGTAGTTTTTTAAATAAAAATTAAAATAATAATTACACTTTTATATGAAGCGATCACGTGACTTCAAAATAACATATGGCATCTATCTTGTATCAAAATCGTGATTTTTAAAGTTGTTTTAAATTCGTATTGAGTGTTATATCCGTCCTAAAACCGCTTTATTTTTGCTTAAATTCTGTGCATCGACATACTGAAACAGCGCAATTACAATATATTTGCATTTAAATGATCATCCAAATTTGATCATTTCTACAACGAAGCCTACTTTTCACTTATGGAAAATGTAAATAGCAAAATCTATAGAATGAGTTGTATAAGAATTGCTGCATTTCTTTAACGCAAAATTATTTAGTTCATGGAGTCTGCAATATAGCTGATATGAATGAAATATTCATTGATTTTACAGAGGGAAGGATGATTTTTTCGATGAAGTTTTAAGCATAGAGTTTAATTACTTGTACCTCCATGGTCTTCAGTTTTTAAATAAAATAAATTATTATAGTATTGTGTTGAATGAAATGAATGGAAATCTGTTTATGAATGAGATGTTGCTTTTATAGAGAGAGCCAGGCGTGTTATATTTCGATGACGTCATTTGAATGAATTTCAGTTGTTTTCGATGAAGTTTTCAAATATAATAAATTATTGTAGTATTATGATAATTTAAAAAATATTACCGAGGAGTATATCGCATTTTAGAGATGTTTAAACCAGACAATTTATATTTCAATGCCGTCATTTGAATGACGTTCATTTTTTTTTTCGATGAAGTTTTAAGTTTTCAAATATAATAAATTAATGTAGTATTGTGATAATTTTTAAAATATTACCGAGGAATGTATCGCATTTTAGAGATGTTTAAATAAATTTGCATTGAATTTGGAAAGCGTTTCATAATCAATGTTTTATGCATGATTGATCTTTCTTGTTGAATTTTCCATTCGAATTTTTAAACCCCATCACTTATGCCCAGAAACCATCTTCGGTTTTCAATCGCCACATCAGTGCACAGACGAAAGATAAAATTTTGTATACGTTTTTTCTTGTGTTTGTTTTTTTATTTGGCAATATTTTAAGCTTCTTCGACACAGTGATTAAGCACGGTTTTACCCGTATACATGTAAGGGCTTCCAAAAAAGATATAATAGAAACGTCCTTTAAAGCATATTTCCAGTTATTTCTCGGCATTTTTGCTTATCTTGCAAAAGTGAATGTGAACAGCCAAAATTTAAAAGGAAACATTACATCTAGCCATTATTTGTCAAGCATCACTACTTAAAATAAAAAAAAGTCTATGAGATTCAATTTAAAAAATGGGCATGGCCTATATATGGTCGTGGTCTAACTCATGGAACTTTAAGCTATTCATTTCCATGAATGTTAAATTTATTTCTTCTTCGAAAACTGAGCAAGTTAATAATAAAGTGTGGTTCTCAAGCTATTACAGAAAATAAACAAAAATATTTCGAAGTATTATAATAATGATGCTCTATATTTCTCAAAAGTCAAAAGACCCAATATCTCCACTCTATTGATAGCCTGAAATTTACATATTTTGCTCTAAATAGCACGTATAAATATCTACAGGGTTTGATAGTATGCACCGGGCGAGATTGCTTATGGCACCCATAATAAAACAGTAACAGACGACGCTAAATAATATGACTGCAACCAAATGGCGAACAGCTAGCTTATGAGTCACTTTGAGCTACTGTAGATGCGTAAACTTATCCTATATTCTTTTTGAGAGGTGTTTCGTTTGTGATTGACGCTGTCCCACCCGTAAGCAAAAGGTTAAAGCTTAAAAATTCTGTCGGCATCACTGAATGCGACACCTATTTTCATCTAATATTTTCATGCAATTACAGAACTCTAGGTGATAATATAATTATATAATTTTTACATTCAGCATTAGTGGAAATACCGTGACAAAATGCCGCGTTCTTTAAATCGATAGTTTTTCCATACATCCAAGACAACGTACAGTGTTGTCTCCATTTTACCGAAAATGTTTAAAAAGCAAATTTTGTGGTACGGCATATGGATGAATTCTGGTGGCTAGAAAATATCAAGTATATAAACCACTCTACTTGTCATTTCCTTTTTTCTTCCCACGACTCAAAAGTGAAAATATTTAGGAAATGTCCACCATAAAAACTGCATTCACTGTAGCAATTTTGTTAAAAAAATATATCTGCACATATATTTTATCCGAAGCGGAAGTTTCAGCTGATGTGTCAATTTTTTCACCTCATATATTTTCAGTTACGAAACTATCGGTTAGAATTCTCATTTATATTTCAATAAAAATAATTCACTGCAAGAAGTATGTTTTCCTCCAGATTAACACGAAACATGCATAAATTCGCTGTTAACGAAATCGTTTTATAAACCCTGGATGTAAACTTCGTGCTAAACTGACTTTTAAATACACTGTGAAAGAATGTTATGGGTTACTCAGATGAATCACATCTTCGAATAAAGATGAAGAGTATATTTTCCTCAAATTTGAGTTGCCGTGGATTATGAGCCCGTGGTCTCTTTTAAACCTTATAACAAACTTATTCAGTCATAAATCGTTTACATGACTCTAGAATGTCCTATGGAATAAACAAAGAACGTCTTCAAAATATGTGGCATAAGTGTCCAAAACACAGCGGATTTCATGAGTGTATAGGTTATCTGTGTTTATGTAAAGGGACATCATATGAAACACTATGCAGGAAAATGACCTAAATGAAATGTTTAAAAATAATTGGTAAAATTTTAGAGGAGCCATCGTCGGAGAATGTACAAGAGAGATCAAAGCGCAGCTTCAGCGATATTTGCCTGACCACGTTCAGCAATGCAGTTGGTTTTAAACATTAATTTTCACCAAATATCGAAATTAAAAAAAAAATCAACTCGTTTTAGAAGATCCCACTTCAGACACTGTATATCAGCAAACGGAGCTCAAACCGAACCATTTTTGCCCGATTATGTTCAGCGACGTGTTCGGACTGTAAAACATTCATTCACACCAGCGATCCAAATTTCAGGATTTATCGCATTACTACGTAAGAGTAAACGCAATTTACCCAATCCCGCCACGTTCAGCAACAAAGTCATATGTGAAACATCATTCTACACAATATGTCCCAATAAAAAAAATACAGTAAAGTTTTAAAGAATTTATCGTCGGACAATATATATCAGTTAAGGCCGCCCAGGCGGTGAAGTGGATAGCGTCTTCAGCTGCTGTCTGGTGGGCTCGTGTTCGAATCCCGAATAAGGCATGGATGTTTCTCGAGGATAAAGTCAGTCCTCCGCCTTTAGGGTCTTCGTCTAAATGTGAAGCTGCACCCCCTCCGACCTTCGTCAGCGATGCGTTCTTGTAATAAACTTTGTTCTCTCGTCTTGTGTCTTTCTTCGTTCTTTCCTGCTTCCTGAGTCACTGGTCCTGAATCGGCTTCGCCAAAACAGGAGGTCATCAGTAACAACAACAATATCAGTTAAGAGTTCTGGGTGCAGCACGCACAATGCTTGCCAGTTAACATTCATCCACGAACTCGGCCAGTAAAACATTAAACCTAGATCATATATATAAATTTAAAAAAATACTAAAAATCGTTTTCGAGTAGTTATTGTAGGACAATATATATCAGTGACTGGGGGCGTAGCACGTATATTTTTTATCCGACCACATAAAGCCAAAAACCGGTCTGTAAAACATCGATCTGTAACCAGTCTGTAAAGGATATACACCATGCATCCAAATTAAAAAAAAATCGGTTTAGTTTCAGAGGATTAATCGTTAGACAAAAGCCTACAAAGTGATAAACAGGAGGATAAAAGCGAACCGTATCCAACTCGAAGGAAATTTAGTCGATATGTTACGTCACTTCATTTATTGTCTGCGAAGAATCATAATAGGGGCGAGAATTTTTTGTCCAATGTAGTCTTCATCCGCTCATTATGCTTACATTAATTATATTATTATAATTGTAAGCCAATTGTGTTATTATAATTATATAACCAATTAAGAATACTTCTTTTGTTATGTAAAATACAAACTACAATTTTGAACTTTAAATTTTAGGAATCAATTGATTTGAATCTAAACTATTGATTTTTAGTATCGGAAGAAAGTAGTTTTTATTTATTAACAGCGTTTGATGTATAAACTATGTTGCCTATCAGGGGCTCTTAGTTTTCCTCATATCTCAGCATTAACAAGTTAGTTTACCATGTATTTATTAACACTAAAAGAAGGTATTTT
Source organism: Amaurobius ferox (assembly GCA_951213105.1). Taxonomy (NCBI): domain Eukaryota; kingdom Metazoa; phylum Arthropoda; class Arachnida; order Araneae; family Amaurobiidae; genus Amaurobius; species Amaurobius ferox. The sequence goes on along the minus strand of OX578137.1, from coordinate 40,726,368 downwards.
TTATTTATTAACAGAGTTTGATATATAAATTATATTGTCAGCAGGAGCTCTAAGTTTTTCTTATATCTCACCATTATCAAGTTAGTTCACCATGCATATTTTGCAGCGTATCCAAATCTTGGATTTGCAGCATTAAACCCAAATCAAGCAACCAACCACATTGTCAAGCCAGCTTTGTATAAAATACAGTCTGGTATCACTTTTGGAATAGGATGTCTTAACGAAATCGAAATGTTAAACAAATATCGGTTATTACATTTATTTCCCCAACAATAAGTCTGTAGCATATAGATTTATCCTATTCAACAACCTTGTACTAAGGTTTTTCGGTAAGCATGATCATAAAAAAACTGTGTCATAAACAATGTATCATTGAAGAGAATTGTTTTTTTTCGCAAAGCAGTATAGGAAATTTTACACAGATATTTCATTAATTTGAGACTAGTTTCTTTCGAGATAGAACGTTTATATAAATTAAAGCTCCCTGTCGGTAATTTATTGAATGTGTTAGGCTTGTAAATCCCAAAAGGGCAGAATCCCCCCTAGCAAACCATATGCTAGGATTTCGCTAGTTTTAATAAAGTGGAGTTATTGCTGAATTTTTATATTCTTTTCAATAGAAACCTGAGTTTTAGAGTAATCCTTATTTATTTTATCGTAATCAATCGGACAATCGAGAGTTGCCAGTCTTCTATCTTATGAGCTGCGCATTCTATGAAACTGCTCAAAAAAACATGTTGCGGTACCCGAAACTAGCAGTCACGTTTTGGGCAGTAGCTCCTCAATTGCAGGAACCCCTTTTGTGCAGTAATTCCCGTTTAGAGGTCACGTTTTCTAGCACTAACACTTTATTAGGAATATATTTAATCTGTAAGTCCATGAAGCCATAATATGACCCCCCCCCCTTTAAGTGCACAGGAACAACTTGATTCACGGTAAAATGTCTTACACTCCCGTCGATTGCATTACTAATATTTTACAGCTAAATGCTCGGCCTTAAAATAAAAATAAGTATGTATTTTCATTCATACATACTTTGTAAATTTTGCATTACAGCCCTTTTGTTCTTGAGTTGTAATTAAAAAAATATTCTAATCATATACTTAAATATTATCATTAAACTTACTTACAGTACTTACAAATATACTTTAACCCTAAACAAAAATCAGGCATAAAAATCGATTTTTTTTTATCACTTCCATTTTCCTAACCATAAATCCAAAGATATTTAAGAAATTGCTACGATAAATAGCGCTGGCAAAAAACATTCTTTGCCTTAAAAATATCTCTGCACATAAATTTCCCACAAAACGGAAGTATCACCTGATGTGTCAGCTTTTTCGTCTCACTCTTGCTTTCAGTAACTAAAATATCGGTTACAATGCCGTTTAGTTTTTGAAACCCTGTGGAAAAATTCTATGGCACACAGAATATTTTTCTTTATATTTGGCCGAAATTTATACATCATTTTGTCACCTTTTTATCGAAAATGTTTTATAAGCATGTTTTACGACCCTTTTCAAGAATTACCCATAAAGGTGTATTATGGAAGCTATAACATAGTAAGAATTTCCAAACCTTTTATATATATATATATATATATATATATATATATATATATATATATATATATATATACGTCAGTCTAGCAATAATTACCTTATTCTAAATAATAGTAAAGAATTAAAGAATAGATTAACATTTCTTAAAAAAACTAATAGGATTTTAAAATTTTGATTTAAAAGTTATTTTTAATAGCATCAAGTTCTCCGACCTGTATGATGTAATTTTAGCTCTACTTAATGCTTATATTACTAATCTTTCAACTGAAACCATTTTTATAAATTTTCCTAAACTTCTTCACTACGTTATTTTCAATAATTATATATTTCAAGGAAATAAATTATACCTACAAGTCTCAGGAGTTCCACAGGGTGGCTGCAGTAGCAGTATGTTAGCTAATTTATATCTCTATCATGATGAACAGTCTTTTACATCAATAGATTATACATTATACAGATATGTTGATGATCTGTTTCGCTTAGTATATACTGAAAATTGTGTCATAGATATAGATTTCTATCCTGGTAATTTGGAATTAATTCCTAATGAAGCTACTATTAGTACTAATATTCATTTTTTGGATTTAAATCTTATTATTGAACCTTCTAATAAAATTGTTACTAATTTATATGATAAAAAAGACTTTTTTAATTTTAACATTAATAAAATCTTACCATTTAATTCCTGCAACTCTATTCTATTGTTTAGAAATATTATTCTTCATCAGCTTTTTAGAATTTATTGATTATCTGATAAAAAATGTCATGCTATACATATTGATAATCTAAAAATTACCAGCAATTTATATAAATATCCCTCTTATTTTGTAAATGGTATAGTTAAAAAATTTAGATTAGCTGGAATTTCATGAATACTTTCCATGGTGTTTATATATTAGCCTGACATCTCCATACTCTTGTTTAATTATATTTTATTTTTACATCCTCTTACACATTAGCCTTTCTATTATTGCCCCGCTTGATTGTATATTATCTCTTATACTTGTCTTTTCGCATTGCTGTTATTTATTTCTTACGAATGGCAACGGTAGATCATATCTTTTTCCCTTGTGAATGGCAACACTGGTCTCTTGGTCTCTTCATTCTGGGTTCCCGAGGTCGATAGGTTAGTGTATTTTTTGAGTTAGATTCCAGGTATTCTTTTTTCCTTTTATTTTTTCTTCTTTATGTATGTTGTCCAAGTAGAAATAGGTTATAGATATAATCTATCTATTTCTTCAGAAACATACAGTTTTGTGTTTGTTTCTACAAGACACTTGGACTTAGAAAAAAGTTTTGAAGAAGTGAACAAATCCCGATTTCGGCAAAGACCTTGTCCACGTGTATAGCGTTTTCGCTTGGATTTCGTCTGTTTTTCTATTATCGCTTCCATACCATTGTTTTTTGAGGAAAAGGAATTGTTGTTCAAGGAAAAGGACTGCCATCTTACTCCTCAGTGGAGGAAGATGACAGTCGCAGTTAACAAGATTGGTCCCTCTGAACAGCCCGAGAACAAAATGCAGATGTTCTTAATTCCCATGTCGTCATATGCGCAGAACCAAGTAAAAACAATGAAGTTAGTCATCACTGGCTATTCGAATGAAGATTCTTCCGGGATGGTACTGCTATATATCGAATTCAAACGAAGTTCCATGGAAGCTGCACAGCAGTATGTCTTACGATTTCCTTCCGTTCCACATTCACCCGTAATGCTGGTGAAAGTGAAGTCAATGTGATCTAGCAGTGCATTGTCGCTAAAGCTACCTCACTTCCATAGCTCTAGCTTCTACCGCTCAAAACTTATTTGGCCTACTTACAACTTTATCTGGAACCCTGTAAATGGTGAGCAATATATGCTCTATAACAAAAAAATCGACGCACCAAGAAGGAGTTGTCCGATTGTAATGAAATTTCGTATGCAGAGACATTTTGAACGAACATGCAAATGAATAAAATTTGGTGTCATGAATTGTCTTCAAGCTTGCCCAACACTTCCTCGGCCAGCTAGGTCTCCTGATCTCTCTCCCTATAGATCACATTTGGGACGTTATGGGAAGGCGATTGCAAACATCCGGGTATGTTGACGATTTAGCCCGACAGTTGGAGACAATTTGGTCAGACATTCCGCAGGACACCATCCCTGAACTTTATCAGTCTATGCCACGTCAGGTAACATCTTGCATCCAGGCCAGAGGTGGACCAATGCCTTATTGACTTCCTCCCTTTGTATACGGTCACACTCTAAAATCATTAAACTGTTCTGAAATTTTAATCGTTTCTTTTTCTATGTATGTTCTTCACATCCACCAATTTTTATCACAATCGGACAACTCCTTCTTGGTCATTTTTAACACTTTACAACAAAGTTGAAAAGTGTTTATGACTTTGTTCATTCTGTCTGTCTGTCTGTCTGTCTGACTGTCTGTCCGTTAGCACGATAACTGCCGTAAAAATGACTTAATCAAAATGAAATTTTAGTATGTTGTTCAGACGGTCTATAGGACCTATGGGAATATAAATGAATAATATCACCCAATTAGTTTTGGATTGAACCCGGGTTGAAAAAATGGAATACATTGAGCCCTATGGGACCTAATTTTTCAAGCATTTTTTAAGCGGATTTAAAATTCATAAATTGCTTCGAAAATTTTAGGCAATATTCAAATTGTTCCATAAAATATATAAAAAAAAATTCAGCGAAATATATTCAGTAGTTTTTTAAATAAAAATTAAAATAATAATAACACCTCTTATATGAAGCGATCACCTCTTATATGACGTGTCCATGATATGAAACGATCAGATGACCCACTTCAAAATGATATATGGCATCCATCTTGTCTCAAAATCGTGATTTTTAAAGTTCTTTCTAATTCATATTGAGTGTTGTATCCATCCTAAAACTACTTTATTTTGGCCTAAATTCTGTGCTTCTACATACTTTAACAACGCAATGACAATATATTTCAGATTAAATGCTCATACAAATTTGATTATTTCTACTATTAAGCCTATTTTTCACCTATGTAAAATGTAAACAGCAAAATATGTAGAATGAGTTGTATTAGAATCGCTGTAATTCTTTAACACAAAATCATTTAGTCCATGGAGTCTGCATGGCTGATATAAATGAAATATTCATTGATTTTAGAAAGAGAAGGACGATAATTTTCGATGAAGTTTTACGCATAGAGTTTTACTTACTTGTAGCTCCATGGTCTTAATTTTTAAATAATATAAATTATTATAGTATTGTGATGAATGACATGAATGGGGGAATTATTTATGAATGAAATGTTGCTTTTATAGAGAGAGCCAGGCGTGTTATTTTTTCTCTGACGTCATTTGAATGGATTTCAGTTGTTTTCGATGAAGTTTTCAAATATAATAAATTATCGTAGTATTATGATAATTCTAAAATTATTACCGAGGAATGTATCACATTTTAGAGATGTTTAAACCAGGCAATTTATATTTTAATGCCGTCATTTGAATGAAGTTAATTTTTTTCGATGAAGGTTTAAGGTTTCAAATATAATAAATTAATGTAGTATTGTGATAAGTTTTAAAATATTACCGAGGAATGTATTGCATTTTAGACATGTTTAAATAAAATTGCATTGAAGTTGGAAAGTGTTTCATAATCAATGCTTTAAGCATGATTGATCTTTCTTGTTTATTATAGAGTGTATATTACGATTGAAAAAATATTATCTTTTCATTGGCTAATAATTAAAACAGATTTGTAAAATCGCACAAATAATACATTTCTGCATCATCATTCAATAATTAACGGTCACAATGCCAATATTTTTATATTTCAAATATTTAATAAAAATATTCCGGTAGATATTTTGCGAATCATTTTTGTAATATATCTTCGCACTTTTGAATAAGATAGTAAAACTGGATTATATGAGTAAAACTGTTCTAAAAAGGTGAAAAAATGATGTATAAATTTTTAACAGCGGTAGGAAAAATTGACGTACCCACTGAGGTTTTTAAATAGAAGATTTAAATTTTTGCTGTTATTGAAGGAAATATTTTAAAATCTTATAAATGGTGTAAAAACAGTTGATGTTGTCAGCGCACGTCTTTCTCTACGTAATGCAATGGCTTTACTTCTAAAGTTTAAAAATAATGATGTGCAATATCCGAGACACAATATTTGATAAAGTATTGAGCAAATCAAACTTGACAATTAGAAATATAGTTAACATTCGCTTAAAGCATTATAGTCCATGTATTAAAAGATTTAATAAGTAATTCTTCAATTTAGCATCATTTTCAAAAAATTACCAAGTTAGCGATATTTTGTCATATTAGTCAATAAGGTGGCCATATTTATCGTCGATCGTTACATACAAACAGAGCAAAAGAATTTTCCTCTTTATAAACTAGATCCAAGAGAATGGATGTTAACAGATTTTTCACATAATATTGCATACGGAAAGTTAACAATTTTGACGATATTTATATTTTTATACCTTGTGTAAGTTTTTAAATAAATGTGTTTGAAAAATGCACAATATCTTGAGAATGGCGCAAGCTAGACTTCTAAAGTTTGTGTCACTCGTCAGTTATGATTGTGAATTTTACATTATTGAACGTCTGATTATTTTTCTAATTTTTTCAAAAATTCTTTCGAAAATTTGAGAGTTTTCTCAGGATTCAATAGCGTTTAAAATCAATAGGGTTCGAGTGATTTAATGATGTAATAATCATGCCATGTTTCTTTAAATGTTCTATTTGTTCATGAGATATCGCGTTCATAATCTCAGAACACACGGAGAGACACACAGACAAATGGAGAGAAGGCAATTTCCTCTGTATAAACTAATTTCCTCCGTCGAAAATTCGCATTTTCGACCCCGTCACAATATTTTCCCTATACATTATACTATAATAAAAACCTAACATATTTTATTTGAATACAGAATGCAGATTTTCGTAGTAACAACAACGACATAACGAAGTAAATTGCTCGTCTGAATAATATGATATAAAAGTTGACGATCATTTGGTTTTAATTCTAGTGAATCTTTCCTTTAGGCAAAAACATTCTAATTATATCTTTATTAATTAATCTTAAAATTAGGCACTATATATAAGTAAACATTAGCAAATTAGACTCCTGATATTTGAATAACGTTTTCGAAGATATATTTTCATAAGTGAGGAACAATTTTTATCCGTGGTTCCCAAAGTAGAGTCCACAGACTCCTTGGGATCCATGACAGACTGTAAGGGGTTCCTCAAATAACAGGAAAAATACATGTTATAGCTAATAAATGTTTAGTTAAATCATGTTTATTTAATCAAAATAACTTATATACTATGAAATCAATCAGTTAGTTGCAACCACATATAAAAACTATTTTTGACATATTTTAACAATTCGAGAGGAGCTAAAAGCACAAATACGATGACAGATAAACCAACAGCCTAAGTGGGGGAGAATCTGTTCCATCTAAGCAAAGGAACAGATTGGAAGTTGAGAATAAAGTCGAGAATGAAGTTCAGTACGACTTGAGAATGAAATCATCATTATTCGAAACGAAAAATGTTACTCTAATTTCTAAAAAGCAGCATAATTGTTCAAATTAAAGTGTATTAATTTTTAAAATTAAAATAATTTCATTAAAAGCAATATATAATACAATATTCATAGTGTCGATAGATTTTAAAGGCGGATTTCTTTGTCAGTGTCTTGATTTTTCCGAAACTAGTCCTTTCAAAACCTTTCCGGAGTCCTATTCTTTTAAATGAATACAAGTTAAGATCATTTTAATTCCTATTTCCATTTTTGAATTGGACTTTCTTGCGAGTTTTTCAATTGTTACTCATTCAATATATCTTATTAATGCTAACTATCTTTTTCTTCTTCAAAATATCAGTATATTTCGATTTAATAATAAATATTTAATTTTTCGATTTCGTTTGCATCCTTCTTATATCGGTAATTTTCATCATTTTTCTTGTTTTTAAATTTTATTGAGCTTCTATGAATAATTAAATAAGTGACTTGAATCCTTTGTCGGACGTTCATGTTCCTCTATGGTATTTTATTTTTCATTAATTCTGTCCACCTTTTGTTTTTCCACGCTGAATTTCTTACTTATTTTCGTCTCTCGCTGTTGGCAACACCCTTTCCCTGCTTCAGCCACGTTTGCTTTTTTTGTAGCAGTCGCCGATCTTTCTATCAAGAGGGAATGTTGCGCTTCTTATGAGTCTTGACGAAGAAAGCTTTTCCATCGAAACCAATCGATACCTTTAATTTTGTATTATATATTACTTTTAACAATGTTATTTTAATTTTATTCTTTAACAGCAGTTTGAGCTGTACGTGTATGTTAATTGCTATTAGCAACATAATTTTGATACCTTAACGTTTTTTGTATACAGTGATTCAAACCCATATTGTAAATAAATACGAGAATTTAAAACCTTAACATATGTGTATCAAAATTTCTAAATAAATCTTCAAAATATATGTAAATTCTTCAAAAATTATTTTTTAATTTGCAATCAGCAAACATTTTTTTTCAAGGCAACTCCACATCTTTCACTTCAAGTGTGTTAATGTGCTTTATAATTTATTATCTCATTTAAGAGGAATATTATCGACTGAGAACCCTTGATAGCTGTCTGGATCCATTATGAAAGATCGTGAGATTTTTATCATAAGGAGTTTGAATATTCATAGGAAGACATTTCATTGTGGTACAAGACCTTTTCTCAGGCAATTAAATTCATCGATACTAATTTGTTTCAAAGTGAACATTTTTATATACGGAGTTTTTAAGATATTTATTTAACAGGATTCGTTTATTATGCATTATTTCTTGATAACATGAGACAAATCGAAGTAACAAGTATTTTGTAGATGGTGTCTCAACTCGATTTACTTAAACATTTATAATGCATGGTGTCTTCAGTTGGTATGTTACTTGTGTCACAATAATTATTAGAGGGAAATATTTGTATGTGTTTCAGATTTCGCAACCAAGTTATTATTTAAAAAATTTGAAACGCAGTTATTTATACATTTCTTTTTTCAAGTTCGCAACAGTTTCAAGTTCGCATGATGTCTGAACTCGATTTACTTAAACATTTATAATGCATAGAGTATTCAGTTAGTATGTTACTTGTGTCACAATAATTATTAGAGGGAAATATTTGTATGTGTTTTAGATTTCGCAACCAAGTTATTATTTCAAAAATTTTAAACGCAATTATTTATACATTTCCTTTTTCAAGTTTGCAACAGTCTAGTGACACTTGAAAACTGGATGTAGTTGGTTTTCTCGTAGCAAAATAATCTATTGTGATACCATTACACATTTTTTTTCAAATTATCATTTTATCCTATATATTATTATCATTGTTTCTGGAATTAATTTCGTTTTCTATAGAAAATACAGCTATGAAAATCTAAAAATTCAAACAATTAGATTTCTAATCGTAAGAATTACTAAAACCATCTTTATAATTCTAATTTTTCACGAAATATATTTGCACATTCATTTTATAACAGGATATGGTTTTGTTCTTGAATTATCGTATCCGCAATTTACACACATATCTCTCTCCAAAAGTGTTCTAAATAGGATCAGAAGTTCCAAAAACTTACTTTCTGTCAAGATCTCGAATTCGAAAATTTACGGGAAATCCAAACGTTCTTGATACAATAGTATATGAAAGTAAACATGCACCAGCTGTTCTGTAGGATAAATAATGTTGTTTTATTAAATAAAGAATGTTATACTCAGAAAAATTTTCTTCATTCTACAGGACTAACAAGAAAACTTCTTCTGTTAATGAATGGAGCTCTGTGATTTATATACAGTTTTCTTACGGTCGACAGTTCTTTTTATACGCAGAGCTACTTTTAACTGGAATTATAGTTTACAGTGGGTTCTAAACCATTACGACATGTCTATATATATATATATATATATATATGGATCTCAACTGGGATTCTAACCCAGCTACCACTAATCTAAGTTCTTTAGCGCTAAACATTCGGACACAACCGACAACTCACTAAAATCTCCTACGGACAGAATGTCTACCGTTGCTAGGCAAAGAAATTTCTTGCAAAGAGTTGTCTTCGCTCGAAAAGATTTTGTTGCCAAGCAAAGGGCAAAGATTTATTTAAGTTTTCCTTTGTATACATATTGATAAAATATTTACAGCAAAAAATTTTGTCGATACACACTGCTTTACTTGTCTCTCTCTGTATATATACAGTGTCTCCCAACTTCCGTCTTCCAATGTTTTATCATTTTCCGAAAAACACCGTGTAAATCTCGTTAACTCAGCAGTAGAAATGGTGTGACCTCATATGAAAATCAGTTAAATTGTAAAGCTGTTGTTTATATTATATTATACTTGAATTTCAACCAAATCAACGTTACAAATATTAGTTAATTAAGTGTGAGCGTCAGTAAATCTTCTGCTCTATCCGCGCTTTGTTAACTTTCGCAGATCAAGTTTTTCGCCGAAATTCTGCTCAAACAGTTGCGAAATATTTTCTGGAAAATAAAGTGCAATATTTAGATTATATTAAAACTAAATTTAATACTCATAAAGAATATATTTTTAATTTAATCCGAAATATTATTGGTGATGCCATCTGTTGTCGTAATTTTATTCATACCGACATTTATCTTTTAATGAACATTTTTGAATGTCTCTTCCTTCTAATACCGTATTAGATACAACAACAGATCATATATAACAATGTCACTGTCACAGAAATGTAATTTCTCATTCTATAAATTTTATAAGGGGATGTGAATGTACATTACTGAGAACTGCAGATTTGTCTTCAAGTTCCTTTGTCTTCAAGTCCAAATTCAATTACCTGTTCGTGATTGTGGCATTATTATATATGATCTGTTGTTGTATTTAATAGCGTATTAGAAAGAATAGACATTTAAAAATGTTCATTAAAAAATAAAAATAGTCAGTATGAATTAAATTACTACAACAGATGGCAGCACCAAAAATATTTTGGATTAAAATAAAAAATATATTAAATATTTGAGTATTAAATTTAGTTTTAATATAATCTAAGCATTGCATATTATCTTTCAGAAAATATTTCACAACTGTTTGAGCAGAATTTCGGCAAAAAACGTGATCTGCGAAGGCTAACAAAGCGCGGATGGGGCAGAAGATTTACTGACGTCCACCCTTAAAGTGGGAAGTTTGGGAGGGTTTTGACGCTGACAGCTACAGATTCTAACAAAACAAATTTTCACCCAAATATTATTGAGGAAGCTATTTAGAAAGGCAGCTGCTGTGAAACAACATCATTTGCGAATTTTTAGAGCCAAGTTAAACATCATACGGCCGATTGAGAGAAGAAACACTGAGCGTACCTTAGTCCTTCTTAAGTAATTTTTAAGGAAATTGAGAATTTGCTGATACAGTTGGAGTTAAAAAAATGAACGGTATCTAAAGTGAAAATTTGTTATTTCCCAAATTACAGGAAGCAAAATAGTAAATGGAAAGTTGGTATACATTCCTGTAATAAACAATATGCTGTGCCCTCGGAGACAAGTGGAATGTAAAAAACTTCTTCAACAAAATCTTAGAGAGACGATGCTAGCGTGGTGCCAAGATGCTTAACCCAAAATGGTATGATAGCAAGAAAGATAAAAAAAATAAAAAATAAATATAAAACTGAACCGTCTAAACACCATATGCGTCTACAACTAAATTTCGCATAAATATGTCAGCATTGGATTGTCGCTGATTTTAGGTGTCGAACATCCAGACCAATCAAATGACCCTAGGGTTTACAGTCCCTATTTGAGTGGCCAGTCCGATTTTAGGCGTGTAATATTTTCAGACATGGAATAAACCAGTAAAGCATTGTAATGATAAGTATATAAAACCCACATTGAAATTCGGAAGAAGCATAATGATATGGGGATGCATTATTGTACTTGGACCAGAAATTATACGTTAGATTCTTAAAATGATGACTAAAACTATACATATATATGGAAAAATTGAATAATTATTAGTTTCCAACATTAAACTGGCATAGATTAGCGAGACGGGACTTCGTGTATCAGCATGCTAACTATTCCAATCATATGTCAAGAGTGGCTGCTGAGTGGATAAAATATAGTCTTGGGTGACTTCCTTAGTCTCTGGTCTCTAACTCTGATTAAACACACATGGTATCTTCTTTAAAGACATGTTGTAGATTACTTTGATGCTCCAAACTCTATGTAAGCTCTCTAAGGATATCTGTAAGCTCTTTAAGGATGCATGCAAATATTGATAGCGTTCTCCAACAAGATGAAAAAGAATCTTGGAATGCTTTTCGTCTTGTGTTAACGAATTTCTTAGGAAATGTGACGTAAAAAGACTAAGAAATTAGTGATTGACATACAAAAAAAACTTGGTTGCACTATGCCTCTAAAAATGCATTTCCGGCATTTCTTTGGATAAAAATGCATTTTCTTGTACTTATTTCCTGAAAACTGTGATGAGCACGGTGAGCAGTTTCACAAAGACATTGCGAAAATAGAGAAAATATGCCAGGGAAACTAGTCCACTACAATGTTGGCAGACTACTGTTGGACAATTTTCAATCGTGACCCTGAGAATATGCAAAAGCGACAATCAAACCGACCCTTAACATGGAGTAAACAAGTACATGCGTTTGTTGACACATTGTTTCATATTAAAAACATTGAGTTACAAATATCTTAGAAATAGGAACCAATTTCAAATTTTCATTGTCATATTCGTTTTCAGCAATCCAAAATTAGAAATAAATACCTAATTTATTCTCAGAGAAAAAATTGTATCGGAATGTCTTGTCCTGTGTTATTTTTTGCTTATTTTGCTTATTTTTTGCTTCCAAGATGAGCAAAAAAGTGGGTTGAACTTATATGATCAAGGCATAATGCTAGAAAATTATATATTAGAGCTAAATGTACTTTATTGAATTGTAATGTGTAGTAGTTTGTACGATAACAGCCATTAAATTACTCTTCCGGTTTGTAATTAATTATATAAAAGTATAAACTTGGCTTTATTAAAGAAATAAATCCAATTGTTACTCCTTATCTGTTTCTAGTACCTGACAGTCATTATGTTGGGCTTTTAGCCCAAGCTGGTTGCAGAATCAAATGTCACTGAAAGTACATAGTATTCAGTAAATTTCATCCTATTTTTGTGGGGTTTTTTCCTTTAATCATGAGTTATCTGTTATAATTGTTGTTTAAAGTAACTGTTTTGTATCTATACCTCAGTGGAGATCAAGTACAGTTCTTGTATCAAATTAAAGGAAATTTTTTATCTATAAGGTAACATTAAAAAGTAAAAATCATGAAAAATGAACTTGCATGGTTCTTAACATCCATCCCTTTAATTAAAACAATGCATAAAGACGTACCTTCTAATTCATCATTTCAATACACTCTTGAAAGCTATATATAACTTCAGATCGATCATGAACTTCGAGATAATTATGTAATATGAAATAGTAAAAAGTGCTTCTGACTTATAATATACAAATATTTCCATTCAACGCTTATTTCATAGCCTTTACTTCTAGTGCAGCGGCTTTTCACAATTTATTATGCCACTTAAGAGGAATAATATCGACTGAGAGTCCTTGATGGATGCTGGGATGTCGTTTTGATTGATCGTGGGATTTATATGAGGTGTTTGAATATTTATCAGCAATTTCTTTGGGTTAAAAAAAAACTTTTTAAGAACGATTAAACTCAGCAATACTATTTTCAGTGAATAAAATATGGCAAGCAGAAGTTCCTCTTGTTGCATGAAGTATAAGCAGCTTATTAAAAAGAAATTTACATTATTCCACAAATTAGTAATTTTTTACATTGCATGTATTTCATATGTATTCATGAGATTTGTTTTCTATTTAATGCATATGTATTCAGTGTTATTTTCAGGACTTTTTGGCCGGAGGGGGAGGGGCGAATGAAACTTTAGGAGGAACAATTTGCCCTATAAAAACATATCTAAATGCTGTCACAAAAATATAATCTAGATAAACATAAAATGTCCCCGGAGGCGAATAATCGTCTGTAGGGGGCTTGGTTCTCCGGAATTATGCCTGAAAGGAACACTGTATGTATTGATCTGACAGCGTATAATGTACTTAAAATACACACACGGATACATATATATATACACACACACATATATATATATATATATATATATATATATATATATACACTACCCGACATAGAAAATACAACACCACAAAGCTTTGGCCATATAATTATGCAAATTGCCAGACAGAATATTTTCAGACTTGGAATAAACCAGTAAAGCATATTAATATGGTAAGTATGTGAAACTCACATTGAAATTCGGAAGAAGCAAAATTATATGGGGATGCATTATTGCGCTTGGACCAGAAATTATATGTCAGATTCTTAACAGGATGACTAAAACTATACATATATATACAGAGATATTTAATAATTATTAGTTTTCAACATTGGACTGGTATAGATTACTGGTATAGAAGGGACTTTGTGTATCAACATACTAACTATTTTAATCATATGTCAAGAGCGGCTACTGAGTAGTTAAAAGGTAGTTACATTTACATTCTTGGGTGACTTCCTTAGTCTCCGGTTTCTAGGTCTGATTAAACACACATGGTGCCTTCTTAAAAGACATGTTTTAGATTAATTTGATGTTTCAAACTCTATGAAAGAACTCTGGCTGCGTGTTGAATGAAAAATTGACAATATTACCCTAAACGATTGGCAAAATTTTATTGATGTCATTCCAACTCGTATTGAAGCTTTTGTGTAAAGGAGGTTACACTAAGTAATTAATAGATAATTTTAAGAGTTTGGCATTGTAGTTTCGACTCAAATTTCTCCCATTATGTCTATGTATTTGTTGTATTTCAAGAAGTAAATATGGAATTTTTCTAAAACAGTTTTTTAATTTGTTAGTTATTATAATTATTGCATTTACAATTATAATATGCTTAAATTGCGGTATTACGGAGTTGTATTCCAAAATTTTAATGTTTATTACGCTATGGAAGTATTTAGGAAATCACTGTAAAAAATAGTATTACAATGAAGCGGAATGAATAATAATTGCAGATGTGAGTTCAAGAACCATGTAAGTCCAAAATACCAGGATTTCAGGCGAGCAAAAAATATGAAAAAAAAAAAAACTTGAGTCATACTTTATTATAATTACCAATGTTATTATAACTAAATGCAAATTAATCGTTCTTATAGGCAAAGTATTGTTTGCTTATTTAATTCCAAAATGAGCAAAAAACTGGGTTGAACTTATATGATCAATGTAAAGTTAGATAAATATATAGTAGAGTTAATGTACTCTATTGAATTGTAAAGTACAGTAGTTTGTATGAAAACAGATATTAAATTACTCTTCAGGTTTGTAATTAATTAGATAAAAGTATAAACTTGGATTTATTAAGGAATTAAATCCAATTATTACTCCTCATCGGTTTCTAATATATGACAGTCATTATTTTGGGCTTTTAGCCCAAGCTGGTTACAGAATCAAACGTCACTAAAAGTACATTGTATCCGGAAAATTTCATCATATTTTTGTGTGCTTTCTCTTTAACCATGAGTTGTCTGTTATAATTGCTGTCTAAAGTAACTGTTTTTCATCTATACCTCAGTGGAGATCAAATACAGTTCTTATATCAAATTAAAAGACACTTTTTTTATCTATAAGATAACATTAAAAAGTAAAAATCATGAAAAATGAACTTATACGGTTCTTACAACCATCCCTCTAATTAAAACAATACATGAAGACGTAGCTTCTAATTCATCATTTCAATACACTCTTGAAAGCTATATATAATTTCAGATCGATCATGAACTTCGAGAATATGAAATAGTAAAAAGTACTTCTGACTTATAATATACAAATCTTTCCATTCAACGCTAATTTCATACCCTTTACTTCTAGTGCAACGGCTTTCCACAATTCATTATGCCACTTAAGAGGAATAATATCGACTGAGAGTCCTTGATGGATGTTGGGATGTCGTTTTGATTGATCGTAGGATTTATGTGAGGTGTTTGAATATTTATCAGGAGCAATTTCTTTGGGATAAAAGAAAACTTTTTTAAGAATGATTAAACTCAGCAATACAATTTTCAGTGAATAAAATATTGCAAGCAGAAGTCCCCCTTGTTGCTCGAGATATCAGCAGGTTAATAAAAAAATTACATTATTCCACAAATTAGTAATTTCTTACATTGCATATATTTCATTTGTACTCATAAGATTTGCTTTCTATTTAATGCATATGTATTCAGTGTTCTTTTCAGGACTTTTTGGCCTGGGGGGAGGGGCGAAAGAAACTTTAGGAGGGACGAGTTTTCTATCTGCCCTATATAAATATATTTAAATGCTGTTACATAAATAGAAAAAATCTGATGTGGCCAGCACATGACTTTCCTTATATAATGCAATGAATTTACTACTTTTACAGTAAAAAATAAATGTATAAGGTACTCTGTTTTTATTGTTGAATTTTCTATTTGGCGATTTTACGCATGGCAACATGTAAAACTATTTCAAAGTACCCATCTAACTTGTATTTCTATTGACTATTAGCGTCCAAATACAATAATATTACCCATAGTATTTTTTCTCATGAATGGAAGGAGCTAGATCGCCGAGAATGATGTTATCAAATGTATCACATGATAATACTTATTGAAAGGGAACATGTTTGACAATAGTTAATATTTTCTATTTTATATAATTTTTGGTAATTTATTTTTAAATGTGCGATATTTCAAGAACTGTTCATGCTAGCATTCTAAAATTTGTGTCAATAACAAAAAATTGCATAAGACATGACTATTTACGTAACTTTATTAAAGGTTTTGATTTTTTGATGATTTTTTCAATATTTCACTAGAAAATTCAGGGGGGTTCTGGACATTCGATTGTGTATAAAAACAGTAGGTTTCCAGTATTCAGGGATTGTAATTTTTGTACCTAATTTCGTTCAAATTGTTCCATTCGTTCGTGATATGTAGTCTTCGCAGACTCACTAACACACACAAAGGCATCATCTCAAAAACGTTTGATTCGTGTTCACGGATGCTTGAAACATGCTCTCCCGTTAAAAACTCAAATTCGAATTTTCGATCCCGTGACAATTCTGTACTTATACATTATGTATATAAGGAAAGTAACTAGGTTAACATAAAACGTCCCCTGAAGGTGAATAATCGTCTGTAGGGGCCTTCGCTCCCCAGAATTATGCCTGAAAGAAACAATGTATGTATTGATCTGACAGCGTATAATGTACTTGGAAAGCACACACATATATATATATATATATATATATATATATATATATATATATATATATATATATATATATATAAATTGTTTAGAAATATTATACTGAATCAGCTTTTTAGAATTTATACATTATCTGATAAAAAATTTCATGCTATGCATATAAATAATCTCAAAATTACCAGCAATTTATATACCTATCGCTCTTATTTAGTAAATGGTATTGTTAAAAAATTTAGAGTAGCTGGATTTTTATAATTCTTTTCATAGTATCTTATAATTCTATTCATAGTATCTTAAATTAGCCAGACATCTCCATTCTCTTGCATTTTTAATACTTTTTTTACATCCTCTTCCACTTCAGCATTACTTTTATTAGCCCCTCCTTTTAGCAGCTCTTTTTGTATATTATTACTTTTTCTTACCATTTCGCTTTACTGTTTTTAAATTCTTATGAATGGCAACAGTAGATCGTTTTTTTATTTTTTCTTTGCGAAAGGCATGACTGGTTTCTTCAATCAGAGTTCCCGGTTTCGACTCGTTTGTACATTTGCTGTGCATTTTCTAGGTATTCAATTTTTCTTTTTTATTCCTTCTTTATGTATGTCGTCCAAGTAGAAATAGTTTATAGATATAATCTATCTATTTCTTCAGAAGCATACATATTTTGTGTCTGCTTCGTTAAAATACTTGGACTTGAGAACGAATTTCATGAAGTGAACATTTCCATTTGGCTTAGCCCTTTTTCCACGTGTAAAGCGGTATTGCTTGATTTTTTAAGTTTTTCTATATTCGTTTCCATACCTTTGAATTTTGTTGATTTTCCGTAACTTGATAACTTGTGTTTTGTATTTTTTTCATTTGATTGATGATTTGCTGTTTTATATTTTATTCTGTGGGTGTTTTAGAAAGTTACGTTTATCGTGTTGCATCTTCTTACTTTTAGTTCATTGGATTTTCAAACTAATATATATATATATATATATAGTTAAATAGTTAATATTGTTTTAAAAGAGTTTATTGTTGTATCTGTCACAAACGCCCAAACTTTAAGTAAGATATCTTTTCCAACTTCACTTAATATATAGAAATGTAATTACAAAAAATGCAACCGTATTAACACAGGAAGAATAGAAAAGGAAAGTCGGAAATGTTGTCAGACACAACACTGTCAGACACAACAGAAAAGCCAGACACAACACTGTGTTTTTATATCGGCATTCTAAGCCCATTAAAATCCAGCCATACGCTATATGCGTCTGCGTAGTGGGTCAAAACTGGGTCAAAGTTGCTTATTTCGGAGTATGGTCTCTTAGCACATTTGCGCCTGCTAACAGACACGTTTTTTTCCTGTTTATTTGTTTAAACTGATTGATAAAAATGTAACTGCCAGTTACAGGCACTGAATACAAACTCAAAACACCCAGCTGTTTAATCGCCTTATATCTGTGTTATTTCATTTCATTTGCATTTCTTATGCCTTTATACTTAAGTTATCTTATCACATTCGTACATACATATCTAATACATCTTTCTTGCTCTAATACCATTCCATTATCCAAGAAACTCGATTAATTTACCACCCTTGCAAATGATTATCCTTCGAGTGTACAATATTTTTGTGTCTCACAATCGCTTCCCTTTCGGATCTACTGAAAACACAATATTCGACGATAAATTTCTAAATAAAATATTAACTGCGACTTAATAGAACACTTTCACCAGTAACAAATCGAACTGCACATATTGGAAATACTATATGTGATATTTGATAGATCTAAAAAAATCGAATCACACAAATTGTAAAGAACCTTGCTGCCCCAACCGGGAATCGAACCCTGCATCTCCCTCCGAACTGTCCAACCGACGCTCTACCGTTGAGCTACTGGGACGAAATTGCAAGCTCATATAGTCGATGTGGAATCCGCAAAATATGTTCATAATACTCAAAATTGGGTTGTATTTTCAGCGTCACTGAATTCTATATATTCTGCGTATCATAATCTACATTTGTTTAGATTCAATATATCTAAAACATGGCAAAAACATAAATGTTATATGCAACAAAAGAAGTCTTAACCCTGTAATAAGTATGTCTTATATCGTTTAATTTGAAGCCTGTATTTAACAGTTCCCCAAGTTTTTGAATAATTTATCAACTTACTTAAAGAGAAAATATATAGACTGAAACTCCGTGATGAATGCTAGTACATCTTTTGATTGATCGCAGGATTTAAGTGCTGAGGAGTTTGAACATTCCCCAGAGGAGTATATTCATGAGAACAATCATTGTCACATCGAAACTCTTTTCTAACAATCAAGTTTATCGATCTAATACCAATGGAAATGAACGATTTTTTATTACGATTTCCCTGTAATAAATACTCACGAATTTGTTGACATTTTTATGTTTTCCTTAGTATATATTAAAGTAGAACATGTATTATCTCGTGCAGTTTTAAGTAAAAGAAAAAGAAAACAGAACTTTAAGTCAAAACAAAGAAAATAGAGCTTTAAGTCAAAATAAAGAAAAACTTGTTTTTATACATACGGAGTTCTTAGGAATGTCCTTGTGCATCTCAATTACTTTGTAAGAAAAGGCCCTTCGCTTTAGGTCTTGTTATAGTAAAGTGGCCATGTCAGATCGAATAAAAGTGATTACAGAACTCCTAGTGGATTATTTAAAAAGTTAGGATAGCGATATCGGCAACAAAGATAAATAAAAAAAAGTCAATTAAAATGAAGAGTATTTTGTCAAATTAGAAGGAAACAACACCAGGACCGAACATGAAACGCATATACAAAATCAATATATACCTATTAAAAAGTTGTACCATCAGAGCCCGTAAGATGGCAATACATACAATGCTTGTCAAAAACGAGGTAAAATTCTTTCTTAAATCCAAATGTGCATTGTTGCTGACAGGAAACATGCCGAACAGACTGTATATACATTAAATCCCTGTGGATGATGTATTTTATATTTTAGCATTCCTGAATAAGGCAGGCATTCGCCAATAACCCTATTGTGTCACATAATTGCCTTCTGTAATAGTTAAAGTATTATCGGTTCGTATTAGAAAATGCTGTACAACTTTACAATTAGTTCTTTTGTTTATCCCGCTTTGTTGTCGAGTTCATCAGACTAACTTTCCGAATTATTCGTCAGAGGTGCTATACTCTGTTATTCCACTGGGCGTGGTCACTTAACTATATATAGACTTATAGTGCACACTCAAATAACTTCCAACCCTTTTCTTACAAAGTTATTATGGTGCTTTAAAGCACTTTTATAGGAACTATATAAGTGATTTTATTACAATTACGAACAGTAATTATCATCTTACAAAAACACCACTCCCTGGTGAATAACTCCCCGAAAAATAAAAGAAATAAAAATCTTCTTTCAAAAAGTTATAAAGTCTCAAAATTGTTTTCGCCAAGTTTCCGCAGAAAAGGTAGCTGTACTTTCCTGTATCCTGCTAAAGAAGGATCTTCCTCTAACACTCTCCTATCACATATAGCCCTTTTTAGTCATATTCATATTTTTTTAATTGACTGCAACTAAAACGGGCTACGTGTGATTTGAAGAAGGTTTAGGATCCTTCGGCAGGGTACCTAAACCTGAAAGTGCAGCACCGGCTCTACGGAAACTTGGCACAAAGCATTTTGAGACTTTATAACTTTTGGGGAAGGAGGTTTCTGTTTTTTGTACTTGGCGGTAAAAAAAATTATCATAAAGGGCTGTTTTTGTGAGATTTCAATGCTTTTTGAAAAAGTATTTATCAACATGGTAACGCAACAATGATATAGTAGGCATTGCAAATTGTTCTTTAATATCGAGTACCTTTTTCAAATATTTGATATTTTAAATTAAATATATCTTCAAGTTTGCAAATAATGTATGTATAAACCCATCAGAATACACAAAACGAACCATTATGTTTTAAAATTGGTTCAGTAATTAAGGCTGTAAGTCCGTCAACTATGAAGAACGAAAAATTAGAGGCCGAAAATCATAAAAAATGCCCTTTCGGAGCAGTAGTGTTGGATATTTTTTCTCCAACACTACTACACCGAGTGTAATTTATTTTTGCTTTGTTTTTGTCCGATTCATAGTAATATTACGCACGAAAATATCAAGTTTATAGCTATCCTGGAGTCTGAGATACAGACCTCTAAAACTCGGATGTTGTCATACCACGTAAGATATACACATGCCAGCTACAGATTCGGAAATGATGACTTGACGGTGCGGAAGGCTATAACGTTTCTAAAATCATCCTTCTGTTTTCAATACACTATGGAAGTGGCCTTTTTTAGATGTATTGTTATAATAAATATTAAGATAAATATTTAATACGAATTTAAAAAAATGATTTTTCATCCCCATAATATAAACCTCACTGTTAGCGCTCATTTCATATCCTGCTTTCCCCGTTTCTCGATAATTTATTATTCCGCAAAAGAATAATAAATATCAACTGAGAGCCCTTGATAGATAATAGGATTCCTTTTTATTAATAGTGGGGTTGGTGTAATAAAGGGTTTGTTTATTCCCAATGGGAAAAGTTTCTTTGTGGCATCTCGAAATTATTACATCTTACATACTAAAAGATTATGTATGCATGTGTGTCTTCACGTCTGTATTGTCTATAGAGGAAAATCGAAGTTTCAAACCACTGCAAAATTCAGTGTAGAGATACTTCAGGCCTCCGGAAAATACGACTCGGCGAGATTGTTTAAAAAATTCGAATTAGTTTGAAAATAACGAAAATTTAAAGCTAAAAATTCGTGAAAATGTCGACTTAAAAATTAGTTTTGTCTTGGGGTTATTATAAATGGCAGTCATATCATTTATCCATTGCAGCTTCCAGAAGCAGGTAGCCGACGAAAGATGTTATGAACTTTTAGTCTACATGAGTGATATTTTGAGAGATATTTTATTCGCTATTTTCTAAATTCGTGAATTTAAAAGATATTTCATGTTTTGGAATATATAATTATTTCAATGTTATAAGTGTTTTCTGAATATTTTATAGTCGGATGAAAACTCGTTAAGATAGCAATTACGTTTTTTAATTTTACTTCTGAGGTAAAGGGAAGTATTGTTTTTCTACTTCCAGTGTTTTCAGTTAAATATAGCGCACTTATTTAGTGCGTATTAAAGACGCTTATTTAGGGCATATTAAAGGAGCATATTATGCCCACGATAGCAAGTATGTGCATGAATAAACTGAGTGCGAGCTTAAGTTTGGTTCATATAGATAGCCTATTTAGTAAAAGATCATGTGACAAAGAAAGATAAACTATTATGCATTCAAAGAATTCCCCCTACTGACTATCACTAAGTGTTCTATGATTGCACCAAGAGTAAATGCAATCCAAGTTTTAACAGGATGTCTACCAATTGATATCAAGTTCAGAAATGAAACCAAAATTTATGAATTATTCAATTGGAGAAAACATATTTGCATTGGAGAGCAAACTATGAAAGCCGGTGTAGCAAAAAAATTGAATTTACCCTATCATAAAACCGTGGAAGAATCTTAGTATCTCTTGGGATAAGAATTAAGAAGTTACTGAAATCTCCGTCTACACTGATGAATATAAGACAGCAGACAATATGGGCAGTGCTATGATTGTATATAGGGATAACAATGTCATTTTTAGCTGGAAATATAGATTGAATGATGAGTGTATGGTTTCTAACTCGTAATTGTTTGTAATTCATAATTTTATTATGTACTATATTGTAAATGGTAACTTAACTAATGTGCATGTAGATATTCTGATTTTATGTCGGGCTTCAAGCTCATATGTGACGATAGTAAACATGTTTCAAAATGTTTAAATTTCATTGTATGATTATAAAGGTTGCATTCTGTTTTATTGTATTAAAACACATGTAGGTCATATGAAAAATGATGAAGTGTATTCCTTTGGAAAAAGGCCGCAGAAAAAAATTAGTGGATAATACCTTTCCTTTGGACAAAATCGAAGTTAAAACCATAATCAAAAAACAGATGATCATTGAATGGCAAGACTAAAAGGATAAAGCCGCAATAGGAAGAATTAAGTGAACTGGAAAGCAAAAAATTGGTAACGCATATCTAAACCAAATTTATACGGAATATGGAGCATTTCAATCATACTAAAGAAGGTTCTTCAACACAAGTCCTTCTTGACATTCTGGAGAGGAAGAAGGGAATGCTTACCATTGTATTATGAAAATATAAATTACGGAAAAACATTAGAATACAAATGTTTTCTGATAATTATTGTACCCATAGTATTAATACTTTATTAAAAAACGCTAAATCAAAAAGTTCTATGTGTCTCATTATTGAGACATTGTTGAATTTAGAAATTTTTTAATGTTTCGGTTTCTGGTTTGGCAAAGGCTTGTTGCTTTCTTATTTTGAACTAGCTCTAGTAAACTGTTCATTGTGTTATACTTAATTTATTGTAATTTATTTCTAAGTGGAATATTTTGATTGTATGTGTCATCTAACTCTGGTGTTTGGACTATAAATTCGCTTGGTATACGTCATATATGTAGAGAGAGGTGTCAAGTACTGTGGACACAGCTGTTGTATCTGTGCTTGTCTGATATTTATGTTGCAAGTTTTTTTTACACTGGTGTTCAAAATTAAGGTTACAAATACAAAACATGTGATATCTTGAAAAATAATTGGTTTCTTGTAATGAAATTTCGTACACAGATGCCCCATACTATGAGACAGACAATAGTAACATAACAAAATAAACAGGAGGTGTATTTTTTGCGATATGCAAATGAGACCCAAAACGGCCATACCTTGATACATCATATCCACAGAATGGTCTGGCTAATAAGGAGTGTTTCCACCCTGCACAGTTTTACAAAACTCACAACGGACCCTCATATTGTAAATGAGGTTGCTGATCACAGCTCTTGGCAACAAACCTCATTCTTCTGAAAGCTAGGATTTGAACACCTGGTGGTTCTGAGAGGGGGTTGACGTCATGAAATGGCTCTTACTAGAGCATCCCAAACGTTATCGTCGATAAAAATAAAGTCCTCTCCAACAGCTCTCCGAAAACGCCTCACATAAGATTCAAGGACCTCATCCCTATAGCGCTGTACGGCCACAGTGCCTGCATCGAAGATGTGCAGTGGTGTACGACCGTCCAACATGATGTATCTCCACACAAGGATTCCACTTTCACCAAAGTGGTCGATTTTCCTTACACGTTGGAAGGACGACAGCGGACCCCAGGTTCTCTCCAGATGGAGACTCATCGGGAATCACTTTGGGTAATGAATCGCAATTCATCACTGAAGAGGAAACGGTCCCAATCTTGCTGTGTCCAAGAATAGTGTGCCTGGCTCCACGAAAGACGTGCTCTCTTCTGCGATCTGTTGAGGGGGACACACTCCAATGGTCTCGAGCGCAAAGGACCTTCTCTGCTAAGAGTCTGTATACATTTTCTCTAAAAATTGTTGTTCCATAGGCAGCAGCGAGGTCTAGAGAGAGCTCCCTAGTCGTCATTTCTCGATGGCAACGTGCAGTTAATGTCACGTATCGATCCTCCGAGGTGTCGTGGCTCTTAGGCGGCCTTGACCAGGTCTCCTGGTGATAGTAACTGATGGAATTGGTGCCATAACTTGGATACCACCATTCAAGACACTCGTAACCATTAAGCGACCTCCACTTGAGACTGGCCAGCTTGAAGCCTGGCAATGACTCTCCATCTCAGTCCCTCGTCTAAAGGATTACGAGAACTCATTTTAATTGAAACCAGTCCGTATCATAACTTTTCCTGAAAGAAGCACACCTTTATAGTCGAAATTCTCAAATTGGAAAAACGGTCATTTTCACGTTTTCTTACCAAACGTACCCTTTTAACCGTTTAACATGCAATGGATGCTTACACACCGTTCCCCACTTTATATATGACATCAATTTTTTTATTATTAGTCGTAACTAGTTTGAATCATTGCAAAACATGTGTTTGTAACTTTAATCTTGGACACCACTGAATATTATTTTGCTCTGTAAGATCCAGATTAGTTTGTAACTTATTTTTGTACAATTATAGGGCCGTTGTATTATTTGTTATGTTTGTTCCTCCAGTTGGGGACAGGTCTTGGCAGACGTGGATGTGATTGCTACCATATTTGCTTTTCACCTAGGGTCCCCGGCGATGAGCAGGCGGCTTCGGTGTCGCTGCGGTGGTTGGTGGGAGCTCGGGCTTGGGGCCCCGGTTGAATTCTGCTGGCGGCTGTGTGTACCGCTGGCGGCTAGACGGGGTGCGAGTGTGCGACGTCTGTCTCAGTGATGAATCATCTTTTGCGTATACCTTCAGGTCGGGTGGATTTTTCTTGTTTACCTCATGCTTTATCGTCTGTGTACAGGTTATATTAAAACTGTACATTCGTACATCCTAAATCGGGAATAATTTACAATTTTGTAATTAAAAGTTTTATCCTATCTTGATTTGTTTCTGAGTCAAGGATTCTAACTTCTTCAATTCGCCACTAGAAGCGCCAAAAACTCTCTCGTTCGATAGTACATAGTCATATTCTTATTTGTAGACCCAATCAGAGAGACTGAAATCGAAAGTTAAAGGGAAAGTTAAGATGGAACCTGCATATTCCGCATGAGGAATAAACATTCAACTAGATTATCATAAACATTAAACACCCAATTAAAAATAAATTTAATAAATAAATTAAATCATTTTTGCAATTAATATTCCGCCACTATGAAAAAGCTGCATAACATTGTTTTCCATATAATAGGAGTAAAGAAAAATTATAATTGGAAATAAATACGTTACGATAGCATATTTATCATCTCTTTTCTTCTGTTCGTTTTTGGTAGAAAACATATTAATTTAGAACTCACCTACAACAAATGGACACCATTAATGTTCCATTAGCAGACAGAGAGCAATTTTTCACTGGTTAGATCACTCCCAATGGAAAACTTATGGAAATGCTGTTCCATTAATAGTAAGGTACGGTTGTTGGTTACGGTGAGTGTCAATTAGAAGAGGAAATTATGGGGAATGGCGTGGCATCGATCAGAATCTAGGAGAAAATTGTTTCATCAGGTCTAATAAAGTTCTCATCAGTTGGTTTACTTTCCCAGTATAGCAAATAATCTTAATAGTATTTACTTCATCTCTTAGACTATTTAGCAAATACACAGACTCTCAAAGAAAGACATGGATCAGGCCAATTACTCGAGAAGTATTAGTTTATCGTACATTTTATTACTTTCTCATACGTAGTATTGAGAAAGCATTGTTTTTTCACAACAATTTTTGATTTCGAGATAGATTTTGATGCCAATATATGATTTAAGACCTCCTGAACACGTTTTGACTATTTTTGGAGTGATGTATGTTTGGTTGATGTCTGTGTGTCGATTTCTTGTTTACACGACAGCAATCACTAATATTAATGGATTTTCATGAAACTTTATAACCGGTTTTGTTATAAAATAATCTAGGACTATATAGAATTTTTTTAAATTCGAGCTAAATATTCTAAATTTATTCGAAAAAATTTTATATTTCGTTAACATTGAAGCATAGGACAAAATTGGACATCATTATGCATAAAAGAGTTTATTCATGGCTTAATAATCACGAGACTTAATAATTTCAATCTAGCCACTACACAGTTTTTTTGTTCGTGATGTCATTAGTTCCCCCCATTTAGGGGGCAAGTTACCCACCTGGGGGTACATTGTCAAGTATGGTATATCGACGTATTTTTTTCAATCCCTGTAAAGTGAAAGGTAATGCGATATAGTTGTAATAATTTGGAAATTTTTTCTTGTCAAATTTAAACCAGAAACAAATTCTGGTAAGAGAAGATCGAGTTGAGCCACACTCTAGTTAATACTTTATGCAGGTGTATAGGAAACCTCAACTGCGCTACACTATCAGACAACTTTCGAGCTAAAAAACAACTTTCGGACAACTTTCGAGATTTGAAGTGATCTAACTCCCTTCTTTAGAGAAGTATAGGGAGCTACTTCGCTTCCCTTTATACATAGGGATAAAGTCAATTGTAAAGTTGTAGAGCATTGCAAAATGAGTACAAAGCATAATAACTTACAAAGCTTTCTTAATTAAAGCAGCAATATGTCAGTTATGGGACTGCAATTGTTTCAAGGGCGTTATAAGCCCCTCTTCAGGCCAAAGGAACAACCTACGCTCTTAATAACAGCAAGGAACGAACTTTAGGCAATATGTTCCTGAAGGTTGAGTTTCAAGTATTGAGAATAAAAAGTGGGCCCATAACTCATGGACTAGAACAGAAAAGGAAAAGGGTGAATCCATATGTTTTTGTAAATTTTATTACCAATAAAGCAAAAAAAGAAAGAAAACATGTGTGTGTACTTCATTATTTTGCTCCACATATGGAGTAGAATGAGGCAAAATATTTCTTTTTTAATTTTCGTTTTAATAAATGAAACTATTTGAGATGTCGGATTTTTTTCGTATCTCATATAAGTTTTTACTACAAAGTTTAAACTACCAAAAAGTTTGAAATAAACTATTTCAAATATTATATCTTTTTGAATAAACATTTATTTTAAGCATTTGCTCTCTCTGTGCTGATGATTAAATATAAAATTTTATAAAGAACAAATATAATAATACTACATAATAAATTGGGGACGATATATCAAATAGTGTTAGGATCATGGCTGGAAAAAATATCACAAGACACCTTATTTTATTTTAAATACTTTTTTTTATTCAATCATTATTTTATTCAATGAAAGTTAAGTTTTTTGTAGATAGTTTCTAAAAGTGGTGAGAGTTAGTTAATGGGCAATCCAATTGAAAGTATACTTAATTGCCTTTACCTGAGTTATAAATACAATTTAGAGAGATAATTTTCTTTAGTCTGTGAAGAAACAAATGACGGGAAAAGACCATGATTAGTTAGAAACCAAGTAAAATATTTAGATGAAGTACAAAAGTTAATATTTATTAAAATTAATAAAAATAAATGAACCTTAATAATTTGGCATGCTACCAATTTAATTGCCAATCGATTTTATATTTTTGTTTGAGATAATTTTTTTAATGGGATATAGGGCAGCCGTTTTCATTACTATAAGTATTCAAATATTAAGCCTTATAAATTACCAAAGGGCCATCTGGAAGATCTTGAAATTCTTTTGAAAAGTCCCAATTTTCATAGCCTCAGTTGGAATCCACCACCTCAGTTGGGATATATCCCGTAGTTGATACTTTAAGCGTGTTGTAGAATCCTTCGAGTTAACTAGAATCTTCTGAAGGATTTGTAAAAAGTTTTCTACCCCCTCATATAGATCGCCCCTGGAGGAGAAATTGAAATTCCGGCTCTGTTAGGTTATATCTCATGATCTATAGTATGCACATATATATATTTTTTAAGTCGTCACCAAGAGTCTATAGAGGATCTGGAATGTATTTAAGCCCCCGAGAGGACAAATCGAAAAAACTCCTCTGTTACGTTTTGTCCCGTAGTCGGATACAATAAGTAGGCAAAGATTCAGATTTCTAGGTCACTGAATGGCTTCGGAGTCGAGGAAGGTGTTTGGAAAGACGAAAACCTGTTAGACAATTATTATAAAAATTTTCATTTGATCAAAAATTTGTCAACGTTGTTTTTTTTTTTCCTGGAAATCGTACATTGTGAAATATTATTTTTCATTATCCATTTCCGAAATATATTTTTTCTCCAACGACAACTGAAATTATGTACATTATTTCGAACATTAGCCCATTTGTAAAGCTTTATATTTAAAAAAAAAATCACCGATGACTCTAGTCCGAAGGAGCCGAAATGGTTTTGCTTGAATAACATTTTATAAAATAAATCTTCAGTACAATTCATTAAGTTTAAGCGATTTCTTTTTTATACTCATTTGTTGCGTTTACAGGCAAAAGGCTACAAATGTTTCGCAGAGTATTTATAGTTAAATTAACACCACTATTTACAACACTTTCGCTCTTATTTCATCTGGATAGTTCGACCATAGACTTTACATCAAAATATCAAATTATTTTGCTAATTTGCTTAGCGGAATATTAATTAAACAATATTTCATTTTCAAGTTAATCTATAAACTGATCATACGGCCTATAAATACTTACTTGAATACGTATTGAATACATTTTCATCTATTCTGTTCAAACCTGGCCAATCATTGAACATCTTTAGAACCCCAACTTCATTTAACATCTTAATTATTTTTAAGCAAAAGAAAAAATATATATCGTAATTTTTCACCAATAGCTAAATTAACAGCACCATTTATAGCACTTTCGCCCTGATTTCATCTGGATAGTTTGACCATAGACTTCACATCAAAATATCAAATTATTTTGCTAACTTGCTTAGCGGAATATAAGTTAAACTATATTTTATTTTTGAGTTAATCTATAAACTGGCCATATGGACTATAAATACTTTTTTGAATACGTACTGAATACGCATTGAATACGTTTTCATCTATTCTGCTCAAACCTCATCAATCATTGAACATCTTTTGTACTCCAACTTCATTTAAAATCGTAATTCTTTTTAAACAAAAAAAATATCTCGTAATTTTTCACCAATATATTGTTATGGAATAAGCAAACTGATTGAACTACACCAATTGTGACATTACAAATATTACAGCTTTCCCACCCATTGACAAGCTCAGGTTAAATACTAAAATATCGAAATTATGACCATTCTTCAAAAACTAAAAGTTCCATACAAAATTATTTCAAAGAGCTACAAATTCAAATTTATTGTTTATAGCTAACATCAAAATCTTGAAAAACGGAAAATTTACAATCTTTTCAATTTGACAAAACAATTACTCGAAAATAATAAGAGTCTTTCTTAAATAAATATAGATTTAGAAACTAAATTTCCTAATGTATATTTTTATCGTTTACTTTTTATATCTATCTTTAAATTTTCGAAGATATTTCGAGTGAAAGCGCAAAAAATAAAGCATACTTTTTTCGAAAGAAAAATATTAAAATATTAAAATATTGAAATTATTTTTATATATTCATAAACTGATCCATATTTCCTACAAATCTTTTAATTATTTACATTATCATCTGTTATGTTCGTAGTTATAAGCGTCCAAGGTGTTTACAATTTTCGCAACACTCTGATTTCTGTCAAAGAAACTCCAAGCATATTTACATCAAAAACACTCTTTTAAATTTAAAAATCCAATCTAAAATCCTCAGCGCATTTTATTTCATACTACATCACACATAAAAGAGGATTATCAAATTTCATTCGAAAAATATTCTTATACATCATTATATTCTGTTTCCTGTCAAACAAGCGCTCAATCCATCAAATCCATATGGATTACACTTGATACTTAGTAACTAATGTTTCAGGAACAGAAAACGATTGACGTTAAATAAACGCATTTTTCAAGTAAAAACATTTATTTTTCTCTTTTGTAAGAATTTTCGTTTGAAACAATTTTTTTATCTGTTATCCATTATGATGAACGTCTAATCTTTCATTATCTACGGCGTGCTAGCTCTATCATGACGGAAAGTTTTATTTTTTTTATCATTTTCATAAGATAGAAAAGTAATTACATATACTAAATTTTACATACATTGTTCAGTGGTTGTAACATGGGCACGATAATCTGTTTATAATCAGGGAACTTTTTTTTTTTGTTTCAAATATTCATCCCTGTGCTATTGTAATATATTAGCGTATTTTTACTTTCTTATACTGGAGATTAGTACAGTACAGAAAAAGTACTGTTTTGACGAAAATGTTCGATTTCGAGATTTTGATGCCAATATATGTTTTAGGATTTCCTGAACACGTTTCGACTATTTATAGAGTGATGACCGTCTGCTTGTCTATCTGTCTGTCTGCCTCTATGTGGTCAATTTGTATATACGATAGCTGCCACAAATATTAATGCATTTCCACGAAACTTTATATCCGGCTTTGT
The DNA here is from genome assembly GCA_951213105.1 of Amaurobius ferox. NCBI lineage: Eukaryota > Metazoa > Arthropoda > Arachnida > Araneae > Amaurobiidae > Amaurobius > Amaurobius ferox. The sequence continues at coordinate 40,695,473 of OX578137.1, read as the reverse complement.
TAACAAAATTCTAGAACTACATAGAATTTCTTGAAATTCGAACGAAAATGTTATGTTTTTTAAACATAGCAGCCCACGACGAAATTTGACATAATTATGCATAAAAGGGATTATTTATGGTTCAATGATTCCTAACATTCACATTTTCAATCATTGTAGGGATAAATATAAATAATACAATTGTTGTGTTCGTGACGTCATTAGCCCTCGTGGGTGGTTACCCCCCCCCCCCAAGGGTGTACATTGTCATACTTGGTATCAATCGAAATATTTTTCAAGCCTTTTAAAATGAAGGGTAACATGCTATTACTGTAATCACTTTCAACCAACGATGCAGATTTTTACTTTCCTTATATACATAATGTATAAGGAAAGTATTGTGACGGGGTCGAAAATCAGAATTCGAGTTTTCGACGGGAGAGCACGTTTCAAGCATCCCTGATCACGAATCGAACATTTTTGAAGTGATGTCTGTGTGTGTGTGTGTGTGTGTGTGTGTGTGCGTGTGTGTGTGTGTGTGTGTGTGTGTGCGTGTGTGTGTGTGTGTGTGTGCGTGTGTGTGTCTGTCAGTGAGTCTGTGGAGACGATAACTAACGAACGAATGGACCGATTCGAACCAAATTTGGTACAAAAATCACAATCCGTAAACACTGGAAGCTTGTTGTTTTTATACGCAATCGAATGTTCAGAACCCCCCTAAATTTTTGAATGAAATTTTTAAAAAATCGTCAAAAAATCGAAACCACTAATAAAGTTACGCAAATAGACATTTCTTATGTAATTTTTCATTAGAAAAAGATTGACGTAAATTTTAGAACGCTAACATGAACCGTTCTCGAGATATTGCACATTTTTCAAAAAAAAAAAATTAAAAAGTCATATAAAATGAAAAAAAAAATATTTCCTATTGAGAAACATGTTCACTTTTCATATGTAATACCATGCGATAAATTGGATGACATCACTGTCGTGGATCTAGCTCGTTCCATTCATGAAATAGATACTTTGAGTAATACTTTTGTATTTGAACGCCAATAGTCATTTATTTGCTGTAAGAACAACTTATTTCTTCGTCCATAACGCTTGGCGAAATTTTGGCGACGAATTTGGCGGAATGTCGCCAACTTCGCGACTTTTTGAAATGTTGCCAAATTAACGAAAATCTCGCCAAATGGATAAAAATGACGCTAAATCAATGAAAATGGCGACCAATTGTAGAAAATTCAATATCTTAGAAAGAATATTAGTATCTACTATAAGAAAAAACCTATTTTTTTTTACTGAAAAGTAGTAAATTCATTACATTATATAAGGAAAGTCATGTGTTGCCCACATCAGATTTTTTACATTTTTTCAAGCAAAATTTCCAAGGTTGCCATGAACTCTTAACCTGTTATCTCTCTCCTGTATCCTCTACTTCTATCTCTAATATACTCCACTTCCATCCACTATGCCCTACATTTTCACGTCTTATGCCCTCTACTTCAATTTCCTATGTCCTCCACTTTCATCTCTTATGCCCTGCAACTCTATCTCCTATATAGGGTGTCCCAAAAAGATTGAAACGCGCTTTAATTCTTTACCTGTTGGAGATAAGTGGGCAATGTAAATTGCAAAAATGTTGAAAGTAAGGTAGGAAATAAGACTACGTTAATGACATAGTTCTCTCATTCATTTTCAAAAAGTTACACTTTTTAATTTTTATGCGACCCCCTTAAACAAATTTAGTCAATCAGAAAATTTTTATGTTTAATGCAAAAAGATCATTAAAAAAACAGCACATCTGTATCTTTGAACGAGTTATATTTAATTGAAAATTGAACATTGTGACTGGGAACCATATATCAAATCAGAAATGTAAATTTTTGACATATCACGAAAAAGATAAATCTGGATGATAATACATGGTATACCCTACCGCGTAGTGAGTACCACTGCTTTCTATAATCTATGTCTGTGAAATGCTTTATTTAAATAAAATGCTTCATTTGTGATAAAAAATTTTGACACATACTAACGCATTTTTGATCTAAACAATTTCCATCGTCAATTTGTTTATGATCCCTATTTTCACTGATGAAACATCCCTGCACATGGTACGGAAAAGTGTCATAAGTCATTTTTTTCCTTTATCTTAATTCAGTTGATTTCAAAGGTAAGGACAGAGATATGTTTAAAGAAAGTTGGTGAGGGATTAATCACAAATTAAAATGTAAATGTTTACAGCAAGAGTGCAAATGACGCAACGCAGAAATGCATCATAGGCAAATAATATTTGTCTCTTATATTTAATGGATCTTGACATGGATGGAAAACATTTTGAATGAGCTTTGTAATCTTTGTGTAAAGTTATTATTTCTGCACAGTGTAGATTCTTTTGTACCAATAAATAGCAAAATTATTATTTATTTATGTAATCATTGTTTTCTACGCAATTTGTGTAACCCCTGAAACGCGGTTTGCCGACATGATTTTTCCCCTCTGAGAACTCATGTCGATGCATCGAAAAGTGGTTTAAGTCAGCATTTTTGTCTTTTCATATCTCTGGGACTTTTTTTTATAAAATGCTGAAATTTTGTGCATCACCTTATTAGTGTATGGGGTACATTTTACTCATTGGAAATATTTTTATATCGAGGCCGTATAAAAATTTAAATTTTGTATTTTTTTAAATTTAATTCCCTTGAAATTTTTAATCGATTTCATAAAACTCTGTACATTTTTTACGCAACTTTGTAATTTAGTATATCTAAGATCAATAAAGAATAAAAGCCGATGTCAATGTTTTTGGGACACCCTATATATATATATATATATATATATATATGTATAATAATATTTTGAAATCCCAATGATAGAATAGACAGAAGTTGCAACTCAAAAATCCTAACTAAAAATAAAACCTACATAATAGAAATAAGTATTAAATAGCGAATCATCAAGCAAATGAGAAAAAATGCAAATTTAGAGTCAAAAAGCTAAAGATATTCAACAAATATCAAAGTTATGGAATCGATAATAGGAAAACGAATAAATTCCAAGCAATAATGCTATGCACGTTGACAAGGAGGCCTAAATAATTGAAATTGTTCATTTTGAAAAAACTATTCGTCGGGTCCAAGTATTTAATCAAAATAACCACAAAATATGTACGTTTCTGAAGAAATGGATAGATTATATCTATAAACTATCTCCACTTGGACAACACACATAAAGATGAAACAATTATAAAGGAGGCAAGAATACCTGGATTATAAAATTCTGAAAATGTGCTAACCATAGGAGTCGAAAATGAAAAGGTCAGTGTTGCCAATCGCAAAATTGAAAAGTAGAAATCCACCGTTGCCAATCGTGTGAAACAAATAACGGTAATGCGAAAAGGCAATCAAAGGTGATATTCTACAGTAAGAGCTACAAAATAATTTGGCGTATAAATAAAAACAGTGAGGCTAATATATAAGGGGATGTAATGTCAAAACAAGAGAATGTTGATGTCTGGCCAATATAAGATACAAAGACGAGAATTCATTAAAATTCAGCTAATCCAACCTTTATAACAATAGCATGAACGAAATATGCTAGATATTTGTATAATTTGGGGGTAATTTTTAGATTATTTATATGCATACCATGAAATTTTTTATCTGATAATCTATAAATTCTAAAAAGTTGATTAAGGATAATATATCTAAACAATTGAACTGAACTGCAGGAATTAAATGGTAATATTTTATTAATGTTGAAATTAAATTATCTTTTTTATCAAATAAATTAGTAACTATACCATTAGTAGGATCAATAATTATATTTAAACTCAAAAAATTAATATTATTACTAATAGTATCTTCATTAGGAATTGATACCGAATTGTTGGGATAGAAATCTATATCTATGACATAATTTTCAGTATGTACTAAACATATCAGATCATCAACATATCTATAAATTTTATAATCTATTGAAGTAAAAGACTGTTAATAATAAAGATCAAAATAATAAAGGTATAAATTAGCTAACATACTGCTACTGCATCCATCTTGTGGAACCCCTGAGACATGTAGGTATAATTTATTTCCTTAAAAAATATAATTATTGAAAAGAACAAAGTGTAGAAGTTTAGAAAAATTGATTAAATATTTTGAGTAGAATGATTAGTAATATAAGCATTATATAGAGCTAAAATGACAACATATACATCAGAGATCTTAATATTATTGAAAAAATCTTTAAAGTCAAAAGTTTGAAATCCTTTTAGTTCACCTAGTGAGGTTAATTTATTTTTTAATTCTTTACTATTATTTAGAATAAGGCAATTATTACTAGAATAACGCAAACTATCATTCATTAAATTTAAATAGTAATTTACTAATTATTTACTAATTTAGTAATTATTTAGTAGTAATTTACTCGCTGTAGAAGAGTAATATATATAAATGCTCATTCTGGTGCTTCTAGATAATTCATTCTGCTGAGGTTGATCGCGTATACACGTGGTGAAAGAAGAAGGGTTCATGACACATGGTAATACAAATTTCCTTAATGTTTCTTATCTTCAATTTTTCATCTTTCGATGTCTGTAGTCTGAGTTTGAGTATTTATAGTAATGTACTATTGCTCAATCTGAGAAAGGCATTTATGTGGGTCAATTGGAATTAAATACTCAGACCTGAAGATGAATTTAATTCTAATTAATCATCGAATTTGGGCCGGTGGTGTTTTTTTCTCTTATCGGCAATATCGCCGTTATTTTGTATCTATGGTGGTGTTAATATTACTTGAATTTTTTTATTATTACATTTTCCTAATATATATTATATATATATATATATATATATATATATATATATATATATATATATATATATATATATATATATATATATACAATATATATATATATATATATATATTGGTAATTATGCAAATATCCGTTTCTAAACGGGTGGACTGGTAGAGAATTAAGTAGGAGAAGAGACCAACAAAAGGAAAAAAATATTTTCCTTCTATTGAAATAGTGAAAATATCTATGGTGTATGGAAGTGCAATCGCGTTTAAAGAGCGTTCTTTACAGATGTTTGCGGTCGTAAGTCAGTTCTGTCGGCCAGGTCTGTCAGTTGTATCAATTTTATTCATGTTGATTGGGATCCAACTTAAAAAACTGGATAACTATCTCGTTACATAGGAGCAGAATTGTCGAACAATTATTCCTCATAATTACTTACGAAAGTGATACCAAATCAAAGAGTACTCAATCACAGGTTCCCACTGCCTAACTACAAAAGGGACGCAAAAATATGCTCATAAATAAAATTTCGCCACCAAGACGGCAAGTTAATAATATTTGCAGGTTCTGGACGTGGAAATCTCTGAATCAAACAAGAGTTGGCAATTCACAATTCCGTGCAGTTCAGTTGGCAATTCACAATCTTTTGTTTGCCCAAATCAAAAGGTAAATCATGAAAAATGATGTAGGTAATTAATTTAGAATAAAATAAATATCCATTGCATAAGACAAATTGAATCTAAGTGTCTGGAAAGACTTAAAGAAACCACAATGCTTGCAAAAATCCGGCTCCGTTGAGTTTTATTTGATGGTCGATACTATACGATACTATGCTCTCTATGGTCTACTACTCGTAAGTGTTCAGACAAAATTTTAGACAACAAAATTTTAAACCATTGCATACAGACAAAATTTTAATTCGAAACGGATTTTGAGGGAGATAATTAAATGTAGGCTGTTAAATTAATTATATTAATCCACATACCAAAAGGTCAAAATACCGCACAGCAGATAACAACAATATCATGATTCTAATCATCACTAACATTATCAAACAATTCAATAATTTATAAGAACTGCAGGTAATACACTTACACAATACACTTATACATTTACAATATACTACACAGAAATTATTTTATATATCAATAGCGTCATTCTCCCTTTAAAATTGTAGAATCAAATTTTAATAGCTCAGTATATTTAATTTTTTCCCGTATTATATATAAAATAGGGTTAGCAAATTTCGTTCTCTGTAACATTCAATATACATCATTTGAGCCTGTTTTTTGTCAAGCCATCGCTTCATCCGTCAAATCAGTATTGAATTTACCTGCTACTCTATTACTAAAGTTCCAAAAATGGAAACATTAAATAAACGTATTATTCACGTAAAAAAGATCATGTTTTTCCTGGTTGGAATTTCCGCTTAAGGTTTTTTTCATACATTTACTTTATAAAAAAACATACAATCTTCTCATTTTTAACAATGTTTTAGTTCCATCATAGCAATATTTTTACTATGTTGCTTTTTATAGAATGGAATAATATAAAAATAATGGAATACTATAAATGCAATTTTTACTTTCTGTACAATACATGCTAAGGTTTAGTTAAAGTACTGGAATGGGGTACTAAAACAGGAGTTGAGTGTTTGGTGAGTTTATACGTTTGGACCAATCTAAAATACGAATAAACTATTTTTAGAGTGAAGTTTGTGTTGAAGTTGTTTCTATGTGCTTGTCTGTGTGTCTGGGAAGTGTATGCATCCGCATTAACTTAAAGAATATCTTATGAAATTGAATTAAATTTGGTAAGTCATTGATACGTTGTTACCCTAATGTTATTTTGAACGATTTAGTACGACTGAGAAAATAGAACTAGTCATTTCGTTTGAAATAGCAAAAGTACAAAAATAAGACGAATATTAAATAAAAGACAATACCAGTATAAAACGCAACTTTGCCGACAATCAATCAGGAGCAGAATACAAATTTTAATACAGTGTATATAACGTGTACATACAGTGTATATAAGCAAACATTCGTTTTAGAAACTAGTGGATAATGAACCTTCTTAAGTGCGAACAAGATTCGACAAGAATATAAAATTTAGTGTTCTCCGACAATGCCAGCCAAACAGAAAATTACTAAACGACAGAACTCAATATAGTAGCGTCACCTGGAATGAAGAAAAGAAAAGTAAAACGGGGAAATTATAGTTTCTCTTCCATAGAGAAGCTTTCTTTTAGACGTTTCTGCTATTCTATAGTAAAAGTATTTTTTCTCGTTTTAAACCCCTTTTGTCAAACTAGGTGGAACTATTGTTTAGTCATTTTATGTTTGCTATATATTCTCCTTTAATAATGATAAAGTGGGTTTTGCAAATTACTTTTGCATAGGAGCCAATGCAAGGGATGCTGCGGCCCTATCTCTAACAAGAAATTAAATAAATTGAAAATCCTGACAATTATGCTGAATTACAAAGAATTAGCATTTTTTATGATAAATTTCCAAGATTCAATTGTGAATAGCAGGGACATGTATTAGTTGTATATAAGGTCACTTCCACATTTATCCACTTCCGTTTTTGACATTTGGAGTTTTCTTGGAGAGGTACTGAAATATATTTATTTGCAATTAATATGATTTATGGGAGTGAAATATTAATTAGATGACTTCATTCCAAATCATTGTTTTCGCAGGTGCTAAAATTGATAAGGAGAAATATGAAAATCGAAATGCCATTTTGGAGTGGATTTCATATCGGATCTAATTTTTCCATTATCAAACAACATAATTTCGAGTGTGAGTAATTTACGCACGTTATTATTGTTTGCCGAATGGCAACATGCATACTATCAAAGAACGCAATTTTGAGCGTGAGTTATTTACGCATGTTATTGTCGTTAGCCCACTGGAAACAAGCATATTTTCAAACAACGTAATATTGAGCGTGAGTAATTTACGCACAATATTATCATTTGTGTAATGGCAACAAGCATGTTATCAAACATCATAATTTCGAGTGTGGATAATTTACACGCGCTTTCATCGTTTGCCAAATGGCAGCAAGAATATGCATATGTTCGACGATTTGGGTTTGTTTACGTTATTCGCTTTTAATAAAATAAGTAATTACGTTATTTTAAAATACATTTTTGCAGTAATAACACTTTATACACAATATTTCTGTCTCTATTTATAACTGGTTAATTAAATCTTAACCTAGAGTAAAATTTCCATATATTAACTGAAGGTTCTGTGTAAGCGTACAGTTAGGCTTAATCGACATTTAGTGTTTCTGCCATTATTATCGTGTCACTTGAGGAAGAGATATCAAAACCGATTTAATGAGATAATTTTGAACCGTTCTACTAAGGTAAATAATACTATATAAAAAATTTTCAAAAAATATTCTTTATGAAGATATCTTTGCCATAAAAATAGTATATGAAACTGAAACATCTTTTACTTTTATTCATTTTCAGTGAAAAAAATTTTCCTTTGATTTTTTGCTTGTAATCACTACTTACAAGGGAAGGCTTTGCAATAGTTCTCTTGGATTGCAATCTTTCATGTCCTATCTTGTAAAGGACCATGAATAATGATAAAACGCCACGGCTTTCATCTGCTAAGTGATAGGGGGCGCCACAATAACAATTTGAAGTTGTCATGCAAACGTGCTCTACTGACGTGTATTATTTACATTTTAGTGCGAAAATATTATCCTTCTCAGTTATTATTATTAATAAATAATACCTGAAAAAACAACAAAATATGCACAGCCATTAAACTGTTGCTTCTTCAATCCTTATAAGGTATTTGTAAAACGTATCGAAGCCTACATAAAAATTCGAGCTGCATGCATTGAAGGGGTCCATATTGAAGACATCGATGAATTTTGAACCAACATCGATGAAGAGGCCAACAGAAAGTTAAATGACAGATTATTTATTTTAAAAATGCATTCATTTGTGTACAATTAACTTGGCGCTGATATATTTCAAGATATGGTAATATATTCTTGAAAAAAAGCTGGATATTCTGTTGAAAAACGCATTACAAAATTTAACAAGGTAATGGCAACTGTATTTAATATTGGTTCAGCAACTTGTTTCATTGTAAATTGCAATAATTATGCATTTGTTAAATGTGCACATTGTAACGTTTTCATTTGTATTGATCATACATTTAATCATTCCCATTCATAATTTCAAACTTACAAAGAATTTAAATCATTCATTATTTTACAAATTTCATTTGCTTTGACTTTCATTGTAATACAGTCAATAGTTTTGTTGATTAGTTCAGTTTTGATTTCCAAAAATTTCAGCCTTTGTTGTGTAAAATAAATTTATCGTTTACTACTTACCATTATTGTCCATTTTATTTCAAAATAATAATAATAATTGAAAAGGATAATATTTTCACACTAAAATGTTAATAATACACGTCAGTAGAGCACGTTTGCATGACAACTTCATATTGTTATTGTGGCGCCCCCTATCGCATAGCAGATGAAAGCCGTGGCGTTTTATCATTATTCATTGTCCTTTACAAGATAGGACATGAAAGACTGCAATCCGAGAGAACTATTGCAAAGCCTTCCCTTGTTAGGTAATCAATTGCAGTTATCTGTTGAACAGCGCTTGCTTAAGCCTAAAATTTATGGCTCATTACGAAGTACAAGTTTACAAAAATTAAAATTGAAATTTATTTTTTACGTACTGTCCATATATACTGATAATATTTTAAAAGTATATATATATATATATTAAAATTTTAGTCACTTCCATATTAAATCTTTTAGTCGCTCGTGTATCCAGAAAGCTGGGCTTAAATACGGACGTAGCAAATTAAAACTCGTAGAACAAATAATCACCGACCATCCACACCAGTGCGCTGGTTATCACTGTGTAAGGTTGCTAAAAATTTCGCCAACGTTAATTTAGAGTAAATCGTTGTTTTGCAATTACTTTTAAGTATTATATGACAGCACTTTTGCAGGACTATGCCGTTGCTTCCCGACTCATGGACCGAGTCCGGACTGTGAAATAATATTGTAACTTATAAAGCCAACACGCTTTTAAATACAACATTTTAAGCAAATTAAATTACTCGAATTTATTACAATTTTACAATTGAAGTTCTTACATAAATTAACAATATTTTAGCGGGTCTTATTAAGGGAGTGTTTGACATGTTTTATAGTTCTAATTCATATATCTAAAATATTCGTAAAATTTATTCATACCTTTCATCCATTTTTCTTCTAATCTATATCTAAACATGTTTCAGCGGTGCCCAAAACGGGTGTTAATATTTTCAGACACTATTCTATAACTTTGTAATTGACTTTTTAGCTTATCTAGTTATGTTGCACAATTTACCTAACTTTTAACATCATAACTTTTTTAATTATCCTGAGTCACATTTATTCCAATGGCCACTGTCACTTTCCTTAGATGGGCATAACGTATACAAACATGAACTTTCCATACAAATTTTGGAGGAAAATGAATTTATTAAATAAATTTTAATTTATTAAATGAATTTATATGGTTTAGCGTTGAATAGTCCATAAGGGCAGCAGAAATTGTTTTGCATGAATTCTTTTACATGTTTCTAGCCACTCTCTATTTTGAATACTGCTAACTGCTAAATATATATGCTCCGCTAAAAACTTTCACACAAGTAATTTGTAACTATGACGTGCTAAAAATAAGAAACGTGAAAGGCTTTGGGCGAGATCTTACTTGGTATCAAGTTAAAGAGTTTCCTCGCAAAATTAAGTGACGCGCGATTTAGAAAAAGAACGGATCCGAGAAGTGAAAAAAGAGAATCATTTAAATTCCTTCGACATTTTTCAGAGTTCACATCTTTTGACAAGGATATGAAGATGACACCTTCGGCACGAAGGCGGAAAAATCTCAGCTTATGAAGAATTTATTTAGAAGAGCTTTAACTGGTGATAAAAGTGTACTTTAAAGGGAAAAGTGGGTGTGCGGGTATTAGATGCGATGTGTATAAATTAAATAAAATAAGGAAAATGTTGCAATTTTTGTTGATATTTCCAAATTTATGTATATATTTATTGAAGATGATATTGATTCTAGGAAATAATTCCAAGAAAGTCCTGAGTGTTTATAAATAATGCTATTGATATCAATGCACTTTTTACTTTCCCTGCAATACATGGTAATGTATAAGGAAAGTATTGGAATCATGTCGAAAATCGCAACTCGAGTTTTCGACGGATCTACACGTTTCGAGACCTCTAGAATACGAAAAAACTATTTTTAGCGTGACGTTTGTGTGTGTGTCTGTGTGTCTGGCTGTGTGTCTGGCTGTGTGTCTGTCTGTCTGTGCAGATTTTGTATCCACTCTAACTAAAAAACTAATGAACCGAATTTCACAAAATTTTGTAGGTAAGTCACTTGTAGGCGGGGCTGGTGCTGATTAGTTTTGGGTACGATTTGGAATAAAAGAACCCGCCTTTTTTGTGAAATAGCCCGCAAAAGCTTGTATCCACTGTAGCTGAAAAACTAATGGACCAAATTTCACAAAATTCGGTAGATGAGTCACTTGTGGGTTGCTTTGGTGCTGATTAGATTTTGGTACGATTCGGAAAAAAATGACCTGCCTTTTTTTGCAAAATGGCCCACAAAAATCGTCCAAATCTAAACTAAAGAACTGGGTATACTCAAATATATCCATTAAATGCTGATTTAATACGTAATTTTTAACTACGAAAAGAATAAGACCAACCCCATTACACTAGGACTATCCGTTCTCGAGATATTTTAGTTTTTCGTACTTTCCCTACGCCACCTTTGAAAATAAGCCCGGTTACTGCATGAGAACGAAAATTGAATTAAAAGTGAAATAAATTTAGTTAAAATAAAGAGAACGTTAATATAAGTCTGCAGGGAAAGTCATGTGCTGCCCACATCAGATTTTTTCTATAAGAATTATATTTAAGATCTTTGGAATCGGAATGCCAAGATACCTCGGAGGTCCTTTAAATGTGGGATTATTATACCTTTTAAAGTTAAAATATAGTTATGCCTAAAAAGCTCAGTTTTGGGCTCAAAATTAGAACTTTTTTGACCCGTGTCCCTCTGACCATTTCATGTTCAGAACTTTTATTAAGTGTGTAGGTGTAACATTTAATGAACTCTGTAAGAAAAATTGAAAACATATCTGTGTGTGTCTCATCATCACAAGAGAACTACCTATTTATGAAATTTTATGGATTTCTATGTAGTATCATGCTTAAAATTTAGGCGTCCATCTGTCTTCATATCCTTTAGACTGTTTTCTTGGCCTCAGCGTGACCCAACACATTATATGAAATTCCAAATAAACGGAACCCAGGAGTCTTCAAACAAACGTGAGCTAACCGTTTTTTGAGACTCTCTACCATAAATGCAATTAACACGTTAAGCGCGGCGTCAGTCCATAGGGAACGACAGTGAACTTTCCTTTCAGGTGGTGGCAGTCCGTGGGGACTGACAGTGAACTTTTCGCTTCGGTGACGTCGGCCCGTGGAACAGGCAGTATCACGGTTAAAAAATAAATGTTATAATTTTGATTGAGTTTATTAAAACATTCTAAGCAAATATATGGTTTGGTTTTACACATATTACAAAAAGTAGCGACCTGTTTGGTTGACTTTCTGACTGTATTGCGCCCGAATGTTTTGCGCCATCCGCATAGCCGACACGGACAGTGAAATACAATCGTCACCTCGACGTGTGTGTAATTTTCTGTTTATACTCTATGACCGAACACCTCGCCGAGCGATCGCCGTTGTGTGCAGCATGAATGGTAGGCAGAGCAAGAACAGTTCCACGCTCAACGTGTTAAAAATCTGATAACGCTACTCGTTCGTTATTTGTTTCTCTATATCTAAATTATGGAAGCTTTATAAATTAACGAATTAAAAAATAAACATTTTAATCTTAAAGGCCATAAATGAAGGATGTCTCCGTATTTTTGCCCTTAGTAAAAAGTCCATAACGAGGTCTGCAAAAATGGTATTGTTTAATTGTAAAATTATTATTATCTATATAAATAATATTGTAATTTATTAAGTTATCTGTTCGTCTCAACACGGTAGAACTCGCTTTTTTCCTTTTTAAGAAAACTGTTATAAAATTCAAAATAATACTCCAAATAAAAAAAAAGTACCGAAAATTGTGAATTTACACTAGAAACAGATTGATTCAAGGCCTAAAATGCATAAATAGATGAAATAGGATATTACTCTAATCAAAAATAATTAACATTTTTGAGTTATCAATTGTAATTTAAAGAACAGAAATAATAAGCTAATAAAACTATTAGAATAAAGTTACGAACCATATCACCAAGAAGCAGAAATACGGGAAAGCGACATTCGATAGATGGTGATGTTTGTAAAGAAATGCAGTTCTAAGAAGAAAGAGGATAACTAAAGTTTTGGAAACTGCATAAATCTACTTTTTAGAACCGAATAGGATGGCATGAATGAGAATCTGGAAGGTCTGGCAATCGTAGATCCGGAATACGAAATAATTCTTTTCAACCATTGCAGAGACCTGTCAGACGATCGAAAAGATCAGCCAGACCATCGAAAACACCAACAAGAAGCCAGGCGATATCTATTTGCTGAATCACAACATCTTAGACATGAAAGGACATCATCCAGAAACAAGTCGGAAAAATCGTTCAGAACATCGTGAAATTTTGTTTAGACAATAGGAAAAGACAAGCAGGAGTTCTAAACATCTGGTATTCAGTCGCTATAGACGCAACGATTTTCTAACGCTCGCTAATATAGAGTTAAAAATCAGGACTCAGTAACTTACGGCATTCTTACACATTTGCCATTCGACTGGTTTTAATTAGCTTGGAAGGTAGGATCAGAGATCGAAAAAAATGGCGCAACAGCATTTCATCGATTTCAAAATCGCCCCCAAAACATTAGGAAAGGTAGTCATTTGTTCCAAAACGGAGATTCAACAATATTCTAATAACTTTGGCCTCGAACTTTTCAAACAGCCATCTAGCTTTACATGCTTAATTTTAATCGAAAAAAATACGCTAGAACTCACTATTTATACTTCTGAAACAGTGACCAAATATTGCACCGAAACCTTACGACCAGACGATTTTAATGATACTGTCAAACAATCAAAATACTCTAAATAACTTTAAATCTTTGAAGAAGAGAATAATACATTTAAACGGGCGAAAATTGAAAGATAAGATTTGGAATATTAAACAGTGGAGTTAATTTAAACACGGGTGATTCCGGAAATTTTTCAAATGTCAAGATAAATGAATTAATAAACGGAAAATATTAAAATTAATATTAAAACAAGGAAAATAAAAATGGGATTAAAAGAATTACAATTTATCTAATTTAAATGAATTTAAATTACTGAAAACTAAAGGAAATAGACTTCCGCCATTTTAAACCACAAGAACTTTGAATTAGAACACATTTCTAGAACATAATATTAGAATTCTAAATAAAGGGAAAAGCGGTAAATAAAATTAAAAAAAGAATACTTTAATATGAAATTAAGCCTTCTGAACCGTTTATCTAAATAAATAAATTCCCTAAAATTATAAACCATTAAAGGCAACCTAATATATGTAATATTTATACGAAGATTTTATATTATTTCAGTTCACTTCTTAATTACTATCCATCGCGGGTTAGATTATAATTTAATCTTCAAAATAAAAAATATCGGTGTAACATATCTTATTTCATATATACAAACGTTTTTGCTGTAATACTAAAGTCCACGTTCAAATCCTAACGGAATCTTCTAAAATCACTTAAAGTCGCTGTAGTAATTAAAGTGACACTTAAATGGATTACAGTATTAAAGCTGTTTGCACCCTTTAATAAATGATTGGTTTTCATTGGTGTATGAAGACCAGCGATTAACTGTAACTTACCTGAGGCGTTTAGGGCTGCCGTTGTTCGCGGGTGCTAACATGATAAAGGGAAATTATATGACCGTAGGGAAAATCAGAATGAATGGGGAGAATATTACGGCTTTTGTGTGGATAAGAGCAAATGACGTTCCCGTATTTATGTGAGACTGTAGACAGGAGTAAGTTTCTGTAAGTGTGTAGATGATTAAGTGCAAGGCTTTGCTTCTTCATAATGTGCAAGATAAAGTACTAACTGATTTTTAACTAATGAAATAGAAGTCCTAGAAGAAGTGATGCAATTAATGGCGATGTTTGTGTTTAATTTTCATTGTGTGAAAAAGAAATCTAGTTGGAAATGATTGGACATAATTTTAATTTATCGTTAGAAAGTATAAGAAATACAATATGCAATTTTATAAGGATTAATATCTTAGTAGGGGGAACGGCTTGAAATCGGAACCTTACAAAAATTATAAACACTTTGAAGACATATCTCCAAACCTAATAGATAATAAATGCAAACAAATTACAAAAATTGTTTTATCGAAATATGACACCATTTATCAATATACGAAAAATTTCAATATTTTAACAATTTGTGTCATTTTTTTCTCAAAAGAAAAGTTTTTCCCGACAGAATTTTTGCTTCATTTGGCTTACCTTCACTCGAGATAAAAAAAATTAAAATAAAATTATAAATTATAAAATATACTTCTAAATTATAAAATATACATATAAACAGCAAGAATCTAAATGCTTAGATGGAAATCCAGTTTCGAGATCAATATTTTTTTTACAAAACTCTTATAATTTCCGAGAAATCATCTTATCAATTTGAAAACGATTGAACATTTTCTGTTTTTAAAGATTTAAATGCTTATATTTTTAAAATTAAAAGTCCTAACTATTAATAGTAAGCAAGTTATTTGAAGATCATTTAAAGCCTATAAGGATATATAAATGGATTTTCTATCGAGTTATTAGTTTTTGAATTATAGTAGTTACAGCAGTGACGATTCAAGCTACCCTATAATAGAAAATTTTCTTATTAAATAAAGAACTTATCTAGAAATGTTTCGCCCATTAATGCTTACAACTCTCGGATTATACTAGAGGATTATTTTGACTCTCCTCTGTTCTTTTTATAGATACAGAAGCTGTTTTGACTGTGAACTACAATTTAAAGTGGATTATGTACTTCCTTGGCCATGTAATCTTATGCATATGCAGAGCTCTCTAACTGTGTTACCACAGGTGGACCTTTCACGCCACAATAAGTTCCCAATTTGAAGAATACCCCATTTTGCGACTAGTAAATATCTTCTGAAGAAGCTTAATTGCTCGAACTTGTGTTTACTAGAAAACATTTTCTTTTCAAGTAAATACGTATAAAGGAATTTATATTATAGTGTATATGGTCTGAGCGATTTCCTGGTTAAGAAGTAACACATATTTAGGAAAATCTGATGTGAGAAAAACGTAGCACTGCTTAAAGGCCCAACTCTTTCATAATCCACAATTTTGAGTTTAATTACTCAAAATGACGCGGATACTTCATTATATACAATTTGTAGTTTGTATACCTTTTCTTTTCCATTAAGCAACTTAACGCGTTTCAAAACGTCGAAATTCCAAAAAACTTAATTCAAAAATCTAGTAATGGGGTCGATTTATTTTGTTTTGCTACTAAACATAAAGTGACAAACGAGCATTTAATTAATACACTTAAGTTTGTTGTAGTTTTTATTTCAAATTTTGTGTGGACGATTTTTGCTGGCCATTTTGTAAAAAATACTGTTTCTGTCTTCAAAATTGTAACAAAATCTAATCATCACCAGAGTAACCCACAAGAGATTTACCTACCAAATTTTGTAGAATTTAATCAATTAATATTTGCGATATAGCGATGCATACGTTGAACACACACACACACAGACGTCCGGCCGCCCTCTTGGTTGGTCAAGTCCTCGGATGAGTCGGACTGCTTGGGTCTTCAACACACACATACAGACGACACGAATATATTTTCTTTTTCTAAATACCCGAAACATGTAGATCTGTCGAAAACTCAACATTTGACGCGATTTCAATATTTTAATAACACATTATCATATACTGTAGGGAAAGTAAAAAAAAGAATAAATGTAATGATTGAACGTATAAGTTAAATTCTTCTTTCATTCGTAATATTTCATGACGAAACGAATAAGACTAATCCCGTAACTCTAGAATAAAGTGTTCTAGAGATGTTTTAGTTTATGGGATTTTTTTGATCTGACGACGTTTTAAAATGCACAAAGTCTCCAAATGAAAAATAATATATTTTTTACTGCCAATTACATATATTTGTAGTTACAAACATTTTCACACCGGGTCGTATAGGGAATGCTTTTAAATAAGGTCGAATATCGACACGGCAACAGGTTGAAATAGACACACCAAATTGACATTGTAACGAGTCGAAATAGACACGGCTAACAAATCGAAATAGACACACCAAATATACACGTAAACATGTCAAAAACGACTGATTTCAAGCACTCTACAACACGTTTCCACTGTTTTTAGCAAGATGTCTGTGCGTGTGTATCTATCTGTATGTATGTGTGTGTATCTATACAATTATGTATCAACCATAGATAAAGAAAAATCCTCAAAATGCTGCAAAATTTTATTGGTAAGTTACCTATGGGTTACCCTGGTGCTAATTAGATTTTAGTACAAAAAAAGGGGGGGGGGGGCAGGATTTTTTTTTGAAAAATGGTCTGAACAAATCATCAAAATCTAAAATAAAATAAAAAAATAAATGTTTCTACATGCATTAGCTAAATGCTTGTTTTATACGTAATTATTAACGACGAAACAACAAACCCTACTACTCTAGTAAGAGCAGTTCTCGAGATATCGATCACCGCCATTTGAAAGTGTTGTTGTTGTTACTAATTCCCCGTGGTGAAGGAGCGCCTATGCACCACGTCCACTGGACCCGTGGTCCCATGGCGAAGGGGAGAGAATTTGTAGCTTCACTCTTATTGAGGCTCCCCAAGGGCGGAAGCCTGACTTTGCCTCGACAACACAACATCCATGCCCGCTGGCGGGATTCGAACCCACAACCCGGCAATCCAGCGATCAGAAGGAAACGCGTGCCCCTGACCGCTCGACCACCGGATCGGCACCATTTGAAAGCACGTCAAGTAACAAATAAAAACGAAAATTGAATTAAAACTGTAAATTCAGGGACATTTTAAATGAGTTTCCGTGTTCTTTTGAGCAGTTAAACACAATGCGTTATGAATGAAAGAAAAAAAGTAATAAATTTAAATCTGTAGGGAAAGTCTGCATCAGATTTTTATTTTCTATGCGCTCAGCTAATATTTACTCTGACCAGAATTTGAGAGCTTTAATTATCTTCAATCGATAAAAATTGAAAAAGAAAACACCGACAGTTTTCAAACTCACTAAAGTTTTACAAGAAAAAAAGGGAAGACATTCTAGTAACTTTTTAAAATCTGTGCAAATATAAAATCTAATCATATTATGTACTTGAAAATAATTAAGTGTCTTTAAACTCTCAATATATGGAAATAATTTTGGGAGTAGAAAATGTACATTTACATTAATTATCGCATTGGTTTAAAGTATATGCATGTGAAATTGTGGGATTCTAAATTTTACTTTCCCTACAATAGATGGTAATGTATAGAGAAAATATTAAAATCGTGTCAAAAATCGCAACTCGAATTTTCGACGAATCTACATGTTTTGAGAAAAATACGAAAACATTTTTAACGGGATGTCTGCATCTGTGCATGTCGGCCTGTCTGTCTGTCTGCCTGTCGAATATATGTATCCACTCTAACTCAAAAACTGATTGACCAAATTTCTTAAAATTTGGTACGTAACTCGGATTATTCTGGTGCTGATTAGATTTTGGTACGAAACAAAAAAGAACCTGCTCAAAAATCATGCGTATCCTCTCTACCTGAAAAGTAATTGACCAAATTTCACACAATTTGGTAGAAGAGTGACTTGTGGGTTCTTCTGGTGCTGATCAGACATACGATTTGGAATAAAAAGAACTTCCTTTTTTGCAAAATGATCCGTAAAAACGTCAAAATCTACAATAAATAACTGCATATGGTCGAATGTATTGATCAAATACTTATTTTTTACGTAAATTTTTACTACGAAAGGAATAAGACCAACCCCATAACTCTAAGCCTAACCGTACTCATGATATTTTAGTTCTTTCGAATTTTCTTCACGTCGCTTTTGAATGTACATTCATTCCCCAAATAAACTCGAAAATGGAAGGAAAAATGCAAATCCAGTGTAATTTCAATTAATTATCCGCGTTATTTTGTGCAATTAAACTCAATTTGACGAATTATGAAAGAAGAAATAGACAATGCATTTGAGTCTGTAGGGAAAGTCATGTACTGTAAGCATCAGATGTTCATGGTAATGAATAAAGAAAATATTGGAACTGTGTCGACATTCGAAACTCTCATTTTTATCGGTTCGACATGCCCCAAGTCCTCTAGAACAGTGCTGCACAACCTTTGTGAGATCGCGGTCCTGAAAATGATTTTTTCATAAAACGAGAACCCGGTCCCAAAAATTTACTCGTGCATTAAACTAACATAATTATTAATAATTAATCATGGCTTAATCATAAATCGTATTATTGTATTTATGTATATATGTTGTGTCATATTAATAAATATAAAATTACATTTAAATAAGTTATCAATAACTGGAAAAATGAATACATATTGTAATTTCCTCAGACCAACATCATTAAATTCATATGTGCAGATTTTCTCTCACATATTCCATTTTTATCACTAAACATTTATAATATTATTCGGTATAAAATGGATTATTGCATTATTAAATTGAGTTTACTGATATCGGTTTGAAAATAAAACGGTATTGATGGAGAAAAATACTTATCCATTGTAATTCACCACAGAAGTTAGTTGAGCAGTATTTTATTCATATTAAAAATTTAAGTGCGGCTTGGTCACTGACATTTACTACATAAATGTATAGCGCTATTTTATAGAGACCATAATCTTAATTGGGAATGTTACGAAGTATATTTGTAAATAATATTATCTACTGTTGGCAGCACATGACTTTCCTTATGTAATGCAATGAATTTAATCATTTCACAACGAAAAAATGATGATTAAGATCCACGATGCAGCGTTTTTTTAAGTTAAATTGTACATTTGGCGTTTATCCAGGCGACAAAATGTAAAATTATTTCAAAGTACCCAATTAAATTATACTTCACGCAGCTCTAAATTGACAATTATCAATATTGATTGCATCCTCAATAATATAATACATATATAAATATATTTCAATATTTAATTCATCAATTTGGTGTCGTTTTCGTTATTTTGGTGTCATTATTGCAAATTCGATGACATTTTTTTCAATCTGCGGCGAAATATTGCCAAGTTGGCTGTATTTTGCTACATTATTCGCCAAGTTCACCAAATGTATCGCCAAACGTTACATATAAAAGAACAGACGAGCATTTCTAGATGGTGTATGACGGAATTCAAAATTTCCAGAATATTACTTTAACGTCATTATTATCCATTTTGCAACGTTTTTATCACATTTGCGATATGTTCATCAATTTAGCAAGATTTAAGAAAGACGCCAAGTTGGCGACATTCCTTTTAATTCGTCGCAAAAGTTTTCACCAAGCTTTAAAGACGAACAGGCATATAAATGTGTTATTCTTATATGAAATTCTTCTATTCTTTCCAAGATCTTGAATTTTTATCAATTAGTCGTCATTTTAATTTATTTATAGCCATTTTCATCAAATTGGCGACATATTCGTCAATTTTGCTATATTAAAATTTAAAAACTCGTCAAGTTGGCAATATTTTAACAAGTTTATCGCACCAATTTATCCAAGCGTTACGGACGGAGAAATGGGTTATTCATATAGTAAATTGTTGTATTATTTCCAAGATATTGAATTTTCATCAATTAGTCGTCATTTTTAATTGGTTTAGCGTTATTTTTATCAATTTGGCGACATTTTCATAAATTTGGCAATTTAAAAGACGTCTCCAATTTGCCGATATTCCGCCAATTTAGTCACCAGAATTTCGCCAAAACGTCACGTACCAAAAAATAGGCTATTCTTCTAGTAGATAAATATCTGTTAATGAATTGTAAAGCGTCAAGATACAAAACTATTACCCAAAGTTTATTTTCTCTTGAATGGAACGAACTAGATCCACGATTATGATGTTAACAAATGTACGCAAAATATTACATATGAGAAGTGAACGTATTTCAGAATAATTTATACTTTTTAACACTTTACAACAAAGTTGAAAAGTGTTTATGACTTTGTTCACTCTGTCTGTCTGTCTGTCTGTCTGTCCGTCCGTTAGCACGATAACTGCCGTGAAAATGACTTAATCAAAATGAAATTTTAGTATGTTGTTCAGACGGTCTATAGGACCTATGGGAATATAAGTGAATAATATCACCCAATTAGTTTTGGATTGAACCCGGGTTGAAAAAATGGAATACATGGAGCCCTATGGGACCTAATTTTTCAAGCATTTTTTAAGCGGATTTAAAATTCACAAATTGCTTCGAAAATTTTAGGCAATATTCAAATTGTTCCATAAAATATATAAAAAAAATTCAGCGAAATATATTCAGTAGTTTTTTAAATAAACATTAAAATAGTAATAACACCTCTTATATGAAGCGATCACGTGTCCATGATATGAAACTATCACATGACCCACTTCAAAATGATATATGGCATCCATCTTGTCTCAAAATCGTGATTTTTAAAGTTCTTTTTAATTCATATTGAGTGTTGTATCCATCCTAAAACTACTTTATTTTTGCCTAAATTCTGTGCATCTACATACTTTAACAACGCAATGACAATATATTTCAGTTTAAATGCTCATACAAATTTGATTATTTCTACTATTAAGCCTATTTTACACCTATGTAAAATGTAAACAGCAAAATATGTAGAATGAGTTGTATTAGAATCGCTGTAATTCTTTAACACAAAATCATTTAGTCCATGGAGTCTGCATGGCTGATATGAATGAAATATTCATTGATTTTAGAAAGAGAAGGACGATAATTTTCAATGAAGTTTTACGCATAGAGTTTTACTTACTTGTAGCTCCATGGTCTTAATTTTTAAATAATATAAATTATTATAGTATTGTGATGAATGACATGAATGGGGGAATTATTTATGAATGAAATGTTGCTTTTATAGAGAGAGCCAGGCGTGTTATTTTTTTATGACGTCATTTGAATGAATTTCAGTTGTTTTCGATAAAGTTTTCAAATATAATAAATTATCGTAGTATTATGATAATTCTAAAATTATTACCGAGGAATGTATCACATTTTAGAGATGTTTAAACCAGGCAATTTATATTTTAATGCCGTCATTTGAATGAAGTTAATTTTTTTCGATGAAGGTTTAAGGTTTCAAATATAATAAATTAATGTAGTATTGTGATAAGTTTTAAAATATTACCGAGGAATGTATTGCATTTTAGACATGTTTAAATAAAATTGCATTGAAGTTGGAAAGTGTTTCATAATCAATGCTTTAAGCATGATTGATCTTTCTTGTTATAATTTCATGTGAT
This sequence comes from Amaurobius ferox, assembly GCA_951213105.1. NCBI lineage: Eukaryota > Metazoa > Arthropoda > Arachnida > Araneae > Amaurobiidae > Amaurobius > Amaurobius ferox. Next base: position 40,673,076 of record OX578137.1, on the reverse strand, counting down.
TTTTGGTACATTTAATTAAAAAATGGGTAATACCACGAGAACAGTGTGCGTTAGCGTTCTAAAGTTTATGTTAATCGTTTTTTAATGAGAAATTACATAAGAAATAATTATTTATGCAACATTATTGAAAGTTTAGGTTTTATAACGAATTTTTCAAAACTTCGTTCGAAAATTTAGAGGTATTTCGAACACTCGATTGTGTTTAACATGAATTGGCTTGTAGTATTAAAATCGTTCCATACTTTCATGGAGTATTATTTACACAGGTACATGGACACACACACCTTTTATCTTACTTAAATGATTTATTCTACTTAAATAAATATATCTATCCTAAATAAATGATTAATTTGCTTCTAAGAGAAATAGTTGAAGAAATAAAGAATAGATGGTGGGTGTGGGAAAATCAATGTATAGGCACTGCCATCTACTTTTTACCCACCGAACTATTTCTACTAGAACAATTTGATTCTAAGAGAAATAGTTTAGAATACGTGCAATAGATGGCTGGCGTTGTTGTTGAGACCCAGACCGTCCGACCTACCGGAAAGGTGTAAGGTAACTGTTTGAATTTCCGCGAAGTGCCACCCAATTTAGACCAGAACCCAGTGGGGGAGGCATTCACAGCGACCGTACCCTCCTTCCCCTACCACTAACCTCTCGGAAGGACTTACGGACCCACATGTTTAACGTGATCGTACTCCGCATGAACACGGCGGCAGTTGTGGCAGCGTACAAATCTAGCGCGCAAACCACCGGGCTTCCGCGCCCGAAATGTGCCAACAGCACGCGGTGTTCCCAGGTGTTCACCCACCAAGTAGATGGCGGGCGTGGAACATTCAAATTACAGGCAGAGCCATCTGCCTGTAATTTGAGAGAGTAATCAGAGCCATCATATTTCACATCTTCCAAACAATTTCTCTTAGAATAATTTGCTTTTAAGGGAAATAGTTCAGAAAACGTGCAAAAGATGGCGAGGGAGAATATTCAATGGATGGAGAACGTCATCTATTTTCCATCTTGCGAACTATTTCTCTTAGCTACAATTTAATCATTTATGTCTTGAGGTAGGATAAATTTCATTATTGTAGTTACAGTCCAGTAAAACTTGGACAATTTGTGACAATCCGTCATTCAGAGATCAAATACTAAATCTGGAAATAACAAAATGTGAAACTTGCAGTTTTCTAAAGCAATGTTTCTCAACCTTTCTGAGGTCGCGGCCCTGTAAATTTTTTTTCATAGAACGAGATCCCGGTCCCAACAAATTTACCCGTACATTAAGCTAGCATAAGTATTAATAACTAATCACGGCGTAATCATAAAACGTATTAGTACGTTTATATATATACGGTGTGGCATGTTGATAAATATAAAATTACATTTAAATAAGTTATCAACTACTGGACTAAGGAAAGAATATTGTAATTTTCTCAGACCAACATCACTAAATTAATTTGAGCTGATTTTCACTTACATATCCAATTCTTATTACCAAAAATGTGTAATATTATTCAGTTTAAAATGGATTATTGTATTATTAAATTGATTGTATTGATGTCAGTTTGAAAAAAAACGGTACTGAGAGAGAAAATTTTTTATTCATTGTAATTCACCACAGAAGTCAGCTGAGCAGTCTTTTATTCATATTAAAATTTAAATGCGGCTTGGTCACTGACATTTGCTACACGTATGTTATTTAGGCGTTCTGGTTCTGAGCTTTTCGACATATTCACGGATATTAATGTTCTTTGAATATTTCCACTATCAAATATTTATTCATAAAAAATGATTAGAAAACTAAAACGGCAAATTCCTAGAGAATCTATCACGACCCGGTATAATTGATGGCAGGGTCCCAAGGTCCGTGGAATATCTTATATATAAGGTTGTCTCGTTTGGGGAAAAACTTGTCCCCGGAAGGAAAAACGAGTGACTTCACTACTGGTCCTATTCTCTATCAGAGACGAGCAAAGCTATTGAGAAATGTTTATCGGAAACTATTTAAACATTTATCTAATAGTAAGTGTGTGCACGCAATATAGAACAAGAAAGATCAATCATGCTTAAAGCATTGATTATGAAACACTTTCCAACTTCAATGCAATTTAATTTAAACATGTCTAAAATGCAATACATTCCTCGATAATATTTTAAAACTTCTCACAATACTACATTGATTTATTATATTTGAAAACTTAAACATTCATCGAAAAAAATGAACTTCATTCAAATGACGGCATTGCAATATAAATTGCCTGGTTTAAACATCTCTAAAATGTGATATATTAATCGGCAACAATTTTAGAATTATCATAATACCACGATAATTTATTATATTTAAAAACTTCATCGAAAACAACTGAAATTCATTCAAATGACGTTATAGAAAAAATAACACACCTGGCTCTCTCTAAAAAAGCAGCATTTCATTCATAAATAATTTCCCATTCATGTCATTCATCACAATACTATAATAATTTATTTTATTTAAAAATTAAGACCATGGAGCTATAAGTAATTTAACTCTATGCTTAAAACTTCATCGCAAAAAAATCGTCCTTCTCTCGGTAAAGTCAATGAATATTTCTTTCATATCAGCTATGCAGACTCCATGAGCTAAATTCTTTTGCATTAAAAAAATACAGCAATTCCTATACAACTCATCCTACATATTTTACTGTTTACATTTCACATAAGTGAAAAATAGGCTTCGTTAGAGAAATAATCAAAGTTGGATGCGCATTTAAACTCAAATATATTGTCATTGCGTTGTTTCAGTATGTAGATGCACAGAATTTAAGCGAAAATAAAGAGGTTTTACGACGAATACAACACTCAATATGAATTAAAAAGAACTTTAAAAATGACGATTTTGAGACAAGATGGATGCCGTATTATATTTTGAAGTTGGTCACGTGATCGTTTCATATCATGGTCTCGTGATCGCTTCATATAAGAGGTGTAATTATTATTTAAATTTTTATTTAAAAAACTACTGAATATATTTTGCTGAATTTTTTTTATATATTTTATGGAATAATTTGAATATTACCTAAAATTTTCGAAGCAATTTGTGAATTTTAAATCCGCTTAAAAAATGTTTGAAGAATTAGGTCCCATAGGGTTCAATGTATTTCATTTTTTCAACCCGGGTTCAATCCAAAACTAATTGGGTGATATTATTTATTTATATTCCCATAGGTCCTACAGACCGTCTGAACAACATACTAAAATTTCCTTTTGATTAAGTCATTTTTACGGCAGTTATCGTGCTAACGGACAAAAAAAAAAAACCAAATTTTTAATGAGAGGGGAAGCCATGCAAATTATAACATTAAGATAAGTTTATACAAAGATTACTGAATGCTATGTTGAAAGATTATTGAATGATGAAAGGAGGATATATAAAAATGTTGAATGATCATAGAAGATACACTAATTCTTAATTGCGTTATGGAAATCGGTTTGAGAAGAATATTAACATATATTTCTAATCTAAATGGCACAAATTAGTCGTCATTTAAATATTGATTGTATTCCGAAGTTTAAAAGCATGAATAACGCAATATAAATTAGAATAAATATTATTTCCAAGCAATGCAATACACAGCTTTCGTCTAATTAAAAAAATTTACATGTTTTAGAAAAAAATCGTGTGGATTTGAGAGAAATTCGGGAAACTTTCAAATTCATCTAAAGAAAAAACAGTAATGGATTTAAATTTGAAAGCACACATTTTATCAAACCATTGCAATAATAATCATTAGTCACTTCAAATGTAGGTTGTTAAGAACTTTTGTGTTAATATGGTTGTTAATAAAGTTTCTGTCAAGGCATTTATATCTTGATTCATGAAATTGAAAGGCTCCATTATGAGTAATGCATGACGCAGACGTTTCGATTCAATAGAAATTATTTTTGTTCAAGAAATGAATATTCATAAGTTGAAAGAAACTATAAAATATAATTTTATGGATAATTCTGTAAAGAAAAAGATGAATTTATAGTTGCATTAATATGACACATTTATCCCTATTTAAAACAAACTTTGAAAGGAATATTTTAATTTGAAGCTCCTTCCCCATAAGCATCTGACAAATTCTTCTCTCCCCCCCCCCCCCCCTCATTCATTTTCCACGATTTTCTATCGCATTTCAAAGGGCTGATTGACGGAATTTTTCAGTAATATCTGAACCATAAAAGAAAGTAAATGTATTCACAAAGACTCCAAATAAACAAAATTAAACAGCAGATGCATATCATTAAGTATACAGAAACGGGGTTATCTTCAAGTATATAAAATAAAAATATATGCATTGAGCAATTATACAATTTAAATATTTTTAAATCAAATCAATGGCATTTTCCAGAAAATTATAAAGTTCAAATATTTTTTGTATAGGAACTAATATAAAACTGAATGGAGCGCTTTTTTTACTCGATAAAATATGTACCATAGCATTTATATGCAAAACATTTTAAATCAACAATTTTTTATAGAAATATGAATGAAATTGCAAATGGATAAAGATAATATGGAAAGTTTTATAGAAATAAATCGTATTCGATTCTATTTTAACATATTTCACATTAGTTATATCCTATTTCAAACCTTCAATCCTGTAATAGACAATATAGGTAGTAGAGCACACAGTCGCTATTTAATGAATTTGAACTGGATATCTCGTTCAAAATTGTTGACGAGTTGTAAAAGTAATTGTTAAATGTACTATATTAAAATCCATATTAATGAAATATATTTGCGAGTAAAAAATATTAATAAAATTATCATTTTAAGCATGAAATATGTAAATTTTGTTTAAAATAAAAAGTTTAATGTATTTGTTATACGAAATCACCCGGAAAATTCATATCCTTGTCTTAGTATATATAATTTGTGAAACTGCTGTTTTTGACTCCATCATCTGTCAATTACTGCAATTCAAGTTCATTTTAAATTCAAATTTGAGTTCATTTATCATATTTCAGAGTCAACACATCATTTTAGGCAACATTTTATTTATCAAGTTAATGTTAAAGCAAGACATTTATAAACAAGAAAGATCAATCATGCTTAAAGCATTGATTATGAAACACTTTCCAACTTCAATGCAATTTTATTTAAACATTTCTAAAATGCAATACATTCCTCGGTAATATTTTAAAACTTATCACAATACTACATTAATTTATTATATTTGAAAACTTAAACCTTCATCCAAAAAAATGAACTTCATTCAAATGACGGCATTGAAATATAAATTGCCTGGTTTGAACATCTATAAAATGTGATACATTCCTCGGTAATAATTTTAGAATTATCATAATACTACGATAATTTATTACATTTGAAAACTTCATCGAAAATAACTGAAATTCATTCAAATGACGTCAAAGAAAAAATAACACGCCTGGCTCTCTCCATAAAAGCAGCATTTCATTCATAAATAATTTCCCATTCATGTCATTCATCACAATACTATAATAATTTATTTTATTTAAAAATTAAGACCATGGAGCTACAAGTAATTAAACTCTATGCGTAAAACTTCATCGAAAAAAATCGTCCTTCTCTTTGTAAAATCAATGAATATTTCATTCATATCAGCTATGCAGACTTCATGAACTGAATGATTTTGTGTTAAAGAAATACAGCAATTCTAATACAACTCATTCTACATATTTTACTGTTTACATTTTACATGAATGTAATACTATACAACATAATACATAATAATAATGTAATACATAATACATAATTACATATGTTAGTATACAACATGGTGAAAAATAGGCTTCGTTGTAGAAATAATCGAATTTGGATGAGCATTTAAACTCAAATATATTGTCATTGCGTTGTTTCAGTATGTAGATGCACAGACTTTAAGCAAAAATAAAGTGGTTTTAGGACGGATACAACATTCAATATGAATTAAAAAGAACTTTAAAAATCACGATTTTGAAACAAGATGTATGCCATATATCATTTTGAAATGGGTCACGTGATCGCTTCATATAAGAGGTGTTATTATTATTTTAATTTTTATTTAAAAAACTACTGAATGTATTGCGATGAATTTTTTTTATATTTTTTATCGAGCAATTTGTGAATTTTAAATCCGCTTAAAAAATGTTTGAAAAATTAGGTCCCATAGGGCTCAATGTATTTCATTTTTTCAACCCGGGTTCAATCCAAAATTAATTGGGTGTTATTATTCATTTATATTCCCATAGGTCCTAGAGACCGTCTGAACAACATACTAAAATTTCATTTTGATTAAGTCATTTTTACGGCTGTTATCGTGCTAACGGACAGACAGACAAAATGAACAAAGTCATAAACACTTTTCAACTTTGTTGTAAAGTGTTAATAAAACGATGGGGTTTCACAATATTTTTTTGCGAAGCGTCACTGGTCCACAGATCAGAGGGTCTAGCAGTGACGTAATAGGTCATCCAGAAATGTTACCATGGGGGAAATAGCGGAAGAGGGAACTTGTTAATATCCTATTAAACTTAGAAGGACCCGGCGGTTTATAAACACTGGTCTAGAACACTATTTTCGTCAGGTCAAGAGCGATTTATTCTTATAAAAACGCAAGAATGCGACTGTCTGTTGATTCGTAGACTTCTAACACCCTCAAACTAATTGTAGTAACCCATTTTCTTATGATTTCTTTCTTCGAGGAATAATTAGAAAATTATATCCTCACAAAAAACATTTGTATACATATATTGTGACTCTATTCCGTATTCATATAGGAATATTTAAAAAGAAATTTCTTCTGATATTCTTACATTAACATCCAGTTTTATAAACACAAGAGAATCTTTCAAAATACATTAAATTTAAATTTAAATTCATTGGATTCAAAATACATTAAATTGAAGTCATTGAATTACACAATAGATAGCCCGTTTGCCACTCGTTAATGAATTATTGACTTTCCTAGTCATATGGAAACGAACGATTAACTGTAACTTACTTGAGGCGTTTAGGACTCCAGTTGTTCTCTGGTTCTAACATGATAAGGGAAATTATAGGGCCGGAGGGAAAATAAGGAGGAACTGTGGGGAAAATTTACGACTTTGCTTTCAGAGGAACAAACGACGACTGTGTGTTTGTAGGTGACGTTAAGGTCTAATGGTTCTTGTTATATAAGTGTTAAATTGGTATATTTGTCTTCTCAGAATACAGGAAAGTCATTAAAATGATAAAAAGATAGGAAGTAGAACAGAACATGCATTCTTTTATATACTATAACATGAATTATATACTTTAATCTTCATTTGAAGATAACTTTTCTGTCCCAACTGGGTCTCGAACCACAGATCTTCGTACTAATCAGCTCACGCTTTCTCAATCGAGCTATCGGGTCGGAATTGCAAACTCTCATTGTTAAAGTGGACTCTGCATTATGCTTCCTCTAATCTCAGTTAGATGTGCAACTTAACAATCTTGACTGTCCAGGTCCTAAAGTACCTGTCTGTGTACCAAATATCTTGGCCGTACGATGCTTAGATTTTCGCTACAGATCGCACACAGAAACAAACAAACACACACTCACACACACACACATAAGCATATTCCTTTATTATGTACGATTATATAATATTATCATTTTTTATTCATTTGCTGCTAATTACTTGTTCATTTTGGCTTATATTTCTGCATTCTAAGTTATCTACGTCTTCCCCTTTTAATTGTGTATTATCTATTATTATTATTATTATTATTATTTTGTTCATTGCTGGTACTTGTTTATTTATTGTGCTTTGTTTCTTAGTTCAGGTTTAAAACTTTTTGTGTCATCCATAACTCATTATTTGCATTATTCCCTGTTTTATTTTCTTGACTTTGTGAATTTTAATTAATTTTTCAACTATTGGGGACAGTTTGGAAGAAAATTTGGTGTAGGATAGTGACACTATAGTCTTCTGTCATTTAAGCAGCACCTTTATGCAATGTGTCCAAGACATCTCATGTTTAATTGAAAATAAACTCCAGCAACCTATACTAATTATAAACACAAACCCTTCCTATAAGGGTTGCTGTCAATATCAGTATCCATGGGCCGGTTTTGAGCCTATTACGCGCTCATCAGCTAGGAATAACCGATATCTTCAATGGCAACAAGAAGCTTGCTATAATTAGCCACAATTTTCGGCGAACTTCTATGGAAACTGACAATTTCAGTCTTTCCACGTGATAGCATGAAAGTCAATTTAAAAGCGAGATGACGTCCGGACCGAATTCAAAAATAAGAAATTTATGTAAGAGCTTTCATATGGTGGTAAGTGGTGTGTACACAATTTATTTCGACAGAACTATTAAGCATTTACTCGTACACTTATAGGTACCATTTCACGAATTTTCGAAAAACTGGAAGTGACATTTCCAGAACAGGAAGTAGAAACTGTTAGTGACTCCCCCCCCCCTCCCATACACACACTATTCTCTTTGAAACTTCTTGCTGTATCCGTATATGTCATCATCTAAGCTTTATCTGTCGCCAATCTTGAGAAATAGATGTTTCAAGGGAAATTTTTGACTCGAATGAGGAAAAATCCCTACCCCATAATTAGATGCTGAATCCCTATCAGTCATCATCAAAGCATAACCAATACTGAGAAATAGATGTATCAAGGAATATTTTTTTAATGAAAAATGAACCAGAAATGAAAATACTCAGTGAATTATGGTACTTTCTCCAAAATTGAATGATGATTTCATATCAGCATTTGTCTATAAGCTCTGTCTATAGCCAATCTCAAGAAATGCATGTTTTAAAGAGAATAAAAAAATGAACAGGAAAAATGAAAATCCTTACTTGAATCTTCCTACCTCCTCTGGAATTTGATCCTGAATCCATATCAGTCATCCTTGAAGTTCTATCTATAGCAGGTCCTAATAAATAGATGATACAATAAAGGGGTTTGCTAAAAACAATAGTATAATAAAAAATTTGCCAACAAAACGAATAAAGAGCATAGTCTCATTAATTCAGATGACACAGTGTTGTCTGCGTTAATCATCAAATGTTAAATAAATCAGCAAAATATTTTTGTAATATGTTTTATACGCCACTCTTAAGAATAATCAAAATACGTAAACCTGTTATGCAAATAAGAAAAATTAAAGATTTAAAATACCCCTGGCAATTAGTTGTAACGCATTGCATAGTATCAATTAAGCAGTACAAGTACTTTTAAATATGCAAAGCCGTTGTGTAACGTATTTAATTTGATATATCTAGTGTTAGAGTTTATTTCGTGAGGCATTCAGTTTGTATTATGTGCAATCCATGAAATTCCATCTCTGGCTTTATTATTCTCCAGTGCCACGAAGCATAATTTGGACTACAAATGTGGATGATATAATTAAAATGAAACATGAATAAACTTCGTTTAGTTTATGCAAATTATATTCCATCATATCTGAACTCTTCCAGTGTATTTCGGCAAAGATGCAGACTTTTGTTTCAAATTCGTAATATCTTTTGAAAGCTGTTTGAAGGCGATATTCCTTTCCACAGCCTACACTTTGGAATAAAATACTAAACAGAAGGTATCCCGCTTAAAAATTATTTTAATAATATACGGAAAATATAAGAATAAATTAAACATTAAGATTCGTTGCATTGTTCATTATTATTATAAGCTAAAATTTATTAACAATATTTTGAGATTTATGTGAGTTGCTTTGGATATTTTTGATATACTAGGGGGTTCCGCCACCTGCTTATTGACTCCCAGAGATCGCTTCACGAGCTTTAGGGCTCCACACCCCTTTCGCTGCCACTCACTGATCGCCGGATATCACTTTGAAGAATCGTTAGTTCCTGTCTGCTACGCAGACGTAATACTCTCATTAGAGGCCCCCCCCCCCAATTTTCTGATGCTCACTAACTCATGGGGATCGCTTCGCGAGCTCTTTCTTCCTCACTCTCTTTCTTTCTTTCGACCGGCCTCGTATCCCTGCTCACTGACACTTACTACTAGAGCTCGAGGATTCGACCCATGTTCGCTGCCGCTCACTATCCGTCTGATATCGCTTCGCGAGTTCTTTCACCCCACTCTTTGGAGCTCCGTTCTTTGTTTGCTGACGCTCTTCAACTTCTGAATCTCGCTTAGCAAGTTCTTTCACACCACGCGTGTAACGAATGTGTGCACACGTCCATGAAGTAAAAATATGTAACTTTTGGTTAGATGGTTAAAATAGCAAGCTTGCACGCTGTTTTAAACGTAAACAAACTATATGATGTCAATTAAACAGTCTGTCACCATGCTAAATGTTCTAAAATAAAAATCAACGATAAGACAAATAATTTATGTTTGCAATAATAATTACATTTTAAATGTAGTTGTTAATGGCCACATTAGTTACAAAACTCTGTTTGCAAGAATCAACAATAAAGCATATATTTATCATGATACACATTACACCAAGTATACAAACTGACGTTGTAGTCCATGGGTCGGCAACCGGCGGCTCACCACTTTCTGTTTGGCGGTCCGCGATTGCTCCTCATTTGTACATTACTTGTAGCCCACAAATCTCAACAGTAATTAAGAATTCGATTTTAAAATAAAATTTATTTTCTAAAAGTTTATGCTGCGTTTTAATAATTTTCCTTTTGATGCGGACATTGATAATGTTCCACTTTCACTCGAAATGGAAGTCTTGAAAATTCAAAATAATGATATTTTTAAAAGTTCTTTCGAGTGAAAAATCTCATTTAGTTATACAAATGCTTGCCAACTTATTTTCCTACAGTCAAAAGTTTCGCAAAATGATACATAACTAAATTTGACAGTATTTATGCATGCGAACAAACTTTTTCAATGATGAGTCGCACAAGAAATAAATTTTGTGCTAGACTAAAGTAATGAGCATCTTTACAGTGCAATACGAATTTTCTCTTCATGAATGAAATTAGACAAAGCTAAACTAGCTATGACGCTACAGCAGCAAAACTCTAACTAATTTAAAGAAATTAAATATTTCCGTTGTTTTATATTAAATTTAATTTGTTAAACTTTTACTTTTCCTTTTCAAGATAATTTATCATGTAGCACAGCACATTTTGAAAAAGATGTTTCTTTCTATCTAGATTTATATTGCAATTTTTTTCTGCCGTTATCTTTATCGATTGAATTTTATGATAGTATTTTAATATTGTTGAATACATATATATCTTTGAAATTAAAAGGCATTAATATATTAAATAATATGCATTAATATGTCAAGCTTTTCCATATCAAAAATTATATTTTTCTTATTTGATCAATAGTTTTTATTCGAACTTATTTTAGTTTTTACAACTAGAAATCGTGTTCAATTACAAGACTCATCTCAAATGAAAACATTTTTTTGAAATTTCCGCAAACAATTGTTATTAGTTCCCTGAAAATAACAACATGACTCAAGTAATCATGATATTTAAAAAAATTTCCCAGCATTATACAATCGTATTTTTATATTTTCGATATATCGGTAATGGAATATCTAAATATAATTTGGCCTCTCAGTGTGTCGCTTTTGAGATAAATTTTGGTTAAAACTGTTTTTGTTTATACGCATGGTTTATGTACAAACAGATCATACGTAATACATGCCAGTGCTAAAGATAACAGTGAACTCAATATTTACTTGAGCATAAATTAGAGACACAAATAATAGATAAAAAGGTCATTTAATCGAATAAAACCACTCTATAAGACGTACAAATATTAAAAGGCCATAGCGCTTTCAGGCATCACCATACCTTTCATCAGTAGCTATATGAAAAATTACCGTGGAAACAAAATTATATATAGACCAAATCGGCAGATAAAATTTGCATAAATCAGCTACGAAATAATGACAATTAAATAGTATTATAAACAAGCTATTAAAGATTAAACAATTACAAAATTACAATAAAAAGTGTTATAAACGGGAGGCTTAAAATTTAAACAAGTATTAAATACAAACATAAAAGACAAACCTCTCCACAGCTATCTGTGACGTTTCATTTTAATGTAATTTATGCTTGGCTGAAATTTGAGCATGTTTCATTGTCTTTTTAACGAAATTTGTTTTTTGCCAAAATGCCACAAAAATCAGCGTAACTTGAGTTCAAGGATTACAAGGTGCTCTGTGCCACACGACATGTTGACATTTCGGAGACAAATAAACACTTTAAATGCAGGGCATAAGTAAATAATACTTTCACGAGAACCAATGGGAACATACATATATAAACAGAATGCTTCCCCTTCATCACCAAGAACAAATCAAGAGGTTGTATGACATCACAGGGGGAATGAAAAAGTGTGTTCCCACAGAGAGTCTGAGAAGCATCAGTGATTCAATGTTTAGCTAGAATGCAGTAAACACGTAAGAAGGAGTATCACTCCATATCAGTTCTTGTTTCATGAGATTGAGTCGACAAACAGCGGTGGCATCACGATTCGCACCCTGTGGTATTGAAACGAAAATGTGCCATCAATAATCAAAAGTGAATAATCACTAATAGTAACAGTATTTAGCACAGATGCACTGTCAGCATAATAAATGGTGAAGGATAGCAGCGTGTTCACCGATAAATTTATAAGTGGAAATGTGAATAACTGCATATGGATCATCCGACATTGCCACTTTAGTCTTAGTTCCCATTGCATCTAATGCAGGTATGTTAAATGGGGTGTGCGCAAAATGCCATATGTGCATCAGTAATAAGCATTCTTCTATACCAACTTTGCTGTGATAGTTAGATGTATGACAGCATTGTGATTTGATGATTTCAACCGCTAGTATGCAACTGAGATAACCCTTTATATATCCCATGTTAATATCGGTCAAGAAGCGAACTTACAAAATAGAGATCGCAATAATAATTAAATGAGTGAGAACTCTAAACTGAATAAATATTACTTGTTTTACTAAAAGGTAACTTATAAATGTGTTTATATAATATTAATTATTTTGATATATATGTGTGTTTAGCTAAATTAATCTTGATGATTCCATTTTATGCCTTAATCAAGGAATATGAAAAATTAAAGAATTGATCAATTTAAATGTGAGTTAGTGTTGTATGTGTTGAGTGTTATCCTTCAATGTTCGAGAACCCAGGATTTTCGTACTCCACCCTAACTGACGGCATCAAAGGTAAATTCTTTTATTTAAATAATAGTAATAACGAATAACTTTATGACACGCTGCAAAATAAACCAGATCTCTTCTTTAAACTGAAATTTTGTTCGAAAAATGTTTCGAAGTTTCCGTTTTGCCAAAATGTCTTAATAATCAGCGCAACTTGAGTACAAGGATTGCTCTGTAAAATAAACCAGATCTCTTCTTTAAACTGAAACCTAATTTGAAAAATTCTTTTAACCAAACAAAGTTTCCTTTTTGTGAAAATACCTTAATAATCAGTGCAACTTGAGTACAAGGATTGCTCTGCAAAATAAACCAGATCTCTTCTTTAAACTGAGACCTTATTCGAAAAATTTTATTAACCAAACGAAGTTTACATTTTGTCAAATTGCCTTAATAATCAGTGCAACTTGAGAACAATTGGATTTCTCTGCAAAATAAACCAGATCTCTTCTTTAAACTGAAACCTTATTCCAAAAATTATTTTAACCAAACGAAGTTTTCGTTTTGCTAAATTGCCTTAATAATCAGCGCAACTTGAGTATAATTGTATTGCTCTGCAAAATAAACCAGATCTCTTCTTTAATTTGAAATATTATTTTAACCAAATGATCCAAAACTTTTAAGTAATATTCTTTACTTACTGTCTGAGTGATGAAATAAATTGCTTGTAGATAATTTGTTTGCATGGAAGAAACTTGGCAACTTCTTTGGTTTTTATAGAAATTCGTGCTGTCTACGAGAGCCTGTTGATCACAATTACACGTTTTCATTTGAATCATATTGGGAACATTAACTCTTACTCTCTGATACAAAAGAATGGAGTAGGCAGGGATCACTATCAACAGTTTTAATAATCTATTTCTTCAAAAGCTTTGAGTCTGCAAAATATTTTGTTATCAGCAGGAAAGTGCTGAATGCACTTTGCGCAGATTATTTATTTACCCAAATTGTTTATAGGTTGTGACGAATTATTTCGCTGTATTTTATTCTTCCAATGATCTGGTGAGTCATGTTATAATCAAATGCAATCAAGAAGCGAATTTTTTTGAAAGGCTTTTATATCTCTCTCGAACTTTTTTGAAAGACTAAATGAGTTCGCCATTTTTTTTTGTCTTTATCAAAACACAACAAAATTGTGAACATTTTTAGTCTTTCAGACCACTCGTCATCTTCAAATTTTTCACGACCATTACAAAACCATTTAAAAGTTCAAACGCGAAACAGAGCACCGTTACAGTACACTTGTTTTTTCAATTTGTACGGTTTAGACGCATTTTTTTTTAATTTCACATGGAAGCTCTTAATAACTCCAAAATCAAAAATAATTTTTTACCCCATAAAATACATCAAGCGTTATGAATTTCATTTTATTTAGATGCTATTACGAACTATGTCGCCATAAAATTAATTTATTTTACATATTCCTATAGGAAATTCAATCTCCTGGTTTAGCACTCTTTCGTGCAGAATATATATATATTGGAGCACCAAAGAGAGTGATACAATCGGAATGAAACATCGCGAATCTTCATTTGGTTAATACGCAAATATTATTCGAAGAATTATAAACCGTGTGCATTCCACTGAAAGAGCATATATTTGTTTCAAAATTACTGCGAAATATTAAATGAGAAAATTATGTAATTTCAGATATATTTTTATAGTAAATCAGAATATTTAAACAAATATTTAAGATTAAATCTCGCACCTGGTATGCGTATATTGAAGAACATTTGAGCAATTCATTTGTCAACTTGAAAGGTTCGTATGATTGTAGCACAAAGAAGATGTTCTTGCTAAGTATCGGCATTTCACACTCACGAATGCACAAAACACAGATATTGCTATCTAAAATAGGAGCGGAATTCTAATTTTGGGAATAACCTCTATTAATAGTTTCTATGAGCCATTTCTTTTTCTTTCAGAAACATTTCAAAAATTCTATTCATAATATGCAAATAAGTAATCCGCAGTAAATTATATAATAGCTTAAAAGAAATCTGATGTGGGCAACATATGACTTTCCTTATGTAATGCAATGAATTTACTACTTTTACAGTTTAAAAAAATGTTATTCTTATAGTAGATACTTATAATCTTTCCAAGATATTGAATTTTCTTGAAATACTCGCCATTTTCATTGATTTAACGTCATTTTTATCCATTTGGCGAGATTTTTGTTAATTTGGCAACAATTAAAATGTCGCCAAGTCGGCGACATTCCGCCAAATTCGTCACCAAAATCTCGCCATGAGTTATGGACAGAGAAATAGGTTATTCTTACAGCAGTTAAATGACTATTGGTGCTCAAATTCAAAAGTATTACTCAAAGTATCTTTTTTCAAGAATAGCACGAGCTAGTTCCACGAAAATGATGTCACCCAATTTATCGCATGGTATTGCATATGAAAAGTGAACATGTTTCTCAATAGGAAATATTTTTTTTTATTTTATATGACTTTTTGATAATTTTTTTGAAAAATGTTCAATATCTCGAGAACGGTTCATGTTAGCTTTCTTGAA
Source organism: Amaurobius ferox (assembly GCA_951213105.1). Taxonomy (NCBI): domain Eukaryota; kingdom Metazoa; phylum Arthropoda; class Arachnida; order Araneae; family Amaurobiidae; genus Amaurobius; species Amaurobius ferox. The sequence goes on along the minus strand of OX578137.1, from coordinate 40,657,403 downwards.
TTTATGTCAATCAGTTTCTAATGAAACATTACATAAGAACTGTCTACTTGCTTAACTATATTAATGGTTTTGATTTTTTGACGATTTTTTCAAAATTTCACTCGAAACTTTAGAGGGGTTCTTAACAGTCGATTGCGTATAAAAACAATAAGCTTCCAGTGTTTACGGATTGTGATTTTTGTACCAAATTTCGTTCGAATCGGTCTATTCGTTCGTCAGTTATCGTCTCCACAGACTCACTGATACACACACTTTCACACATACACACTTACTTTCACACACACACATATACTTTTACACACAGACACACACTCAGATATCACATTAAAAATGTGTGATTCGACATCAGGGATGCTTGAAACGTGCTCTCCCCTCGAAACCTCGAATTTGAATTTTCGATCCCGTCACAATACTTTCCTTATACATTATGTATATAAGGTAAGTAATAAAATCAGTGGCATTTTTTATTTAATTCATTATGTATGGACTATAGTTAACATTGTTTCACATATGGCTAAATTTTGAATGATTTATTGTATGTATTTCAGAGACGCATTTGAAGCCATATTTGTAGTTCTGAAATCTATTACTTATATTATATATAGTATATTGTATATACTATATATAAATTCGAGTTTTCGACGGAAAAGCACTTTTCCAATATCTCTGAACTCGATTCGAACGTTTTCGAGGGAGTGTCTCGTGTGTGTGCGTGTATGAATCTGAGGATCTATCTCCCAAAAGAATGGAGTGTTTCGAACGAAATTTGATACAAAAATTACAAACTGTGAATACTGGAAGCCCACTGATTTTAAACGTAATTGAATTTTCGGAAGATTCCCCAACCCCAATTTCCGAATGAAATTTTGAAAAAAATCAAAACCGTCAGTAATGTTACGTGAATACTCATGTCTTATGTAATTTTCATTAGAAAACGACTTGCGCAGCTTTAGAACGCTAACACGGTACACTGTTGAGATATTGCAGATTTTTCAAACAAATTTATCAAAACCATCGCGTAAAATTAAAAAAAAATATTCGATTCATTCACGAGACAAGATACTTTTGGTAATATGTGTTGTATGTAGACGTATAACAATTCGCCAACAGCCATACATAAAAAAATTTGATGTGGGCAACACATGACTTTCCTTATATAATGTAATGAATTTACTTCTTTTACATTAAAAAAATAGGTTTTTTCTTACAGTAGATACTAATATTCTTTCCAAGATATTGAATTTTCGACAAATAATCGTCATTTTCATTGATTTAGCGTCATTTTTATCCATTTGGCGAGATTTTCGTTAATTTGGCAACATTTCAAAAAGTCGCCAAGTTGGCGACATTCCGCCAAATTTGTCGCTTAAATTTCGCCAAGCGTTATGGACGAAGAAATAAGTTGTTCTTACAACAGAAAAATGACTATTGGCGTTCAAATACAAAAGTATTACTCAAAGTATCTTTTTTCATGAATGGAACGAGCCAGATCTACGAGAATGATGTCACCCAATTTATCGCATGGTATTACATATGAAAAGTGAACATGTTTCTCAATAGGAAATATTTTTTTTCATTTTATATGACTTTTCAATAATTTTTTTGAAAAATGTGCAATATCTCGAGAACGGTTCATGTTAGCGTTCTAAAATTTATGTTAATCGTTTTCTAATGAAAAATTACATAAGAAATGTCTATTTGCGTAACTTTACTAGTGGTTTTGATTTTTTGACGATTTTTTCAAAATTTTATTCGAAAATTTAGGGGGGTTCTGTACATTCGATTGCATTTGAAAACAATAGGCTTCCAGTGTTTACGGATTGTGATTTTTGTACCAAATTTTGTTCGAATCGGTCTATTCGTTCGTCAGTTATCGTCTCCACAGACTCACTGACACACACACACACACACACACACACACACACACACACACACACACACACACACACACACATATTTTCACACACACACAACACAGACATCGCTTCAAAAATGTTTGATTCGTGATCAGGGATGCTCGAATGCTCTCCCGTCGAAAACTCGATTTCGAATTTTCGACCCCGTCACAATACTTTCCTTATACATTATGTATATAAGGAAAGTAAAAATTCTCTTCTATCTATTTGTATGCAACGTTTTGTGATAAATTTGACTGACTTTGCGACTGTGTATTGAAGTATAGTCAATAGACAGAGGAATTGCTAAATCAATATTGCGAGAAAGTTAGTACTGAAGAACTCCATACATAAGGACTCCAATGAGAGCTAATAAGGGACATTGCTCACCTATAGTATCACCTAAAGAAAATATGGCATCAGAGTAAGTCTGGATGAAAGTTAGTTCCGATTCAAGATGAGTGCAAGCACCAACAGTCTTTGAAACTGAAATGACTTCGTTAAAGATGTTATGTTCTTAATTTTAGTGTATGTCTTCCTTTTATTGCCTCTACTGTGGTGCTTGTTGTGTGTGATATTGCACACTAATGAATGGATGCCAACGGCCGTCCCGTGCTGAAAACACCGGTTCTCGTTAGATCACCGAAGTCAAGCAGCATCGGGCGCGGTTAGTACTTGGGTGGGTGACCACCTGGGAGCACCGTGTGTTGTTGGCAGATTTCGGGCGCGGTAGCCCGGTGGTTTGCGCGCTGGATTTGCACGCTGCCACAATTGCCGCCGTGTTCATGCAGAGTACGATCACGTTAAACATGTGGGTCCGTAAGTCCTTCCGATAGGTTGGTGGTAGGGGAAGGAGGGTACGGTCCCTGTGGATGCCTCCCCCACTGGGTTCCGGTCTAAATTGGGTGGCACTTCCCGGCCGCCCAAACAGTTACCTTACACCTTTCTGGTAGGTCGGACGGTCTGGGTCTCAACAACAACACTAATGAATGGCCTTTCTGGTAGGTTGGACGGTCTGGGTCTCAAAAGCAACACTAATGTATGGCCACTTCCCGGCCGTCCAAACAGTTACCTTACACCTTTCTGGTAGGTCGGACGGTCTGGGTCTCAACAACAACACCTTTCTGGTAGGTCGGACGGTCTGGGTCTCATCAACAACAACACTAATGAATGGCCTTTCTGGTAGGTCGGACGCTCTGGGTCTCAACAACAACACTAATGAATGGTTATTGTACCACCTGCTACGGCTGGAAATAAAGAAAAACTTCTTTAAGAGCAACATACGTTAGTTTTATTGGTTTCATTTTAAATCTAACATATTCAGAGGAACTGTCATGCTTAAAGCAATGTTTTTCAAGTGACAGCATTAAGGCACCGCTAATTCAACTCACAATGAAATCTGCAATAATGAAAGCATTTTTGGCTCTATCATAAAATACCGTTGACTAAAAGAATAGACTTAAAGCAATGCTAAAACGCGTAATTAAAAAAAAAACTAAACCTCTACGTTCGTGTGATCGTTGCAAAATATCATCACACATATAGTATATTTTAGAATATTAATAATATCCCATATGTGGTTTAATTGCAATTTATTGCTTTAAATATAGAGGGAGCAGTCGATAAATTATATACGATTTTAAAAAAAAAAACATTTAATGAGAAATTTTAATATTTTAATAAATCATTTTACATTAACCAATTTTCTTTATGGCGGAAAAATGTTGACATTTGCCTTTTCAGCATTTTTAGAATAATATCAAACGGCTATTATTTAAGATCAGGACAAAGAGGTGGGTTATTCAGAACAACATAAAGCATTGTATGAAATTATATCTGTAAATAATAATTTTAAATTACACTTAGTTCTTTAAATTCTTCGTCGGGCACATGAATCTTATAAAGGTTTCGCGGGATATACGGTTGATGATTCCAGTTATAATTATTTCCATTTATTGGTGTCCTTATGAGGGGCAACTTTCTTGATCTGTTTGTGTAAATAAATTGTGAATCCATAGCAATGAGGCGATTTAACTTGAGAGGAGTTTCTAGCTTTAATCTCCAGTATGTGTCAATATATATAAAAACACAGCATTATTTGAGCAAAATGAATTTGGACTTTAGAAAACAACATAAAATTTTTATATACGCAAAAACGTATGCGAAATACATTTTTATCAAAATAAACGCTTTGAAGATGTCTTTGAAACGGGAATTTAAAATATAGAAATTAGTGCAGACATTGCAAGGAAAAGACGGAGAAGACTGATGTCACTCCCCAAAGGGCATTCAAATAATGAAAGTCGAGTGTCGTACAGAACAGAGCATCAGGCGCGATGCGCCTTTAATCTCCAGTTTCAATATGTGGTTCTTATCGTCAAACTGTGACATTAATTCAGTGACCCTTAATTGGAAGTTCGAGGTTTTTATTTACTACTTTTTATCATTTGTCCTAGCTCCTAGTATGGCAGTTTGTTGCACATTTAGAGTTTAGGCAGTTTGTTGCACATTTAGAGTTTAGGCAGTTTGGGGGGTTGATGCAGATCTGAGGGTTACCTAGCATTTTAGCAGCTTAGAGTTTGGAACATTAGTCGCGAGTTTTGTTTGATATCAGATGTTTGAGGTTGGATATTTAATTCCGATTATCGATGTTTAGAACAGCGCGGGGTCTCTTACGCGATTTGGCCTTGCGATGATCATAGTCATGCAGATTGAATAACAGTTCCTTTGGAACGGATGGCAAATTTTTGTAAAATTTAAGCGCTAGCTTTTTAATTTGGGCTCTAATAGTTTTTATTTTGAAGTCATTCCTAATATTACCGAGTTCCTTAAATACCTGGGAGCTTTCCTGATAATCCGTAGGATTTTGTTTTGTTTTGTCTTTAGGAGGTCTACTGTAGTTTTACAGGTATATCCCCATACGGGTGCTGCATACAGCATTCCCGGGCGGATGACCGATTTATAAATTAGCAGTTTGTTTTGATGACTGAGATTTCCGTTTCCTATCATTGGGTATAAGGCTCCTGTAGTTATATACGCTTTTTTGATTAAGTTCGTTACGCGCTGTTTCCAGGTTAGGTGAGAGTCTATCGTTACACCTAGGTATTTAGTAGATTTTTCCGCGCGTAAGGCATGATTGTTTATATACAGTGGCGGCGGCGGTTTGTTTTTCCTCGAGAAATAGATCCAATGACATTTATTGGGGTTTAATTTTATTCGCCATTTTTCCAGCCATGTTTGGAGTATGTCTAAGTGTTGTTGTAGCTGTCTGTACATTACTGAGACATAGGGGTGTTTTGCAAGTATCGCACTGTCGTCTGCATTGAGTGCCAGCTCTGTGTTTGGAGTCCTGGGGATGTCGTTCAAGTATATGTTAAAGAGTGTCGGGCCCAGGATAGAACCTTGCGGTACACTACTTTTAATGAGCTTGGGTGCAGATAAGTTACCTCCTACTCTGACTTGAAAGTGTCTGTTATTTAAGTATGAGATTAAAAATTTGACAAGAGCGTCAGGGACTTTTAAAGTGATCAATTTGTACGCTAATCCACAAGCCATACTTTATCAAAGGCTTTTTGTATGTCCAGAAAAATAGCAGCTGTGGGTGTCTTACTATTAAGTCCAGAAGATATGTACTCTACCACTCTCAGCAATTGATGAGTGGTGGAGTGCTTTGGCCGAAATCCAAACTGCTCCGGAATGATGATGTCATTCTCACTAAGGTGCGTGTTCAGTCTCTTAAGAATTATTTTCTCAATAATTTTACTAAGTGTCAGTAGCATGCTAATTGGTCTGTAGTTGGCTGGAATTGTGGCATCCTCACCTGGCTTAGGGATTGTTATGATTATCGCTTCCTTCCATTCTTTGGGAAAGTAGTTTAGTTTTAATATTTTATTTATTAAGATAGTCAAGTAACATATTACGTTTAGGGGTAGGTTTTTAACCGCAACCTTTCTGATTTTGTCGTGCCCTGGGCTTTTACGGTTTTTGAGAATTTCTACTATCTCCTGCGGTGTGGCTGGGTTAATCTCGGCCGTTACCGGGGAATTCCTGAAGTTATTTAAAGTTTGTCTAACCATTATTAGGGTGTCCTGACTATATTTTTATAAAATTTATATTTTTAAACTATTCACGGTAGATAAAACATATTTTATTTATTTTATTCACAAACTCAAGCTGTAGGATCTCAGCACAACGGGATCATTTGTTGCTGTCAGTGCTGTCTGACTGGTTGAATGCAAAAGTATTTTTGTGACTTTCTCACACGTCATGCTAATAGCTGCAACGTTGTTCAAAAATTCGCAAACGTTTTCTTCAGCGAATTTGGAAAGCATTGCCTAAAAGTGCTCACTATATATAATATTTCTGAGATATGAAGGTGAAATGCTGAGTTTAGGAAATCCAACCGTCTGTATTAATACAGATTGTTTTAATACTATTTTTAGTAGCATGTGCAGTATTAAGATGAGACAGGTTTCAGAACAAAATATTGATATACCAACAAACCTCAGAATGTAACTCTAAATAATAACAATTACCAGTACGTTAAAAAAAATTATAAGAATTCCTAGAACACCTTAAAAATGGTATTATAAGTATGAAAATTAAAACTGTATTTTGTTTTAAAATATATTGCAGGATTGTTATCACATTTTGGAAAGTTCGATCATATAAAAGTACAATATTCCAAAAATTTTAATGTCATAAATTGTTTTATTTCTATATAAATCATTTAAGGTTATGTATTTCACTTTATTTACCTAATTTTGCAACGCATTTCATTAATAATTTATCCTGTGTAATATTCTATGTTTGAAATTCATCTCTGAATTTAGAACTCTCTCGTGCATTGGAACATATTATATGACTTGGAACAAAAGCGAATAGTATAATTACAATGAAACATGCCACAGATTCGTTTAAATGCAAATATTTAAATACATAGAATTACAAGTTGAGAAGATTCCATTGAAAATGTATTCATCTGATGTAATATTCTTAAAGCTCGAAAATAAAATTATTTCATCATATTTTAGTAATATATGAGTAGATTTAAACAGCAATTTTAGAACAAACCAATGAAGGAGCCTTCAAATGGTTGCAAATCGTATATACAGTACAATTTTTAAAATTATTAAGTATTTTTATTCTCTTTTGCATACTAATTTCGTACAAATGCACGAATATTCGGAAAAAGTTGTAGTGACATCTTCAAAATCTGATTTGGAAATCCCTAGTGTATCTTTTTATCCCCTCTAGAATTTCATGATGAATCCATATAAGTCATCATCTAATCAAAGCACTATTTAGACACTAAATATATGTTTCTGAAGATGTGGAAATCTTTGGGATGCAAAGATGTGGAAATCTTTGGGATGCAAAGATGTGGAAATCTTTGGGATGCAAAGATGTGGAAATCTTTGGGATGCAAAGATGTGGGAATCTTTGGGATGCAAAGATGTGGAAATCTTTGGGATGCAAAGATGTGGAAATCTTTGGGATGCAAAGATGTGGAAATCTTTGGGATGCAAAGATGTGGAAATCTTTGGGATGCAAAGAGGTGGAATTCTAATAACACCACGTGTAATGGCCGTGTGACGCTCAACAACAAATGTTGCACTGAAACGCTGGCCAGGCCTCCTTCACACACGTATGGGGTTACCTTTCATCTTTCTGGTAGGTCGGATGGTCTGGGTCTCAACAACAACAACACACATATGTGGTAATTATCAGCACTGAGAGAGAAGCAGGATTGGGCGCTAAAGACAACATGCCTCCAATTGGACACTGTCTAGGCTGACCGAGCTCGGCACTAAATCATATGGTTATGCCTATGTTGACGGAGATCACTGATAGGGGCCTTAATGGACATCGTCACCTAATCCTACCTTCTGCCAGTCATTTCCGAATAGTATCCCTTGGTACAGAATGTATAGAAGATGGCAAATGCTTTCGAATGGTTGATATCGACGCCATTGGTATCACTTGGATCCTCTTCTGACTGCATGATCCTTTCAAGCAGTTGTTTGCCTGGGGGTCCTAAGTCTCTGTGATGGTTAAATGTGCCTTCTCTAATCAACTGTTGCCAACACCGTGCAATCGAGCGACTGATATGTATGTTGGATCAACCAGCTGCACCTAGGCCTACGATTTGACCTCTCTCTAAATCCGGCAATTGTCCATAGTCCCGTCTGTATGTCTCAAAGGCATCTTTGTACACGACTTGCAGTATCAAAGCAGAAAATTTAGTTCCAGCTCCCCGTGAGTCAGGACAGCAGTCGTTTTAAATGCTGTACGATGTTTCGTTCTCATACGCGTTGCATAAGCACTGTAACATCATTGGCGCTGACAGTTTATTTTATAACGACTTCTGCATACCGAGTTTTGCGGCTGTAGCTGAATATTTTTATGGGTGTATATATTTATTTGCAACAGAGGGAATTTTTGGTGCCTTAAATTTCCGTTTCAAACAGATTTATCATATTCAGGGCAGCTTAGATATCATTCTTAACAAATTCTTTAAATGAAAGTCTGGGACACGATAGAAATTTTCATGTTATTCAATGAGATCTACATAGTTCATGATTCAAAAATTCTTAAAATAATATATTTTACAGCTTTCTTTTAAATCAATTATATTTTGTTTTACCACCGTGATAAGAAAAGAGATTCTTTATAATAAATAAGATCTGCATCCTTTCGCAAAAGAAGTATAGTGAATGAAACATTAAAGTGGCTTACATAACACCGATATAGCTAAAGAAAATATTTTAATATCTAAACATATATTAAACAGCTCCTAAAGTATTTTCATTAATCTTACCCATACAAACAATCCCTTCTCGAATATTCACACTCCATTACTTTCCATCCAACCGTAATTTAAATTTCTCTGCGTGGCATATTTCTGTGGGGCAATTTCTAATAAATGAAACCTGGTACGGCTTCCAGAAATATTCAATTAGATTATAGCTCAAAATGATACGCCTTACTTAGATGGAGATCCTCAGTAATAAAACTTTCAATTTGTATGCGAACATGAATTCCATATAAGTAAATGTTGCCAAAAATAAATGTGCCGTCTTAATAATTTGTCTAGTGCCTCTAATATTTGAGCTATATTTTGCCGATTCACGAGGAATTTGGGAGGCGTTTTCGAGGATTCTGTAAGAAGTTACATGTGAATTTTAATATTTTTTTTGTTTTTGTATTCGAAATACTAAAATTAATGATATGGATTCTGAAATATAAGTCTTTATTGCACCTTCTCATGCATCCATTAACCATATTATTTATGTATATATTATTAACCCATTTTAACCGGCTTAATTGGAACGTGGGTAATCTGGTTAAGAAAAAATCTGGTTAATCAGGGGTGTTAAAAATGTTAAATCCATTGCATTTTTAACCTTTGTTAGATACTGTGTTAGGAGATCCAAAATTGCGCATTACAAAAATAATAAAGAAATTTCTTGCAGAAATATTATCATTAAATTTATATTTATCAGACTAACAAGAAAATTAAAATGCACATGTAGAAGTTTATAATAAAATATTATAATTGCATTGCTTTTCTTTAAATAATTCCGTTACTATTTTTCTCAAACATGAATAGCGATTATTTATTACAAAATACCGCCATTTCTTTAACATCAAATCTGTTGAAGTGGGACTTGATTGCTGTTTAACGCAAAAAAGAACCACTGAAAGCTTTCACCCATTAGGATGTGCAATTCGTAAATCTCTTGGTGAATCTGTGTCATCCGAAACATTAGTGTCATGGCATCAGGGATATTTTGAATGACAGAAATCTGTCAGACAGTATTTCAAGGTCAAAACTAAAATTACGCGCTTACTACACTGTCTCGTAGTCTGCTCAATCCTGTAATAAGATATGATCGCCTGCAGCGTCAGCTTGTATATTGTCCTAATTCAACTTACTCCAATCTGCCCCATAACCAGCTTTAAGGCGACGGTGGACGTTGAAATTTTTTTCATTTATTTATTGACTTAGAAACGTGAAAATTTGTATAAATATTCCTCTTAACATTTCTATATACAATACCATTATTTTTTTTTTCAATTTTGCAATAATTTCGTATTTTTTTTTAATTTAATTTTTTTTTAAAAAAATGTGAAAATGCTCCTTGCGTGTCATTTGATCACAATTTTGATTAATTTTACATTATGATCACACAAAAATACATTATGAACAAATTTGGGTTTTCATTTTTAAATCCCTTAGAAAGTTAATTTCTTAAAAATATTTTTCTGCATTAAAAATTAATTTTCATCATTTAATTAGGTTCTTATTCACTTTTAATTACCTTAATGTTATGTGGGTTTTAACCACACGTCCGGTTAGAACGCATAATTCAGTGGTATTGTTCATTAAAACAATCTCCGACATTGGCCGTGTCGAATAAAAATACATAAAAATCAAATTATTGAAAAATGAGAACAACGGACATGATATAAAACATTAACAATATATATTTATTAACAAAAGGAAATTAAAATAATAATAAAAGAACATATTTAATTAATTCAATTAACACTCTTACTAAATCATAATTATTCTCCAATGACATACGTGTTTGACATTTCCTAAATCATGAATATTTAAAGTATATATATTTAATCCCCTTCATTTAAGTTTCCAAGTAAATTCATTCTAATTATTTTACTCAAGTGTAAATTGAATAAGATGTCGAGAGAGTGCGGGATTATCTAAATTAATGTCACACAGACAGAGTATAAGAGACATGCATTCCGTACCTTTGATACATCGTAGGATCGCCACTGGATGCGGGGCACTTCGGCCGCGGAGGAAACGCCGGTCATCGCTACGTCTTTTGGGAGCACTTTCTCTCCGAAGCACAAAATCAATTCTCTCCGTTCTTTTTGAAAAATCTCACACTCTCTCGAACATCCGAAAAATGTCTCCTCCTACACAATTAAGCCCCAGGTTTATTACTGGTCCCCCCAATTGAAGCCCCTGGTATTTTCATTGGATATTTTGGAAATATGCCCAGCTATTGGGTGCTGTGATGACAGGAGGACGTCGATCACCCCAGAATTAATATCTGGCAGGTGGGCCCGCGTTCCCACGACCCTGGATGCACGTGTCACCGAACCGGACAAGGGTCAGCTCTCCCCAAGAACGCCCTGCTGTACGCCCCTCTGTAACTGGGCCATCGCTGTCCATATTTCCCAGAAACATGGCTTGCTCATCCTTTTGCAGGTGTTCTCTTAGGGAACTGTATATGAATTGAAGGAGAAGTACAGGGACCATCTTTGTAGGTTGCACTCCCTCCATAATTCGCAATGTTCCGTATTTGCCTTGGAACACTTGAATAAAGTCCAATTATAAAATGCATGTCCAGTTTCACTGAAAAGTATGAGAGGTGTCTTCTTGCCAAATTTCGTGCGTCTCAGACAAAAATTAAGACGCATGGAGCATTTTAAAAATGTAAAACCTTTGAAAATTCCGTTTCGAAAAAAATGCATTCAACCTTTCAACCTTTTGCTTACGGGTGGGCGGCAGCGTCAACCCCAAACGAAAAACCTCCCAAAAAGACAGGTATTTGACATACCCTATCCCAAACATCATTTCAAAAACATTTCGCCCACAGAAACGTTGCACCTGCTGCAGCAGGTGCAAGGTTTCTGTCGGCGATTTCCTTGCACACTGTCATAGCGGGTTCCGTGGGCTTCTAAAGTCACAACGGCTACCGGCCAGACACGGCAGACCGAGAGTCTAACTCTCACCAAATTTGTAACCCAGGTTCGAAACACTCCTCCCGTCAATTGGAAGAATTCCAATTGATGACCTGCGAAGGGAAAACCCAACAAATACCAAAGAAATTACCTTTACCTTCAAGATTTCGCCAGAAGCTAAAAACACATAAATCAATACAATTTCCACACAAATAAGAACACATAATTTCGTTTAACTTAAAAGTTTATTTAAATGCCAAATTTTAAGGAGTTATCACAGAAAATACAAATGCTGATTCATATTCAGCTATTAAACCACTGGACCACACTACAACTAAAAATCATCGGCTCTTTGCCGGAACTTTAATAATAATTCTATAGATCAATTAATTACACATAAATTTCATATATTCCAATTTAGCAAAATAAAGGTATGGTCAGAGAGAATGCACACACACGAGGAACGTTAAAGGCTTAAGTATTAACTGTATTTCAAAACAGTATTAATTCCATTTAAATTACTATAGCTTAGATAATGCTTCATTATGAAGAAGGAGACTGCAGGTAAAATATATATAAATTGATGTTGGCAGCAGATCTTAGGGGAGAAGAGTTCTGCAGTGGTCGATGCACAAGTCCAGACAACAGCCCAACGGCTCGTCTAAACATTTAAGTCTTACCTCAAGATATTCTTGGAAGGACTCATGGCAGATAGAGCACAGGCATCCACGGGTAATTTCCCTCGGGGCCAACATAGCCCCGTTCCAGCAGGAACGGTTGAACCGCAGTTTCCGGTATGACACCGGATCAGGTCAGCCAAGGGATCAGCTTCATATTTGCTCCCTCTGGTCCCGGTACTCATCCAAGTAAATTAAGGCATCATCTCCAACGTTCACACGGCGGTCGACGGTCGGCGAGGGCAAGGCATCAGCGGATCTCGGCAATGGCGATGGTGGCAGCAGTGGCGAGGTGGCATCTCTCCCGACCCTCACAACACGGTGACTCAACCTGAGGGCTAAGTCCCGCATCGACGTGAGTTCGAAGATGTTTCCAGGGAGAGAGCGCAGAGTTACAATTCACACCGCTTATATACATTCCAAATGGATCCAGGAGCCGTCCAATAGAAAATGACATGGGCTCACATCATCTCCCATCCACCAATCGAAAATTACCTCCAATTCAAAATCATCCACAGTTCCGCCCAACAACGGAAGATTCCAAAGGCACGCGTATTTGCCGCGTGACAACAAGAAGACATCTGTCTCCGCCAGCAAGCCAGACTAACAGGCGTCGTTCCCCGAGTGTGTAAGAATTATATAACGAAATAAAAATGGCCACAGTTCTGCACAGAATCAGATACATTACGATAATAAAATATACAATGACCTGAGGGTTCCAGAACAGATTAATTAAATAAAAGTTTAAAAGTACTGAAATTATGCAATTTACAAAGGAGTGACGAATTCCGTCACGACAGACACCAATGCCCGCAAAGAGGGATGGAACTGTTTGGGATAGGGTATGTCAAATACCTGTCTTTTTGGGAGGTTCTTCGTTTGGGATGGACGCTGTCTCACCCGTAAGCAAATGTTAAATGTGCAAAATAATGTTATATATTAAAACTTTTTTTGGTCGATTTTTACTCATTTCAACGTCCACCGTCCCCTTAACAACTCAAAATTAAAAGCCATGCCTCATTCTAATGCCCCCAGAATACGTTCCCGCGCAGCGGAAATGAAATGGCAGGGCAAGCAGGCACGTGTTTTTGATTTCATAGTTATTTCGTTTTAAATAGTGACTGATAGATACGGCCACCACAAGAAAAGAAAACAATGCCACGTACTCCAAGGGAAGTAAAAATTAGCGAACATGCTATCTTGCTTGCTTGCTTATCGTACGAGTGAAGCATTTCTTTGCATAATACCTATAAATATGAAATGCATGTATATTCAAAGTGTGGCGACTAGAAAAATAGAAAATCTTGGATTTAAACTTAAAGAGTGGCCTTGAATTTAAAATTTCACATTTCGGATGTGATAATCCGCCTATTATTCGTGTGTTGCCCGGTGTTATCGGAAATTCAAATTGATTAATAGACATACATTTACTTTCAGCACAATGAAGAGACATTATTGGTCAAATCAAAATATATTAACATATCATTTCTGTTAACATCGCTCAAGATTAAATCCACCATCAAAATTCTGTATTTTACAAATCATCAGCTTAAAACATTATTGTTACAGATTATTTTTTCTTAACCCCTTCAAGCCCAGAATGTTCTGCAACGACGCGCTCCCACCAGCCCGCGCTCTTCGCAGACGAGATGTTTCCCCCGGCCCGGAGAGTTTTTGATGTTAAGCCTAATTCAGCAAATAAATCGTAAAAATTCAATCAAATTAAAAATTTTAATTCAAAACGTGGAAAATAAGAATATTATGATGGTAGCTTAATTACATATCAATAACATTTATAAAATATTAAAAAAATATGAATAAAATACTTTTAACTTTTTAAATAAAAATAATAACACAAATACTCTAACTACAAAAGAATAGAAGTACGAATATAGAACTATACACAAATATAAAAATATATACTAAATGCAATGCTTTCAACACTATAGGAAATTTAAAACTTAAAAACCAGGTTATTTTAAAAGTTTTGCAGAGTATGATACTTCTCAAAGCACTCTTCTACGCATAGCCCGACTCCACAAATTTTGCATTCATAATACGTTCTCTGAAACCGGCGTTCTTTCACACGCGTTCTTGTGCATACAACACATCGCTTTCGTGATTTTACACCTTTATCATTTATGTACAAACTAGGAAAATGCCTACCTGTCAATCTGAGAGGATTAGGCACGGGAGATTTTGAAGATAACTTTGTCATTTTGGGTTCAATATATTTTTCAACTATTTGATATATTACGCGCGACTTGAATTTTAAATTTGATAACTTTTTTCCTGTTGATTTCATAAATAAAACATTGGCATTATATAAAGCCATATCCATGAATCCGAAAAATAATTTTCGATACCATTTTACGGTTTTTCTAAAGGCAGGATAATGATACATTACAGAATCTCCCGTGTCTACTCCTCCCATATATTTGTTGTATTCAACAACACAATGCGGTTTTAGAATTTCTTCTTTTGTTTGCCTATCTTTTTTTCCTGTAGGCACTTTCTGGTTATTGTGAATTGACGTTATAATAACAACATCTTTTTTTTTGTCTTTAAATCCAAATACATTTACAGAATTCTTTTGAAATGCCAAGAATTTATCTTTTTGAAATTTTCGGGGCAAGCTTTTAGGCATTCCCGAACGATTTTTTGAAACAGTTCCACAAATGTTTGTTTTCACGGAGTTCAAGTAAAATGCCAAATTTGGAGAAGCAAAAAATCTGTCTAAATACAGGTTGTACCCTTTATTCTCAAGAGTTGAGAGCAAAGTCTTCACAACTCTTTCTCCGTAAAGGCCGCTTGTATTGATGAGTTCGGTGTCCTTTCCTGTGTAGATGAGGAAATTCCAAATATAACCCGTTTGGGACTCGCAAAGTTTGTAAATTTTTATCCCATACCGCGCACGTTTGGATGGGATATACTGACGAAAGCCAATGCGGCCCTTCCATCCAAACAAACTTTCATCTATACATATTTCCCTATCAGGTGTGTATAATTCCTTGAAGTTTTTTGAGAGGATTTCGAGAACAGGTTGGATTTTATATAACCTGGGACCACTGCTATCTGATGTGAAATGCAAAAATCGCAGTACATCGCAAAAGCGATTTCTTGACATTGCCGAATTGAAAAACGGCGTTGCAAACATCGTATCAGTTGTAAAATACATATGGATTGTAGGTTTTTTTATAATGCTCATCAGCATCACTAACGCCAGAAAAACCCTTATTTCCTTGTCCGTTACCGGTACAAAATTCGATGGAGCATCTGACGGGCCTGGATCACTGATATTTGCCGTAAAAAATGCACTTGCAAATTCATTAGTCTCTCTTGTAATTAATTCGATGAGTTCCTCGTTAAAAAATAAACTGAAAAAGTCCAATTCCTTTTCAGGAAGCTCTTCAGGCTCTAAATTCAACCCACTCTTAGATAAAAATGTCAAAAGAGGAAGATCTTTCATATCTTGACTCCATCCGTCATTAGATGCTCTAATTGCATCACTAATAACACTATCATCGTCATCATCATCTTCACACACATCTGATTCTTCACTCACATAAATATCTGTTTCACTATCACTCGAATCACTCTCCTCATTCATCATACGCGCAATTTCACTTTCCGTAAGATATTTCACTCTTTTCGCCATGGCTGCATAAACGAAACTAATAAAAAATAAACCCTCATGCACCCTCTGTACCACCGATAAACAAAAAAACCAACCCATTCTCTATCCCCCTATTCGTCCTAAAATCCAGTGTCACAATAAAAAACAAAAACATTAAACTCCCCACAAAACACGCCTTTGAGATCAGCTCTTTAACTTTACTGCTACTCCACAAAGCAATCACGTGTGTTTGTTTATGTTAACTCCTGAGTCATTCCCAGCTGTAGGAATTCCGATAACAGAAACACAGGCTGAAAGTTCAGACCTCATATGACCTCCACAATTCAAAATTACGGTATAGTATTGCCATCTAGTGTCATTAAAAAATTCTAAAAAAACGTTCCAAAGTTTGGTTCCTTATACGGAACGATGGGCAGAAACAAGCGTTCGCAACGAGTTCCCAATACGGAACGATGGGCCGGTGAGAGCATAATTTTCCCGTACCGTATAGGGTACGATGGGCGCGAAGGGGTTAAAGACGGAGTTATAATACAGTAGAAGCATTTTTACTGACTTATAGTCAGACTTGCTAATTTCTCAAACATTCATAAAAAATGTTACCTTGTTCTCGTGAGCACTTCACAAATGACTCTCATCTATATTTTTCTATATCACTTCACATCTTCTAGAGCACTTCACAGACAGTGACTGACTGCATTCACATTTTCAAAAGTGACTTTACTTTTGAGCAATCGAACTTACTGACTTTAGATTTTTCAATTGAACTCCACAGTCGGATGGAGGAGTTAAAGATAAAGTAACACATCATCACATCGTCACGTCAACGCCAAAATTGAAGTGTTAGAAAATTAAATTTTTCAATTTTGTTGCACGGATCACTCTGTGAGTTCCCCTGCTTCCATTGGTTCTCCGTGATCTGATTTCCCATTGGCTCCAGTTATCTGGGTGAAACTTAGGCCGTGTTTCATTGGAGAATCTCCTATAGCCCCTCGGCTTTTCTTGAATCTGTAAAATTCACGTGCCATGCATCATTCATTTTCTTGACATAAATGACTATCCACCCCATAATAAATAAAAAATGGCGTTTTAGTGTCTGCGGCGGATTATCCAAAAAATTATCCTTACCACTCACTGTAAAGTATTTATGTGTTCCTATGTCTTCACCTAAAGAAGGGACACAACTCAATATATTCTAGAACTCATCAATTATGCCACTCATGACCAAGGAAAGAGCAGAGACAGGAGTCTAAAATCAAAAACTGATTTATTAATTTAAATAGAAGAAGGACAGGTAGTGGCTGTTTATATATATATTCTGTAGAATTAAAATCTAGAGTATTGCACAGTCCCCATTCAACTTTACTTGGACACAACTAATCTTACTGATCTTATTGTGCTTGCTAATATGCTAAACTCGCGGTCCGTCGTATGCACTTAATATATACAGAACTTTAACTTTATCAGCTCCAACTATTGTCGACGTTTGGTATGACGGCTAGAGCATCACTTCTCTCTTTCTCTCTCAATACTGAGCTGTTTGTTCTCAGGAGGATGCTTTTTTGGACATATATCGTCTGGATTTGAGTGCACGATTTCTTTTTTCAGGTCAAACTCCGATCCATGAATTGTTAATTCTTCGCTTTCTAAAACCGATTCGAAGGCTTTATCCTGCCGTTGGTTGGTCTACTGTGCCTGATTGGTCTACTTAACCGGAACTAATAAAAAAAATTGTTAGTGCAAATCAACTCAAATATTCAAACATCAAACTGATGGAAATTATAACTATTGGTTGTCTATACCTGACACGACTGCCGATAAAAAATGTTGCTCTCGTGCACATAAACAAATCCCAGCGATATATATTAGCAGAAGTGAAATGCCTGACAAACAATTTGAAATAAGATGGCACAAGAACGTTTGGGTCAGTTTTCTGTAAATAATTCTAATTTTAATTTATGATTATGTTTCACATTTTCGAGCGCTTTGGGCACATTCCATGATTGTTCCTCCCATTAAAATACTGTGACATTCTAGGTCAAAAATTAGCATTTGTAATTGCGATACTTACACACCAGCATCCACATACATACATGGCATACATGTATACATGTAAATCAAATAAACTGTGCGAGAGAGACATTTGTATGCTACAAAATAAGTCTCTCAATCTCGTGTGGCCCGCACGAGATAAAAATGCAAAATACGAAAGACAAAAATCTAGAAGTCATTATATAAAAAGTTTTCTCTCAAAATTAAGTGACATGCGTTTAGAAAAGGGTAGAACTGAAAATGAAATGTGAGATTTAATTTTCTTTGACACGTTGTAGAATTTCACGTCTGAAAATATTTTTCCGATGGCAACGGTGACAGAAAAATGTTTCAGCATATCACAAAGTAATATATTTTAAAGATATAAAGCATTTCCACGATTTAGTGCCATATTGAGAAAAATAGTTTATCTACCACTTGAAATGCTAGATAAAACTAAGTTGAGCAGGTGATTAAAAAACCTTATATGGGCAGCTCATGACTTTCGCTACAGACTCAAATTCATTTTCTCTCTCTTTCTTTCTTTTACAATTCATTACATAGAGCTTAATTGCACAGGCAATTAAACTCAATTTCATTTTTTTTTTTGTAAGTCGCGTTTAAAATCAATTGGGTTCCACTATTGACGGATCGTAAAAATTATACGAAATTACATTCAAAACGCTTCATTGATTGGACTCACATACGCACTATCTCTCTCTCTCACACACACACACACACAGACAGACACTAGACAATACGAGTTGAGACATTACCTAAAAACGTTAGATTTGAGTTCAGGGATGCTTGAAACGTGTTTCTCCGACGAAAACTCGAATTCGAATTTTCGACCACGTCAAAACTCTTTCCCTATGCACTAATTTGTGTATAGGGAAATTAATAAATAGTTCGCAAAATAAAATGCGCAAATGCACATGAAACCGCAGACGATTGTTTCAAAAGCAAATTGTGGGTTTGCTTCTTCAGTAGCGAGCAAGCCAAGAGTTTCACACCAAATGCGTTTACTATATAACAATGTTTAACATTGATAGTTCCATCTAGTGAGAGAAAGGATGGGGTATGAAAGAATATCGAAGAATATGCAAATGAAATCTTTAACGGAAATGTCAGAAAATAGATATAAAGTAGGCGAGGATAGGATAAGGAGAGAAAAAAAGAAATTAAATATGGTCAACCCATAACTAAAAGAATTATGATGTCATGTACAAATTATTACCACATTTTATAGGAAAACATATCATAAAAACAGTCATAAAAACAGTCATAAACATTATAATAATTTGGTTAATGATAATATATATCTTCTAAAATGGTTATGTTTAATTTGCTCTTTTTTTTATCTTATCTCGCCCTTTTTTGAGTCCATTTTTTGGTTCAATAGTTCATTTTACTGATTTTACTATTTTCCTTTTATTTCCTCTCACTAGGTGTTGCAACCACTACAGCTTTAAGCTGTCGCTTGCCTGAAGTAAGCACATTTGAAGTGAAAATCTTAGCTTATTCGCATTGAAGAAGGAAACCAATAATGTGTTTTTGAAACAATCTTCTTTTTACTTATTTATACATAAAGCGTATAGAGTTTCGTATGTTGAAGCACGCGAGACTGGAACCATAAATTTAATTATACCTCATTCATAAATATTACTCAAAATGTTCAAATGCGACAATGCTCGAGCATTATCTACCACTTTCAAATAATTACGAAATTCCATATGTAATTTTGCAATCAAAAAAAATAATAAATTGGTTAAAAAATTCTCCACTTCGACATATAGTAAATACTATGTAGGGTCTATGTGCTATTTATTGTATATTTCAATAGCTATATTATATAAACAAAACGCTAATTTGACCATTAAAATTGTTATTCAATTTCTTTATTATCACGTGATATTCATACCATGCCTGCTTTTAAATCCCTAGACAATTCTCTCATTTACCCATCCTAATAATTATGTGGACACTTAAATAGAACACATATTATACAGACCATTTTCTATCCATTAATAAATAATTAGCTTTTATCCGTTGAAGCATTTGAAGAGCGATTAACTGCAATTAACCTGAGGCTCTTCACAGTAGTAGTCGTTTTCTGGGGCTGGCATGATAAGGGACATTATAGGACCATGAATAGAATGAGGTGTACTGTGGGCAGCTTAGAACCACAGAGTACATTTAACCTTCGAATTTAACCTTTCGAAGACATGTGTTTGGTTTTGATAACAGAGCAGAGACGATCATTCAAAATTTATTATTTCGCATAGAAAAGCATATGCTATGTCAGAAAAAAATCTGATGTGGGCAAGACATGGCTTTTCTTATATAATGTAATGAATTTACTACTTTTACAGTAAAAAAATAGGTTTTTCTTATAGTAGATACTTATATTCTTTCCAAGATATTGAATTTTCGACAATTATAGTCGTCATTTTCATTGATTTAGCGTCATTTTTATCCATTTGGCTAAATTTTCGTTAATTTGGCAACATTTCGAAAAGTCGCCAAGTTGGCGACATTCCGCCACATTCGTCGCCACAACCTCGCCAAGCGTTAGGGATGGAGAAATAAGTTATTCTTATAGCAGATAAATGACTATTGGCTTTCAAATACAAATGTGTTACTCAAAGTATCTTCTCTCATGAATGGAACGAGCTAGGTCCACGAGAATGATGTCACCCAATTTATCGCATGGTATTACATATGAAAAGTGAACATGTTTCTCAATAGGAAATATATATTTTTTTATTTTATATGACTTTTGATATTTTTTTCTAAAAATGTGCAATATCTCGAGAACGGTTCATGCTAGCGTTCTAAAGTTTATGTCAATCGTTTTCTTGGGGAAAATGACATAAGACATGTCTATTTGCGTAACTTTATTAATGGTTTTGATTTTTGGATGATTTTTTCAAAATTTCACTCGAAAATTTAGGGGGTTCTGAACATTCGATTACGTTTAAAATCAATAAGCTTCCAGTATTTACAGATTGTGATTTCTGTACCAAATTTCATTCAAATCGCTCCATTCTTTCATGAGATATCGTCTTCACAGACTCACTGACACACACACACATACACAGACTTCACTTCAAAAATGTTTGATTCATGATCAGGGATGCTTGAAACGTGCTCTCCCGTCGAAAACTCGAATTCGAATTTTCGATCCCGTCACAATATTTTCCTTATACATTATGCATATAAGGAAAGTAAAAATGAATTAAGTACCTAAAAAAATTGACATTTCTTCTAATAGATTTATTAAATTTCAGCCATTATAACTAAATGAACTGTTACAAATTTGATGTACTGTAATTAAATATACATAATTTATTCCCAACATGGGTCCCGAACCGACTTCTGACACCAATTTGTTACGACGTATCCTTTGGAATTGTGGGTGTACGCTCAAGATACAAGAATGAGTGCAAATTTCGGGATAACTAACACGTTTATTTACAAGCACGGAGTAAACGGGAAAAATATTCAGCAAATAGCTAGATAACTGTCTCACACGATCACTAAACAGCTGCTAGGTACACTAAAGCAGCAATTAAATGATCCATAAATTTTACAAAGCAGCCGATAATATTTTCAAAACACTGACGTATGCCACAATTTAATGTAGCTCGTATCACGTTAACTGCTCTCCGACTGAGTTATGACACCTTTTATGTACTCGATATAGAAACTGTTAGAAGTCTCTAGAATATTCGTTATTTCGGAGTGACTTTCGAATCTTCGAAATGTCGCCAAATTGGCGATAAATTATCAATTCTGATAACCCGTTCCGAACTTCAGCATATACCGACCATAGATTTACGTCATGGGAAAGGTTGTCTGTACGACTGTTTCTCTGTCTTGTTTTTAATAGAGACTCCAGTTACATTTTACAAGTTTGTAACAGTACTCAATTCATCACTTAACTTTAAATCATCTGTATGAAATTATCAGATTATTTTATTACTTACCTATAATACATATTAATATATAGGGTTCCTAGTAAAGTCCTTATAAGCACCAATAAATTTATAAGGAAAGGTCATTCATTGTACGCGTTAGGTCTAACCATAGTAAAGTGACCATGCCTGATCGAATAATACTGATTACAGCGCCTCTAGTGGATAATTTAAGACGTTATTATGACGAACTGGGCAACGAACAGCCAGTTACGAAGTTCTAGAGAATTGTTTACTGCAATGCTTTTCAAACTTGTTCAGTCGTGGAACCTTTTCGAAATAGATTTTAATGGCGAAACCCCAAAATGAAATGAACCATTGCTGTCCAAATTATGCATTCTAATGTTATTCGTTTTTTAAATTTTAAGAAAATTTACACGAAACTATCACGTCACTGGACCCCTGGAATACTTTCGTAGAACCCCCAAGGGTTTCGCGGAACACGCCTTGAAATCGCTCTTCCAATGAGTGGAACTCAGCACTGGGATTAAACAAAACGCGGATACGGAAGCAACATCTCACAATACTCATCAATGAGTAGCACAGCATCAGGAACAGTGAAGTTCATTTGACAACATTGTAGCGCAGCTGCGCGTCTAGTAACAGATTACTTTTAACCGGTATTTATTGTCTTTCTTGTATGAATTCCGTTCGTTCCTGGTTTCTATTTTTAGCAACTAGACAATAATCTATAACACCGTAATATGCTTTCTTCATCTGCTTTCACAAAATAAGTGTTTGCATTTAATTAAAGCTCCTGATTTTCAAGATGTTCGTTCGTTACTAATTCCCCCGTGGTGAAGGAGCGCCTACGCACCACGTCCACAAGACCCCCCCAGGGTATCCCATGGCGAAGGAGAGGAGATTTGCAGCTTCACTTTTATAGAGACTCCCCGAAGGGCGGAAGTCTGACTTGGCCTCGACATGACAACATCCATGCCCGCTGGCGGGATTCGAACCCGTAACCCGGCAATCCAGCGATCAGACGGAAAAGCATGCCCCTGACCGCTCGACCACCAGATCGGCATTTTCAAGATGTAACAGTTATAATTGCCAACTACAATTATGCCAAATCTTCTAAATAGTAGAGAGACTTCATGTATTGGAGTGGTTTGATATATTTTTAATTGAAATTAAAAATTATGAAGGACAACTTGAACATGTTTGGATTTCAATGAAATAGCATTCAGTTTTGTTCTACATTGAAAGCAAAATAGAGAAATACAAATTTAAAAATTTAAATTTTTTAAATTTTAATTCCTTTACAAATACTAATTACTATCTTCATGTGAAGATCTTACATATTCAACATGATTTTTTTAACTGTTATCGGAGATATATGGCTATATTCAGGTTCATACACGAATCTTAACTTATGTTTTGTATTTAAGAAAAATGTGCTGAGATAATTTATAAATATACATTGGAAAATAAATGAATTTTAACAGAATCAAACCTTCCTAAACTTTTCGCCAGAGTAAATAGTATTGGCCGCTCTAAAATGATGCTTTTATAAACATTCTAGTAATAAATCTCTTAAGAATGGAACTAAGCTCAACATCTAAGGAACAATGAGAGAATTACTGCTTTTTGCACAAACACCACGTTCAATTTAGAATATTTTTGAAGACCATCTGCGCATTGACTTATTGTTAAAAATCAAATTTCAATAAAATCGAATATGCCGTTCTAAAGTGGCTCTTTAGAACGGCAAACATTTGAATTGGCAAACATTTTGACATTGAAATCCCTCAATACGGGAGCTACGTCACATCATTTCAATTAAATCTGTAAAGAAAAATTAATTTAAAAAAATTCGCAAACCAAATAAACTTTTCTACTTATTTACAACCTTTTCGTAAAGTTTGATGGCTATATTAAACAGGTTGTTTATGATCGTGTCACTTATATACTAACACCATGTACAGTCTCTTTTACAAGAAATGGCTAGTAAATACCAATAGCTATAGCATTAGCAATAGCACTATTAGCTATAGCACTCGTAAGTAAATACCATTAGCTATGGCATATATGTGGTACTATACTTACAAATAGAACCCCTCTGCATGTATCTAGGGTCGAAAACCCAGACCATCCGACTCGTCCGAGGACTAAGAGCAACCATTTGAATGGTCGCCATGTATCTAGGGTGTAATTAGTTTATTCAATACTTCAATACACTCTTACAATTTCAACACACACACACCAACTTCACAACATCCATATTTTATCAGAACGCACCACAATGACGCCCACTTTCAACTCAACAACTGCGTATACAAGAATGACAAATATAAGGGGTTACCTTGCGTTATGAAACCTTCATTGGCGAAAATCATTAAGCTTGGCACAAACGATAAATTTTAAAATATATCCGAATGAAATTTCCACTCCCACATATATGCTATCGATATCCCTCGATCGAAAGGAATTACTTACTTTGGATAAAGCAGTGGTTGATATGTATCCCAAAGAAGTTGGCCTTGGCATTGTGTACGCTTGTGCAGTCAGAACACTGAAGTGACTAATCTTATGCCCTGCTTTCAATTTCGATACCTGTCATAAAATTGATCCTAAATGAAGTTAGTTTGAAGAAATAAGAACTACGCCGCCTTGAAAGCCTGCAATAACATTATAGTTGAATATCCCTTTGATGTAATACTATGAGTATTTTACTACTTTCATGAAATAAACGTCCCTGTTAATAAAACAAGAAAGATCAATCATGCATAAAGCATTGATAATAAAACACTTTCCAGCTGCAATGCAATTTTATGTAAACATCTCTAAAATGCGATACATTCAGCTATAATATTTTTTAAATTATCACTATACAACATTAATTTATTATATTTAGAAACATAAAATTTCATCGAAAAGTGTACTTTTTTCAAATGACGTCATTGAAATATAAATCGCTTGGCTCTCTATATGTAAAAGCTGTAAATATTTCTTTCATACATTTTTATTCCATTCCTTTCACTCATTACAATACTCAATACTACAATAATCTATTTTACTTAAAAACTTAAAACCATGGAGGTTAAAGTAATTTAACTCTATGCTTAAAACTTCATCGAAAGAGTCTACTATAAAATCGTTTGCTTCTCCATGTAAAATCAATTAATGTTTCATTCATATCAACAATATTGCAGATTCCAAAGCTACATAATTTTGCATTGAAGAAATACAGCAATTCTTATACAACTCATTCTCCATCTTGATGTGTTTACATTCCCCATAAGTGGAAATTACGCTTCGTTGTAAAAATAATCAAAGTTTAATGATCATTTATTCTCAAATATATTACAATTGCGTTGTTTCATAATATATATGCACAAAAATTAAGCAAAAATAAAGCGATTTTAGGACGGATACAACACTAAATATAAATTAAAAAGTACTTTTAAAACACGATTTTGACAGAAGATGGATGGCTTTGATCATTTAAACTCAAATATATTGTAATTACGTTATTTCAGAATATAGATGCACAGAAATTAAGCAAAATAAAGCGGTTTTACGACGGATACAACACTAATTGTAAATTAAAAAGAACTTTAAAAATCACGATTTTTAAACAAGATGGATGCCATATTTTATTTTGAAGTGGGTCATGTGATCTCTTCATATAATGGTCACGTGATTCCTATAAAGAATGCAATTCATATTATATGGGTGTAATTATTATTTGAATTTTTATTTAAAGAACTACCGAATATATTTCGCTGAATTTTTTTCATATTTTTTATGGGATAATTTGAATATTTCCTAAAACTTTCTAAGCGATTTGGTAATTTTAAATCCGCTTAATAAATGTTTGAAAAATTAGACCTCGTAGGGTTCAATGTATTTCATTTTATCAACCCGGATTGAGTCCTAAACTAATTGGGTGATATTATTCATTTATATTCCCATAGGTCCTACAGACGGTCTGAACAGCATAATAAAATTTCATTTTCGTAAAGTCATTTCTACGGCAGTTATCGTGCAAGCGGACAGACAGACAGAATGAACAAAATCATAAACACTTTTCAATTATGTTGTAAAGTGTTAAAAATGTAAATAGATGCTTTGTTCCGATTCAGTTTCGCGTCGCGAGTGACAGCCTAGTAATAAATATAATATCCTATATTTCGAAAAATTAATGTAGTGCACGAAGCATTAACGTGGATAATACAAGTATAACACTGGTATGTACAATGAAAATATTCTAATACATAAACATACATTAAACAGTTTCCAAAGTATTTTCATTAATTTTTCCTATACAAACAATTCTTCCTTAAATTTTCACACTGCATTACTTTCCATTGTACCGTAATTTAAATTCCTCCGCATGGTATCCTTTTGCGGGACAATCTATAATACATGAAATCTGGTAGAAATTGCTTAAATATTCAATCAGATTATAACCCAAAATGCTATAGAAGGAGATTCTCAGTAATAAGGCCTCCAGTTTATATATTCAAAGTTACCAGTTGTAATGTTGCCAGAGATAATAAATGAATTGTGCTAATAATTTCTGATAAACCCTGGCATTTGAGCTACATTTCTCTGAACCTCAAGAAATTTGTGGGGTGTCTTTGAGACTTCATAAAGTTGACATAAAAAATAAAGTTGACATAAAAGTTGATATAAATTTTAATTTTTCGGATTAAAAGCATTGGAGTATAAACGCTTTATTTCACAATTCAGGTCATAAAAATACAAGATAATAAGTCTTTAATGCTTTAGAGAGCATCAAACGCCCTTCATCAAAAAACTGCAAGGAGAGCACCATTTTATAGGAATTTATACAAAAACAATTACGAAAATATATTTGAATATAACAGGTAGCCAAGAGACAAAATCTGATCCAATAAAAATTGCATAAATTCCACTCAATAAAAGAAGATGTTTGTATTTCAATGTGTGTATTTGTGTGTCGGTTTTAGTAGAAAATCTGAGCTTCGGACAGCTGCAAAATTGGTAGTGGGTTAGGTTAGTTGAACTCCCGGTACGACAGCTCTCTGCGAGATTCTTTTAAAATCGAAATTAAGTTTTATTTTTTCTATATTAAAGCACGATTTTGAGCGATGTTCACACAAATCTGTTCTTCAACGATCGAAAATATTATTACAGAGTTTACATCTCGACATCATCTGAAACATCAAAGAACGGGTTTTCTAACGATGTCTGAACCGAATCCATATTTATTATTCCCTCATATTTATATATTTATTTTTAAATACATTGAAATATGCACAGTGTTTCTTTTATTTTTTTATTTCGCCATAAAAAAGGAGATAAACGCAATTCTATAATGTAGCAAGCAAAAATATGGGTGTATATCTTTGCATTCTAACAACAAAAAATAATAATTTCTCTAATACCTGATTTTCTGTTAATTTTTACTCAAATGCACAAAAATCGAAAATTTCGACCCCGTTCTTTCTTCGGATAGATGGGCGTTGTAATGATTGAAATTTAACATTTATACGCAACCACACAGCATTGAAATTATAGAATTTTTATTGAAGGGAGGGGGGATGAATCTGGCAGAAATCTAGATGAAACAATAACACAAAACTCCCTGTCAGGCAAAACCTTTATTTCAAATAACAGTGTCACATCCCACTTGGACAATTTTTTGCAAAAAATGATTAGAAGTTATTTGAAAGTCATGCCATGAAATTGCATGAACGATGGCAAATGGCTATTGAACAAAATGATCAAAACATTACTGATAAAAGTTATTTCTTTGTATAAAATTATTTTTTTATTTTAATGAAAATAAAACCGAAAGTAGTACAACCTAATATAATTTAATATTCTACTTGTAAAGTACTATTCTGCTTCAAACCAAGATCGTGACTCTTGTATGAACCATTGCAATTTACTTTCAATCACCTAATGACTAGAGTTCGATGCAGGAATCACGACATTTAGCAAATAAACAACTTTATTTACAGCAGCTAGCTTTGCTGGGAACTCAAACTCATTATATATATATATATATATATATATATATATATATATATATATAAATTATTTACAACGCTATCATTTCAAATTCTACCCGAGACATACTAATCTACAATGAAATTCAAACCTAACTTATTACTAAACTGACCTTCAATCCGAACCTATGAGGATCAAACTGTGGCACAATATATATACTCACAAGATTGCAGGCTATAACTCTCGATACTACCTTCCATGGACGATCAGAACACAGCCACACAGAATGGCAGATACGTAATTCTAAAGTCTGCCCTTCTTATATAGATCTGGCCAATCATGAGTATGCAATTCTTCGGAATGCTAGTTGAGAAGTTTAGGACATAAATTAAAATCAGGAAAAAGTATAATTGCAATAAAATGATAATAAATAATAGAATCCTCACATGCTCTTATTTCAGATATAGTATTTAGAGCGTAATGTTTTAACGGATTTGATGATTTTTTTTCACTATAATTCTATAGTTAATACTCATTTATAAAAACATATTAATTTTTAGAATAAATTGATAAGGGATTTATTTGACAACTATGAGTTTATTTTTAAAGATCTCTATATTACACAAAATCTGACCTCTAAAATAAAAGGGAAATATCCTCATATGGAACATCGTAGATTTACTATAAATCTTCGGTTATTCTTCAAGAAAATGCGATGAAATAACTTTCTCAAATCTTTGAAAAAAGAAATAGAATAAATGCGTATATAGCTGGTAATGGCAATGGAGGAAAAGGAAATGAGTTTCTAGCAATTGGTTTAGTAACTCGAAAATACAAAGCAATATCTGTATCAATACAAAGACATATTGGAAGAAAAAAGAATTTACGGTAAAATGAAATCTTTAAGTTTGTAGAAATTTATATTCTCGATAAATAAAGAATGTGATGTGTGTAGCACATGATTTTCCCTGCAGACTCAATTAATTTTCTCTTTATTTCTTTAAAAATTCATTAAATTGAGTTCAATTGCACAAAATAACACTGAATTAATTTAATTCACTTTTTGTTTTTATTTGGTAGCTGGAAATTTTTTCAAAATGCAAATAAAATTCAACTATCTCGAGAACGGTTAGTCCTAGAGTAATGTTTTATTCCTTTCCTCGCAAAATATAGAACATGCATTTAATTGATACATTTGAGCACATGCAGTCTTTTATTTTAGATTTTGACGATTTTTGCGGGCCATTTCGAAAAGTAAGGTTCTACTTTTCCGAATCACACCAAAATCTAATCAGCGCCAAGGTATCCCACACGTGACTTGTCTACCATATTTTATGAAATTTAGCCAATAAGTTTGTAGCTAGAGTGGAAACATCGATTTTTTCAGGCCATTTAGCATAGAAATGCGGGTTGTTTCATACCGAACCGTACCAAAATCTAATCAGCATCAGGGCCACCCACAAATGACTTACATACCAAATTTTATGAAATTCAGTTAGTTTTTCAGTTAGAGTGGATACACACATTTCACAGACAGACAGACACACACACACAAACGTCCCTCTAAAAATGTTTTTTTCGTATTCTAGAGGTGTCAAAACGTGTAGATTCGTCGAAAACTCGAGTTGCGAGTTTCGACATGATTCCAATACTTTCACTATACATCATTACGTATTGCAGGGAAAGTAAAAATCAGATGTGAGCAGCACATGACTTTCCCTGCAGACTCAAATTCATCGTTTCTTTATTTCATTAATAATTCATTAAATTTAGTTTTTAATTGTACTAAATAACACACATAAATAGTGGACACAAAATCGGCATAGAAAAAATGCGAAAGAACTAAAATATCTCGAGAACAGCTTGCACAACGGCTTAATTGCACAAAATAACGCCAACAAATATCTAAAATGACATTGAATTGGCACTTTGAATTCAATTTTCGTTCTCAGTTGGTAACTGGACGTTTTTTCAACTATGGCGCAGCGTAAATGCGAAAAAACTAAATATCTCGAGAACGGCAAGCCCCAGTATAATGGGGTTAGTCTTATTCTTTTCAATGTTAAAAAAATATGTATAAAACAAGCATTTAATTCATATATTTGAGCAAACATAGTATTTTATTTTAAGTTTTGAGGATTTTTGCGAGCCATTTCGCAAAAAAGGCAGGTTATTTTCTTCCGAATCGTACCAAAATGTAATCAGCACCAGGATGACTCACAAGTGACTTATATGCCAAATTTTGTAAAATTTGATGAATTAGTTTTTCAACTAGAGTAGATATAGGTAATTTTTGCGGGTCATTTCGCAAAAAAAGGAGGGTTCTTTTATTCCGAAATCAGTACTAGGGTCACTCCCAAGCGATTTACCTACCAAATTTTATGAAATTTGGTCCATAAATTTTTGAATTAGAGTGGATACACGGAGAGACAGACACACACACACAGACGTCACGCTTAAAAAAAGTATTTTCGAATTCTAGAGGTCTCGAAACGTGGAGATCCGTCGAAAACTCGAAATGTGATTTTCGGTATGATTCCAATACTTCCCTATACATTGCCATGTATTGCAGGGTAAGTAAAAATCTGATGTGGGCAGCACATGACTTTTTCGGCAGACTTATATCCACGTTCTCTTTATTTTAATTAAATTTAATTCACTTTTAATTCAATTTTCGTTTTCATTTGGTAACTGAACTTATTTTCAAAGGTGGCGTAGAGAAAATACGAAAAAACTAAATTATTTCGAGAACGGCTAGTCCTACTGTAAAAGGGTTGGTCGTATATACAGGATTGGTCGTCTTGGATATATTTGAGCATACGTAGTTTTTTATTTTAGATTTTGACGATTTTTGCGGGCCATTTTGTAAAAAAAGGCAGGTTATTTTTTTCCGAATCGTGCCAAAATCTAATCAGCATCAGAGTATCCCACAAGTAACTTATCTACCAAATTTTGTGAAATTTGGTCAATTAGTATTTTAGCTAGAGTGAATAACTGAAATTTTTTCGGGCCATTTTGCAAAAAAAGGCGGGTTCTGCTTTTACGAATCCTACCAAAAACTAATCAGCACCAGGGTCTCATACAAGTGACTTACCTACCAAATTTTATGAAATTCGGTCAATTAGAGTGGATACATATATGCATATAGTTAGAGTGGATACATATATTGCACAGATAGACCGATACACACAGACAGACACACACACAGACACACAGACAGACACACAGATACACACAGAGACACAGACACACAGACGTCATGCTAAAAATAGTTTCTTCGTATTCTAGAGGTCTCGAAAGGTGTAGATCCGTCGAAAACTCGAGTTGTGATTTTCGGTATTATTCCAATACTTTCCCTATACATTACCATGTATTGCAGGGAAAGTTAAAAGTGCATATTCGCAAATGTTATTTTTGTAAAATGTTTAGCAAATGGTATTTTCTATTCAAAAGCTATTGAATCATTGTCTCTTTAGAATATAGATTTTTTTTTATAGAAAAAGTCATATGTTATTCATATAATCAAAATGTTGCATCTTGAACAATTGGATTTTTTTCGGAACGTCTTTTTAACACTTTACAACATAGTTGAAAAGTGTTTATGACTTTGTTCATTCTGTCTGTCTGTCTGTCCGATAACTGCCGTAAAAGTGACTTTATCGAAATGAAATTTTAGTATTTTGTTCAGACGATCTGTGGGACCTATGGGAATATAAATGAATAATATCACCCAATTAGTTTTGGATTGAACCCTCGTTGAAAAAATGAAATACATTGATTTTCAAACATTTTTTAAGCGGATTTAAAATTCACAAATTGCTTCAAAAGTTTCAGGAAATATTCATATCTCATAAATTATCTAAAAAAATTTCAGCAAA
Organism: Amaurobius ferox; assembly: GCA_951213105.1. Classification (NCBI taxonomy): domain Eukaryota; kingdom Metazoa; phylum Arthropoda; class Arachnida; order Araneae; family Amaurobiidae; genus Amaurobius; species Amaurobius ferox. Next base: position 40,625,651 of record OX578137.1, on the reverse strand, counting down.
ATATATTGAGTAGTTTTTAAATAAAAATTTAAATAATAATTACATTCTTTATATGAATCACGTGATCATTATATGAAGAGATAACGTGACCCACTTATAAATAAAATATGGCATCCATCTTGTGTTAAAATCGGGATTTTAAAAGTTCTTTTAATTCATATTTAGTGTAATATCCGTCCTAAAACCGTTTTATTTTTACTTAAATTCTGTGCATCTGCATCTTGAAACAACGCAATTACAATATAGTTGAGTTTAAATGATCATCCAAATTTGATTATTTCTACAACGAAGCCTAATTTTCACTTATGGAAAATGTAAACGCCAAAAGATGTAGGATGAGTTGTATAAGAACTGCTGCATTTCTTTATCGAAAAATTATTTAGCCTTGGAGTCTGCAATATATCTGATACGAATGAAACTTTCATTGATTTTGCATAGAGAAGCAGACGATTTTTTCGATGAAGTTTTAAGCACATAGTTAAATTGCTTGTACCTCAATGGTTTTAAGTTTTTAAATAAAATAAATTATTGTAGTATTGTGATGAATGAAAAGAATGGAAAAACGTTTATGAATGAAATACTACTTTTATATAGACAGCCAGGCGATTTATATTTTGATGACGTCACTTGAATAAAGTTCATTTGTTTTCGATGAAGTTTTAAAATATTATAAATTATTGTAGTATTGTGATAATTTTAAAATTATTACCTCTGAATGTATCGCAATTTGGAGATGTTTAATCCAGGCAATTTATATTTCAATGACTTCATTTGAATAAAGTTCATTTTTTTCGATGATGTTTTAAGTTTTCAAATACAATAAATTAATGCAGCATTGTGATAATTTAAAAAATATTATCGAGGAATATATCGCATTTTAGAGATGTTTAAATTAAATTACACAACAGTTGGAAAGTGTTTCATAATCAATGCTTTATGCAAGATTGATCTTTCTTGTTTATATAAATAAGAAATAACTCATAGATAACGTAACTTGTGAAGGGGAAAACTTTTCTTGTTGTCTCAAACTTAACCTTTGTGAAGGAAAACCCTTTTCTTGTGGTCTTTAATTTTAGCTAATCTTAGACAGCTGAACTCTTATCTTTAATCAGATTTTTCGTTATCGCATGCGGATTGTTTTAAATATGCTTATCTTTAACTGTGGATTTTTGTTTTTGATGGATGATTTCTTGGGTGGCTTCTTGATCAAATGACTGTTTCTAGGATAGCTTCTTGACAAAATGACTGTATCTTAAAGAGCTTCTTGAATAAATGATTGTTTTTTGGACGGCTTCTTGATCTAATGACTATTTCTTGGGTAGCTTCTTGACCAAATTACTGTTTGTTTCTTCTATGGCTTCTTGGCTAAATGGCTGTTTCTTAGATGGCTTCTTGACTGTTTCTTAGATGGCTTCTTGACTGTTTCTTGGGTGATTTCTTGTGTATGGAAATCAATAATCTGTTAAAATGTCATAATATACGAGATTATAACCCTCTGACAGGTGCAATGCTTGTCAAAGTATACGGTCATATTCTGTTTCGAATTAAAATGTGAATTGTTGCTGAGAAGCGACAAAGGGTATTTGAGCTGGTTGTACATTAGATTTGTGTATGTAAATATTGTTTATTTTAACAATCCTGAATAGGACAGAAATTCACTAATAATCCTATCATGTAAAATAAATGCCTTCTGTAACACCTTTGTTGTCGATTCTTACTCATTACAGAAGGTTCTACTACTTTGTAGGTAGCTCATTTCGTCTATCGCACATTGTTGTCAAGTCTGTTGTCTAACTTTTTTAATTCTCCACTAGGGGTGCTACAATCACTTTTATTCTGTCATCAAGCATGATTACATTTGTAAAGATAGACCTAACGTGTATTTTTCTGGACTTTTCCTTACAAAGTTGTTAAAAACCTTTCAAGGAACACTGTGTCCGAGTATACATAGGGCTTTATACCCGTGTGATGGTTTGCAAAGCATTTCCCATGGATCTAAATGATAGAATGAAAATTCTGGTCACAGTTGGGCCATGCAACTAGCAGAATGTCTCTTATGGATACTGATATGGTGCTTATCTACCACGTTTGTGACTGTGGGAAGTCTTGTTTTAATGTCTAGGGCTTCAGTAAAACATGTCTCTTAACATTACAAAATAACTTTTTCCATGAAAATATCTCAAGGACATATTTTTAATGTTTGCATGTGTGTGTGTGTACATGTAAAAATTTGCATTGTAGTCTACATATAGATAAAATAATGTTAGGGTTATTGATACTATTACTTTATCTGTTTTATCATCATTGACGCTTAGTTTAACCAACTTTAAGAACATAGTTAACCTACTTTTTAGAAACAGATATAAGATGGGAAGTAAAGTGGCTATATTATTATATTTCCATCTTCAATGAGATGCTATATACCGAAAATGAAGTACGGTTTGAGGTTAAGATTTTTTTTCTGATTGATCTAGAACCACGTAGATACCTTTCATAAAGTTTTACATTCAAAAAAGTTTCACTGACTCTGATATAAGGTAAGTGTGGTTTTTGATGCTGCTTATTGATTTAAATTCAACTTTATAAATTTTATTCCATAATTATAGATAATTCATCTTGTTAGTTGTTAGGGGGAATTGGTGAGAATTCCATAGAAAAAGAATATCAGAGGTATTCGATGTTGTCGAACAATTATCAACAAAAATGGACTGCTCAATTTTATAGGTCATTCCTTTAGAATCGGCTGTTCAAAGTAGCAGAAATTTCTTCTCCCCTTCTTGAAGTAAGAAGGAAAAGCATGACCTTGAGCCACCAATTCCAAAATAATGGACTATAAACTAAAAGTTCCGTCATTTTCTTCATACATCATGTATGAAAGACTTTGAGTTCAGCGTCGGATAGAACACAAAACTATTCCCTCGATCGTTATATTATCCGAAATAAAATCTTTTTTAGGATTACTAATTGACCCAAGCTTTCCTATTCATTGGCTACTGAAAAGCAATACAGAGAAAACAAAACTTGATTCCGTCTCACATATTGAAATTAATAACGGTATTACAAATCTATTAAGTTCAGTTTTCCCCCACAGGGAGCCCGTCTCAAGATAGCGATGTATGGAACTTGGCTTCTTCATAGCCTTGATCCTTCTTTTACCTGTGCAAAAGCAATCTGTGGATTAAATTCTTTAACACCCGACCCATCCACAGATGGGTCGGGTGTTAACGTGCTTTAGGGCTTGAAGTAGGCGCTTCCAGGTGGCGGAGAGGAGCAGGCACTTTATAACCTGTTTCCATATCCATCGGCGACTGGGGTCGATTCTCTGTGGGTTGCATTCACCCTACCCAGTGAATGGTTCCGCTAATCCTTGCTCTCCGAGTCGTGACCTCGCTGGGTGGCGGGTATGACCCATTTTCCTCCCTCCCTTGCAGACGACATAGACCCCCAGATTGCCGCGGAGGGTGGTAGTAATCTATTAAGTTCAGTATATTATACTGGCGATTATTATTATTTAAACTACGACCCATGTCACAGACTTAATGTACAAATTTTTACTTTAATTCAAATTTTTACTTTAATGTGTCCTTGCTTCGTTCCAAATTGCGAGTTAAGCTTTGTTTAGTAACATTAAATTGCGCCCTCAGTTTGCTTTTTATAAGGCACATAATCAATAAAGAACAAAATTCATAAAAAAACTGCATACATCATAATACCGGTTAAGAGTAATATTTAAATTTTTTAAAAGTGATTAGTAGTTTTAAAAATTATTTTTTTCTTGGAGTGGCCGCTTTACTCACACTTCTATATTTAGTCAAGTATGGTGGAGTTCATTCGGAATGACATTGTACTGGACATGCCAATCGGCTATTAGCTAACCATATAGGGTTAGTTGTCAACTCCATATGCGAACTAACTACTAACACTAAATTCCTAGTTGTTAGCGAAATTGCTGTTAGTGGCTATCCCCTCAAAATAATTTCTTTGTGAAGAGTCCCAGAGGATTGGAAATTGTTTGTAGCTAACAGATTTATTATTAAAGCCTTTGATTATATCAGGTTGGATTTGCATTTTGGCTTTCGGAGGAAATTTAATTGGAACACTTCAATGATCGTATATAATATTACAAATGTCCAAGGATAACCCACCTTCCGGACATCTTTGAGCGGCACAAAAACATACTGCAAAATCCACTAGACTGCAAAACTACTAGATCTTAATATTAAGCATGTGTAAAGCAAGTGTAAAATATATTGTTTTCATTCAATGTAAAATGCAAAATTCCCTAATTTAAAAGCACTATATACAGTGATATACATAAAATACGTCAGCTAATCCAAATTCTTATTTTATTTTAAACATTTGAACTGAGCTGACATTCAAAATATACATATACAAACTGAACCTGAAAAAATTGTATACCGTAAACCATACCTGGAAATCCAATTCTACAAATCAAAATGTCAAAATGCGACATTCAACAAATTCTATACTGAGAAATCTGGTACACATATCACGAGAAGCATCTTAAACTTTCACCTACCTGAATTTCTTTTGCTGCGTTCGTTTTTCACGTCCAGTACAATGGCGTCCTTCCGCATGAAAATTTTCCAACGCCGAACTGTTGACAAAATCACACTATACTTTCCGGATCACTACTTTATGGTGAATTCATTCGAATTGGCCTTGTATTTGAAAAACCAAATGGCTACTAGGATAAGGCAAACAGCTAATAACGCAGCAATTTATTAACGAAGGCTGGCTTTAAGAGTCGAGACTACCATGGCATACACAGCTCATCTGACCAGTAGCTTAAATGCACTCATAAGTGGCTAGCATTTGAAAACGTGCAACTTGATGTTCTAAACTTTAAACTGAAGCCATTGCGATTGCAAGACATTAAATCCTTTGCCACAGACATGCGCATTTACTGCATTGATTGGTTAAGCCGCCAAATTTCGTAGTCATGTAGTAAAGGTGGCACTATATAAGATTTAAATTGAAAAATTTGAATTAATTTCTTTAAATATCCCCTATACCAGCTATTTTGTAATTCTATTATAAGGGTTACACTCGAAATATTAGAGTAAAATTTAAACACAGTGAAAATAAATTTGTTACTGATATCATAAATCATCTTGAGTTGTTTTCGAGCAAAATGCAATGAAACTATACCTTTTAAAGTCATTGTAAGAAAAGTGGAATAAAAAGAACTATACATTTTTATGACAGTCAAGGAAAAGGAAATGACTTTCACAATTGGCTTTGGTAGTTTAAAGTATGGAATAACATTTGAACCCATTCACAGACATATTGAGGAAAGATATTTTGCAGTATAGGGTAATATTATTTTCTTTCAATGAATTTGTATTCACCATAAAGTGAAGAATATAACTATAAATGATATTTATATTTTATACCTGCTTGGTTCAAGGTATTTTTACTTTCTTAAATATTTAATTTTAAAATTGCTCTGATCCTTATTTTTAAATATTGATATACACTCACAGACAATGAAAGTTGCGCACCCAGAAGGAAGCATAGACTGGATCTGAAATTTTATTGATGGAAGGATACAGATGAATGATATACATGATCACAAAAACAGCGCAGCAGAACACGTACAAAGGCAGCTGTGGTACACATCCGGTCATCCTCAATAGCGCATCGCACCGCCTCGTGCTGCAATACAAGTAGCAATACGGTCCGTGGTCGAAGAGACACCTGATGTTGTCCTGCGACAGACGAGTTCACACCTGTTGGACGCCGGCCATCCAAATAGTTGCTCACATCTTCGGATGAGTCGGATAGCCTGGATCTTTAGCGTGGCAGCTGACGTTTAAACTAGTCCCACACACGCTCGATAGGTGACAAGTCTGGAGAGCGGGCAGGCCATGGGAGTGAGTGGACATGACTCAGACAGGCCTGGACGACCAGAGTCGTGTGCGGCCGGGCATTATCCTACTGAAATTTCGCACCTGGAATCCCGGCAACGAATGAGAGCAATTGGCGCCATAGAATCTCATCCACTTACCACTGGCTCGTCAATGTTCCAGGTACCACTACTAGAGTGGATCGGATGTCGTAAGATATGGCTCGCCAGCCCATGCTCCCCATGATGCCTGCAGTGGGGCTGGTGTAGCGCTCGATAACGAGGTTGAGATTGTGACGTTGTGCAGAGGACCTCCATACCCGGACATGCTGATCATTGGTCCTCAAAACGAAGCGGCATTCATCGTTAAACACCACACATCTGCAATCTGTGGCGTTCCACGTTGCTCTGACCCGGCACCACTGCAACTGGAGCCGCCGATGTTCCCGTGTTAACGGCAGCACACGTAAGGCACGCTGAAATCGCAGATTCGCTTCCTTCAGGCGTCTAGATGTGGTTCTTGAGCATTCAGGAACCGATACGTGTGCCTGTACCGCGGATCGGGTCGCCGAGGGCTCTATACGTGCCTGCCGCACGATCATTCGATCATCTCCATTCGTGGTATGCCTGGTCTGTCCAGGGCCGATCCACCGTGTCTGGGTGGCGTCCCATAACCAGTGTTCCCAACACCGTTGGACGGTATAGTCCGAACGATCCACGTGACGAGCTATCCGGCGAGATGACCACCCTACGGTTTTCAGCCCGATGATCAGGCCTCTCTCGAAGATCATCAGTTGCTTATATCGACGTTTATGGCGTCTTTCCATCATTATTTTCATTCCGTACTCGTGCTTGCGTCGGCCGAAGCTTCTCGCATTGATGGGGCGTCGACTACACGCCGGTTTATAAGGTCGCTGGTTCATGCTTTCAGCGCCACTGACGGGTGTAAAGTCATGCGCAATCACACAAGACTGGGATCATTTGCATACCAGCCCGCCCTCTAGCTATTTGCATTATTTCGCGGTTGTACCATGTTTTCATCTTGGTGTGCAACTTTCATTGTCCGTGAGTGTACTTTAGATTGATACTAATGACTGACTATAGCAGTGCATAGCAAAAAATGGCACGAAGCCAGAAATATAAGCAATACAATTTATAATGCTTTTAATAATATATCCAATCAGCGTTAAAACTCAGCTCAATTTATTTGCGCATCATAAAAGTTAGCATACACGACAAATAACCACCAAAATCCTATCTGACTAGGATGACTTCAGACAGTCACGCCCTATTGTCTCTCCAGGAAGTGAGGGCAGAGTTGTGGGGTAACGCAACCAATGAGTCAAATCTTCCAGGGGCAGACATCGAAGAAAGAGCAATAAAAGTGATGAAAAAATTACGCGATAATTGACTCTCAAAAAGTTCTAGAGATGAAAGGCTGCAAAAGATGGCAGAGAATGGAAAATTATATGTCTAATGTTGCCGAAGAAGCTGAAACTGAGCGCGTATCGAGCCTAGCCCCGGGTAAGTAATCCCACTACAACCGTATAATGTGCAAGTCAGAAGTTAACAGGTATGGCAGCATAGTGCCCACTGTTACTGGATGAAGAACAACCTCCGAGAGTGGATTTGGCAGTGGCGGTTCGTGTATAGGCACTGTGGCACTGCGGGAACGACAGTGCTCTCTCTCCCTCGCTTGCAGCTTCCTATGTGCGCATGCGCTTAACAGTCAAACACCGCTCTCTCTCCCTCGCAGCCTCGCGTGCAGCTTCCTATGTGCGCATGCGCACATAGGAATACGCACATGCTATTATATGCATAGCATGTGCGCATGCGCACATAGGAAGCTGCACGCGAGGCTGCGAGGGAGAGAGAGCGGTGTTTGACTGTTGAGCGCATGCGCACATAGGAAGCTGCAAGCGAGGCTGCGAGGGAGAGAGAGCACTGTCGTTCCCGCAGTGCCACAGTGCCTATACACGAGCCGCCACTGGGATTTGGTAATATCAAATTTTACGCTTTCATTTAAAATTAACATAAAATCAGAGAGAAAAAAGTAAGTAATTAAAAAAAATTATTAGATTGCAAAAATATGCACCTATATTTTTGCCAAACTGTTATGCTAATGTTACCTTTCCGGGTGCGGCGATATAAAGATAATAAAACATAAATGAGTACTTCGATGTATTTAAAAATAAATAATTAAATACAAAGTAATTGACTTATAGATAATGTTCAAAGATCTTTAGAAAGGCTGTTCTTCGATATTTCCGATGCTGTAAAGGTGAAACGCTGTGATAATATTTTAGATCACTAAAGAACCAAATTGTGTCAAAATCGATAAAATTCGAATTTATAAAAACTCAGCGAGATCGCTTGTACCGGGAGTTCAGTTAATCTAGTAAACAGACAAACATATTATTTTTATATTATGTAAACTAACTAAGTAGCTAAATTAACTAAGTAACTAAACTAGTAGCCAGTTAACCAGTTCGCGACTGAGCAAAGCTTAGATTTTCCACAACAGATAAGACACGCACAAACAGAAAAAAAGACAAACATATTCTATTTTTATTATTTAAGGAAATATATTCCAAAATCAAATATATAACTAGTGTTTCAAATGAACACCATGATAAAAAGATGAATTTCTGATATCTGTGTACCAAAATTTCATTCTCACCCGTGAGCTGACATCAGTGGTATATAATTAAATAAATTGCCATGTATGTCTTGCATATCGGGTTGCCATCAGAATTACAATTGCATTAGTTCAATTCTAGGAAGCGAATCCTTCGGAGATGCATATATATCGGTTCATCATTCAGTGTTAATAATTCGATAAAGACATTATATCTACTCATCATCAGTCATACAAAGATGATTTCGAAATTTGCGTAAACGTGGTTTGTGGTAATGTTCAGAATAGAAAATGAAGTATTATTATGATGGCATTAATAACACTATTTTATATTCAGATTTATGGTATAGATATATACATTATTCTATAAGTATGAATAAATTAGAGTCAATTTCAAATACTCTACAATCTAAATAATCGTTCAAAAATGAATTCAATGTACTTGTAGTAATTATTACTAATTTATTTCCATATTTTGAAAATTATGTTTATTTTTTAATGAAACATAAATACAGGGAAATAAATCTAAAACTAAATCGCACATGTTGACTATCATGTTAGTCGTATATGTCTAAAACTATTTGGTTTATTTGTCATCATATTGGATATATATGGCTATCATTTCTAGAGTAGAAACTGAGTCGTATTTATAGTCATAACAATCTTCTCTAAAAATAAAGCACCTGCAAAATGTACGAGATATAAAAATAATAGGATGAGCCAACGTCTGTACATATACCAAGCAGTGATAAACAGACGTTTTGATCTCATCACAAGGTTTTTGTCGTCTGCTAAGTGCTATTGGAAGATATAAAAACTGCGAAAATAGCGTAATTATATACTCTATAGTGTACCTTCCAAAACACTCTGTGATATATTTATCTAAGCGCATTTTAGATACATATTCAAACACTAATAAATTTAATAAATCTAATAATTTATCCAGAAATTATATTTTGATGTACTTATATATATATCTATTAGAAAATGTACGTCCATCTAATGCCCCACTTAATGCTAAAGTATAATACTCCCAAAGATCTTGCAAAGGATGGCCAGAGCTTCAGTGATTGATAGTGCAGGATTTATACGATGAAGGTTTCAATTCTAGAATGCAGTGAGTATCTGTAGCATAAACTAATTGATAGTTAAAACACAGATATCATCTATCGTTTATATCTATTTGCAAGATAATAATTTCAGTTTGGTAAGGAATATAATGATTTATCAACATTTAACGCTCAATATATGAAATCTAGAACACTGTAAGAGATTATTGTTATACGGTTTTGTTCCAGCTGTATAATATCTTTTATCTAATCATTATATTTAGTATTAATGTTAGGGCTATATTGCCGACAAACCTAACAAAACTGTAGAGGTATAAAGAGAAATTGCGTCGCCGCAAATTTATATAGTCCATATGATAAACGCTATTAATAATTAAAAACTACAATTATTTCAATAAAATCAAAGTTTTGAGTTCAAATTATTTGAATTTATTCTTTCTTACAAGCAAATGTCGTGCACAGAAGCATAGAGGACACATAATCACCATTTGGAAAACTATTCATGTGTGTTCATGAATGCAGCAAGCTTGTCGATATTTCAAAATTGAGAATCGATTATTGATTCAAAATGTTCACACTTCAACCTAGGCATGTTGACAGCTTAATTTGTGATGAAAATATACACGTATACAAACTTTTCCTGGAAAGTCTCTGCTTTAATCAATTTCTCCCGACGATTGACTTCCGAGGGAAATTCAAAAAGATTTACACAGTCTCTCATGCTATTTAATGTACAAAAGGGCACTACACAATAAACCATAGTAAAAGCTAGATATTACAAGTTAAAAATAAAATCTGATGTGGGAAGCACATGACTTTCCTTATATAATGCAATGTATTTACTACTTTTACAGTAAAAAAAATCTGATGTGGGCAACACATGACTTTCCTTATATAATGTAATGAATTTACTACTTTTACATTAAAAAAGATAGGTTGTTCTTATAGTAGATACTAATATTCTTTCCAAGATATTGAATTTTCGACAATTAGTCGTCACTTTCATTGATTTAGCGTCATTTTTATCCATTTGGCGAGATTTTCGTTAATTTGGTAACATTTAAAAAGTCGCCAAGTTGGCGACATTCCGCCAAATTCGTCGCCAAAATCTCGGAAAGTGGACGAAGACATAAGTTATTCTTACAGCAGATAAATGACTATTGGCGTTCAAATACAAAAGTATTACACAAAGTATCTTTTTTCATGAATGGAACGAACTAGATCTACGAGAATGATGTCATCTAATTTATCGCATGGTATTACATATGAAAAGTGAACATGGTTTTCAATAGGAAATATTTTTTTTTATTTTACATAACTTTTTGATAATTTTTTTGAAAAATGTGCAATATCTCGAGAACGGTTCTTGTTAGCGTACTAAAATTTATCTGAATCGTTTTCTAATGAAAAATTACATAAGAAATGTCTATTTTCGTAACTTTATTAGTAGTATTGATTTTTGACGATTTTTTTCAAAATTTCATTCGAAAATTTAGGGGAGTTCTGAACATTCGATGGCGTATAAAAACAATAGGCTTCCAGTGTTTACGGATTGTGATTTTTGTACCAAATTTGGTTCGAATCGGTCCATTCGTTCGTCAGTTATCGTCTCCACAGACTCACTGACACACACACACACACACATACTTTCACACACACACACACACATACTTTCACACACACACACACACACATACTTTCACACACACACACGCAGACATCACTTCAAAAATGTTTGATTCGTGATCAGGGACGCTTGAAACGTGCTCTCCCGCCGAAAACGCGAATTCGAATTTTGGACCCCGTCACAATACTTTCCTTATACATTATGTATATAAGGAAAGTAAAAATCTGATGTGGACAACTCATGACTTTCCTTATATAATGCAATGAATTTACTACTTTTACAGTAAAAAAAATAGATTTTTCTTATTGTAGATACTAATATTCTTTCCAAGATATTGAATTTTCGACAATTACTCGTCATTTTCATTGATTTAGAGTCATTTTAATCCATTTGGCGAGATTTTCTTTAATTTGACAACATTTCAAAAAGTCGCCAAGTTGGCGACATTCCGCCAAATTTGTCGCCAAAATTTCGCCAAGCTTTACTGACGAAGAAATAAGTTATTCTTATAGCAGATAAATGACTATTGGCGTTGAAATACAAAAGTATTACTCGAAGTATCTTTTCTCATAAATAGAACGAGCTAGATCCACGAGAATGATGTCACCAGATTTATCGCATGGTATTACATATGAAAAGTGAACATGTTTCTGAATAGGAAATATATATATTTTTTTATATGACTTTTTGATAATTTTTTTTAAAAATGTGCAGTATCTCGAGAATGGTTCATGTTAGCGTTCTAAAATTTGTCAATCGTTTTCTAATGAAAAATTACATAAGAAATATCTATTTACGTAACTTTATTAGCGGTTTTGATTTTTTCACGATTTTTTCAAAATTTCACTCGAAAATTTGCGGGGGGGTCTAAACATTTGATTACGTTTAAAAACAATAGGCTTCCAGTGTTTATGGATTGTGATTTTTGTACCAAATTTCGTTCGAATCGGTCCATTCGTTCGTCAGTTATCGTATCCACAGACTCACTATCACACACACACACACACACACAGAGAGAGACATCACTTCAAAAATGTTTGATTCGTGATCAGGGATGTTTGAAACGTGCTCTCCCGTCGAAAACTCGAATTCGAATTTTCGACCCCGTCACAATATTTTCCTTATACATTATGTATATAAGGAAAGTAATAAAATAGGTTATTCTTATAGTATATACTTATATTTTTTCCAAGATATTGAATTTTCGTCAAATAGTCGTTATTTTCGTTGATTTAGCGTCATTTTTATGCATTTGGAGAGATTTTCTTTGATTTGGTAACATTTAAAAAAGTCGCCAAGTTTGCAATATTCCGCCAAATTCGACGCCAAAATCTCGGCAAACGTAATGGACGGCGAAATAATTTATCCTTATAGCAGATACATGACTATTGGAGTTCAAGTACAAAAGTATTACTCAAAGTATCTTCATGAGTGGAACGAGCTAGGATCCACGAGAATGATGTCACCAAATTTATCGCATGATATTACATATGAAAAGTGAACATGTGTGTCAATAGGAAATATTTTTTTTTATTTTATATAATTTTTTGATAATTTTTTGTAAAATGTGCAATAACTCGAGAACCGTTCGTATTAGCGTTCTAAAATTTATGTTAAACGTTTTCTAATGAAAAATTGCATAACAAATGTCTATTTGCGTAACTTCATTAGAGGTTTTGATTTTTTGATGATTTTTTCAAAATCTCATTCGAAATTTAAGGGGGTTTCTGACCATTCGATTGCGTATAAAAACAATAGGTTTCCAGTATTCACGGATTGTAATTTTTGTACCAAATTTCGTTCGAATCGGTCCATTCGTTCGTCAGTTATCGTCTCCACAAACTCACTGACACACACACACACACACACACGCACACACATACATACAGACATCACCTCAAAAATGTTCGATTCGTGATTAGGGATGCTTGAAACTTGCTCTACCGTCGAAAACTCAAATTCCAATTTTCGACCCCGTCACAATACTTTCCTTATACGTTATTGTATATAAGAAAAGTAACAAGAAAATTAAAGCCGAAAAAATTTGAGAACAAGATCAAAATCAAATAATTATAGCGAATCCTCCAAGGTGAAACAGGTACTCAAATGGAAAAACAACAATGTTATTTTACTTGATAACTAGTATCACCTAGCGGTCATTTTTGAACTGGAATGTTGCCTATTTTCGCCGAGTAAAGAACACGTATTTTAGATAAAGGTCGCTATGTTTGAAGCAAAGAATTGAAAAATAATGCTATAATTAAATCATTCATCTGAAAACGTTGAAAGAAATTGCAACACACAGAGATTGGCATCACACATTGATTGGAAATGAAATATTTTTTCTTATGCCGCAATGACCATATTAACAGTGCCATTTTTATGCTTTTGTGTGCCATTTTTATGCTTAATTTTGTTAGATATATTCAGAATTTTCTTTAAGTGCGTAGGTATCTCATTTAATGACCACCAAACATTTTACCCGCGTAAAGCGTGTGAGAACATGTTTAATACATTATATACTGTTAGGAAAGCAAAAACTGAAAAATAACGTAAACAAATACGGTATACATTGTACGGTATACTAAATAAGACAGAATGGCATGCGATACAAAAACAATTCCGCATATTTCTGTTTGAAATACATTTGCTTGTGGCACATTCTGAATTTTTTATGATTCTAAAATGTTTCTTCACCAAGCAAAATTCCGTTAAACGCAGATTTAACCGAATTTCCTTTTCTATTTACTGCAACAACGTATTTGATTAACACGTCTGGAACAATTTTTCACCTGTGTAATCCCAAGCTTTTCCCTGAGATGTATTCTTCATGCCCAAACACATCACTCGCAAAATCTTCGGTCGTCTATTGTCCCGGTTAATGCGGAAGGATAATGATACTGAATGAGATCTCATGATGGATACTCAGGCCTTCAGTGATGGATAAAGGGGTATATATGCGATGAGGCTGATACTCAACAGGATGAGGAATGAGCTGTATATCAAACATTTGCTGGAGGAAAAGTTTGTACCACGTTTCATTTATACATGTCGAGAAAAGTTCCATTCAAATTTAAAATATTTATCTACACATTTAACTTTGAAGTGATGTGAGGTACAAACATTTTATACTAGCAGAACTCACGAATAGAATGCGTTCTCAAAGTAAGATCGCGCTGCCATTGCAGATGTCAGATCCATGGAAGAGCCGATTCGTAAAATTGGTGCATGAAAAGTAGCTTAGTGTCCCAATTTTGTGAACCTCTACAATTTTGTGAACCTCTACAATTTCAGTCAAATTCAGTCCTTTCGTACAAAAGACTTTAATTGCCTATAAAATGGGTTGAGATTAAGCAATACAATACAGTGACGACCGTTGATACTTGCAGAATCCGCCTATAGGAGGTTTCCCTAGATTAGTGCTGCGCTTGCATTTCACATAACAGCCTCCATGTTTTTGTATTACAAAACATGTAATACAAAAACATGTAATGCAAAAACATGTAATATAAAACAAAAAATGTCGGTCAGTTTTGAAGGCAAAAGCAGCTCCTTTCGTCAGTTCGCACATGTAATTATGCGCTTGCCAACCTGGCTTATTATGCTCTTGCCAACCTGGAATAGCCAAAACCTGCAATGGCAGCAAGAAAACTAAGTCCTACATTTTATGAATTTCTATGGAGACTGGAGAACTTCAAATTCTGAATTGACTTTTATGTATCATCAGGCAGCGTAATGTTTATATATTTTTTATTTGAAGACGACTTCACAGTTGGACTGAATTTGTCGACCTCCATAAAAGTTCGTTCAAATTGTGGCAAAAGTATTCTTGCTATTATTACACGTATCATCTATCGGGGCGCGGTAGCCCATCGGTTAGCGCGCTGGAGTTGCACTCGGTAGGCCCGGGTTCGATTCCAGCCACTGCCAAAAACTGCCGCCGTGTTCATGCGGAGTACGATCACGTTAAACATGTGGGTCCGAAAGTCCTTCCGAGAGGTTGGTGGTAGGGGAAGGAGGGTACGGTCCCTGTGGATGCCTCCCCCACTGGGTTCCGGTCTAAATTGGGTGGCACTTCCCGACCGTCCAAACAGTTACCTTACACCTTTCTGGTAGGTCGGACGGTCTGGGTTTCAACAACAACAACGTATCATCTATCCATTGTGAGCCAACGGCCCTACCACGCTGAAAACACCGGTTCTCGTTAGATCACCCAAGTCAAGCAGCATCGGGCGCGGTTAGTACTTGAGTGGGTGACTACCTCGGAACACCGCGTGCTGTTGGCACATTTCGGGCGCGGTAGCCCGGTGGTTTACGCTCTAGATTTGCACGCTGCCATAACTGCCGCCGTGTTCATGCGGAGTACGATCACGTTAAACATGTGGATCCGTAAGTCCTTCCGAGAGGTTGGTGGTAGGGAAAGGAGGATACGGTCCCTGTGGATGCCTCTCCCACTGGGTTCCAGTCTAAATTGGGTGGCACTTCCCGACCATCCAAACGGTTACCTTACACCTTTCTGGTAGGTCGGACGGTCTGGGTCTCAACAACAACAACAACAACGTATCATCTATCCCATTATAGACTTTTCCTGAAAAAGTTAGTGAAGTGTTTAAAGACTTCCCTAGGATACCTGCATGTAGGACAAATGTAACATAACGTAATATTTATTCATGTTACGCATTTATTTTAACTACGTTCTTCAGAGCTGTAGGTCCACTTACATATATAGAAGGAATGTAATCATGTATGTGGCTCAATGTTTGAAAGTATCTACTGATCCAGTCAGAAATTAGTGGTTATTGAACTGAAACAATGCACAGTAATGACAGTCGCACTATAAATTTATAAAAAGTCCTATATTATTCATGGCAGTAGTTTAATTTTACTGAAAGTTTGGTAGAACACTCCTACACCGTAAGAAAAGAGAAATGAGGCAGTTTTACAGATCATGAAATACATTACGTATTATAATATGTAGAAGTATAAAGGGTCAATTCCTAAAAATATAAGGAAATACAATAGAATCCTAATTATATGTAAATCAGATAACCAAAAGAATCCGTATATATATATATATATATATGTGTGTGTGTGTGTGTGTTTTATTTTGCTTATTAATTTAATTTATGTTTAATTATTTTACCTACACTACATTTTTCTAATTATTTTTATCTTTGAAAATATTGTTGGACATGATTGATGACAATAATTGATTGATGTCAATGTTAGGCATATTAATGTGATACACTAGTAATTTTAATGAAATATGTGATATACGTAGTGTTGTTGTTGAGACCCAGACCGTCCGACCTACCAGAAAGGTGTAAGGTAACTGTATGGACGGCCGGGAAGTGCCACCCAATTTAGACCGGAACCCAGTGGGGGAGGCATCCACAGGGACCGTACCCTCCTTCCCCTATCACCAATCTCTCGGAAGGACTTACGGACCCACATGTTTAACGTGATCGTACTCCGCATGAACACGGCGGCATTTGTGGTAGCGTGCAAATCTAGCGCGCAAACCACGGGGATACCGCACCCGAGATGGCCAACAGCACGTGGTGTTCCGAGGTGGTCACCCACCAAGTACTAACCGCGCCCGATGCTGCTTGACTTCGGTGATCTAACGAGAACCGGTGTTTTCAGCACGGTACGGCCGTTGGCCCGTGATATACGTAGTGTGGGAAAACTAATTCAAAAGAAAATAACTCCCCACATATTCCTTAGCCAGAGGTGATAAAATATCTTAACATAGATAAGGTAAGAAAAATGTGAATCCAAAATGGATAAACTGATCAAGGGATCAGTCAACGTGATGAAGATCATAACAGTCCAAAACACACCTCTCTCATGCTTTATTTACCTAAAACAAGACTTACCTTTTAATTATACTTCTTTCTAAAAACACGACCATTATTGTACACAATAAACAACTATCTATTAGGGTTCAAATCCAATTTTATTCAAACATTCACACTTAATTTTCTAGATATGTAAATTACCTTTAGGTTCTAACTCATCATTCAACATTGCTCTTCTACATTAGTTTTAAAATATCTTAATTCTTACACATGATATACAATATTATCTGTTCATTACCTTTGTCTTTATCCATCATCATAATTTAAAAAAATGTGTATTCTTACACATATTATTTTATCTTATTAGACACATATTAATCAGCCATCATTCCACTCATCAATTAAATTCCCTTTTTTCTTATCTTTCATTACCATAAAATCATATATTCAAAACAAAATAGTTAGTTCACAACTCAATACCTTCTTAACTCATAGCTTATTTAAATTCATCATATTCATGTTTTATCTTTAATTTCAATCATCATATCTCATTAGTTATGTAATTATCTCTTAAATTTCAATTCAACACAATTAATTCTGCATTTTATGTAGGGATACTTAGAAGAGACCCTAATAGTACTGAGGCTATATAATAATAAAAACTATTTGCATTTAAAGGTAATCGGTTTCTCCCGCTCTGTTAAAATCAAAATGTTTATGTTAAAATTAAAATTTATCACTAATTAACATCTTTAGTATTTCAAATTACACTAAGCCTGGATTAGTAAGTTTAGCAAGATTTTCCTAATTATAATTAAATTTTATAATTTTTACTTCTGTCAGAATCTTCCTGAGATGAGACTAGCTTACTTCAGAAGTGGAAAATGCTATGCATAACATACTTTTAAATGCATTAAAATATGATCTACCTCGATATTTCTTACATAAATTACTTTTTCTCAATTCTCGAACTTTCAATATTCAAAGGGGTCAAAATAGTGTGTCTAAATTTAAAAAAAAATGGAATTATTCCTATTCCAAAATTGCAGTATATCATTATGCTAAAATCTCACTCGTACAAAATTGATTATTCATTATGTTCATACTATATTTATTTTAATGCAGTTATCATGTTATTTGTTATCAATTTTAACTTATTATTACCTATCTATTAATATGTGTAAAGATTCCAATTTTAATTATTTAAGTTTTGTGTAATAACTTCTATTTCTTAATATCAATCCTGTCTGACATATATTATATCAAAATTGTGTTATAGCAATGCAATTGGTAAGTTCTCATTACAAAATTCATTAGAGCATTCTTAGACCTAGGTAAGTATGGACTTTTATATATATATATATATATATATATACATATATATATATATATATATATATATATATATATATACATTTAGCAACCAAATGGATACCATAAATCTATATACAAACAATCATTATATACAATGCAATATTCTCCTGCCTGACGAGGGCATATTAAATATTATGCTATGCCCTGCGCTTAATATAGTTTTGTAACTATTATGCGTTCGCTGCATGGGATAACACTCACCGGTTCTCTTTCTCACTCTATTTGCCTGTGAACGGTCAACAAGCACTATTAACTATACTGTGAGTCACTATTCGCACTAGCATTTTCCTTTGGACACTTTTCTCAATGGAGTTTCACTCGGTTTTTCAATTCTCCTTTTGAATTATCGTTAGGCAGTAGAGATGAATGATGATCGACTCTCGCACATTTTGTCTATTTCTGGATTCTGAATTCGGAGATTTGTTAATGACGGGTCGTCTGGATCACATTGTGAGATTCTCTTGCTCTTTCACTCAAATGCCTCGAGCACCCTCCGAGGAAAGGATAATTCGTACCAATCTAAGTCGACCGGCAAGCTTGCGTATCTTTCATCGGGTTGTTCCTTATTACTCTGCAATACTTCATGGTCACTCTTCTAATTGAATAACTCGCTCTAATTTGTAAAGTCATATATTAATATCAGAGACATCTTATTCTGGTTCCACGTGATGATGAGTTTTTGTACGTATCCTTGTCGCATTTTCATCTTCGAACATCTACCTGAATATATTTCGTAAACATTTTCTCTCTTGCATTTTATAACAACCGAAAATATATCTATTAAAATAATTGACTAATTCGTTGATAGCCGTCACCATACTCGAATACTTGCAGTTGAGAAATAATGCATTCCGGCTCATAGAAACCGGCTTGAGAAATAAGGCATTCCGGGAGCTACGACCCTTGTCACCTTCTCCTTTTGAGTCGCCTAGTCGAAGAGAGAGATTTCACTCTCTCCTTTCTGTTGCTAGGTCAAAGGTAGCGTGTGATTGGTTGGTTCCTCTGACCTCCATGCCAACGTTGACGGGATTCGGACATTCTCAAAGCTTCTCCTGAAAAGGGGTTCTTGATGTGAACTGCCCATGTCCGATGGCACTTGCTTGCATAAGAAAGATGTCTGATAATTTTATCACGACACATAGTACATAGCAGAGAAATAGATATATGCTGCTTACTTTAACCATTTTGTGTACCTAATCACTTTATTTCATTACAAAATTTTAGGGATTTTCTGTCGCTGTTCATTTTGGCATGGATTCAAAGTTGTCTTGCAACGCCGCCTTTTAAACTATATCATATAAAAACTAATAAAATAACAGTTAAAAACAGCATATAATACAAAATTAAAATAATAATGAGTTTTGAAAGCAAAATCAGTCTTCTTCGTCAAGGAACATAATAAGCGCAAACTTCACTCGTCAGAGAAAAATCAGCAACTGATGAAAAAACAGAAAATGTGGCAAAATCAGGGATAGGCTGTTGCCAACAGCGATAGAAGGAAAAGAGTGTATTCTGTTTAATGTAGATTGAAAGAAAGAACGGAGATAAAAGGAAAAGAGAGTATATCTGACGAAGGGACCTGTTTTTTCCTTTAAAACTGATCGATATTTTTTATTTTGTATTATATGCTCCTTTTAACGAATGTATTTGAATTTTATTATTTAGCAGGCGTTTGGGCTGTACCTGCATAATAAAATGTTGCATCATCATGTACCGGGTGGTCAGAATTAAAACACTCCTACTCTGAGCTCTCTATACATCGAACTACTCAGAGTAAAAGCTCCAAAATTGCTGAACCTACTATTCCAGACATGGGGATAGGGATTACGTGAAAAAAAAATTAGTTCCAGAAACACCAATAGGTGGCGCTGTACAACAGAAAATATACTGAAAAGACACAAAATACACATTTGTAACACATTTTATTCGAACGTACCAAACATTCACAAGCACCTTATAGATGCAGGGAATGCTGCTCAATATGGTTGCCTTCTTCAAGATGTAAAATCTACAGTCTGTGGATAGCTTGTTCAACTGCGGATCGTAATTGGTCGATTGAGATGCTTTTCACATGCAGAGTGATACTGTCTTTCAAATCTGCCAAGGTTACCAGACGTCTTCGATAAACAAGACTTTTTAAGTATCCCCACAGCTAAAAAT
This sequence comes from Amaurobius ferox, assembly GCA_951213105.1. NCBI lineage: Eukaryota > Metazoa > Arthropoda > Arachnida > Araneae > Amaurobiidae > Amaurobius > Amaurobius ferox. Next base: position 40,605,112 of record OX578137.1, on the reverse strand, counting down.
CACAGGGATTAAGATCTGAAAAACGAGATGGCCAGGTTGTCGGAAACGCACGACTAATTACTCTACCATTAGTAAAATGTTGTCGAAGAAACTGCTGTACACAGAGTCCAATATGTGGAGGCGCTCCATCTTGCATAAAGGTAATTGAATCAAGACATTGGTGCTGTTGCAGTTGGGGTACAGCAAAATTTTCGAGCATGTTTTTGTACCTCCTGGCCGTCACGGTGAATGTCACAAGGCCATTGGGAGTAGCCTCTTCGAAAAAGAAAGGTCCAAGAATGAATGTGGCTGTGAATCCACACCAGACTGTAACTTTCGGTGAGTGAAGTGGAATCTCTTGGAAGATACGAGGGTTTTCCGTGTCCCAAATGCGACAGTTATGGGTGTTGACTGTTCCACTTAGACGGAAATGCTCTTCATAGCTTCATAGAATCTGCCATGGCCACGATGCATCCAGTTCAACTCTAGCCAGAAATGTCAATACAAAGGTCAGTCGCTTCTCCCTGTCGATGGTCAGCAAGTGGTGATTGTAATTAATTTTGTACGGAAAAAATGCACTATGTTTCTCAGTACGTTCCGCACTGTGCTGTAGGGAACACCCAAGTGTCGTGACACTCCACGTGCAGTACTACAGCCTATAACGTTATCCATTGATTGTTCAACAATAGCGGTGGCAACATCGTCAACGACATTTGAACTAGTCGATTTGCGACCTCGACCGGGCTGACCTCCAAGATGTCCAGTTTTCTCGAATCAAGCGATCATTCTCCTGAGAGCTTGTGGAAGTAATGGTCCTTTGCACAAATTCTTATGTCAACGAACTCTCGAAGTGCAGCTGCAGCATGTCCTTTGTTTTCATAAAACAGCTTCACAAGCAAAGCAGATTCTGGTAGTGTGATAGAAATCGCTGATAAGAATGAAAATTTCCCAGTTTTATCCCCTTCTATGCCCAGAACATAATAGCTGCAAACCAAGGGTTTATGCAAATTTTTGTTCTTACCGTGCGAAATTGCAGTTACAATGACAGTTTAAGTTTCTTCCCTTTTTTATTTTTTTTTCATATCAACAAAAGAAATTAAAAAGGAAAAATTCCATATCGCATGTATTTTTTTTGTGTCTTTTCAGCATATTTTCTGTTATACAGCGCCACCTATCGGTGTTTCTGGAACTAATTTTTTTTCGCGTAATCCATTTCCCCATGTCTTGAATAGTAGGTTCAACAATTTTGGAGTCTTCACATTGAGTAGTTCGATGTATAGAGAGCTCAGAGTAGGGGTGTTTTAATTCTGACCACCCGGTACTTCAATATACGTTGTACTTCATCTTGTACTTCAATATACGTTGTACTTCATCTTGTACTTCAATACCAAGTGCTATTTTTCTCAACTATTATCTATCAAAGACGACAAGTATTTGCAGATCGTATGGACGTACAGGAAAAATTTTCAAAGTGCCCTAGCGCTTTTAGACATCATAATGTCCATCATCAATGGCAATATTAAGGAATTGAAAGACATGAGTTTTATCCAGAAATCGTGAATACAAAATTTGCATATGGTAAATAGGATAAACCGATACTAAAATTATCATAAATTACAAATAAGTACATAAAAATTCAAGCAAAAATAGTTCAAATCAAAACCCATGTGCATAAATAAATCAGGCTAATATACAGGGTGATTCAAAGGTAGGAAATTCTTTAAAAATTAATACTTCATGAACTAATAAAGATAAATAAATGCCGTTTGCTCAGAAAGAATGGAAATGAAGCCGGGTTTTTTGTCAAAAAAAGTTATTGTTAGTATAATTTACATTTGTACCAACAGAAGGCGCTGTATTAGGTACAGATATCAGATTATGCAAATTATCAGACAGTATAAAAAGAGCAGCTGTAGCTGATAACGCCATTATCTTACAAAAAGCCTTTGATAAAGTGTGGCACTGTGGTTTAGCATATAAATTGATCACTCTAAAAGTCCCTGACGGACTAGTCAAACTTTTAATCTCATACAAAAATAACAGACACTTCCAAGTCAAAGATAGTTTATCTACACCCAAGCTCATAAAAAGTAGTGTACCACAAGGATCCATCTTTTGGCCGACACTTTTTATCATATATCTGAACGACATCCTCAGGACTCCAAACACTGAGCTAGCACTCTATGCAGACGACAGTGCGATACTTGCAAAACACACTTATCTCTCAGTAATGTACAGACAGCTATAACAACACTTAGACATACTCCAAACATGGCTGGAAAAATGGCGAATAAAATTAAACCCCAATAAATGTCATTGGATTTACTTCTCTAGGAAACGTAAACCTCCGCCGCCTCTGCATATAAACAACCAAGCGCTACGAGTGGAAAATCAACCAAATACCTAAGCGTAACGATAGACTCCCACTTAACGTGGAAATTGCACGTAACAAACATAATCAAAAAAGCTTATATGGCTACAGGAGCCTTATATCCAATGATAGGAAACGGAAATCTTAGTAATCAGAATAAACTCCTAATATACAAATCGGTCATCCGCCCGGGAATGCTGCATGCAGCACCCGTATGAGGATATGCCTGTAAAACTACCATAGACTTATTAGAAACAAAGCAAAATAAAATCCTAAGGTATATCAGGAAAGCCCCTAGATATTTAAGAAACTCGGTGATTAGAAAAGACTTCAAAATAAAAACCATGAGAGCTCAAATTAAAAAGCTAGCGCTAAAATTCTACAACATCTTGCCTTCAGTTGCAAATGAACTTTTATTCAGTCTACAAGACAATGATCATCGCAAGGCCAAATCTCGTAAGAGACCCCGTGCAGTACTTAACCTTGACTAACCGGAATTAGGTACTCCCTTTCCCCAACATCTGAAATTAATCAAAAATCGCGATCAATATTTTTTAATTTTCAAAATAAAAAATGTTCTTAATTCTTATACAGCCAAAATGCTCCGGCCACACACTTTGCTACCGAAAACCCTTGGGTTGGTCGTGTGGTCTGGGCCTTCAACAGCCAAAATGCTAGGTAACCCTCAGATCTGCATCAACCCCCCAAACTGACTAAAACCAAATGTGCAATAAACTGCCACACTAGGAGCCAGGTCAAATAATAAAATAGTAATTAAAAACTTCGAGCCTCCATATCATGGGTCAATGAATTAATGTCACAGCATGAAGATAAGAACCAGAAATTGATATCGTGCAGTACAGAGCACCAGGCGCGCCTGCACGACAAATTCGCTAGATAACGCCATTCTTAAAGCAGATAATGGTAGTCGATCTGTCCTATATAATGTATCTTATCCTATGCAATGTAAACTAGATACCAATACAGCGCCATCTGCTGGTAGAAATGTATATTATATATATAATGTATCTTATCCTATGCAATGTAAACTAGGTACCTAATACAGCGCCATCTGTTGATAGAAATTTAAATTATACTAACAATATTTTTTTCCTGGACAAAAAATCCGGCTTCATTTCCATTCTTTCTGTGCAAACAGTATCTATTTATCTTTATTAGTTCATGAAGTATTAATTTTTAAAGATTTTCCTGACTTTTGGATCACCTAGAAAATATTTGAAAGATTTTAGACATGTCTCACCATACTTATCCTCATGTTATAAAAGTTATTGTTTGGTTTATTTGCTACTCATGTATTAGTTGCAATGTTTATATTTTGGTCTTTCTAATTGTTTTTTGTTCTACTGTAAAAATTATTTTTGGCTTTATATTGTTTGTAATGTTTATTTCTTATTTTTCCCCTTTGCTGTTTCTTCTCTTATTGATTGAATAAAGAATATAATATTTTGTTAGTTACAAGATTTTAATAAATTTCTCTTGGCTGTCCAATTGCTACTGTAAATCTTCGGGTGAGATAAACGGCCTGGGTAGGGTGAGTGTAATATACCGAAGTACTGCGTCTAGGATCTTTACAGTCGCAACAAGTGTAATTCTGGTATTCTTTGTCTCACCGTATTCTTCTTCATCAGCAGTATCTCTTTTATTCACTTGAGCAAATATTGCCGCATCCGTTAAGTTTTGCTCATCAGGGTTTGAGGCATTCCAGATATCCACAGCGACCGTACCTCCTTTCCCCTAATACCAACCTCTCGGAAGGACTTTCGGATCCATATATTTAACGTGTCCTTACTCTGAGTGAACGCGGAGACAGTTTGGGCAGAACCGGGAATCGAATTACTGTCCTCCAAGTGCAAACCCAGTGCTCTAACTCCCACCCTCAGGTTCACCATTTGTTGTTTTTTCGACCCACATCTTCCGAATATATAAATCTATGTATCTGTTTAAACAGCCAGGACCGTGCCATCCAGTTTAGAACAGAACACAGTGGAGGCGGTATTCACAGGGGCCATACCCTTCTTCCTCCACCACCAACCTCTCGGAGAGGCTTATGAACCCAAAAATTTAACGTGTCCGTACTCCGCGTAAACAAAGGGACTGTTTGGATAAAACCCGGAATCAAAATCGGGCCGTCTGAGTATAATTTCCGTGCTTAAACCACTTGGCTATCTCACTCCGACACTTCTCATTTGTTTGTCTGATCGACAAACACCGACCGACCTACAAGAAAGTAGAGAATTTCATCAGATTTGTTTCATTCGCTTGATATCTATTCCTATTAAGGAATGCTTAAAACGAATAGAGCGGCCAAAAATCGAAAATCAGGTTTTCAATCCCTTCACATTACTTTCCTTGTACATACTAACACACATAGCGAAAGTAGAAATAAAAGAAGTTGTATTAAGTGCACGAAAGACGGTTGATTATTGTAAACAATAACCGAAGATGAGATGGTAATTTTAATTTTATACATTTATCAACGAAGCTCCCTTTAACACAGAATTGCCGACAATTGTAAATAATCCATAGTTTCGTATATCCACGGCAATATACACATCCTAAGCAATATCTACAGTCTCCATTATTTCACTTGATATGTAAGGATAATGATTCTGCCTTAGATTTCGTGATGAATGATCAGATAGTTCATTGATAAATGGGATTTGTGTGAGGAAGATTTGAATACTCAATTGAAGGTGGTGAAAATGGCATATCTTGATGGATGGATAAATAGTTATCTTTACCGAATGCTATAATTAATGTTTTACATTTAGTTTAAATGCTTTTGATATCTAACATCCTAGGGTACGAGATATGGAATAAATTATGTAATACATGTAATGGAAATGTTTTTGTACTAGCACTACATAATTTTGATTCTGATTATATATGCCCTTTAAGCTGTATTATAAAGCAATTCTAGTTGAAGTGTGTAAAATAATTATTTAAGTCTTGCGATATCTGTGCATCAACATATGCGCTATCCTAGGTCGGCGCAAGTGATATACACTTATATGCGTTTATCACTTGCGCCAACCATGCGCTCGTTCGATGGTGTGACGGCAAACGATACATCCAAACTTTTCATCGCCGAAAACTTTGTTTGTGTTTCACTTCGGACGAAATAAACTGTATTCTAATAATCTATTAGAAGTATATAAATTTCCCGTCCCCCACAGAAAGTTTAAAACATTTCGAACTAAAATACACAGAAACCTTTCCTTAGGAACATTGTACCATCGTCCCACATAACACTAAGCAAACTTTTCACATTCGAAATATATGGAAGGGGCCATATGCATCACATAAAACCATATAACAAGTAACAAAGTTATTTATTATTTTTTACTTTCCCTACAATACATGGAAATGCATAAGGAAGTATTGGAATCGTGTCGAGAATCGGAACTTGTATTTTCGAAGGATTTACACTTTTCAGACTCTCTAGAATACGAAAAACATACACTTCCTTCCAAAAAATAAGCACAAAATGAATATTCTCAGATTACGAGCGAACGAAGGAATTTTATTAGACAAATCTTGCTGTATACTTCGAATGCAATATAGAAATATAAAAACACGTGCATAATATCAATTGACTCCTTGCCAAATATGTAAATCAGCGACTTGGTAAAAACAGGTGTCTCTTTCTGTTCGTCCTTAATTCTGTTACGGACGTTAGGGTGAAAATCCGAAATAGCTATTTCATTCGATATGTCCCAAAGACGGCGTTGAGATGATGATCATCGATGGTGAGCAGTAGGCAGGTTAGAATCCGGCCAATCTATTGGAGAAATTGCTGAATTTTTCAGAGTCCACCATTCTGCGGTTTCACGCTTATATACCTAATTCCAAAGCTGCGGAACAATAAGCAGAAGGCCAGTCTCGGGTCGCCATCGAGTTACAACATCTTCCGACAAACTCTAACTAGCGTGACTGGTCAGACACAACAGGCAAGCAACAGTACCTGCTTTACGTTCTAGCCTCGTTGCAGATACAAGTTGGCCTGTAACCGTCACAACTGTGCGAAGAAAATTGCACGCACGTGGCTTTGATGCGCGGACGCCAACCATTTGTGTTCCATTGTCTGCCAGGCACAGAGCAGCCCGTCTCCAACGGTGTCAAGAACACGTCAGTTGGACCATAGGCGATTGGAGCAATGTCCTATACACCGATGATTTCAGATTCGCTTTGCAGCCGGAAGACTGGCGGATTTTTGTGTAAAAAGAGGCTGGTACACGGTACCGAGCGATTATTTTCTGGTGGTGGAATCTATGTATGGGCTGGGATTTCCTTTGGAGGACGTACTGATCTCGATTTCTGCCTCAACGGTACTGTGACTAGCCAAAGATATTGCGACGAAAGCCTTAAATACTATGTTCGCCTTTATGCGGGTGCAACAGGTTCTGAGTTTGTTTATTTGACGATAATGCCCGGCCACATAGCGCTCGTATGGGAACTTTGCTGGATTCCCACTGTCACTCGTACCTGATGACAGAGGGATTCCAGCGAATGGAGTGGCCAGCGTATTCCCCAAACCCAATAGAGCATGTATGGGATACTCTCAGGAGAGCTGTAGCTTCCCGACAAACCCTCCCAAACACTTCCCAAGAGCTCCAACGTGTTCTCATACAAGAGTGGAGATTGCCGTCTTCCCACCTCATTGAGCATTTAATGGGTGGCATGAATCGTCTTTGCCAAGTCTACATTAGTGTGAGAGGAGGTTATATTCCTTATTGACACATATTTCATATTCAAAACTATGGCCTGCCGTTTTCTCCATCCTTTTATTTCTTTATAATATGCAAGTATACATCGAAACTCTTTTTTTATGCAAATAATAGGCGGAGTCCTATTCAATGTTACTATGAAATTTGGAATAAATTGTTGCAGTCGTTTCTGATTCGTGCTTGATTTTCACTTTCGTGATTATTTTTAGAGGGTAGTATATTTTGACGTGAAGTCATTTTGTGCGTCAGTCTGCCTGTCTGGGCAATACATTTATCCATTCTAACTCAAAAACTATATGACGAAATTTTCACAAAATTTGGAAGGTAATTTACGTGTGGGTTAACCTGGTGCTGATTAGATTTGGGTACCATGTGAGAAAATAGAATCTGCGAAAGTGCTCTTAAAAACTCGTCACTATCGGAAATATAGGACTAGGTATACTGAAATGTATTCATTTATTCTTGTTTTATACGTAATATTTAACGACAAACGAATAAGACTAACCTCATTACTTTAGCATCAACCATTCCTGAGATATTAAGGTTTTTCATTTTAAAGTGCTGACGATATTTTTCACTGTAGTTAAAAACTATATCATTAAATTTCTTAAAATTTGATAAGTAAGTTACTTTTATGTTACCCTTGTCCAGATTAGATTTTGATATACTTCAGGAAAAGAAACCCTGTCTGTTTTGTGAAATGGTCCGTAAAAATCGTAAAAATCGAAAGCAAAAGGCACCGTTTGCTCAAATAAAATAATTAAATGCGTGTTTTATATGTAATTTTTGACGACGAAATATAACTAGGGATAACCGTTATTGACATATTTTATTTTTTTCCTATTTTTGCCATGTCGTCTTTGAAAATAAGTCCGGTTGCCAAATGAATATGAAAATTAAAATTAAATTAAAACTTGCAAATTCGGTGTCATTTTAAAGACAACGTTGACGATAATTGAACCACCTTCAAAAAATTGACGACATTTCGCCAACTTGGCGAGGTTTAGAAAATTGAAGAAATTTAATCTGCCGGAATTTAGTAGTTTTTGCTAATTTCTGTCGCTTTGAGGAAATATAGATTAGAAGAAAAATTAATTTTGAATGAAAGTTTTAATAAATTTTGCAAACGTTTTTGAAACATGAATTGTAATTTAAAATATGCCCTTGTTTTTATCAAGGACATATTACTAATATATGCAGAGTGTCCCAAAAAGATTGAAACGCGGTTTAATTCTTTAAATGTTAGGGATAAGTGGGCAATGTAAATTGCAGAAATGTTGAAAGTAAAGTAGGAAATAAGGCTACGTTAATGAAATAGTCCGCCATTAATTTTCAAAAAGTTACACTTTTTAAATTTTTATACCACCCCCTTAGGCAAATTTGGTCAATCAGAAAATTTTTTATTTTTAATGCAACGAGATCATTAAAAAAATATCTGTATCTTTAAAATCAACTGAATTATGATAAAGAAAAATCTGACTTATGTTACTTTTCCGTACCACGTGAAAGGTTGTTTTATCAGTGAAAATAGGGATCATAAGCAAATTGACGATGATAATTGTTTAGATCAAAAATACGTTATTATGTGTCAAATTTTTTTATCACAAGTGCATCTAAATAAAGCATTACACAGGCAGAGATCATGTAAAACATTTCATCACGCAGTTGGGACACATAATTAAAATACGCATACATTGATTTTTTTTGTGATATGTCACAAATTTACATTTCTAATTTGATATATGGTCCCAATTCACAATGTTCAATTTTCAATTAAATATAACTCGCTCAATTTTAAAGATACTGATATACGGTTTTTTTAATGATCTTGTTGAATTAAATCAAAAAAATTTCTGATTGACCAAATTTGTCTAAGGGGGTCGTATAAAAATTTAAAAAGTGTAACTTTTCGAAAATTAATGGGAGGACTGTTTCATTAACGTAGTCTTATTTCATACCTTACTTTCAACATTTTTGCAATTTAAATTGCCCACTTATCTCCAACAAGTAAAAAAATCTGATGTGGGCAACACATGACTTTCCTTATATAATGTAATGAATTTTATACTTTTACAGTAAAAAAATATGTTTTTCTTATAGTAGATACTAATATTCTTTCCAAGATATTGAATTTCCGACAATTAGTCGTCATTTTCATTGATTTAGCGTCATATTTATCCATTTGGCGAGATTTTCGTTAATTTGGCAACATTTCAAAAAAGTCGCCAAGTTGGCGACATACCGCCAAATTCGTCGCTAAAATCTCGCCAAGCGTTATGCACTAGGAAATAAGTTATTCTTACAGCAGATAAATGACTATTGGCGTTCAAATACAAAAGTATTATTCAAAGTATCTTTTTTCATGAATGGAACGAACTAGATCCACGAGAATGATGTCACTCAATTTATCGCATGGTATTACATATGAAAAGTGAACACGTTTCTCAATAGGAAATATTTTTTTTTATTTATATGACTTTTTGATAATTTTTTTAAAAAATGTACAATATCTCGAGAACGGTTCATGTTAGCGTTCTAAAATTTATATCAATCGTTTTCTAATAAAAAATTACATAAGAAATGTCTATTTGCGTAACTTTATTAGTGGTTTTGATTTTTTAACGATTTTTTGAAAATTTCATTCGAAAATTTGGGGGGGGTTCTGAACATTCGATTGCGTATAAAAACAATAGGCTTCCAGTGTTTACGGATTGTGATTTTTGTACCAAATTTGATTCGAATCGGTCCATTCGTTCGCCAGTTATCGTCTCCACAGACTCACTGACACACACACACACACACACACACACATACACACACACATACATACACACACACACACAGACATCACTTCAAAAATGTTTGATTCGTGATCAGGGATGCTTGAAACGTGCTCTCCCGTCGAAAACTCGATTTCGAATTTTCGACCCCGTCACAATACTTTCCTTATACATTATGTATATAAGGAAAGTAATTACAGCGCGTTTCAATCTTTTTGGAACACCCTGTATAGTCACGCTTAAATGCTGTTAATTTTTGTTAGAACTTCATAATAATTAAATGTCTGTAATATATTTTATTTAAAAGCGTATTGCGTTCACAGGATGACAAAATTTGAAAAGGACATGCATCTGGGAGACAGTACTTACTTTTAATGTCAAAACACATAGTAAATGTGAAAGTTTTCTTATAAATGTCAGTAGGTCCCCACGTGTACTCCGTTGTTTGCTCGCAGACTATTTTTAATATCATACAGCAGTTATGTACTCCATTTATGGACACCCTGTAATTAAAAAACTTTATAAAATAGCGTAGAAGCTGTCAATTGCTCTAAATTTAACATAACTTATTTTATTTCTTCAAAAAGTATAAGAAAATTATTTAAAATTATATTTTCGATTACTCTTAATATCTATCGATAATATTCCAAAATTATATTCTATATAAAAATAAATTACGTTTAATCTACATATACTCTCAAACAATACTGGAATCCAGTACCCTGCACCGAATATGGTCGCAGGCCGTCTTTGTAAATGAGGAGAATCGAACTAAAACGTACAATTGAATTAATACAATAAATTCGGTGTACTTTAAAATAATTGCCCATATTATTTTGTGCAATTAAACTCAATTTAATAAATTTGGAAGGAAGAGGGAAATCAATGTGATGACCACATCAGATTTTTGTAGTAGTTTTTGATTTGCATAAATAAACGAATACGCATAAAAAACGATTTAAATAAATAAACAATAAGAAATTTTTAACGTAATATATACGTGTGTGTCTGCCCGTGCAATGTATATATACAAAGCACGATTAATTGATTGCGTGAAAACGCCACGATAAATGAAATCGTGTTAATCGAATTAAATAATTAATACAAAATATCCAAATGCATCTCATGCCCATGAAATCATGAACCAATATTACTTTCCTTATATACATAATGTATAAGGAAAGTATTGTGACGGGGTCGAAAATTCGAAATCGAGTTTTCGACGGGAGAGCACGTTTCAAGCATCCCTGATCACGAATCAAACATTTTTGAAGTGATGTCTGTGTGTGTGTGTGTGTGTGTGTGTGTGTGTATGTGTGTGTGTGTGTGTGTGTGTGAAAGTATGTGTGTGTGTGTGTCAGTGAGTCTGTGGAGACGATAACTGACGAACGAATGGACCGATTCGAACCAAATTTGGTACAAAAATCACAATCTGTAAACACTGGAAGCCTATTGTTTTTATGCGTAATCGAATGTTCAGAACCCCCCTAAATTTTCGAATAAAATTTTTAAAAAATCGTCAAAAAATCAAAACCACTAATAAAGTTACGCAAATAGACATTTCTTATGTAATTTTTCATTAGAAAACGATTGACATAAATTTTAGAACGCTAACATGAACCGTTCTCTAGATATTGCACATTTTTCAAAAACATTATTAAAAAGTCATATAAAATGAAAAAAAAATATTTCCTATTGAGAAACATGTTCATTTTTCATATGTAATAATACCATGCGATAAATTGGGTGACATCTTCTCGTGTATCTAGCTCGTTCCATTCATGAAAAAAGATACTTTGAGTAATAATTTTGTATTTGAATGCCAATAGTCATTTATCTGCTGTAAGAATAACTTATTTCTTAGTGCATAACGCTTGGCGAGATTTTGGCGACGAATTTGGCGGAATGTCGCCAACTTGGCGACTTTTTTGAAATGTTGCCATATTAACGAAAATCTCGCCAAATGGATAAATATGACGCTAAATCAATGAAAATGACGACTAATTGTCGAAAATTCAATATCTTGGAAAGAATATTAGTATCTACTATAAGAAAAATATATTTTTTTACTGTAAAAGTACTAAATTCTTTACATTATATAAGGAAAGTCATGTGTTGCCCACATCAGATTTTTTTAACATGCGTTTGTTGGGGCAATTTAACGTACAATAGAATAAAAATTTATGCAATATATATAAGACAGCGTGAGAGAGAAGTACCCAACTTCAATATGCCTATTGAAAGAAAAATCGCAATAAATAACAACTTACTTTTAATGCCAAAACACATAGTAACTGTGAAAATTTACTTTAAATGTCAATAGGTCTCCATGTGTGCTCCTTTGTTTGCTTGCGGGATATTTTAAGAGCTTGCTGACGTTGTATACCTCATCTATAGACACACTGTATTTAAAGGACTTTATAATATAGCGAGGAAGTTGTCAATTGCTCTAAATTTAACATTGGTAAATTTTCAAGCAACCGTACACAGTGGTTTTATGTTATGTTTCCCCCAACAGACAGATAGACAATAGGATCTGAAAAAAGAATGGTTCACGGATATTCATTCTGCCAGTTTCTACTGTCTGCGGCCATATTCGGCGCAGCGTTCTGGATTCCGGCATGAATTAATTACATGCATAGATCAAACGCAATCTATTTCTATATAGAATATAATTTTAAAATATTATGGGTATATGTGGAGAGTACCGGAAAATACAATTTTAATAATTTTCTTATACTTTTTCAAGAAATTGAATAATGTTATCTGCTTTGGGGTTAACTAAGGAATCTCCAAATGGCTATAATTTAGAAAATTTTCTATAGCCTGTCGGGCTATAAATAAAATAAAATAAAAATTCAGAATAAAAAGGCAAAATTAAATCTACACTGTCATATGAAATCCTGTCAATATGAAATCCACACAGAAAAGGTATTTGAATTTCCGTATATTTCCTTGGTATTTTCACCACCTGACGAAATTGTGATTTGGTATGAAATTAACTACCTAAATATTTAAACCGTCTTTCATATTTATTTCAAATAAATACCATTTCAATGTCTCAAGTCTCAAAACTTCAAAAATCTACAAAAGGGGGTGGACAAATGTGGGAGTGGCCACATACACAATTGATACATGTCTCTGCTATTTATAATTGTAATGTACAGCTTGTTTCAAAATTATAAGACCACTTAAAATTCCACCCTTTCTCAACAAAGGCAACATTGAATGGGAATTTCAAAGAAGGTGTATGAAACGAAACAATTTTGCAGTGTTGATTATTTAGCTTAGAAAAAAAACCGATCGAATATTATTTTCGTGCGAAACGATTTTTCGAAATCACGGCGTTACATAAATATAAGACCACTTTAGTTTTTTTAATAATTCAGACGATTTTTGTTTAATTTCGGAGTTTAACTGAAACCTAAACTATCTGGAAAGTTTGGAAATAAATACAAAATGCAGAAATTCAGAATTGAATTGCTTGATTTGTTGGATTATTAAAATGCCTTGTGGAAGTTATTTGTCTGAAGTTGAAGTGTGAAAAGTTTTGTTCTACAATGGAAAAGGTAAGTAGGAACGTGAAATAAGTAAGACTCTTAATCGTTCTAAAACGGCTATTCATAATGTTTTGAATAAAAAGGAATCGTATAGAAAACAGAAAGATATGGCCGCAAAAAGCAGTTATCAGCTCGTGATAATAGGCAAATTTTCAAGCTTGCAATGAAAAATTACCAGACCATTCGTAAAATAGCACAGCAGACAAATAAACAAGCGTCTCATATAACTGTTTGGCGAAGTTTGAAGTCAAATGTTGATGTTAAACTTAGGAAACTAAGAAGCAAACCATGACTTCTTAAACATCATAAAGAAGCACGTCTGAAGTGGGCAAAGAATGTCTTGTCCTGGAACTCTACATTGAAAAATATAATATTTTCGGACGAGAAAAAATTTAACTTAGATGGTTCGAACTGCAGTAACTACTACTGTCATGATTTAAGGCAAGAATCTCGTGAGTTCTTCAGTAGGCAGATGGGAGGCGGTTCCGTTATGGTGTGGGGCGCTTTCTCATATGCTGGAAAATACGATCTGCAAAGAGTTGAAGGCACGATGAACTAGGACAGTTATCAACAGATGTCATACATAAGTTTGATATCCTTCGGGCCACTTTTAGGAGGGCCAAAGTGGAAGTTCCAACTTGATAATGCTCCCAGTCATGCATCTAAATCAACAAAAGCATGGTTCTAAAGGGAAAAGATTGATGTTATATCTTAGCCGAGCTTAGCCCTGACCTAAACCCCATAGAAAACCTGTGGGGTTATTTGTCTCGCCAAATATACAAAAACAACAAACAATATCATTCAGCACATGAATTGGAAGTCGTCATTATAGAGAAATGGGGCAATATTCCGGAATCTGTCCTTAAAAATTTAATTAAATCGATGCCAAATCGTGTGTTTCAAGTTATTCAGAAAAAGTTGGAGCAACAACTTACTAAATTTGCTAAAGCTTTATTTATCCACATGTGGTCTTATAATTTTGTAACAGGTATTTGTGCCACTCTTTTGTTATATTGCTGTTATATTTTTTCTAAATGAATTTCGTACATGCGAGTTGCTAAATTTTATTTACAACTTGTACTGACATGGAGTTGTTTTGATTTTGAATAAAAAAACATTTCCTTAATTAGTACCTAAATCACAAAAAGGCTCGTGGTCTTATACTTTTGTAACAGACTGTATAAGGAACGCATGGGATTCGCGTCAAAATTCGCAACTCTTTTCAACACACCCATGCGATTAGAGCACCCAAGAACACAAAAGATATACTTTTAACGTAACGTCTATATATGTGTCTGTCTGTGCAATATATGTATCCAATACTAATCAATCGCATTACGCAAAATTGGGTATGTAAGCCACTTGTGGGTTGCCTACTGCTGATTAGTATCTGTTACGATTGAGAAAAAGAGACCCTGTCTTTTTTGCGAAATGGCCAGTAACAATTACCAAAATCTAAAATAAAAGAATTCATATGCTCATATGTTTCAATTGAATGCAAGTTTTATACTTTAATTTCGACGACGAAACGAAAAAAACCGATCGCAAAACTATAGGACTGAACATTCTCAATGTATAGTTTTTTTTGCATTTTGCATTTTGCATTTTTGATGGACGACTCTGTAAATAATGAAAAACAAAACGAATAAAAACGAGAACGAGAACGAAAAATTGTAACGAAAATTGAATTGAAACTGCATATTCGGTGTAATTTAAAATAATTAGCCTGTTTTATTTTGTGCAATTAAACTCAATTTAATGAATTTGAAAAGAAAGAAGAGAGAAATCAATTTGAGTCTGTAGGGAAAGTCATGTGATGACCACTTCAGATTTTTGTTTTAGTTTTTGATCTGCATAAATAAACGAGCAAATAATAATTCTTAATGTATTTTTTCAAAAATCAATTCATTCCTATTTATAGCATAATTTTTGCTACATTTAAATATAAACTACATATTATTGAATAAATTGTTTTAAAACCAACAAATAATAGCAAAGTGCAAACCTATATGTATAATAGATATTTTTCAAAATAGTTTATGTATCCAAAGTTTGTTCACCGCGTTTTACGTCTAAATGTATCCACGTAAGCTATTTGGATTATTTTATTTTAAAGGATTTCAAAAGATATTTTATTTCAAGAATTTATTTGAAAAATTATGCTTTATTTCTCTTCATAGTTTACTAATTGTGTTTACTATTAAAACACTAATTATTGTACTTGTTATATACAAATAGTGTTTGTTATTGTTTTTGTACCCACTTTTAATATTCGTAAAGATTTTGTACCCACTTTTAATATTCGACAGCATATGTATCAGTTACACAGAGTTTATGCTTTGTTTGATATATTATTTATGATTTGGATGGTGAACTTGAAATGATTACTACAATCCCCCAATAAACGCGATTAATCGATAGCGTGAAACGCCGCGCTGAATAAAATCGTGTTAATCGAATTAAATATTGAATACAAAATTAATTGAATACAAAATATCCAAATGCAACTCGTGCCCATGAAAACATCAAGCAATATATTGAAATACGTTTGTTGGGGCAATTTAACGTACAATAGAATAAAAATATATGCAATATAGATAAGACAGAGTGTCCAGAGTGTTGTTGTTGAGATCCAGACCGTTCGACCTATAAGAAAGGTGTAAAGTAACCGTTTCGACGACCGGGTAGAGCCACCGAATTTAGACCGAAACCCAGTGGGGGAGGCAACCACAGGGACCGCACCTTCCTTCCCTACCACCTACCTCTCGGAAAGGCTTACGGATCCACATGTTTAACGTGATCGTATTCCGCGTGAACACGGCGGCAGTTTCGGCAGCGGAGGGAATCGAACCCGAGCCTACCGAGTGCAATTCCCGTTCGCTAACCACTGGGCTACCGCGGCCTGAGTGTTCAGAGTGGGAGAGAAGTACACAACTTCAGTAGGACTATTGAAAATAAAGTCACCATAAATAACAACTTACGTTTAATGTCAAACACATAGTAAATATGAAAGTTAACTTATAAATATAAGTAAGTCTCCATGTGTGCTCCTTTGTTTGCTTGCAGGGTTTTTTAAGAGCTTATTGAAGTTGCATACTTCATTTATGGACACTGTGTATTTAAAGGACTTTATAAAATAGCGAGGAAGTTGTCAATTTCTCTAAATTAAACATTGCCGAATTTTTAAACAACCGTACATAGTGGTTTTATGTTGTGTTATCGCCCAACACGTTTCCATACAGACAGAGAATGTGGCCTGAAAAAAGAATGGTTCACGGTAACTTGTTCTACCTGTTTCTATTGTCTGCGACTATATACGGCGCAGCGTTCTGGATTCCGATATTGCATGAGTTTACTCGTAAATGAAACGTAATCTATATTTATATAGAATATAATTTTAAAATATTATTGATATATATCGAGAGTATCCGAAAATATAATTTTAAATAATTTTTTTATACTTTTTGAAGAAATAGAAAAGTGTTACTTTGGGGTTAACTAAGGAAATCCCAAATGGCTGTAATTGAAAAAAATTTCTATAGCCTGTCGGGCTATAAATAAAATTTAAAAAAATTCAGCCTTAAAATAGCAAAATTAAATCCACACTCTCCTATGATTTAATTTTGCTATTTTAAGTCTGATTTTTTTTTATTATTAAAAAGAAAATAATTAAATCCACACTCTCGTATGAAGCCGTACCTTGCTGAAAAAACCGGTTCTCCTTAGATCACCGAAATCAGGCAGCACCGGGCGCGGTTAGTACTTGGGTGGGTGACCACCTGGGAACACCGCGTGCTGTTGGCACATTTCGGCCGCGGTAGCCCTTTGGTTTGCGCGCTGGATTTGCACGCTGCCACAACTGTCGCCGTGTTCGTGCGGAGTACGATCACGTTAAACATGTGGGTCCGTAAGTCCTTCCGAGAGGTTGGTGGTAGGGAAAGGAGGGTACGGTCCCTGTGGATGCCTCCCCCACTGGGTTCCGGTCTAAATTGGGTGGCACTTCCCGGCCCCCCAAACAGTTACCTTACACCTTCCTGGTAGATCGGACGGTCTGGGTCTCAACAACAACACTCTCGTATGAAATCCTCTCAATATGAAATCTACACAGAAAAGGTATTTAAATTTCCGTATTTTTCCTTAGCCTTTTTACCACCTGACAAAATTGTGATTTGGTATGAAGCCAACTGCCTAAAAATTTAAACCGTCTTTCCTATTTATTGCAAATAAATACCATTTCAAGGTTTCAAAACTTCGAAGGCCTGTACATGGGAGTGGACAAATGTGGGAGTGGCCACATACACAATTGATACTTGTCTCTGTTATTCCTAATTGTAATGTATAAGGAATGTAATATTGATGTAGTATGTATCCAATACTAATCAATCAAATTACTCAAACTTGGGAATGTAAGTCACTTGTGGGGTTTCTCTAGTGCTGATTAGTATTTATTACGATTGGGAAAAAGAAACCCTGTCTTTTTTGCGAAATGGCCAGTAAAAATTACCAAAATCTAAAAGAATTCATATGCTCAAATGTTTCAATAAGTGTCTGGGTTTTATACTTCAATTTAGGCGACGAAACGAAAAGGACCGATCGCATTGAACATTCTCAATATGTAGTTGATTTTTTTTCGATAGGACGTCTCTGTAAATAATGAAAATCAAAACGAATGAAGACGAGAACGAGAACGATCAATTGTAACGGAAATTGAATTAAAACTGCACATTCGGTGTAATTTAAATTGCTCGTTTTATTTTGTTCAATTAAACTCAATTTGATGAATTTGGAAAGAAAGAAGGTGGAAATGAATTAGAGTCTGTAGAAAAAGTCATGTGATGACCACATACGACTTTGTAGTAGTTTTTAATCTGCGTAAATATAAACGAGCAAAAAATAATTCTGAATGCATTTCATCAAAAATAAATTCATTCCTATTTATAGCATAATTTTGGCTACATTTAAGCACTATATTCTATGTAGTATGATATACGTATAATAAACATTCTTCATAATACCTTACGTACCCAAAGTTATAATGTAAATCGTGTTTTATGTCTTAATGTATGCACGAATATTTGGATTAGTTTATTTTAAAGGGTTTTAAAAAATATTTTATTTTAAAGATTTATTTCGAAAATCATGCTTTATATCTCTTCATAGTTTACTAATAATGGTGTTCCTTATTGAAACATTAATTAAGGTGTTTGTTACACAGTTTATGCTTTGTTTGATGTTTTATTTATGATTTGGATGGTGGTCTTGAAATGATTACAACAAACCCCCAATTAGAGTGATAAATTTATTGCTTGAAAACGTCCGCCGTACTAAATGAAATCGTGTTAATCTAATTAAATAATTAATATAAAATATCGAAACGCATCTCATACCCATGAAACACCAATCAATATTTTGAAATGCGTTTGTTGGAACAATTTAACGTACAATGGAATAAAAATATATCTAATATATAATACAGAGTGTGAGAGAAGTACACTACTTCAATATGCCGATTGAAAAAAAAATAACAACAAATAACAACTTACTTTTAATGCCAAAACACATAGTAACTGTGAAAGTTTACTTATAAATGCCTGTAGGTCTCCATGTTGGCTTTTTTTCTTGCAAAATTTTTTTAATGGCATATTGAAACTGTACACTTCATTTATAGACACCCTGTATTTAAATGACTTTATAAAATAGCGAAATTGTCAATTGTTCTAAATTTAACATTGGCAAAATTTTAAGCAACCGCACACAGCGGTTTTCTGTTGTGTTTCACTAACACGTTTCCTAACAGACAGGCAATATGATCAGAAAGGAGAATGGTTCACGGTTATTTATTCTACTTGTTTCTATTATCTGCGGCCATATTCTGCGCAGCGTTTTAGATTTCAGAATTATTCGGTGCTAAAGTGCAGACTACGCGTAATCTATTTTTGTATAGTATATAAAACTAGGATATTATTGGTACATATAGAGAGTATCCGAAAATGCAATTTTGAAAATGTTTCTTAGAAATAATGTTTAAAAATGTTTCTTAGAAATATTATAATATTATCTGGTTTGGGGTTAACTAAGAGCTGTCCAAATGTCTGTACTTGAAACAAAATTTTCTAAAGCCTGCCGGGCTATAAATAAAATAACATAAAAATTCAGACTTAAAATGGCAAAATTAAATCCACACAGAAAAGGTATTTTAATTTCCGTATTTTTTCTTGGTCATTTTACCACCTGGCGAAATAGTTATTTTGCATGAAACCAACTGCCTAAAATTTTAAATCGTCTTTCATATTTATTGCAAATAAATACCATTTAAACGTCTCAAAACTTCAGAAACCTAAACATGAGATTGGACAAATGTAGGGGTGGCCACATATACAATTGATACATGTCTCCGCTATTCATAATTTCATAGGGGACGCATTGGAATCGGGTCAAAAATCGTAACTCGAGTTTTCGACGCACCTATATGATTATTAGAGCACCCTAGAACACGAAAAACTATTTTTAACGTAAAGTCTATGTGTGTGCCTATCTGTGCAATGTATGTATCCAAAACTAGTCATTAGAATTATGCAAAATTGGATATGTAAGCCACCTGTGGGTTACCCTGGTGCTGGTATTTGTTATGACTGGGAAAAAGAGACCCTATCTTTTTTGCTAAATGGCTCCCAAAAATTACCAAAATCTGAAATAAAGCAATTCATATGCTCAAATGTTTCAATTAAATGCATATTTTATACTTCAATTTTGAGGACGAAACGAACCGACACTATAACTCTAAGACTGACCATTCTCAAACTATAGATTTTTTTGTTTTGTTTTTTAATTTTTAATACGCCGCCTTTGTAGATAATGAAACACAAAACGAATGAAAACGAAAATTGAATTAAAACTGCAAATTCAGTGTAATTTCAAATAATTGTTGGTGTTATTTTGTGCAATTAAACTCAATTTAATGAATTTGGAAAGAAAGAAAGAGGAAATCAATTTGAGTCTGTAGGGAAAGTCATGTGTTGGCCACATCAGATTATTGTAGTAGTTTTTGAACTGCATAAATAAAGGTGCAAGGAATGATGCTGAATGTAATTCATCAAAAATCAGTTTATTCCTATTTATAACTTATTTTTGGCTACATTAAATATGGAGTACAGTGAGTGTGAACTATTCATTATTGAATAAATTGCTTTAAAAACCAAAGATATTAACAAAGCACAAGCGGATATGTATTATTAAAAATTCTTCATAATAGCTTATATATATATCCACGGTTATAATATTCATACCATTTTACACATTAAAGTGTCCATGTAAGTTATTTGGAATCTTTTATTTTAAATGATTTTAGATGATTTATTTAAAAAATCATGCTTTATTTCTCGTCATAAGTAGCTCACTGATTGTTTTTAAAATGTTTGTTATTACATTTTAAAAGATTTTATACCCACTTTATATCCAAATGCTTATATCAACTACCCACAGTTTATGCTTTGTTTGATATATTCTTTATGATCTGGATAGTGTACTTGAAATGATCATAGCAATTCTCCGATTAGCTCGACTAATTGGTTGCGCGAAAAGGCCGCGCTAATCGAATAAAACAAGCAATATAAAATATTCAACTGCATCCTACGATCATGAAAACACAAACAAGTATTTTGAACAAAACACTTTTATGTCTTTGAAAATACACTAAGGCAAAAATATCAACGCACCCCGAAAAATAATCCGAGAGTAATGAAATTGTACATGCAAACACCTGTCGACCGAGTATGGGAATGATCAAAAATTCGCAGCCAGTGAATGAGTAGTCGGAGCTGCAGCACATTGAAACTGAGCAGCATGGTGGTGTATATGTTACCAGTAATGTATGAAATGCCGACATTCTATAGAATACCTAGGCATTTTATAGAATACAGGCCATTTTTAAGCAAAGTATGAAATATGAGAATTATTATATACTTTCCCTAGACATTGTACATAATACCTAGGCATTCTATAGAATGACAAATGCTATTTAGGCAAAGTATGAAAAAGGAATGAATTGCAGATATATTTTATACTTTCTGGTTTGTCATTTGGCATTCTATAGAATGCCTAGGAAATGTGTGAAATGTTAATCGTTTCATAGATTGCCGACCAGTTTTCAGTATTCTATAAAATGCCTAGGTATTCTATAGAATGCCGGCTTTCATACATTGCCGGTTATGTTACCGGCAATGTATGAAATGCCGGCATTCTATAGAATACCTAGGCATTTTATAGAATACCGGCCTTTTTTAGGCAAAGCATGAAAATTGTTATGTACTTTCCCTAGGCATTGTATATAAAACCTAGGCATTCTATTGCATGACAAATGTTATTTACGCAAAATATAAAAAAAGGAATAAATCGGATATGTATTTCATACTTTGACGATTTGCCATTTGGCATTCTATAGAATACCTAGGAAATCTGTGAAATTTTAATCGTTTCATAGATTGCCGACCAGTTTTCGGTATTCTATATCATGCCTAGGTATTGTATAGAATGCCGGCTTTCATACATTGCCGGTAACATATATAATGAGTGAACCTCGCTTTCAGGAATAAAACGTGCAGTGGATTTCGATTGCATTTACGTACCTTGATTGTAGCAATGTCTCGCCGGCGAATTCACGGTTACTACGATTCTATGAAGGAGTTTGAAAGAGGACATGCGGTCGGACTGAATGAGCACACCCACGAATCGCTCGGCATTTGGGTAGGAACGATGCAGAAATTAGACGATATTGGATGATATGATAGTGGCTCGGTGTTTGCAACAGGGGATCGGAGAAAGCACATGTGACCGCCGCAAACGTTTAGGACTCTCTAGACAGAAAACTGCTTGAAATGATTATGTAATCAGGAGAGGAGACAATTCCACACCAATGACATCGCTATCAGTCATTCGAAGGTATTTGCCATCCTCCATGCATCTAGCATCGGACACTATCCGGGGACAATTGTCAGGAGGTGAGATTAGGTGTCTACGTTCATTGAGGCGCCTACCACTGACCCCTCAACATAGACAGAGCTGTCTAGATTTGTTCCGAGCTCGGTCAGCTTGGACAGTGTCATATTGGGGCATGTTGTCTTCAGCGACGAATCATACTTCTCTCTCAGTGCTGTTACACTGGTCAGGGATCATCAGTTGGGTGTCAAAGAGGTCGCGGTGTGATGTGATCGATGCGGGATGGTGGAGTGCGAACTCTGCAGGCGGGTCGTTTGAGACGACAGGAACAGGTCTAAACCAACGACGATTGACTCCAGTAGACACCGTAATCCCTATAGCATAACATTTGGCAATGATCTAAACGTGGAAAAGATTGCGTTGTGTTTGATTGGAAAGGTGGACGTTGCAAGCGGGCGAGTATATTGAAGTCGGATCGATGCTTGACGTTGAAGACTTTGGAGTTGAAGGTGACTATGCATTCAATCGGACAAAACTTCGCTGGATCCAGATATTATAACTTAGCGAAGATTCGATTATTATATGCAGAAACAGGTCGTCAATGAATGTTGAAGACCCAGACCGTCCGGCTCGCTCTGAGAGCTTGAGCAACCATTTGGACGGCCGGTGGTCGTCAATGAATGTGGAGTTCCGATCTGCGAAGAAAGAGTCAAAACATATCTCGATTCCAAATCCTTCAATTTATTAAACTCCATTTTAAATACTGTTTCAGGTTAAACATTCAGTTTACTTATCATTCCAGACGATGAACAAAACGAGAACATTCTTCAGAAACATAAGGTGAAACAATTCCGAAAACTGGTTTTCGATAGAATATCAAAGATTTAAATACATCGGGTTCCTAAATCATAATCATATCACGACCGTTAAACGCGATGCTTTGTCAAGGCATTTCTTTACTATTTCAATTAAATTTAGAACGATTTAATAATTGTTTGAATAAAAACATTTCGATTCATTACCCCCGTGGGCACGACGCATGTTACCCCGTCCACGGTATCTCGCCAACTGAACTAATCACCAAAATTCTGACATAAGCGTCTTAGTATCATTGCGCATATTCATGACGAAAGAAAATATAACGCCAGTATATTTCCATATAAAAATGTTTCGCAGGAAAAAGATGGAACGTCATTTTGTATCAAAGCGCGAGGGGTTGTCTTTACAGACTGGATGGCTCCGTGAAGCCGAAATGAAAGATTTGGCATTTTATCAAAAAGGAATTAATTTATTTCCAAGAACAAAATTCGGAATAGAAAGTACAATTTAGAATTTGCCGAAAGTGATAAAACAAAGTGGATTTTTGAAGCGGCATTTCCGAAATTGAAATTTAGTAAGAATTAATTTAATAACAGAGGGGATGCGTTTCGTTACAGTGCTCTTGACCTTTCGTAGTAGATATGGAGGTGAATTGATCAGTGTTTCTATTCTATTGCAACATTTGTGGCAGAATCTTCCGCAAAGGGAGATTTACCACTTACTAAAATGTCATCTGCTTGTTGCCATCACTTCTTAATAAAACGTTTTCTTGCTCCTAAATTCTAATCATTTATATATCTCCTCCAACGATACATGCCTCAGTTTCTTATGGGTGCATATATTTGTTGCAATAGAGTGTATTTATATAACTGCTCATTGCCGTTCTGGGAATGCAATATAAATTTTACATTTCAATCCACTATATATAGACATTAGATAAATATTGCGCTAATCAAAATTTTGATTCGTACTAATTAAAATTTGGTTGCTAATTATAAACAGTTCTAAATCAAGTTTCGCGCTAAACGGAATCACGCTAACTGAAGGTTTGCTGTATTCTAATGATATTATTCCCATTCCATTTCATAGCATTGAAATCCATTGACTCCTTTTTAAAATAAATGCACTCAATAGTTTTTAAATAGTTGCTTCCTTTATAGACATATCGTGCATAGACAAACGACATTACTTTTACTTATTTACATTTTATTTATTTACATTGCTTTTTTAAGCGATTGATGTAGTGCATATACATATATATATATATATATATATATATATATATATATATATATATATATAGATATATATATTTATATATATATATAGATATATATATATATATATATATATATATATATATATATAGATAGTTAGATATATATATATATATAACATTACATCACGACTCTTTGTCTGACAAATTGATAAACATGACACTGAATCAATGAAAAATTAATTTTGTTTTGTTAGAAGAGAGTTAGAAATAATGTTTCGGTAGCATTTGTCTGTAAGTTCAACCTTAGTTAACACCTTCTTAGTAACACATTTAGCGAAATTTTAAATTGGCGCCAAATTGATAAAAATGTTTGTAAATCCATAAAAATATCTTGAAATTGATAAAATTGCGATAAATAAATTAAATAAGAATTGTGTTTAGTCAGGGGATAGCATTGTGGTGATGATTCGTCAATTTGTCGAAAAGTGAAACGATCAGTTAGTTCTATAGTCCCACTTAGCAATAAATTTGGCGATTTTTTAAAATGTCGCTAAATTGACGAAATTGCAGCCAAACTGATAAAATGACTCTAAATTCATCAAAATGACACCGAATCGATGGAAATTCAATATTTTGCATAATTAAGTACAATTTTCTGGATAATCGCTGTTGTTTTGTAAGAATTAAAAAATATTTTTTTCTAAATTTGTATACACATTGGACCAGGATGTTTTATTTTTCAGATCTGCCTATGAAGATAATTTTGTATATCGAGCCCAGAGATTCTTATACATTTTTATAAGAAATAAATTAAATATTTTAATAGAATATTTTGAATAACAAAGTCATTTAAAATACTACTAGCCGAATACCCATGGAAAATCAACTGTCTTGCAATAAGCAATCCCTGAATATTGTAATTTTTTTAATAATTCGCGTTTTACATTTATTCGGCAAATCGAATATTTTAATGTGCAGAACCCCCTAAAGAAGAAAATATTGTAAAACTTAAATTGCGCACTTCTTCCTTTCGAACTATCTACCAGTACACCAAATTAAAGTCTCTATCTCATCCCGAAGCATATTATTTTATCATCTCCCCTTTCGAACGTTTTTCTGTGGAGCACATCCATAAATGAACATTTTAGAAAACTCTGTTCGTCTTCGTTTTTTTATCAGATGATTGGCCCATATACCAAATATCAAGCCTCTATCACATTTAAAAGGAAACGCGTCTAATTTATACCGAAAATCTTACATATTGGTGTGCGGCACCCGCTAAATAGCAAATATTGGAAATCTAAAATTGCACACTTTATTCCTTTCGAACTATCTACCCGTACATCGAATTTGATGGCTCTATCCTATCGTGATCCCCCCTGGGGCGGGCCACTCCTTGAAGTGGTAACGGATCTTAGCTCTGTAGCTCTGGTCCTCCAACCTGGGGAGCATAAAGATCGGGTTACCTGGATGTCGATGAATCGCCCGTCGAACCGGTGAAGCAATCAGATTCCGACTCTTCCGGGTGGCCGTGACCACTGGACTGTCCCTATTCATGGCCTGAGCCAAGGTCCGTTCGGTGGCTTGGGTCTGGCTTGACGGGTGTTCTTCAGGACCATCCCCGGTGAATAATTCCGTCAAGAACGTGGTCCCCGGCTGCGGCTTCACTGGATGAGAGATTTTGTCTCTGTGCCTCCTCCCCCTGTAGTCGGTAAAAACCCATAGGTTGTCGCGGGTGTAGGACTTTACTCTATCCTATCATGAAGCATGTTTTTCTATCACTTCATCTTTAAAACGTTTTTCTGTATTGCGCCCCCTTAAATGATTATTTTTGAAAACCCGCAATAATCTTTGGTTTTTTTATCAAATGATTAGCTCATATACTTTATTTCAAGCCTCTATCACTTTGTAAAAGAGGAGTTTTTAATTTGTTCGTCAATTCGAACATTTTAGTGTGAGGCACTCCCTACAGTAGAAAACGTTGAAAAACTGAAATTCTTTCACACTTTCTTCCTTTTCACCTATCTACCCGTATACCAAATTTGAAGTCTCTATCTCATCGTGAAGCATCGTGAAGCACGCTTTTTCTATCATTTCACCTTTCGAATGATTTTATGTGGAGTACGTACCCCCTTAAATACGCATTTTTGAAAAACTCCATTCTCCGTGGGTTTTTTATCAAATGATTCGCCTGTATACTAAATATCTAGCCTCTATCACGTTATAAAAGGAGGTGTTGCTACTTCATTCCGAAAATCGAACATTTTTGTATGCAACACCCCTAAAGTAGAAAATATTGGAAAATTGAAATTGTACACTGTCTTCCTTTCGCACTATCTACCTGTACACCAAATTTCAAATCTCTAGTTAATCCCGAAGCATGTTTTCTTATCAATTCACCTTTCGAACGTTTTTCTCTGGAGCACCCCTTAAACGAACGTTTTCGAAAAACTATATTCGTCTTAGGTATTTTTATCAAATGATTAGTCGATATACCTAATTTCAAGCCTCTCTCAAATGTTAAAGGAGCCGTTTTTCATTTATTCTGTAAATCGAAAATTTGGGTGTGCTGCACCCCCTTAAGTAGCAAATATTCGAAATCTGAAATTGCACACTTTCTTCCTTTCGAACGATTTACCTATACACCAAATTCGAAGTCTCTATCTCATGGTAAAGTATGTTTTCCTATCATTTCACTTTTCGAAAGTTTTGGTGTGGAGCACCCCCTCTAGAGAACGTTTTTGAAAAATTCGATTTTTCCAGAGGGGTTTTATCGCGCGACCAAGCAGTGTACCAAATGGCAAGTCTCTATCTATTCGGAAAGTGCCTGAAAAAAGCGTGAGAGGCAGACGGACACTTTGCAATTAGTATACATAGATATATAGGAATTTACATATAATTGTGAATGTTAAGTTTCTTTATATTATATTTTCTTTATATTTATATTGACCGACTTCGTGATTTATTTTTTTTCATTCAGAATGATAATTTGATTTGAGAATCAAAATTAACAATTATACATAAAACAATATTCTGAAAATGTTTAATATATAAAATTTTCCACTCTCTTTGATCCAGATTAGCATGTATTTTTCTACTTCTTTTGTGAGAACAAGAACTTAATATGAAATTTTGCTCAGACTTTGCTATGTATAATATAGATAGCACTATTTTTTGAACATTATAAATTGCCATTTGAAGTCAAATATTCATTTTTAACAGAAATGAATAAGTGGAAAATCATAAATATATGGAATACCAGCATCATTTCTATTAATCCAGATTCTGTAGACCCTCATTCCGTATTATCTTATTTCTCTATTGCTATGGAATCAATTATTCAAAAGCGGATACGTTTAAAGTTTAGAAAATTGATACCTAAACTTTGGGGCTTAGAGATCCACTTTTGATGTGGAATTAAAGTAAAATCCAATTTTTATCTGTAACTAACATAACGTTCTCCACTCCTCTGTTTTAATAATGGCATGATTACAAATATCTAAGGCATATCGGAGGTTAAAATTTTCGAGCTAGGTACTCTTTCTTCTCAAGTCAAATCAGATAAAGTTGCAATTTTGTGTGTGTGTGTGTGTAAAAAACACTTAAAATTAAAAGTTAATCAAAATCTATATGTATATCTAACAACATTCGTGTATTTAATGACAGTTTTAAGGTAAAATTTGATTTTCGTTCTCGTGAAGTACAATACGAACCTCCTCATTTTCCTAAAATATTCTAAAGTTCGGCTTTATAAGATGTTCGATCGACTGGTGGATTGTGTTCGACGGGTTGAACATCATTGATTTAGAACAAAGAACCCTGGGGAACATGTCCAAGTCTATAACCTACTCTAATTTTTATTAGTATTTTAATATTTTCTTTATTTGATTTAAAAAAATTATAAGTGATGAATTTCGATTTTCAATTTTTCATTGTTGATGCATTGTGGTATAAGTAGAGCGATTGACTTCCTCAAAGTATGTTGCAGATAATTTTACACACTCGTACAGTATGTTGTAGAATCAGCGTCATCTTGTACTGGAGATTTTGCTTTCCATAACTTTCATTATACTTTTACTCTAGGTAATTACGCTTTTATTGTATATGTCATTTCTTTCTGACAGTTGTTAATATTAACTGCAATTTAGTGACAGAAAGTGAATTCAATGATTCATGGTTTTATATTAGCAAGTCCGCATGCTATTGAAAATAAATATTTTAATTGTATTTTGATCACCAATTACTTCAATGTCAAACCACAGATAACATCTTGACAACCACTACAGTAGTATAAAGAATATAAACATAAAATGAAAACAATTATTTATCAATTATGTTTTAAATAAAACATCCCTCAAAGATTTATAGAAAAAAACCGGAATCGTAAAAAATATCATCCGCAACAAATGAACTCCATTAAGGACACATTAGCATATTCGGAAGATAGAAGTGAGAATTTTCACCCTTTATATCTTTCCAGATGGAAAACTTATGGAAATAAGTTTCCATTTATAGAGAGAAACTGATTCCGATATGACTAAGTGTCAATTAGTGGGGAAAGTTATCATCAATGCTGTCAACTTCCTCCCAAGATAAAAGAAAAATATGTGAATTATATAGAGTTACAGGGAGGTTTCGTATTTGACATGTTTGCATCTTTATATGTTTCTATAAAAGTTGTATATCATATTTAAGACTATACGCAAAATAAATAATTCCATGTGAATCTGGTGATGATTTACAAGAAAAAGATCCGGTTGTTGCTAATGTTACTTCTAAGGCAGCGCTGTTTAAATCCATTATACAGACACTGACAACTGTACTAATACCAACTGTATCAACTGTACCAGTACAAACGATTTTCAATAGATTTATGTAGCCGCGTGCATTTCAAATGCGTGTAATGTTTTCTTTATACACTACGTGTTGCCAGTTTCGAGAAATTTCATTTTTTCTATTAAATCGGGTTGGGAAAAAAATGATTTTTTTTTAAAGAAACAGTAAACCTTAATTCCAATCTCGATTTCAACCATGGTTAAAGAAAAAAATAGTTTAAATAAAAAAGGAAACCATGATTCGAACCAAGGTTTAAACCAATGGAGTTTAACCCAACCAACTCTGCTATCAACCCTTGAAACTTTCAAACTGTTTTTCTCTGTTTTAATGATCTAGCTTAATTAATAATGTAAATTTTTTAAGTTGTAATTATCGTAAAAACATGCGGTTTTGCTTTTTAGATTCAACCAGAAAAGCTGCATGTAACAAGGTCCTAAACTCTATTTTGACATTTCCGACAACAGGGTTCTGATCCTGCAAACCGTCACATATAATGGTCAAATATAATACACACAAATAAAGTTCCTGCCACTCAAATAGCCGCTGAATACCCTAAAGGTCAGTCGTGTGGTCTGGGTCTTCAACACAGATAAAGTTAATTGCAGCACACAACTTTTCTAAAGATATTAAAGATCCCCTTTCAAATTGCTGAAGATTTTTAGACCCAGAGTTAAAGACGAAAATGACAAGGACGTTAAAGGGAATACTATACTATGAATATGAGATTTTTCAGTCACAGTGCATTCCTAGACAATCAATCAGGGACAGCTATATACTACATCTTATTCTACCTATAACCATTGCATTAACATTGGCGAATATCTGCTTAACCTTTACATAATTATGTGGAAACCCCAGGCCGTCCGACTCGTCCAGAGGACTTGAGTAACAAAGTGGACGACCGGGTTTACATAATTATGTATATCTTTTGAATGATTGAGGTTGAATCCTATGTGGGACAGCTATATACTACATCTTATTCTACCTATAACCATTGCATTAACATTGGCGAATATCTGCTTAACCTTTACATAATTATGTATATCTTTTGAATGATTGAGGTTGAATCCTATGTGTGGATTAATCCGTACCTAATTCGGTGTGGCTGAATCTTTTGATGATCATTCTTTTATATAATTTCTCAGGTAACAAAATAATAAATACCGAATATTTTAGATCGTCTGTTGTTCAGTAAGCATCCAAATATCCAGATACTCCATTCGGTATTTAAGTGATATGAAACATCACCAATCATTCATTTTGTGTGAATTCGTAAACACTCGCACTTTACAAGAAGAAGGAGAGTTCTTTTGACTTTGTGTAGGAGGTATTCCCAAAATTAAGAAATTTGA
Organism: Amaurobius ferox; assembly: GCA_951213105.1. Taxonomy (NCBI): domain Eukaryota; kingdom Metazoa; phylum Arthropoda; class Arachnida; order Araneae; family Amaurobiidae; genus Amaurobius; species Amaurobius ferox. The sequence continues at coordinate 40,574,514 of OX578137.1, read as the reverse complement.
AGTCGTCTGCGTTGATGGACTAAATTTGTCTAAGTCCCCAAAATTATATACATGTGAGGTCAACACAGGGTTTTTTTCTGCTATTGTAAATATAAACTATTCTATTTTGTTGAGTACATATGTAATAAGAGCAAATTTGGACAATAGATACTGTTGTCTGCAAAGAAAATTGCGATCAAAATTGTTTGACTGCTTAATAAATTTTATTTGCATTTTCTTTACCAAATGGGCACTTTTCTGAAGCAAAGCAAGCTTAAAAACTGCTTCGATATTCCAATGTACTATTTGAGATTTTGATTTAAGAAATAATACAGAAATTCGCTTGCTTAAACTGTTTTATAATATAATATGAAATAAAAAACATCGTTGTTAACAAAATAAACAATTTATTAAACGTATATATCGTTTAAGTGACATAAAGCAGCCCATTTATTGAGTATAAAAGAGAAAACAACCACATCACCATAGGCAAGATGGCAATATTACTAATGGTAGTATGGTAGCTCTTTTTTTTCTTGAAAAAGGGAAATACTTTTATTTCAGAAACGGTTTGGTACATTGAGTCCACTACATAGGCTGTCACTAAAGACTCACTTTTAATCTAGATTTAAAAAAATATTATTTATTTAAATTTTTGATATAGAACTTATTTTATACCGTTTATATCATTTTCCGACTGAACACATTTTTCTTCATCGTTCAATGGCTTCGACACTTACATGAATAAACTTTAAATAACATTTTCTGACACAAAAAAATGTAAGGCTTCTAAACATAAAGCTGTTGCATAAATCTCTGGACGTTTATCTATGTCTGAACAATCTCTATTGAAATGTTTTCACTCCATTAGATTCTTATGCAACCGTTGTTAAATGTCCACGCCTGGAAACATCATATGAAGCTGGGTAACTTGATGATTTGGAGAAACTCGCTTGAATATTTCATATTCTCTTTGGCACGATTTATTTGAAAAGCTGCGAACCAAATCAAAGAGGATACAATTATTTCAAATTTCAAGTTTAGTTTTTCTCGGATACAAACTAATGATATATGAAGTTGACTTCACACGACTTTATCTACATAGTGACTTTATTTCTTTCACAGCGAAATAATGATCTACAGGATTCACAGCACAATGACTTTAGGATTAAATTGTACATTAGTATTCGACGCTTTTCTTGGTAACAACATGTAATATTATTTATAAGTACCCAAACTAACTTATAATGGTCGCAAATATAATGCCACAGTTTGAGAAATTTCTCGCATCTCATAAGCAATATAGTCCGTATACTAAAGAATTTTATTAATTAGAAACAAATATGTTATTATATGAAACGGATATTTTAGATTCCAATTAATAGATTACCTAACTTCAAAATCCAAGTTATAATTTTCATATGTCAATAATGTATTGAATGTATTAACTGGCTATTTAATTCAGAAAGGTGACAATTACTACTATGGCAGTCATCTAATCATCGTATGCAAAGTCGCCAAATATAAAGTTGCCAAATAAATAAAGTCATACCACACTGAGATTGGAATTTAACATCATGTAAATTGAAATTTGACACTTCTTGGTCACTGCTTAGTCGACTTATTAAAAATACATTGTAATTATATAAAATTCCCTTATGTTGTTATGATCTCTAAATTTCACAAGAACCCAATTTCTTTCAGTCAGTAAATTTTGCAGACACATCTTATGTTACAGCTGTCAGTCAATCGCAATTGGCTATTCTTAATAAAATTACATGTAATTTTGTTGTTACTCCTCCATCTTGTCATGTAATTAGCAATAGCCATAATCTAATTCCAAATTTAGACACTATTAATAGAGATTTCTGTGAGACCAGAAATAGATCTCACACTAAGTGCTGTGTTATTAGTGAGACAGCTTTATGCCAGTAAATTTATTGTGTCTGAAACGTCAAACAAAACTCATAAATTTAGAGGCCTCGAGACAGAGGGATCGAACGAACTCTTAAAAAAATCTGATGTGGGCAACATATGACTTTCCTTATATAATGTAATGAATTTACTACTTTTACAGTAAAAAAAAATAGGTTTTTCTTATGGTAGATACTAATATTCTTTCCAAGATATTGAATTTTCGACAATTGGTCGTCATTTTCATTGATTTAGCGTCATTTTTATCCAATTGGCGAGATTTTCGTTAATTTGGCAACATTTCAAAAAGTCGCCAAGTTGGCGATATTCCCCCAAATTCGTCGCCAAAATCTCGCCAAGCGTTATGGACGGATAAATAAGTTATTTTTACAGCAGATAAATGACTATTGGCGTTCAAATACAAAAGTATTACTCAAAGTATCTTTTTTCCTGATTAGAACGAGCTAGTTCCACGAGAATGATGTCACCCAATTTATCGCATGGTATTACATATGAAAAGTGAACATGTTTCTCAATAGGAAATATTTTTTTTTATTTTACGTGACTTTTTGATAATTTTTTTGAAAAATGTGCAATGTTTCGAGAACGGTTCTTGTTAGCGTTCTAACATTCACGTCAATCATTTTCTAATGAAAAATTACATAAGAAATGTCTATCTGCGTAACGTTACTAAAGGTTTTGATTTTTTGACGATTTTTTCAATATTTCATTCGAAAATTTAGTGGGGTTCTGAACATTCGATTGCGTATAAAAACAATAGGCTTCCAGTGTTTATAGATTGTGATTTTTGTACCAAATTTCATTCGAATCGCTCCATTCGTCAGTTATCGTCTCCACAGACTCACTGACACACACACAGACATCACTTCAAAAATGTTCGAATCGTGATCAGGGATGCTTGAAACGTGCTCTCCCGTCGAAAACGCGAATTCGAATTTTCGACCCCGTTACAATACTTTCCTTATACATTATGTATATAAGGAAAGTAATAATGTAACGACATTGGATAAAAGACTAGCCAATTCAGATGAAGCTTGTAGCGTTACCCTCAAGGCCGCAAATGAGAACAAAGTGGGAGTGACAGCCCGGAGGCAAAGAGAGCCACAACCTGTGACATAAGAACAAGATGAATAGACTTGGAAAAAAATGTAAGAGATTAACAGCTCGAAATCAAGGAGCACGAAACTTAGAAAGATGTGTCGCCGATGAGAATGACACAAGTACGAGTGTCAAGCCAGCAGATCGTCGAATTACGTGTGGTGAATAAGTACTTCGAGTCTATTCCAGTAATATGATCGGCGAAGTACCTGGTAGTGACAAAGTACGAGACAGATTTGAAGGTATGTGTTCCTCAAATATTGACAGGTTATCAAGATACTTTAGGCATTTTAATACTGGTCTCACATGCTATCTTCCTAAATAGTTAATAAGCAGAGTAATTATTGTAATTGAGTATTTAAGTATATTATGTGTTAATAAATGTTTTATTGTTAAAGTTAAAATGGTGCAGTTAATTTAACATTATATTAATTAATAATTCTTTTACAAAACTCGCGCGAAAGTTGAGTAATTGGAGGGTTTTATATAGCGGCACAACAAAGCAATGTACAATAATAAATAAGTCCACTATGTACGAATTTACGGCCATGTTAAAAGATATATATATATATATATATATATATATATATATATATATATTGGGTTAATAATAACTAAGCTAAAGTTCAACTTTAATTACTAACTTTCTATTTACTGTCCCACAATTTCAATCATTTAATTTTAGAGAATTATTCAACAACATTGACATCATTGATGTCTTGAAAATTATATGGGATTAAATAAAATATATTTATGATAGACGTAAATTAACATTTAGTCATTCATATATAAACCACCTTATTAAGTGTGCTATTTTTAATAAATACTTATTGTAGGGAAATAAATTATATTTGGAAATTGTGTACTTCAGGTTGGTTAAGCCTAATTTTACTCTATGAAATCTGTATCTACATGATTATAAGATTAAAAAATTCTGATTACACATATTATGAATGCTGTCATTCTTATTAAGACAGCTTTTTCTTCAAATTTATTTGATTTTCATTTTTATCTTTGTAATTTATATCGTGTACGTAACGAAAAGGTTAGCACATCTTGCATTAGCGTTTTAGACACAACTCACTCTCCTAATAATGAATTATTTTTTACATCTAATTTATTTAATAAAAGATCTAGCTTCCTCTTTATAATACATAAACTTATTAATTATAACACTTTCATATGTAAAAAGGGGTACAAAACATTTTACTTAAGATTCATAGCTTTTATGATAAAATATATATTAGTCGCTATATAACCGAATTAAAACAAAATTGTTTGACTGAATCCAATCCTGCTAAATTTTTGCAACTTCATATTAATAACATCAAATTAAATTAAGCATCTAGATTCTGCATAAATAATAATCAAAATAATTAATAGCTTATTTTCATTAAAAGATTAGCGAAATTGATATTAATAACTATTTAATTAATTACGTTTATGTTCGGTAAATCAAATACACTTTGTGAAAATGATAAGGAATTTGACAAACGAATATGAGTCCAAATACGCAGGATCCCCTTCATCTGTGCAAGAGAACCAAAAAAGGTGTAGGTGCAAATAGAAAGTTTTTTTAAGTGAGTTCTTAATCCAGGTTTTGGGTATGTAATCACGTCTGTTTCTTCTATTTGCGCCTATAGATATCAGCTTTATTAATATTTATCCATACGAAATATTCAAACTCTTGATTCTTTCTTTGAACTTGTAATAGATGGCGCTATCTCTTCTCGTGATAAAGAGTGTCTTTGCTTTTACTCATTCAATATCTTTTGCTTATCCATGTAAGGATGTTTGGTAATGGTAAGTTCTAATGTGATTCTTATAATTGTTCATTTCAATATACTTTGTATTACTGAAATGTTTATTTAAAAAATAATAGTATTCAACTTCCAATCTCTATCCATCTTCTAGTATTTTTAGTTCATTGTTGTTGTTCTTTTCGAAATATATCGGATCATCGTACAGTGTGTTTACCATGTGGTAGCCCTGTATAACAGAAACATATTCTAGAATATTCAATCTTAAAACGACACCTGGAGACGTTTTAAGTTATGAATATTCAATCCAATTCCATCTCATTTTACTTCTCTAAATTTCTTTATTTATGTGTGCATCTTGAGTTTATTCGTTTGTATAGATGCACACGGTTAGTGTTGTACAGCAATACATATTTCTATTCGAAATACATTATCGGTTTGTGCACTATCACTATTGTTGATTTTGCTGTCTGTCAGTAAGTGTTATTTCGTAAGATATGGATTAACTCAATTTCCATTTATTTATTTATATTTTATTGAAGTTAAAATTTATCAAATATATTGTAGTATAAGAACTTTTTATTATATGTACTATCAATCTTATAATTCTTAAAGCCTGAATAACAATAAAATGTTTATTTATATGAAATCCTTATTAATGAATTAATATATTTCACATATTAGTACATTAATGTAAAAATAGTAACACTGTTGGGAAGTTTTATATTTATAAAATTGATCTTTGAGCTCTTTTCTGTAGCATAAATTTTAATTGCACTCTTAATTTATATATATATATATATATATCATATTTGGGGCATACTCATTTATTCATTTCTTCTGTGAATCACTTGATTTAAAAAATTCCATCTATGATTTCTGTTCATCCTGTTTTACTTAAATGGTTGATTGTTCTGTCACGAAGTGTAACTCACTGGACGGATTTTAGGGAATATCACTGCAACGGACAATCTACCCCCCTTGTTGATCTATTTCGTCATACTTTTTCTGGAAGCTTCTCGACCTCCTTCATTCTGTTATGACTGCTCGCACTTACGTGCAGTAAGGGATCCTACCTCAAGGATAATGTTAACCGTTGATTTCCTATTTTTTCTTCTTTTTCTCAATTATTCCTCTTTTAATGCTTGTAATCTGTTACATTGGTATTTATAGTAACTTACTATTGCCAATTCTGAGACAAGCATGTTGAAGGCCCAGACCACTCGGCTGGCCCTAGGGCTTACAGCAGGAATTTGAGCAGCCGGGGGGAGCAAGTATGTGTCTGGGTTAATTAGAGCTATATGCACAGACTTGAACATGAGTCTAGGCTAATTAATCTTCAAAATTAAGCCAATGCTGAATATTTCTTTTTTCGGCATTGTGGCCGTGGTCTAACTGTTTTGTTGATTTTAATGTTTCGTCATTAATTGATTTGGTTATTATATCTTTCTAATATATATATATATATGTATATATATGTGTGTGTGAGTGTGTGTGTAGGAAGAATATCGTGTCTAACCTACACATTAAGAATTATTAAAATGAAAATAAGAAGTAATAAAAATGATAATTATGCTGAAATAATTAAATATGATCAATAATTCATCAAGTTTGTATACTCGGAAAAACCCTGTTAGAAGAATTATAATTCGTTCGACTTTAGTGAGTAATAAACATTGTGTAATAAAAATTATGTTGAGACCCAGACCGCCCGACCTACCAGAAAGGTGTAAGGTAACTGTTTGGACGGCCGGGAAGTGCCATCCAATTTAGACCGGAACCCAGTGAGGGTGGCATCCACAGGGACCGTACCCTCCTTCCCCTACCACCAACCTCTCGGAAGGACTTGCGGAGCCACATGTTTAACGTGATCGTACTCCGCATGAACACGGCGACAGTTGTGGCAGCGTGCAAATCCAGCGCACAAACCACCGGGCTACCGCGCCCGAAATGCGCCAACAGCACGCGGTGTTCCCAGGTGGTCACCCACCCAAGTACTAACCGCGCCCGATGCTGCTTGACTTTGGTGATCTAACAAGAACTGGTGTTTTCAGCACGGTACAGCCGTTGGCTAGTAATAAAACATTATACGAAATAAACGATCCCATGTCGCATCAACGTATCGCATAAGTGAAAGTATATGTAACTTGCACATATAGAAACCTAAAACAACTCACACGTATGGAAGAAGAATTAATAAGGAAGTCAATTGTCTCAAATAAGTTAATCAAATCATCAATTTATACACGCGCGCTCAAACTCTGTTCGGAAAATTGTAATACTTACAACATATGAAAGTTTAATAAAATTTCCTTGGGAGGCATTATTGAATCTCCTTAAAGAATAAAGCTGTTTCATTAATCTTTTGTGCGTGTATTCATGCGTCAACAATCCCGTCTCAAATGTTTTCACTTCATTAAGTTCCATTGGACCAACATTAAATTTCCCAGAGCGGCAACGCTACATAACAGAAAAGGAAGCTGCCTGATTTGAGGGATCCTGCTGGAATATTTAAATTCTGCTCCGCGTTAATTTGATTTATTTGCAACGCAGTGAAATAGGTCATCGTGTGATGTCGGATCATGGCTGAGTGAGATATAAAATGGCATGTTAACTTTCAATGCGATACTATGAAAATTTTAGTGTAAAATTTACATGTCTAAAATATATATTAGGGTGGAATTTAAAAGAAGTTATTTTACGATATATTTATCTCTCTCTTAAAATCTATATTATAATTGTCTAACTCGTATATTCCTTTTCAGACACTCTAGGAGCTCCTTGGAGGTCCAGAAAGCTGAAACCATGCGAACTTAAAGTATTAAATACGGAAAAGAATCTAACGGAGCCGGGGTTTTATTATTCCCTGCAGGAGAGAAAACGTTAGGTGTTTTTAAAAATATTTCCAGATCCTCCAGATGCTTCTGATGACTAAGAACGCTGAATCTTTGCTGACATATAATATCGATCATTGGTCAAGACCTAACGGAACAGAATTTTCAAAAAGTAAGAATTTTTATCGACGCTTAGCGGCATATATTGTTAACCGAAATAAAACACATTAAACAAAGTTCAAACTTAATTTAGAAAAGTGTCTGTTTGCCTGTCTTTAACAGACTTAAATACTATGTCTATATAAACGTTTCTAACGTGTTTTTGTCTTTCGTGATCTTTCAGAATACCCTCTGGTTTGCAAGCGAAAAATCATAAAATATATATACTGTTTTATATATTCTCACAATCAACAGCTTATGGACAATGATAATGATTAAATAGTGTGTAAGGGTTTTACAGATATATATATATATATATATATATATATATATATATATATATATATATATATATATATCTCACTTTTACAGACAATTTCTCTAATTTTAAAATCTCAAAGACTTTCATTCTCTGTTTTTGGTTTGAAATAAGGCACCCACAGTACTTCAGAGGGTAGATGCTGGGGGAGGGGGAACGGTTTTGTTGTCGATTTCCATTATTCAGGTAATGCTCTAACTTTGTCATTGGCTTTTAAGTCATTAATCTCGCTTTGTTTTCGAACTCGTTAACTTAACTTTTTAATTTCTCCACTAGGGACACTGCAATCACTTTTATTCGATCGCATATGGTCACAATAGTAATAGACATTTATAGTAATAGATAGACCTACACTCATAGATACTTCCTTACAAAGTTATTAGGGTGTTTAAGAATTTTCTTAAAAACCCTGAAAATTCCAAAGAAAGAAACGTTTATAAACATGGCAGTTATTGATCACATTTTCAGAAAATTTTTGTTACATTACAAAATCATATTTGTCTTTATTTTTGCATAAAGAGCTTTCTGCAGGCTTCGTTGCCCTTTATTCCACCGTGTAACTCCGATCCCCCTGAATGGCAACACCTCGCGGCACGGAAACTTATCCCGGATGCAATCTTTCAGAAACTGATAAACTATTCAAATAGATTGTTACGTGATGGTACATTTTATTTACTTTTAGATATTGTTGAATAACGCACGATGTGTTCCTCATGAAGTTGAAGAATGGAGTTAGGATTAAAGCTCGCTGGAGAACTAATTTGAAAAGTAAATGCATGTTTACGTTGAATTATGTTCAGGTTCAGGCGAATTACATGTTATAAACATTCTCCCCAAATACTTTCTTACATAATCAGAAGTTAAATTACTGCGAAAGTGAGAGCATGAAATTGTATACTTAAGTTTGAAAAGAATCTTGCTGTCCCAACCTGTGTTCCAACCACGGATCTTCATACTGACCAGCCGATGTTCTCCCAACTGAGATACTTGGATGGGATTGGAAGTTCTTATCGACGATGTGGAGTCTGTGTTCACCTCCCTCTAATGCCACATTGATGGGCAACTTTAAAATCTGACTGACCACTTTCTACCCCAAGATAGCCTCCTGATGTTATTTTTACCCTCCAGGTTAGCTCTCTACATGATCTTTGGTTTTCCGATTTGAAATTGGCGCTCGATATCCTGAGTCTGAATCCGTATTAATCATATTAAGGTTACTTTCAAAACCCCGACATCATTGCACTAACTACCTTTAGGATTACTTTGTTTAGATGCCATGTGTAAGTAACCTTACTGCCCCAACATGAGCTCCTACAGCATATCTTCGTACTGGCCAGCGACGTTCTGCCAATTGAACTACTAGAACGGAATTGCAAGCTCTTATCGTCAAAGTGAATTCTACAACCGATTTAGGGTCAAAATATATAATTGATTAAGTAGCTGATTTAATTTCCGAAACTGGTATTTCTCATTATTTTGTAATCATTCCATGACATGTCCTAAAACATCTCTAAAACCCTTACCTCTAAAAAATCACGAAATAACAAGTGACTCAACGTTTAGATGAAGGGCAAAATTGGAGCCCGTACAGTCTTTTAGAGTTGCTTCAGATGAAATATATTTTGATCCCTACACCATTATTATTAGTTAAATTGGTGAATGGCGAAATCATAAGGGGACAATTTTCTTTCTATTTGGACATTTCCCCCGTAATTAGATTTAATTGCGATGTTAAACACGCTATTTGTCAGATCAAGAGCTTCAGATGTGAGATAAAATATTCGAAAGATCAATTCTGCCCTTAAATAGACTTTATCTATGTGAGAAAGCAATAAACAGCAACCATATACATCCTATCACCATCTTTCAACTGGTTTTGCCCAATTTCCCTTCTTAGGAAGGAGCGACATCAATTAGTCCTGAGTTCTATAAGTAGAACATTCTCCAATACTTTAGTAGAAAATACACAATGCTTTAGTAGAACATTCTCCAATACATTTCTGATTAATGATAGGTATTTGACTATGTCCAATTTCCCTTATTAGGAAAGAGCAACATCAATTAGTACTGAATTCTATATATAAGTAGAACATTCTCCAATACTTTAGTAGAAAATACACAATGCGTTAGTAGGACATTCTCCAAAACATTTCTGATTAATGATAGGTATTTGACTATGTCTATGCACATAAACAACATTTTAATGTCAAATTTTCATCAAATTCATCACATCACTTTTGCCGACTACGATTATTGTCTTTAACCAATAAAGGACAGCCGACGGTACTGCTAAAATTTCAAAGTCTTTAATTATTCAAGAGATTTAAAAGTGTACTAAAAAGAATTGTTTAAACCTCTTTGATGTTTCTTCGTAAATGTTTACATTTTGTAAAGCGCGTATTAATATATAACTTCTCTTTCGCCTACTTTGACATATTTAATGTTTTTATTTGTCCCTGCAACGAAAAAAGCTGAAATTATAGAAAATTTTTAGAGTTACAAGTTTCAGTATTATATGTTTTCAAATGATATTTTAGTTCACATGTTTTAACTTCGGTTACTCCATACTCTTCATATTACTAATAGACAAAACAGCAGCAAAATAATTTAAATGTTGGTAATGTGTGTCAAAAAGGGATGAGGGTATGGGCAAAGCCGGATTACGATTTTGTTGCCCCCTGAGCTACGTATACTATGAGCCCCAGTAAGAAAGGGGAGAAGAAAACAGATGATGTCCTTCCTCACTGGTTAGTTTATGGAACTCCTTGAGAAAAACATCGGATATTTTTGTAAAACCATTTATGATTAGAAACATCGAATTCATCGATGTTTCAGAAACATTGATTATGTGTAACACTAAACCAAAACTTCAGTAAAAGCAACAGACCATTACATACTGGTGGAACCAGACTATCAGTTGGTTTATTAGGGTTTATTGCCACAAGATCCAAAGAGGATATGCTACGCTAGACATATGGTACCGAAATACACAAATTAGCAATCAATAAAAACAAGTGTATAATTTAAAAGAGTGTTAATGTGTGAATAAAATATAAAAATGGAAGATATAATAACAATGGAAACAAAAAGAAAACTGGTTAAAAGGTTATACCAAATCAGACTATCAGATCGGAATTCTCCATTTCTGCAGCGGTGTTTAATTTTTAAACGCGTCCTTAATGAATTGTAACGATTTTCTCAGTCAATTTTGGGTCTTTAATTATTTGTTTTCTGTAATCTGCTTGAAAATTTCGGTGAACCGGAATATGTAATGATCAGTGAGGGTTGCCCTTGAAAATTTCGAAACTAATGCCGAAATAGCTGTTAAGATGGCAAGATGGCCCCTTATGGAAATTTTAAATATTGATATTTGTAGAAGATAAAAATCACTGTCGAATGATAGCTTCTGTTTTGGATAAAAATTGTGCATTTGCGGTCGGGTGTTTCCTTTCTTTGATGATACAAAAGATATCTACTACAAAATATATAACAATAACACGTTTTTTAATTGCTCTTGTAGCGTTCTGATGGAGGATTTTATTGGTCTATCATCCCGTTAAACTTCATAAGATACTGTACAGGGCAATATACAGTATTTTTTCATTATTCTATCGTCTCTTAAGGATTTGGCAAAACATCATAATCCAATACATTCAAATGTGCGAGAGAGAGAAATATACTGCAAATGTACCATGTATTGTACAAAATTTACTGTTTATTAACACTTCATTTAATGTCGGTTATATCTTACGGTGCGTAATGTATCAATCAAAGTTCATAGTATGTTGAACAAATATCACGTTATATATAGCGTTTACTACCATCCACGGTTTCACAGAACCACTGTTGGTTTTGGAACGTACATTATACTTCCCTACTCCCCTTACACCTTTCTTAAATTATATTTTTTACTCAATTTTCCCCTTTCTTAACGTATATTTTCCTACTCCCCTTTCCCCTCTCTTAACATACATTCCTCTACTCCCGTTCTACATATTTCATCTACTCCCTTTCTTAATTAACAACTTTACCAACGATATTTAATATAATTTTGAATATATTCCAACAACGGTGGAAACTATTGCAGGTTTCTCCATACAGGTGTGAGTCTTACGAACTTTGGGTTTAATCAATTTGACGACAGAGCGATAAACCAATTAACGGCAGACGGAACTCCAAAAAGTGTTTTTCTTTTTAAATTATTCTATTAGATCAACTCTAATTTATTAAAATCACAAAACTTTTGCTTCCACCTAAATTGTACCTCAGAATTTGAAAAAAAAATCAATTAAGCACGGAATAATCACGCTACGAGAATTTGAGTTAGAGAATACGAAAATAAAGTGAAAAATTTTCCTGAAACTGAAGAACTTATTAGTCACATTTCCAGAATATAGCTATAACATTTATCTGTTCCTAAATCTCTTTGATCTTTCCCGACATAAAGAAAGGTTTTCGCACTTCATTACGTTTCAGCCAACCGTAATTCAGGTCTCAATGAATGGCAACACCTTGCGGCACGGAAGCCTATTGAGGATGCAATCTCGCGAAAAGTGCTGAAATATTCAAATAAATCGTTACGCGAGGCACGTTTTATTTACTCTGGGATCTGGTTCAATAACGCGTACTGTTTAGCATGAATTTCTGAAGCTTGATTAAAAATTGTGTATATATTCCCGTTGTGAATTTCGAATTTTAATCCGAAAGTTAAAATCGATAAATTCCTGGCAGTCAATCATTTAATTAATCGAACTAAATTTCATTCCATTTGCCCAATTTGTTTCAGAGACATCTACATTACAGGCTGATAGACAGACGAGAAGTCTTTAAATATGTATGGGTGCCCACAGAACTTCATCCAAGAGGGGGGAAAACTCAAGGATCAAACTTACAACATTGACTACCTTGATGCCCATCTTTGTAATCTTGAACTTTCAAGAGAGGTCAAGTGCATCTCTTGTCCTCCCCTATGGGCGCCCATGTAAAAAGCGTTGATTGACATTCCGAGATGTTCAAAACTTGTAAATCCATCAAAATCCGATGCTTGGATTTTTAATTCCTTCACATTACTTACAATTTACATACACTGTGTTCTGTGGAAAAGGTAAAAATCGCCGCCAACTAGTTCAATACATATAGCGCTGACTGGCAAGTTTGAAAGCCATGGTCACAATTTACAGTTGAGTTCTTTGAAGGAGTTTTAAAAAAATGCAATTAAAAGTAATTATTTCAGATTCCTAAAATATTGGGTCCTATCAATCAGCATTTCGCTTAAAGTTACAAATTATTATGATACACCGTTACATGCCCGGCCACTCAATCAGCAATTGTATACCCAATGGATCAGTCGAGTATTCTGGGTGTTCAACACCGTTACATGCAAGGTTAAACATTCTCAAGTTCATAAATCTTGTTTCTATTAAAAAATTCTAAACAATTTGCTTAATACCCTCGCATCTGAAATTTTGAATAATAAAAGATGTCTCTATCTAAGTGTGTAAGTGTGTGTGTGTGTGTGTGTGTGTGTGTGTGTGTGTCTTCTGTAGAATCGAATAAATTGACGCCTTACACAGCCCCGAAATTCAGTGCTGAGGTACTTTGGGAATCAGTTTAAAAATTATGAAATTAAAAGTTGAAATTCAACCGAATTTCGAATTTTAAGATAAAACCAATAATTTATTTATATATTAATTGCATATTAATATTAATATTTAATTATATATTAATATTGTTTAATTATATATTAATATTAATTAAGTTTTTAAATTCAATTTATTGAGCAGACGAGTCACTGGAAGCGAGCACTTTCATTAGGAAGTGTATTGTGAACGATATCTGAGAATTTTGCCCTAGACGTTGAGTTCTGTAAAATTTACGATTTTTCTAATTTCGTGGATTTTAGAAATACATTTTTAAATATATTATTTCAATGTCATAAATGTGTTCTGAAAATTTGTTTTAAAACGAATGTAAACCTTTGAAGCTAGCATATCAAAATTTATTTTTACTTCTACGTGCAAAGGAATTTTTTCGTTCTTGAAGAAGTTCGGATAATGCCGTACTTTGCAGCCTATTTTTCTAAGTTTCTGTTTTTAAATGTTTTTATTGATTTTCAATATATATGCTATTTTTTCATTTTTAAAATATGGATTCGATTTAGGTGTATTTAACCTTTTAATAAATAGCATACTCGTGCGTTTTGGGCGCAGCCCCTCCCGAGAAAGGGACTTGTTTAACGCGGAATCGCAGCAACAAGAATCATGCCTGTTTCCCGGGTGTTCACAGATTGCATAAGGGAACTTACTGGGCTATGTGACCACAAAGCCAGCGCCTCTGTAGAGGTTCATAAGCTAGGACATGCTTTTTAGGATGTGCGGAGTGTGTCTGTCTGTTTACGTCTATTTTTGTTCCTTTTCTTAAAGAAGAGATTGCTAAAAAACACCCGTGGCGTGTAATTACACCTTTCAAAAATTTGAATGAATGAATTCAATTAATATCTGCTTTAATTTCCGGACGAAGCCGGGTACATTCTCTTTTGCTTAATACACTCATTATTATAATAACAGAATCAGAAGCAGAATGAAGTACACAACTCATTATGTATTTCTAACATCTTAATCATGTAAAAATCTAAAGTATATAAAAAAATTAAAAAGTGTTAAAGCGTTTCAGTTACTTTTTCCACTTTGCCTTCAATAGCGTATTTCAACTAAATCCATTAGATATTTTTAGTGAAAACCTTGAACTTAAAGACAATTTTGTAAATCTATTACGTTGGAACGAAGCATATGGAATTTTATTCTTCGTATCTGCTGATGTACACCTTCTCCAACTTACTAACACAAGCAGCAATTAACAGATTTCTATCACGCAGTTGTCTCTGATGGACTTTGAATCTTCCTTATCAGGTTCCAGCACACCTAGAATCTTGATCTATAATGTTCTCAGTCAGTGCGCAGGAACTTAATTTGTGCTGGAAATTGCTGCTCAATTCATCTGCCTGACTGCTTCATATCTGAGGTGAACGACGTGAAAAGAAGTATTAAGGTGTAAATGAGTAAAAGTAAATCTATATAAATAAAATCGAAAATCTGTCTGTATGTATATTATATTTGTCTCATCATCATAGGAGAGAGGCTGAACCGAATTTGATGAAATTTTGTGGGTAGCCTTGAAATAGCACCACATAAAATTGTTTCCATGTTTCGAGTTTCTTAAACCAGGGGTTGTCGAGATATTAATGAAAAAATAAACTTTTCAAAGGGGTTCTCCTCTTTAACTCCATGGTTCCTCCAAACGAAATACTTTGGAAATCGCTCGTTTAAAACGTGAAAGTGAATTAAAACTCTATCTCTGAGTTTGGTGGGAGTTCATTGCGCTTATCAGTCCCTTTTGAAAATCGCAGGTTTGAAACATGAATGGAAACTCTATCACCATGGTTTATTTTTCACAGGCTCTTACTCAATAATGAAAAGTATTAAGAAATCAAAATGGTTATTTAATTATCAGCATTTTATGCTGAAGATTCTTTCTTATATCATGTATTTAGAATACTATAAAGATTTACTCATAATTGTGAATGTTAAGTCACTTTATATTATACTAGCATTGTACCAGTTCGTCGTACGGAATATATAATATAAAAAAACGCAAAATTCCCAATCATGTGCAAATTCCTATAATATTCTAAATGACATATTTATTCAAAGCATTCTTTTAAAATATTTGAATAAATGCTCCTTTAAAGAAGTTTAAGAATCTCTAGTCTTGCTATACAAAATTATCTTCACAGAAAGATATGACGATCATCCTGATTCATCCTGGCCCCTGCGTAAACAAATTTACAAAAAATATTGCGCTAAATAGTATTGCGCAATTGCGTTGAATATAATCGCCCAATTGCGCTAACATTACATGAGAATATATACCCATACTACTTATATTATCGAGCATTAGAAGACATACTCGTGTATTAATAGAAGATTACCCGTCAACAATATATGAGATTCACAAATGTTTGCCAAAAAAAAACAGATAACATAATAAACTGAAAATATCAATAATCCCTTAATCTTTAAACACGAAGGTCGTAATAAATGCCAATATCAAAATGAAAGCGCTAAAATTGTATGCGAAGATATACCCGTACTACTTACATTCTCATAGATTAGAAAGTATACCCGTGTATTAGTAGAAGATTACCCGTACTACATAACCGTTATTCGTAAGGAATATATAATATAAAGAAACACAAAATTCACAATCATGTGGAAATTCTTATACTATTTATTCAAAACATTCTATTAAAATATTTAAATTAATGCTTCTAAACCGAAATTTAAGAATCGCTGTTCTTGCAATACAAAATTTATCTTCACAGGCATATCTGAAAAATAAAACATCCTGCTCCTGTTTGTAAATAAATTTACAAAAAATATGAAATTAATCAATATATGCCAAAATGAAAGCGCTAAAATTGTATGGAAAGATATAACCGTACTACTTATATTCTCGTAGATTAGAAGATTTATCCATGCACTAATAGAAAAATGCCCGTACTACAATATACGAATTTCAACCATTTATGCCAAAATAAAACAGATGACGTAATAAATTGAAAATATCAATAATCCCAGTAATTTTTAAACTTGAAGACCGAAATTGATATATTCCAATTGTCAAAAATGCAATTTCCATAAAATTTATTTTATATACATTTCGTTATTATTTAAATCGGAAAAGATTTAATAAAAATCGTCTGAAAAGATTTAATAAAATTCTTCAAATAAAATGGCGGAGAAATATCGGCTGCATAATGTTATCTCTATGTAAGGTTCCATTGTGCGTTTTTAAATAATATCTAGACAACTCCTGATCCTAGAAACTCAAAACTTGGACTTAATTCTAAGTGGGGCTATTCCAAGGCTACCCACGAAATTTCTTAAATTCGGTTCAGCAGTTTGTCTCATCATCACGAGAGAACGCTCCCGTGATGATGAGACAAACAGATTGATTGTCAATTTTATTTATAAAGATTTTCCGTACGAAAAACAGATATACTGGTAGTCTATATAAAAAAATCGAAAATCTGTCTCTCTGTCTGTCTGTATATTTATCTCATCATCAAGAGAGAATGGCTGAACCGAATGTAATCAAATATTGTGGGTAGCCTTGGAACAGCCCCATTTAAAATGTATTTCATGTTTCGAGTTTCAAGGTCCAGGGGTTGTCTGATATTAATAAAAACTGACAATAAAACCTTCCATAGAGATAGCATTATGCAGACGATATTTTTTCCGCCAATTTATTTGAAGAAAATGATATCATGTCGCTTAGTAACGGATTTAAATCTAATGTGTCTATGCTGCAGACGATTTTTATTAAATTTTTACAATTTAAATAATACCATATGATATAAAATAAATATGTATATAACATAGGTATGTATATAAAAGACATATAATATAGATAAAATAAATATAGATAAACTAAATATGTATATAAAAGATTATAAAATAAATTCACCCATATTTCATTTTTGATTGGATTATATCCATTACGGTCTTCAGGTTTAAACATTATTATTTTTTATATTTTCGGCGATTGTTGATATATTCAATTTATTATGTCATTGTTTTATTTTGGTTAAAACTGTGGAAACTCATATATTGTATGCTGTACGGGTAACCTTCTGCAAATCCACGGGTATATCTTCTAATTTACGACAATATAAATAGTAAAATTATATTGGAAAATATTTGAGCATATATTGGCATATATTGGAATCAATTATGGCCTTCTGGTTTAATGATTGTGGGGATTATTGATATTTTTAACACTTTACAACATAGTTGAAATGTGTTTATGATTCTGTTGAATTCTGTATGTCTGTCTGTCGGTCCGTTCGCCTGATAACTGCCATAAAAATGACTTTATCAAAATGAAATTTTAGTATGTTGTTGAGACGGTCTGTGGGACTATGGGAATGTAAATGAATAATATCACCCAATTAATTTTGAATTCGGGTTAAAAACATGAAATACATTGAACCCTATGGGACCTAATTTTTCAAAAAATAAAAATTTAAGCGAATTTAAAGTTCAGAAATTGCTTGGAAAATTTTAAAAAATACTCAAATTATCCTATAACATATAAAAAAATTTCAGCAAAATATGTTAATAAAAATTAAAATAATAATTGCACCCATATAATATGGATAGATCACGTGACCCACTTCAAAATAAAATATGGCATCCGTGTTTATCCCACAATAAAATTCGTGACTTATAAGTTCTTTTAACTTTATATTTTGTGTTGCATCCGTCCTAAAACCGCTTTATTTTTGGTTAATTTTTGTGGATCTATATTCTGTTCTAACGCAACAATATTTTTTAGTTTAAATGATCATTGAACTTTGATTATTTCTACATTGAAGCCTAATTTTAATAGATGCAGAATATAAACAAGTAATTGTAAAGATGAGTTGTATAAGAATTGCTGAATTTTTTTCAAGCAAAATTATTTAACTCTGTTGTCTGGAATTAAAGTAATATGAATGAAATATTCATTACTTTTACATTGAGAGCTAGATGATTTATATTTCGATGATATCATTTGAATAAAAGTTCATTTTTTTAGATGGAGTTTTAAGTTTTCAAATATAATAAATTACTGTAGTATTGTGATAATTTAAAATATATCACAGCTGAATGCTTCGCATTTTGCATTTCAGTTGGAAAGTGTTTCATAATCAATGCTTTATGCATGATTGATCGTTCTTGCTAAATTATTGAGTCAGTTTTATTTTGGGGCAAATATTTTTTAAACTAATATTCTAATACTGGTAATCTTCTACTAACGCACGGGCATACTTTCTAATCTACGACAATATAAGTAGTACGGGTAAATCTTCTCATACAGTTTTAGCGCTTTCATTTTGGCATATACTGAAATAAATTACAGCCCTTTAGGTTCAAAGATTACGGGATTGTTGATGTTTTCAATTTATTGCGTCATCTGTTTCATTTTGGCTAAAATTTTAGACACTCGTATGTTGTAGTACGTGTAATCTTCTACCAATACCCGGGTAAATATTCTAATATTCACGAATATATATAGTACGGGTCCCATGCAATTTTAGTGCTTTTATTTTGAATCTATTGATTCAGTTTCATATTTATTGTAAATTTGTTTACAAATGGGACCAGAATGTTTTATTCTCCAGATCTGCCGGTGAAGATAATTTTGTATAGTAAGAGCAGATAGTCTTAAACTTCATCTTAGGAGCATTAAATTAAATATTTTAACATAATATTTTATTAACAATGCCATTTAGTATACTATAGGAATTTGAATATGATTGTAAATTTTAAGTTTCTTTATATTATATACTCCGTACGAAGAACGGGTATGCTGCTAGTCTATATAAATAAAATTGAAAATCTGTCTGTGTATTTATTTGCATATTTTTATCATCATCAAGGGAGAACGGCTGAACCGAATTGGGTGAAATTTTTGGGGTAGACTTGAAAGAACGCCACTTAAAATTTAGTGCATTTTTTCAGTGCATGTTTTTAGGACCAGAGGTTACCTAGGCATTAATCAAAAACGCACAATTAAACCTCCCATAGAGATAGCATTATGCAGACAATATTTTCTCCACCAAATTATTTGAAGATAATTATAGCATTTCACTTAGCAACGGATTTAAATCCAATGTGTTTATGCTGCAGACGATTTTTATTAAATTTTTTCCTATAATTTACATAAGGATTTCCTTTATTTTATATAAGGATATGAATATAAAATAAATTTCATCGATTTCATTTTTTACTGGATTATATCAATTACGGTCTTCAGTTTTACACATTATTATTGCTGATATTTTCCGGATTAGTGATTCGGGGATTATTATTATTTTGACAAAGATTTTAGAAACTCATGAATTGTAAATGTGGGTAATCTTGTAGTCATGACGAACAGTCCAAGGGATTCAATCAGAAAACAGAATGTAGAACAGCGCCAGACAATAGAAAACAAATAACACACAAGATTGGTCTGCCCCGAAACAATAATCGATAAGAAGTAGAGAAATAATGAAAAAAGGAAAACATTATAAGGCAGCTTTGCAGAATGTGGTGAAAATAAAGCACTGAACAAGTCATTATTCATCAAATCATATATGGTCGACTTTTTTTAAGCTTTTCGTATTCAGAACAATTCCAGTTAATTTGGTTAACGAAGTTCACAACAGTAAATGCACCAAATAATTGATTGGGATTTTGCATAAAAAATGAAGTCAACACAGTTCTTGGATACTATAAACGTTTAACGATATAGAACCCTTTTCAGAATTTTGGTAGAATACTCTGTGCGATGGCATTCTTCAAAAGAACATTGTCGTCATAATAGTCGGAAACGGAGAGGTTCGTTACTACACGTTTCCTTCTCATTCATCCTTGGAAAGACATTTTTCGGATAACTTAGACTTCTATAGGATGTTCTTAGACAAGAAAACTGGCGATTCTACAGAAATAAAGGCTATTTTAACAGACCCATCTAAAAATTAAAAAAAAGAATCGAACTATTGGTTATGTTACAAGTGAGTAGTAATTTTATATGTATTTAAATACAAAATGAATTAGACTTCTTTTAGAATGATTGAACTAGCAGTTTTCAAGAACTTTCTGTTTAAAATTATTTTTTCTAAATTAGTCTGTACGATGGCATTGTTAAAAATTCTCTGAATATCGTCATCGTATGAGTCTGAAATTAAGTTTCAACGACTTAGGTCCTTCTGTCTGGTCAATGAAAACACATGTTTCACATACATTGCAGATGGGTGACAAATTTTTGTAATGCTTCCAAAGCAGAAACTGCCTCTGCTATAAAATTGCTCTACTATTATCTACTAAATTTGCTCTACTATTTAAACTGGACCATCAAAAAAATAAAAAAATACCCTTAAAATTATTAATTGTCAATCGAGTAGTTATCTTAAATGTATTTTAATACGAGATATGAATTAAATAACTGCTAGAACTATCTGTTCTAAAGCAATTTTAGCTTTACGGAATATTTGAAAATGTGTGCTATGGCATCAGTAAAAAGACTTCGATTATTGTATCAATATAAGGTTAAAAATAGCTCCTGACGTGTCCTTCTCTTTGATACTTGGAAACACAAGTTTTTATATATCTTAAGAACAACATATAGTCAGTATATATCAGTAAAATTTTATAAAATTATACATTCACAAGAGAATTAAGCAACCGTATGTCTCATGGGACAACAAAGAGTGGGAAAATTGCATTGCATTTTAGAAATATATTACAACTCAATGGCAATACATCAATATTTAAAATTATTTTAAAGATAATTCTTTAAATACATTTTCCTATAATGGACTGTTAATTTCAGCATTGAAAAAGTCCTTTAATGCGTGAAAATATATACAAAATGACTATTGGTCTATCATAGCATAATTAGCTCTTATGCAGCAAATGCGATCTAAACACACAACAATGAGTCCGAATGTTTGAATAATAAGCTTTATTTAACGCAGCAGTAAGCGCAAACAGTAATAACATATAAAGAACTTTCCAACTATCTTGAACCTCAAAACAACAACTACGCGAAATTTCAGTCACATTCTACGAATTACAATAAAAAAATTATATGCAGAAAGAAAAATATCCTACAATACAAATAATAAAAATAAAAATAATTTAAAATTGGCTGGAAGTGTTATCTTAAATCGAGCGGAATTGTTATCACGTTTCATCATATACATTTTTTTTCTCATATAGTCAATACTGAGTGTGTTCTTTTTCTATGTTAAACACAGACAAAAATATCTGATATCTGCTTTACACACAATTTAACATTAGGGAAAGAAATAATCGATAATAATCGATACTGGGCAAAATCATTCTTCCAGACGGATTCAGTTGGAAAAACAATGAACCTAGCTGCGAACTATTTTTCCGATTCTAGAGAATACATTTTTATCTGTCTTCAGAAACTAACAGAAAAATATTATAAAAATGTGTATACAGCATGATGAAAACCGTTAGGAAAATAAATAAACTGTTTAGATTTATTTATGAAAATAGATTTAGATTCTGATTTATTCTGAATTAGGTAAATTAAATACTGATTAAAATAGAACCGATATTATACCTCTCATGATTAAAAAAGATCTTGAGAATATTTAACACCATTACGAACATACAAAAAACTCACAGTTCGGAAATTATACATATAGACTAATATGAACAGTAGCTATGCAAGTTGGACTTAAAATTTTGATTTAAACCAAAGTTAATTAAATATTCATTGATATAAAATTTAACATTGCCAGCATGAGCAAAGGTTTAATGGAGCGAGTTCACTTCTATCTCCTCTGTGATTGGCACGTTGCTGGCAGAAATGTCACTAAAATTGTCGAAGACTGAACAAGTATATGTTATATTGTTAATTACTTCGATGCGTTTTTCAAATATGACTGTTATTAACAGTTACATTTATAATGTAATTATTAATGCAGTTAGTAATTATATGTCTTATTGTTTATTGTCATAAACAATATTGCTCTCATAAACACTTATTAATTATTCTCATAAACAATTGAACAAAGTAATTACAAAAACTAATTTTTCATGATTACGAAATAAATATTTACCTGATTATTAATACAGCTCAGAGATTACATTCCTTATTATTAGAAAATGTTAACAAATCGGAAATGATATTTTCGCACTAGAAATGAAAATCGAAAACACTATAAAATTATTAGTAAACCGTCATAAATATATACAGCAGATATAACTTCTCAATCTTATATAAATGAATTTGAGTTGACTATTCAAATGGTGGAAGCAAAACGTCAACACATTGAAACTGTGCAGTTTAAAGCAGTTGTAGGTGTGTCAGAATATTTATCGTGTTACCAAGAAAGTGTTCAAATTATTATAAGCACAGAATATCTTCCCGGAGTTGGCGATCGTAGTGAGTAGGGGCAGATCACAGATCACCTAGTACAAGAAAAAATAAAAAATAAATCTGAATTAACCCTTTAATTACCGATACCTCATAGAGAAAGTTAAAATGTATGATTTGCTAATATACATTTGAACCTAAACTTGGGGGCATTTTTTATGAATTTCTTACTGTATGGTGCCTTGTGTCCTAGAAAGTCTATGAGAAATGCATCCCTCTTAACAGCGTGAATATACACTTACACGGTCATTTTATTTCCTTCACAACGTTGGCAGTAGTTCGTAATTATTTGATGCTAATAAATTTTGGTCATATCAATGGATGCTATGAAAACCTCTAGATGCAAAACTTTACTCTATTTATTTTTAAATAAATAAACCAATTACGAAGTGCGACATTTTCGTATATATCAATAATTTTCTTTATAAAATGATAAAAATTTTAAAAACTTACTCTTGAATCTGAGTAACTATAATATAGCCATACAATGTTTGTAAAACTGTAAAACATATAAGTGCGACATTTTCGTATATATCAATAATTTTCTTTAAAAAAAGCATAAACCTTTTTAAAAATTTACTCTTGATTCTGAGTGATATAATATAGCCATACAATGTTTGTAAAACTATAAAACATAGTATGATTCTTATTAATTATTCTCTTCATTTCCTTTTCCATGCATAAAATATTAATGCAATGTTAATAAAGCTTTAAAACATATTATGATCCTTAATTTTTAATTTCTTATTTTATTTGATTTTTACTTATCCAAAAAAAAAATCCATCGTTCTAACACAAATCACGTTCCTTTTTTATAGAACATCCCACGTTTATTCTCATTTCATGTACTACCTATTATAGATAATAAAAATTAATAGTCTTCAGAGGAGATATTTCGTCTCTTTTTATTAGCTTATCGATCGAGCTCTTATAAGAGCCGTACTTGTTGGTATTCTCTGACTTTATTATCCAAAATCCATGAAAAATAGTTTATATGAAAAGAAAATGCTTTTACCGACATAAACATGACAAGATTCGAAATTAAATTCAAACAACTCACTATCAAACAGTTTCTACTAAGTAAACTTCGTACTTTTCACCTTTGGTGCACATAACCCAGTGAAATTAACTGGGGTGTAGATCTACTCAATTTCTTACATTTAATTTGCAATTCCATTTCAAATAATTATCTATGCTATTTTGCTCTATTAAAACTGAATTTAAAAAAATGGGAAAGAAAAAATAAATTTGAGTTTGTAGGTAAAGTCATGTGCTGCCTGCATCATATTTTTTAAAATGGTGTTTAACTTGTATATAAAGTATCGTGCTGTAGATTATGTTGACTCATCTTCAAGAGCTAAAATGAAAGCTTTCATTTTAACTCTCATTTTAGAAAATGGGCCAAAAGCTAAAATGAAAGAAAAAGTCCAAACGGTTGAAATACGGAAGATGAGACAAATCAAGATTCTAGCTGGAGTGGAAGTGCTCGATAATTAATCAATGTGGTTTTGAGTTTGGATAATTTTTTTAAATCGTTTCCCTCTATTTCGAATTTTTGAAATATTAGGTTCATTTTTTTTGTTCACTTGGAACCCGAAACGGAGCAAATAAGTTCACAATCGAGATTCTGACCCGAGTAGAGATGCTCGACATTTGTAAAACATTGTTGACATTTTTGAGTGCTGTGATTATCTCTTCGCAACGTCACTCCCAATTCGAATTTTTGAAATTTTAAATTTTCCATTGCTCTCAAGATGAGGCGGATCGAATGACACCCAAAGATTCTAGATATAGTGGAAATGCTCAATGATTTTGATGCATCGCCCAATCAGTCAGTCAGTCAGATCAGTACGGTACGGTACGGGATTTCCCAGTGGTTAATGCACTCAAATTGCACTCGGACGACACGATTTCGAGTCTCGGCTTTCCAAAATACCCCTTGCTTACGCGAAATACAAGCATGTTAAATCTGTGGGTTCGAAAGTACTTCCGAGATGTTAGGGATATTAAAAGGAGGATACGGTCCCTGTAGATGTCGTAACTACTGGGTTCCAGAATAAATAGGGCGGCACTGTCCCGGTCATCCAAACAGATACCTTACACCTTGGAGTAGGTCGGACGGTTTGTTTCAAAAGAAAGAAAGTCAATGCAGTACGTATTATATGAATCAATATGTTTTCCATATCAACAGCCAACATAGAGCAAATAAACAGCCAACAAAGAGCAAATAAACAGACACTAACATCTGACATAAAACACTCCACGTTCGACACTCGCTGGGTTGATGCTATCACTTGGTAATTACACTTCTTCTCCTCGTCTATGGTTGAAGTGCAGCAATAACCGTTTGTAGGAATTACCTATAACACTTGAGAAACATCGCTGTGAAATAAATATAGTTCTTACTCTAGAATTTGGGAAGATAAAGTGATACCCGTAGGTATCATACCATGTCTCCAACACTATCTAAAAGCACGAAAGTACGCCTTTGTATCGATTATTAGATCGAGGTTTTTCTGTATTTGTTGCATATTTTGAGTATTTTGTTTTCGAGGTTTGGAAGGGGTTGATAAATTTATCATACATTTTAGTGATAGTTTTATTTTTTAAGATATTTTTGCATTTTTTCTTTGTTTTTACTATTTTCCGAGTAAGAAAATTTGAAGGTTATTCTTGCCGATTAATGATTATATACAGCAAATTTGGAATCAATGATATGAAACGAATTAGTTTGCATATATTACAAATTGAAAATTATATTTCTATATATAAGATTTTGGGAGTTATCATTGGTCTCTATTTTTCTCAAGAAAATAATGTTGGAATATTGTGAAATTTCAAGTAAATCTGTGAATTACAAAATACTTTATTTAATTCTAGTGTTTACATAATATATCTACACTCAAAGCCCTCTTCAAGGCAATATAATTCACAAAGAGTTACGCCAAGCAGGATGCTAACTTGTATAAAACTGCATGGGAATAATTATAATAATAACGTAAATATCAGAAAACGCACATAAATATGAACACTGAAAAAAAATATTTCGTTCCCTATAAAGTGTAGGAGGAAGAATAAATGCCTCAGTAACTTAATTAATCGATTGTTATCTAGCCTGTTGAGGAACTGCGGTTCAATTTCCTATAGAAACAAAAAAATTTTACGACTTACAAAATGCATTGTATGGAAAGTATAAATAAGCAGACTTGTTTAAATCCCATTTTGTATTGATAAACATATACATAATTAACATCAAGAGACATACATCATTAGCATAAATAGACATACATCATTAGTGAGAATAATAATACAGCATCTGCGAGATATTTCGCATTTACATTTGCAACTCAGCATTCAATACCACCTAAAGCCTTCCTATCTAGAACATGCATTCAAGTTTCTATCTAATACTTAAGGTATTGGACAGCAAAGTTAGCACAATAGCTGAGGTCGGTTTAATGAAACGTAACAATTGCTTATACAAGTTTCCCCAAGACAAGATTGATTTTTCCAAGAACTTTGCATAAACAAATAATTTAAATTATCGTCTGCAAAAGGACTGAATTAGAAACGTTATTTAATAACTTCGTGAATATTCCAACTAAATACAGTGAGTATTTATAGAGGTATGACAAGTATCTGGAGGACTAATGACAAGTATATGGAGGTTTGATGACAAGTATCTAGAGATCTGCTGACATGTATCGTATCTGAAGGTAAAATAATAGTCTGGCAAGTATCATTTTAATTATAGTCTTCAAAAGAACTAAATTAGAAATGCTGTTTAATAACTTTATGAAGTATTCCAAACAAATATATATGGTGAGTATTCATATTAGTTTAAAAAGTACCTGGAACTTTGATGAGAAATAGATGAAGGTCTGATGACAAGTATTTGAAGATCTGGTGACAAGTATTTGGAGGTCTGATTACAAATATATGTAGATCTGATGACAAGTACTTGGAGGTCTGATGACAAGTATTTGGAGGTCTGAGGAAAAGTATCTGAAGGTAAAATGACAGTTTAACAAGTATCAATTTAATTATCGTTTGCAAATGGACTAAATTAGAAATGTTGTGTACTCTTGTTGACTTTATGAAATATTTCAAACAATTAAATGAGGTGAGTATTTTTATTAGACTGACAAGTATCTGGATTCACAATTCCACTCTCTCACATTATAATGTTCCCTATTATTTAGACCTAAAAGTAATTTAAGCAGTTTCAAAATTTAAAAATTACTTTTGTATGAGCTTTCTTTATTAATTATTAATTTCAAAAGATTCGGGAATTTTTTTTAGTATTGATTATATTCATCAGTTATGTCTAATTGTATTATAATCTACATCTGAATGCAAGAAATATGTTTCTTTTATCCTTTCACACTGCAAGTTTTTCTTTTAAATTATTTTGAATAAATGCATTAAACTGCGAATGCATCTGCGGCTCAAG
The DNA here is from genome assembly GCA_951213105.1 of Amaurobius ferox. Lineage (NCBI taxonomy): Eukaryota > Metazoa > Arthropoda > Arachnida > Araneae > Amaurobiidae > Amaurobius > Amaurobius ferox. The sequence continues at coordinate 40,546,977 of OX578137.1, read as the reverse complement.
GTCACGAAAATTCGTTTTACCCTTTCCACGATAGGAAGACAAGGAACGCGTGACCTTGAGTCGACGATTCTAAAGTAATGAACTATAAGCCATAATCCCTGATAAGTTCTTCGTGTAGCAAGCATAAGAAAGTGTGGTTTAAACGTCCTATTGGTTTCAACGACGACAAGAAAACAAAGTTATTCCCCAATCATCATCCCGAGTAAAATATTTTGAGGGATTACTCATTGATCCGTGTTTATCTATTCACCGTCTACTAAAAAACAATGTCAAGAAAAGACTTGAAAAGAAATTAATACAATGTATCAACGACTTTTCACGCTTATTCATTAACGCAATTTAACACTTGTTATGTACACTTGCTGTATGCACTTGCTATATACAATTTGCCATATATATCTTCCGTAAGGTCATTAAGTCCCCCCCCCTACATATTAAAATTAATAAAGGTATTGTTGAAGACCCAGACCGTCCGAGTCGTCCTAAGACATGAGCAGCAGTTTGAACGGGCGGGCAATAAAGGTATTGTGAAACTTCTTATATTAGGTATTGTGAAACATCTTTTATTAGTGGTTGAAAACCCAGACCACTCGACTGACCCTAGGGTTTATAGCAGCTGATGGATTGGCAGAAATTATATTACAGGTTGCCATTGGTCATTATACGACCAATGTCATGGACTCAATGTATGCATTTTTATTTTAATTCAAAATTGAAAAGCAAATAAGTTAGGATTAAAGGTCTATGCATTCGTTCTTCGCTCCAAATTGCGAGTTATGTTTTGTTTAGTAAACGTTAAAGGCGCCCCTAATTAATATATAGCCAATTATCAAAGCATGTCTACATACCGCCCGTCAACAAAAAAAATCTGTACAAACCCGAAAAAAACATACTATGTTCCATGAGAAATTGAACTTTCTAAATTTTGAATCAAGACTTTTAAATCAATCCCTCAAAGAGCAGGGATTATGAAAGAAATTAAATTTAATTTTCAGAGTTATTCAATTATGCCAATTTGGCGACATTGCAAATATGTGTGCTATATTGCTTTGATGATATTCGGTTGGCGATAAGTCAGCTTTGCGATATTGCTTCAAATTTATCGCCAAGCTTGACAGCCAGCCTGACAGCCAGCCAAACAGAGAATAGGTTTTTTATGTATATTTTTTAAAAGTTTTGTGAAAACGGCTCAAATATCATGCAATTTTTTTTTTCATTTTATTCTAGTGAATGCATCTATATATGACTAATGTGTGCAAATAATCTTCGTGTTATCTTTTTAAACTTAAACCTTTATTTAAATTAAGATTAATTTCAATTTTTCAAATTTAGATTAAAATTATTTAATAACTATTTGAAACAGAAGGTTTGAATATTAATAAATTGGAGTTAATACATTGTCACGATAGTATGACAAAGATAAAACTTGGGTATCGGCATCAGGTGTTTTCAAATCAGCAGTTTATCCTTTGTCTTTCTGTTCTACTGAGAGTACTTTCATGAAGAGGTATTTATTTAATGAATTGCCTTACTTATCTCCTTGAAGACTCAGCTGATCCAAGATTTTATTCGGGCGATAAACAAATTTGTAAATGGAAAAAATGAACTTGCGCCATTTATGTAAACAAATATTTCAATGTTTATATCTTTCTTTTCTACTGTATTCCATAAATATAATGCAACACAGCTTTACAGAAACTAATTTGTTTCATTTTGAGTTATAAATAAAATATTTTACACAAATTGGTAACATATGCTTATGTAAAGGCAAAACTTCGTTAAAAACACAAAATATAAGGAATCAGTGACAGTATCAACAGGTTTCAAAGACAAAACAAGGCAGGTTTGAGAGATATCCACTTTCTTCACAACAGAAAGACAGAGAAATCATACCAGCAAACGTAAGGGGTTGTCTGTCAATAAACGGCTGAATGGCATGTTCTAGAAAAACATACGTTAAAAATCGTTGATGGCTCCAGTCCTATAGAGGCGGATCGGTTATGCAAGAATAGAGTCTTGTAAAATAAAACTCAAAACTTGTAATGAAAATCAAACTTGTAAAAAATTCAGAATATTTCAACATATCAAAATTTCAAAATTATAACACCTGCAGAGTTCACTTCGACACTTATATATAAATGACTATGGGTGAATTATTAAGCATAAAAATGCAAATTTATTACTCAAAGCATTTTCTCTGTGAATGGAACGAACTAGATCCACAAGAATGATATTACCACATTTATCGGATAATATTGCACATGAAGAGTGAACATATTTGACAAAAGTTAATATTTTTTACATTTTACCTGATTCTCTTTTACATTTATTTGAAAAATGTGCAATATCTCAAGAAAGGTTCATGCTACCTTTGTAAAATATATGTCAATCTTTTATTACAAATTAATTACGTAAGAAATGCTTATTTACGAAATATTATCAAAAGTTCTGAATTTTTCATAAATTTTTTAAAATTTCATTTGAAAATTTGAAGGATCTTCCAAACATTCAATTGAATTTAAAATCAATTGGATGCCAGCATTTATCGATTATATTTTTTGTACCAAATTTCGTTCAAAACGCTATATTCTTCCATGAGATATCAGTTTCAAAGTCTCACGAACACACATATACACGCGCGCATACACACACACACACAAACACACACACACACACACACACACACACGGGCATCATCTCAAAAACGTTCGATGCAAGTCCAGGGATGCTTGAAACGTGCTCTTCCGTCGAAAAGTGGAATTCGAATCTTCGACCTCGTCACAATACATCCCTATACATTATACCTATACATTATACATATTTGACAAAAGTTAATATCTTTTACATTTCACCTGATTCTTTTTTACATTTATTTGAAACATGTGCAATATCTCAAAAACGGTTCATGCTGCCTTTCTAAAATTTGTGTCAATCTTTTATTACAAAAAATTACATAAAAAATGCTTATTTACGTTATATTATTGAAAGTTCTGATTTTTTCATAATTTTTTCAAAATTTCATTCGAAAATTTGGGAGATTTCAAACATTCAATTGCATTTAAAATCAATTGGATTCCAGCATTTATCGATTATATTTTGTACCAAATTTCGATCGAAACGCTATATTCTTTTGTGAGATATCACTTTCAAAGTCTCGCGAACACACACACACACACACACGGATATTATCTCAAAAACGTTCTATGCAAGTTCAGGGATATTTGAAACGTGCTCTTCCGTCGAAAAGTCGAATCTTCAACCTCGTTCGTCACAATACTTTCACTATACTATACTATGTATATAGGGAAAGCAATGAATGAAAATATGAAATGCTGTCAAAACGATATTGATAAACGTGTAAAGAATAATGCCAGTAATTGTATCTGCTTTGCTAGATCGTCTCAGTGCACCTTTGACTTTTAATTAAACTTTTTTTTTTTTAAGTAATTGTTGACATTGCATGTACTTTTCCTGCTGAACTTCTTTCAATATGCCTCATTATACGATGCGGGTCGTGAAAGTTCCTGAGTCCTCATAAGTAGACTTCTAACCATCCACAAAGATTTTATATAACATTTTGTGTGATAACATAAATGTGTATTTTCCTTCAGCGAACAATCGTGACGAGAAAGATAAAAATCTATTTCAGTTTGTTGGTAATGGCTTGAAGTCATATACTGCTACCATCAACTTTTTAAACTTTATGTTCCAAATAATATTAATTAACTAAAATCTCAATGGGAATAGCACATGACTTTCTCTCCATAATGCAATTACTGGTTTACAAGAATCCTGGCGTACAAGAAACAGGTTTGTGAAATCATAGTGTGGAAGATCCTCAGTACAGTTTTTGTGACATTGAATTAACACCGTGCAAATTGAAATCGATCTCTTTCGCTAACATTTGTGTCCCGGGAAATTTATTTAAGCTCAAATGCAAAATCTTCATCAAAAATCAAATGACATTTAATTAATATCTTGTGAAATAAATAACTATACGGGAATTCTTTAGTGCCGAAATACAAAACTGTTACAAAAACCATCTTATCTCCTGAATGAAACGAACTAGATCCACGAGAATAATATTAACATATTCGTTGTATAATATTGCATCTGAAAATGATAAGTGAAGATATTTGACGGAAACTTAACTAATTTTTCAATTTTATGTAACTTTTTGCTTTGACAAATTTATATGAAAAACGTGCAATATTTCAAGAATCCATGCAAACGTTTTAAAGTTTGCGGCATCCGTTTGCTAATGAAAAATTACATATGTAATTATTATTTATTTAACAGAATTGGAGGTGTTGTTGTTGTTGAAACACAGACCGTCCGACCTACCAGAAAGGTGTAAGGTAACTGTATGGACGGTCGGGAAGTGCCACCCAATTTAGACCGGAACCCAGTGGGGGAGGCATCCACAGGGACCGTACCCTCCTTCCCCTACCACCAACCTCTCGGAAGGACTTTCGGACCCACATGTTTAACACGTGATCGTACTCCGCATGAACACGGCGGCAGTCTTGGCAGTAGCTGGAATCGAACCCGGGCCTACCGAGTGCAACTCCAGCGCGCTAACCAATGGGCTACCGCGCCCAGAATTGGAGGTGTTGTTGTTGTTGAGACCCAGACCGTCCGACCTACCAGAAAGGTGTAAGGTAACTGTATGGACGGCCGGGAAGTGCCACCCAATTTAGACCGGAACCCAGTGGGGGAGGCATCCACAGGGACCTTACCCTCCTTCCCCTACCACCAACCTCTCGGAAGGACTTACGGACCCACATGTTTAACGTGATCGTACTCCGCATGAACACGGCGGCATTTGTGGTAGCGTGCAAATCTAGCGCGCAAGCCACGGGGATACCGCACCCGAGATGGCCAACAGCACGCGGTGTTCCGAGGTGGTCACCCACCAAGTACTAACCGCGCCCGATGCTGCTTGACTTCGGTGATCTAACGAGAACCGGTGTTTTCAGCACGGTACGGCCGTTGGCCCAGAATTGGAGGTGTGAATTTTTAATGAGTTTTTTAAGTTCATTCAGAATTTGAGCATTAACTCTAAAACGGTATTCATTCTAATGTTCTAAAGTTTGTATCATTCAAAACGATAAATAAACAATAATAGCGATAATGTAAATTTCTAATGTAAAATTACTTAAAAAATAATTATTTAATTATCATTATTTATAGTTTTGATTTTTAACAGATTTTTTGAAACATTTATTCTACAATTGGAGTGTGTGTGTGTGTGGGGGGGGGGGGTAGAGTATATACATGCACACACTCTGACATACATACACACACACTAACATACATACACACTAACATATATACACACACTAATATGCATGCATGCACCCACTAACATACATACACGCACTCTAGTATACAAACACACATACACTAACATACACATACACATAAATTACATACACACAGACACTAATATACATACACACACAACGTATATACAAACATACATACACACACACGACACATCTCTTTGTTCGATTCGTGTTCAGGAGTGCTTAAAATGCCATCTTCCGTTGAAAACTCAAACTCGATTTTTCGCCCCGTCGCAATATGTTCCCTATACATTATTCTGTGTATGCAGGGAACGTAACAAATATATCTCTAAGACTAGAATGCATGATAATTTAATCAAGAAAATTGTCTTACATTTCCAAACTTCTGAAGCTCAATACTTTAATATATTTGAACTATTTGTAATTGCTGCAAACTATATTGCACGGACAGAGAATTGCAAATCAATAACAAATTAAACAATTTGGCATCACGTCTGATGTTAAAATAGCAAAATTAAACACACATCCATAACAGAAGGTCTTTATTTCACTTCCTTAAGACGTACAAAAGTTTAAAACAGGCCATAGCGTTTTCGAGCATAAGTATGCTCTTCATCAGTGGCTACACGGAAATAAAGTTTAAATCGTTCATATATAGACCAGATATAGCGACAAAATTTGCATAAATACAATCCACAAAAGAATCTACGTCTAGATAAGGATAAACCGTAAAAAAAAAATAAAAAAAAAAAATAAAAATTTACAACAATTTGTTGTAAATTTTTTTTTTTGAAAAATTGTTTACAGTTTATCCTTATCTAGACGTAGATTCTTTTGTGGATTGTAATTATGCAAATTTTGTCGCTATATCTGGTCTATATATGAACGATTTAAACTTTATTTCCGTGTAGCCACTGATGAAGAGCATACTTATGCTCGAAAACGCTATGGCCTGTTTTAAACTTTTGTACGTCTTAAGGAAGTGAAATAAAGACCTTCTGCTATGGATGTGTGTTTAATTTTGCTACAATAACGAATTGTCATTTTCCCATCTATGCCGTTGCCAACAGCTACTTAATTTTGCGAACTATTTTAAAATCTATTAACTATTTCTAAGTATCTGACATGCATTCAAAAGTCTCAATCAATATATATGAGGTGAAAGAAAGTGAACATTGGAGTTGTTTTAATTTTTGAATACTTTTATAAATAGTATAATAAATCGATTGAATTATTATTTTTTTAATTATTAATGATCGCAAATCGTATATTCGTACATTACATATCTTGGCCGCAATAACCCACCATTATTACTTTTGGACGAGTTCCTATAATAGAATCATTAATCACAACACTGCACATTAAATTAAACATTTTAACTTTTAAAATAAATATTGTTTATAAACACATATTTTTGTTAAGATTAAATTACATTAACTTTTATATAAAAGCTTAAGGAGGAGAAAATGCACGTGTGAGACCAGGCTTTATATTTATTCCAAAATTCAACCTATTATATAAGCAAATCGGCAAATACCTCTGTTTATCATGGACACTAAAACGCGCTCTTGAACATTCATTGCTGTTTGTCATGGACACTGAAACGCACTCTTGGACATTCATTGCCTGAATATCCACATTCCTGGATTGCCATTCTTGACTGCTCTCTCTCGCTTCTTGAATTCCAATTTTTTTAAGCACACAACACAAATTTCTCGCTTCTAGACAATTATTTTTTATTAAACACATGCTTGGACATTCTGGACTTCAATTCTTATATACAACACTCTTGATCGATCATAACCGAATTGACTGCATATATATATTGAATTCTCTCCTTGGTGCCACATCATTTCGCCTAAGGTCCAGATACGTCCTCGCTACCTCTATTAGTTGCTTCTTAGTGCGATGTAGCAACATTAGATCATTGGCTACTTTATTATCCAATGCTGATTGATTTAAGCCATGGCCCCCAAGGAGATTTTTTGCCCCAACAACACCTGCGATTTATGTAAACTGAATTTATTAAAGCGTGCCAAGACTGTCATAAAATGGAGCCTACAAATCAGCGTTTTGTTCCGTTGCACGTAGCTATAAATCTCAAAACTGCATAATTGCATCCTGGTCTCATTTTTATAATTTTAATTTTCAAATTTTTGTCATTTGCAAGTGCTACACCGTTTCAATTTAATTCTTAATTCCAAACGTATTATATATGTTACTGGAGCATCAGAAAAAACATTTCTATGGGGGAACAATAGATATCAAAGTTAATAATTACCTAGCTTTCTATTCTGTAGTGAAATACAAAAAATATATTAATAGTGGAAATTAATGTTCTTCATATGGTGGCAAATGGTACACTTTATTTTTGACGGAAGTATTAGGCATCTTAATTCCCTTTTGCATACATATTTCGTTTGGCCATACCGATATTCGAAAAACCGGAAGTTACATCCAAACCCGGAAGTGGAAATCCACAGTGATCCATCCACTTCTACCCATAAAATTCAATACTGAATTCATATCGGACATCATTTAAGCTTTATAGTCGATCATACGACTTAAATTTTGCAAAGAAACATTTTTAACAGTTAGTGAAAAAACCGGAAATGGAAATCTTCTGTGAAAAACCAGCATCTTCCTTAATTTAATGCTGCATTCATATCAGTCATCATTTAAGCTCTACCTGAGTCCAATATAGAGATATAAATAGTTCAAGAAAATTTTTGGAAACAATAGAGGGAAAAGTAGAGGGAAAGTAGAAGAGAGAGTACCGGAAGTTGAAAGTGGGAAAAGTACCGGAAGTTCTTGGTGAACCTTTTCCTCTACCCCTTCAAAATATGGTATGCTGAATCCATGTCAACCAATATCTAAGCTATCTATATTTATGGCAGAGTCCGAGAAATAGAAATAAAAAAGTGAATTTTTTAAATCAGAAGTAACATCTTTAGAACCGGAAGCAGAGATCCATGGTGAATCTTTCAATCCTTCTCCAGTATTTGTTGCTAAATCCATATTAGTCATTATCTAAGCTCTATCTATAGTTATTTCTGAAAATTAAAATTTCAAGCTAATTTTTTGAAGTAAAATTGATTAACTTTGAAAGCCTGGAAAGAAACCGAGAAAGTATATTCTTAGTGAACCCCTTTATCCCCAGACTTTGATCCTAAATTCATATCACTGATCATCTAAGCTCTCTCTATAACCAATTTTGAGCTATAGACTTTTCAATTTAAGTGGAAATGTTTGAACCAGAATAAAAAAACGAACTGGACACGGAAAATCTTGGTGAACTGCGCTTACCCTCTCTGAAATTTGATACAGAATCAAATCAATCATCCTCTAAGCACTGATTATAGAAGTTCTTGGGAAATAAATGTTTCAAAGTAAAAATTTCTAAAAAATAATATTATGGCAAACTTTTTGCCACCACTAATGAGGAATATCGGTCTTTATTTAAAACTCGATTTTAAAATACTTTCGGAAATATATTTCTGAGAAAAAAAGAATTTATTTAACTCACATGTCAACGAAATGTTTACTTTTGAATAAGATATTTCACTTTAAATATAATTAAAGTACCCCCAATGCCCAGAATGCAAGAGTAATACAAAGAACGCATTACTTCTTTTCTACTTCACAGTAAAAATTCAAAATCAATTTGTCTCTGTAAAAGACATTTGTTTCGTATAACAAAAGGCCAGATGTTTCTGATTTCTCAAAAACTCGTGCGATTGTATCAATGTGCATTTTTCTTTAATTTTTTTTTAAATATACAGAAGTTAAAAGCAGATGGTTTGTTCTTTTATTTTTATTCTATGTAGCAATAGAAATAACGTCAAAATAACAGACATCCATATTCGTGTTAAATACTCCAACTTGGCATATCAAACGAATCGTTTATTTTTAATTATTAAGCGATTCTATAAAGTTAAAGAGTTCACTTCGATGATAAGAGATTGCAATTTTGTCTCAGTAGCTCAACGGCAGAGCTCAGTAACTCATAGGCGGGCTAGCACGGAAACCCTTTGTTCGATTCCTGGTTGGGACAGCAGTGGTCTTTGCAATGGCGGCCTAACAAATCAACCCTGTAGATTTGTGCAAAGATGACTGAGGTCTGAAAGTGACTTTGGAACAACATGTACGGGTCTATTGGGGCCGACTACAATCGGGAGGGTAACAAAATGTAATCTAACAAGGAGGATAAAAATAGCATCAGGAGGCTAACCTGAGGTAAAAATAGTCGAAGACGGTTAGTCAGATTGTCAGTTTCACGCCAATCTGACATTAGATGGTGAAGAATAAAGAGTCCACTTCAATGTTAACAGCCCTCAATTCCGTCTTATTAGCTCAACGATAGGGCGTCGGCTGGCCACTATAAATATCCGTAGTTTGATTCCCGGTTGGAGCAACAAGGTTCTTTATAAAGTATTCATATTTCTATTGGAGAATTTACATTATCTTCATACAACAAAAATATCAAAAATCTTATATTTCAGTCTATACTCGTACAAGCATTAAACTCTGGACGTTAAACATAAAATGCTGAAACAATGAATATCAGTTATCAGGAATGGTCTTTGTTTCCTGTACATGTAAGTTGTACCACTTTAATAGATAACACTGCATTCCAGAGAAGGTCTAGCAATGTGCAAAAATACATCCTTAGCAGATAAATTCGTAGATAACCTTTCTACAGACTAGGAGGTTCGCTGACTCTCACCAACTTCCTGATCTCACCGACGGAAGCGCTTTTGACCCTCCTACTACTCAGGTGTAATAAGTCCATTGGAGTTCCACATCTTTTTCAGTGACGTTCACCAATCCCCGGAGCTTGCTATGCGAACTCTTTCAACACACCTGAGTAGCAGCTGGGCGCCCCCTGTTCATGAGTTCTCGGGCGCGCACGACTGAGTCCTAGTTCTAAACCTTACGGTCTACCAACAGTTCTAGAATATTTTCGATTTTCATTCCTAGTGCGATAAAACAATTTTAGCGATCATGGAATTTAATAAACATGGAAGGAACCGAATCTAAGCTGTATTATTAACCCGGGAAATATGTTAATTTAAAATGTAACTAAATTAAACAATGTACGCGTTTTAAAATGCAAACATATTAAGTAATTGATATTAGGCAGACAGTTAGCATGTAGAAAGTTCTAACAATTGGGATTATGAAATTTCTTTCGTAATTACTTTGTTATTAATTGAAAGAATCAACAATAAGACATATGATTATTAACTGCAATAATAATTACACTCTAATCATAATTGTTAATGATAACAATAGTTGCGAAACGCTTTGTGTATAAGAATCACCAATAAGCCATATCATTGTAATCGGCTACCTTTGTGATGCATATTCCAGCAATCAATAGAGAAGTTAGAAATCGGCTCGACACATTAAATTTTTGCTCGTAGTGGCAATTCAGAATTTTAATTAATGTTTAATTAAATAAAGCCTAAATCAATGTACTTCAGCACTGTTCGGTAGCAATTTTACACTGCTCTTGACCATCGTTGTAATGTTCATGATCATAATTTCACAGTTCTTAGACAATTCTTGTTGCACGAATCAAACACTTTTGAGGTGATGTCAGTGTGTGTGTGTGTGTGTGTGTGTGTGTGTGAAAGTACGTGTGTGTGTCAGTGAGTCTGTGGAGACGATAACTGACGAACGAATGAACTGATTCGAACGAAATTTGGTACAAAAATCACAATCTATAAACACTGGAGGCCTGTTGTTTTTATACGCAATCGAACGTTCAGAACCCCCCTAAATTTTCTAGTGAAATTTTGAAAAAATCGTCAAAAAATCAAAACCGCTAATAAAGTTACGCAAATGGACATTTCTTATGTAATTTTTCATATCAAAAACGATTGATATAAATTTTGGAACGCTAACATGAACCATTCTCGAGATATTGTACATTTTCAAAAAAATTAGCAAAAAGTTATATAAAATACGAAAAAAATATATCCTATTGAGAAACATGTTCACTTTTCATATGTGATACCATTCGATAAATTGGGTGACATCATTCTCGTGGATCTAGCTCGCTCCATTCATGAAAAAAGATACTTTGAGTAATACTTTTTTATTTGAACGCCAATAGTCATTTATCTGCTGCAAGAATAAATTACTTTGCCGTCCCTAACGCTTGGCGGGATTTTGGCGACAAATTTGGCCAAATGTCGCCAACTTTGCGACATTTTTAATTGTTGCCAAATTAACAAAAATCTCGCCAAATTGACAAAAATGACGCTAAATCAATGAAAATGACGACTAATTGAAGAAAATGCAATATCTTGGAAAGAATATAAGTATCTACTATAAGAATAACATTTTTTTAAACTGTAAACTTAGTAAATTCATTGCATTATATAAGGAAAGTCATGTGTTGCCCACATCAAATTTTTTTTGTAATGCTTTCAAAGCAGAAACTGCCTCTGCTATGAAATAAATTGAGGGCTATTTAAACTGGACCATCAAAAATAAAATAAAATAAAACCCTTAAAATTATTAATTGTCAAGCGAATAGTCATCTGAAATGTATTTTAATACGAGATATGAATTGTTAGAACTATATATTCTAAAGAAATTTTAGCTTTACGGATATTTGAAAATGTGTGCTATGGCATCAGTAAATGCATTTCGACCATTGTATCAATGTAAGGTTAAAAATCGCCCCCTGACGTGTCCTTCTCTTTGATACTTGGAAACACAAGTTTTTATATATCTTAAGAACAACATATAGTCAGTATATATTAGTAAAATTTTATAAAATTATACATTCACAAGAGAATTAAGCAACCGTATGTCTCATGGGACAACAAAGAGTGGGAAAATTGCATTGCATTTTAGAAATATATTACAACTCAATGGCAATACATCATTATAAAACTATTTTAAAGATAATTCTTTAAATACATTTTCCCATAATGAACTGTTAATTTTAGCATTGAGAAAGTCCTTTAATGCGTGAAAATATATGCAAAATGACGAATGGTCTATCATATCATAATTAGCTCTTATGCAGCAAATGTGATCTAAACACACAACAATGAGTCCGAATGTTTGGATAAAAAGCTTTATTTAACGCAGCAGTAAGCGCAAACAGGAATAATATATAAAGAACTTTCCAGCTATCTTGAACCTCAAAACAACAACTGCCCGAAATTTTAGACACATTCTACGACTTACAATAAAAAAACTATATGTAGAAAGAAAAATATCCTGCAATACAAATAATAAAAATAAAAATAATTTAAAATTGGCCGGAAGTGTTATCTTAAATCGAGCGGAATTCTTATCACGTTTCATCATATACATTTTTTTTCTCATATAGTCAATAATGAGTGTGTTCTTTTTCTATGTTAAACACAGACAGAAATATCTGATATCTGCTTTACACACAATTTAACATTAAGGAAAGAAATAATCGATAATAATGGATACTGAGCAAAATCATTTTTCCAGACGGATTCAGTTGGAAAAGAATGAACCTAGCTGCGAAATATTTTTCCGATTCTAGAGAGTACATTTTCATCTGTCTTCAGAAACTAACAAAAAAAAATATGAAAATGTGTATTGAGCATGATGAAAACCGTTAAGAAAATAAACTGTTTTGATTAATGAAAAAAGATTTAATTTCTGATTTATTCTGAATTAGGAAAATTAAATATTGATTAAAATAGAACCGATATTATACCTCTCATAATTAAAAAAGATCTTGATAATTTTTAACCCCATTGCGAACATACGAAGAAACGCACAGTTATGAAATTATACATATAGCCTAATATGAACCCGTAGGTATGCAAGCTGGATGTAGAATTTTGATTTAAACCAAAGTTAATTAAATACTCATCGATATAAAATTTAACATTACCAGCATGAGCAAAGGTTTAATGAGACGAGTTCACTTCTATCTCCTCTGTGATTGGCACGTTGCTGACAGAAATGTCACTAAAATTGTCAAAGTCTGAACAAGTATATGTTATATTGTTAATTACTTCGATGCGTTTTTCAAATATGACTGTTATTAACAGTTACATTTATAATGTAATTATTAATGTAGTTAGTAATTATATGTCTTATTGCTTATTCTCATAAACAATATTGCTCTCATAAACACTTATTAATTATTCTCATAAACAATTGAACAAAGTAATTACAAAAACTAATTTTTCATGATTACGAATTAAATATTCACCTGATTATTAATACAGCTCAGAGATTACATTCCTTATTATTAGAAAATGTTAACAAATCGGAAATGATATTTTCGCACTAGAAATGAAAATCGAAAACACTATAAAATTATTAGTAAACCGTCATAAATATATACAGCAGATATAACTTCTCAATCTTATATAAATGAAGTTGAGTTGACTATTGAAATGGTGGAAGCAAAACGTCAACACATTGAAACTGTGCAGTTTAAAGCAGTTGTAGGTGTGTCAAAATATTTATCGTGTTACCAAGAAAGTGTTCAAATTATTATAAGCACAGAATATCTTCCCGGAGTTGGCGAGCGTAGTGAGTAGGGGCAGATCACAGATCACCTAGTACAAGAAAAAATAAAAAATAAATCTGAATTAACCCTTTAATTACCGATACCTCAAAGAGAAAGTTAAAATGTATGATTTGCTAATATACATTTAAACCTAAACTTGCGTGCATTTTTTATGAATTTCTTACTGTATGGTGCCTTGTGTCCTAGAAAGTCTATGAGAAATGCATCCCTCTTAGCAGCGTGAATATGCACTTCCACGGTCATTTTATTTCCTTCACAACTTTGGCAGTATTTCGTAATTATTTCATGCTAATAAATTATGGTCATATCAATGGATGCTATGAAAAACCACGAGATGCAAAACTTTATTTATTTTCAAGTAAATAAACCAATTACGTAGTGCGGCATTTTCGCATATATCCAAAATTTTATCAATAATTTTCTTTAAAAAAAGGATAAAAATTTTAAAAACTTACTCTTGAATCTGAGTAACTATAAAACAGCCATACAATGTTTGTAAAACTATAAAACATATTATAATTCTTATTAATTATTCTCTTCATTTCCTTTTCCATGCATAAAATATTAATGCAATGTTAATAAAACTATAAAACACATTATGATCCTTAATTTTTAATTTCTTATTTTATTTGATTTTTCTTATCCAAAAAAAAAATCTATCGTTATAACACAAGTCACGTTCCTTTTTTATAGAACATCCCACGTTTATTCTCATTTCATGTACTAACTATTATAGATAATAAAAATTAATAGTCTTCAGAGAAGATATTTCATCTCTTTTTATTAGCTTATCGATCGAGCTCTTATGAGAGCCGTACTTGTTGGTATTCCCTGACTTTTGTATCCAAAATCCATGAAAAATAGTTTATATGAAAAGAAAACTCTATTTACTGACATAAACATGACAACATTCGAAATTAAATTCAAACAACCCACCATCAAACATTTTCTACTAAGTACATTGCATCTTTGGTGTACATATCCTAGTGAAATTAACTGGGGTGTAGATCTACTCAATTTCTTACACTAAATTTAAAGTTCTATTTCAAATAATTATCCATGCGATTTTGTTCTATTAAAACTCAATTTAAAGAAATGGGAAAGAGAAAATAAATTTGAGTTTGTAGGTAAAGTCATGTGCTGTCTACATCGTATTTTTTAAATGGTGTTTAACTTGTATATAAAGTATCGTTCTGTAGATTATGTTGACTCATCTTCAAGAGCTAAAATGAAAGCTTTCGTTTTAGCTTTCATTTTAAAAAATGAGTCAAAAGCTAAAATGAAAGAAAAAGTTCAATTGGCTTAAATACGGAAGATGAATCAAATCAAGATTCTAACTAGAGTGGAAGTGCTCGATAATTAATCAATGTGGTTTTCAGTTTTTTGATCATTTCTTTACATCGTCCCCACTATTTCGAATTTTACAATATTAGGTTTTTTTTCTGTTGACTTGGAACCCGAGTTGGATTAAATAAATCTAAAATCAAAATTATGACCCGAGTAGAAATGCTCGACATTTGTGAAATGGAGTTTTGAGCGTTTTGATTATCTCTTCGCAACGTCACTCCCAATTCGAAATTTTGAAATTTTAAATTTTTCATTCCTCTCAAGATGAGACGGATCGAATGACACCCAAACAAAGATTCTAGATATAGTGAAAATGTTCACTGATTTTGATACATCGCCTAATCAGTCAGTCAGTCAGTTCAGTACGGGACGGATAACTCAGGACGGTCAGTTCAGTATGGATAACTCAGTGGTTAATGCACTCAAATTGCACTCGGATGACACGAGTTCGATTCCCAACTTTCTAAACTAATCCTTGTTTACGCAAAGCACAGGCACGTTAAATCTGTGGATCCGAAAGTATATCCGAGATGTTAGAAATAGAAGAAGGAGTGTATGGTCTCTGTAGGTGTCGTAACCACTGGGTTCCAAACTAACTAGGGTGGCACTGTCCCGGCCGTCTGTACATATACCTTACACATTGGAGTAGGTCGGACGGTTTGTGTCAAAGAAAAAAGTCCATCCAGTATGTATTACATAGAAACAGTATATTTTCCATATCAACAGCCATCAAAGAGCAAATAAACAGACAGTAATATCTGACATAAAACACTCCACGTTCGACACTCACTGGGTTAATACTATCACTTGGTAATTACACTTCTTCTCCTCCTCTAAGGTTAAAGTGCCTCAATAACCGTTCTGAGGAATTACCTATAATATACATGAGAAACATCGCTATAAAATAAATATAGTTCTTACTCTAGAATTTGGGAAGACAAAATGATGCCCGTAGGTATCATACCATGTCTCAGCACTACCTAAAAGCACGAAAGTACATCTTTGTATTGATTATTAGATCGAGATCATTCCGTATGTCTTACATCTTTTGACTATTTTGTTTTCGAGGTTTGGAGGGGGTTGGTAAATTTGTCATACATTTTAGTGATAGTTTTAATTTTTAGGATATTTTTTGCATTTTCTGTTTGTTTTTACTGCTCTCTTAGCAAGACAATTTGAAGGTTATTCTTGCCGATTAACGATAATATACAGCAAATTGGAATCAATAATTTGAAACGAATTAGTTTGCATATATTACAGATTGAAAGTTCTATTTCTATATATAAGATTTTGGGAATTATCATTGGTCTCTATTTTTCTCAAGAAAATAATGTTGGGATATTGTGAAATTTCGAGTAAATCTGGAAATTACGAAATACTTTATATAATTTTAGTGTTTACATAATATATTCACACTCAACGCGCTCTTTAGGGCAGCGAATGTACTTCGCAAGGAGCTACGTCAAGCAGGATGCTATCTTGTATAAAACTGCATGGGAATAATTATAATAATAACGTAAATATCAGAAAACTCACATAAATACGAACACTGAAAAAAATATTTGGATTCCTATAAACAGTAGGAGGAAGAATAAATACCTCAGTAACTTAATGAATCGATTGCTGTCTAACCCGTTGAAGAACTGCGGTTCAATTTCCTATACAAACAAACACATTTTACAACTTACAAAATGCATTGTAAGGAAAGTATAAATAAGCACACTTGTTTAAATCCCATTTTGCATTGATAAACATATACATAATTAACATTAAGAGACATACATCATTAGCATAAATATACATACATCATTAGTGAGAATAATAATACCGCATCTGCGAGATATTTCGCATTTACATTTGCAACGCAGCATTCAATACCACCTTAAGCCTTCCTATCTAGAACATGCATTCAAGTTTCTATCTAATACTTAAGGTATTGGACAGAAAAGTTAGCACAATAGCTGAGGTCGGTTTAATGAAACATAACAATTGCTTATACAAGCCAAGACAAGATTGATTTTTCCAAGAACTTTGCACAAACAAATAATTTAAATTATCGTCTGCAAAAGGACTGAATTAGAAACGTTATTCAATAACTTCGTGAATATTCCAAATAAATACAGTGAGTATTTATAGAAGTATGACTAGTATCAGGAGGTCTAATGACAAGTATCTGGGGGTTTAATGACAAGTATCTGGAGATCTGCTGACAAGTATCTGAAGGTAAAATAATAGTCTGGCAAGTATCATTTTAATTATATTCTGCAAAAGATCTATATTTGAAATGCTGTTTAATAACTTTATGAAATATTCCAAACAAATACATATGGTGAGTATTCATATTAGTTTAAAAAGTAACTTTGATGAGAATTAGATGAAAGTCTGATGACAAGTATTTGAAGATCTGGTGACAAGTATTTGGAGGTCTGATGACAAGTATTTGGAGGTCTGATGACAAGTACTTGGAGGTCTGATGACAAGTATTTGGAGGTCTGAGGAAAAGTATCTGAAGGTAAAATGACAGTCTAACAAATATCAATTTAATTATCGTTTGCAAATGGACTAAATTAGAAATGTTTTGTTCTTTTGTTGACTTTATGAAATATTCCAAACACTTCAATGCTGTGAGTATTTTTATTAGACTGACAAATATCTGGATTCACAATTCTACTCTCTCATACTGTAATGTTCCCTATTATTTAGACCTAAAAGTAATTTAATCAGTTTCAAAATGTAAAAATTACTTTTGTATGAGCTTTCTTTATTAATTATTAATTTTAAAAGATTCGGGACTTTTTTTTTAGTATTGAAGTTCATCAATTAGGTTTAATTGTATTATAATCTACATCTGGATGCAAGAAATATGTTTCTTTTATTCTTTGACACTCGCAAGTTATTCTTTTAAATTATTTCGAATGAATGCATTAAACTGCGAATGCATCTGCGGCTCAAGGTCACGAAAATTCGTTTTCCTCTTCCCACGATAGGAAGACAAGGAATGCGTGACCTTGAGCAGTCGATGGGCTATAAGCCATAATCCCTGATAAGTTCTTCGTGTAACAAGCATAAGAAAGTGTGGTTTAAACGTCCTATTCGTTTCAACGACGACAAGAAAGCAAAGTTATTCCCCAATCATCATACTGAGTAAAATATTTTGCGGGATTACTCATTGATCGGTGTTTATCTATTCACCGTCTACTGAAAAACAATGTCAAGAAAAGGCTTGAAAAGAAAAGAATACAGTCTATCAACGACTTTTTACGCTTATTCATTAACGCAATTTAACAGTTGTTATATACACTTGCTGTATGCACTTGCTATATACACTTTGCTATATATATCTTCCGTAAGGTCATTACGTCCTACATATTGAAATTAGTCAAGTTATTGTGAAACTTTTTATATTAGTGGTTGAAAACCCACACCACTCGACTGACCCCTAGGGTTTATAGCAGCTGGTGGAGTGGCCGGAATTATATTAGAGATTGTCATTGGTCATTCTACGACCAGTGTCATAGACTCAATGCACTTTAATTCAAAATTAAAAGGCAAATAAGTTAGATCTGAAGGTCTATGCATTCGTTCTTCGCTTCAAATTGGGAGTTATGTTTTGTTTAGTAAACGTTAAATGCGCCCCTAATTAATGTATAACCAATTATCAAAGCATGTCTAAGTACCCCCTCCTCCCCCCCCCACACACAAAAAAAAATCTGTACGGTCCTGAAAAAAACATGCTTGTTCCATGAGAAATTAAACTTTCTATATTTTGAATCAAGATTTTTAAATCAATCTCTTAAAGCGACAGGGATTATGAAAGAAATAAAATTTAATTTTCAGAGTAATTCAATTATGCCAATTCGAGTAATTTAATTACGATATTACAAAAATGTTTGCTATATTGCTTTGATGGTATTAAGTTGGCGATGAGTCAACTTTGCGATGTTGCTTCAGATTTATCGCCAAGCCTGACAGCCAGCCTGACAGCCAGCCAAACAGACAATAGGTTTTTATGTATATTTTTTAAAAGTTTTGTGTAAACGGCTTAAATATCTTGAAATATTTTTTCATTTTACTCTAGTGCATGTATCTATTATTTGACTAATGTGTGCAAATAATCTTCACGTTAGCTTTTTAAACTCAAACATTTATTTAAATTAAGACAAATTTTAATTTTTTAAATTAAGATAGATTAAAATTGTTTTATAACTACTTGAAAGATAAGGTTTGAGTATTAATATATTGGAGTTAATACATTGTCACGATAGTATGACAAAGATAAAACTTGGGTATCGGCATCAGGTGTTTTCAAATCAGCAATTTATCCTTTTTCTTTCTGTTCTACTCAGAGTATTTTCATGAAGCGGTATCTATTTAATGAATTGCCTTACTTATCTCCTTGAAGACTTAGCTGAACCAAAATTTTTTTCGGGCGATAAACAGATTCGTAAATGGGGAAAATCTAATTGCGCCATATATGTAAACAAATATTTCAGTGTTTATATCTTTCTTTTCTACTGTTTTCCATAAATATAATGCAACACAGTTTTACAGAAACAAATTTGTTTCATTTTGAGTTATGAATAAAATATCTCAAATATATTGGTAACATATGCTTATGTAAAGGCAAAACGACGTTAAAAACACAAAATATAAGGAATTAGTGAGAGTATCAACAGGTTTCAAAGACACAACAAGGCGGGTTTGAGAGATAACCACTTTCTGCTCAAAAAAACGACAAAGAAACCACACCAGCAAACGTAAGGGGTTGTCTGTCAATAAACGGCTGCATGGCATGTTCTAGAAAAATATACGTTAAGAAATCGTTGACTGCTCCAATCTTATGGAGGCAGATTGGTTATGCGAGAATAGAGTCTTGCAAAATAAAACTCAAAACTTATAATGAAAATAAAACTTGTAAAGAATTCAAAATATTTCAAAATATCAAAATTTCAAAATTTCACTTCGACACTTATATATAAATGACTATGGATGAATTATTGAGCATCAAAATGCAAATTTATTACTATGTATTTTCTCTGTAAATGGAACGAACTAGATCCACAAGAATAATATTAACGCATTTATCGGATAATATTACACTTGAAGCTTGAATATATTTGAGAAAAGTTAATATTTTTTACATTTTACCTGATTTTTTTTTACATTTACTTGAAAAATTTACAATATCTCAAGAACGGTGCATGCTACCTTTCTAAAATTTGTGTCAATTTTTCATTACCAAAAAAATACGTATGAAATGGTTATTTACGTAATATTATCGAAAGTTCCGATTTTTTCATAAATTTTTCAAAATTTTATTTGAAAATTTGGGGGATCTTTCAAACATTCAGTTGCATTTAAAATCAATTGAATGCCAGCATTTATCGATTGCTTTTGTACCAAATTTCGTTCAAAACGCTATATTCTTCTATGAGATATCACTTTCAAAGTCTCGCGAACACACACACACACACACACACGGATATTATCTCAAAAACGTTCTATGCAAGTTCAGGGATACTTGAAACGTGCTCTCCCGTCGAAAAGTCGAATTCGAAACTTCGACCTCGTTCGTTACAATACTTTCCCTATACTATACTATGTATATAGGGAAAGCAATAAATCAAAATATGAAATGCTAACAAAACGATATTGATACACGTGTAAAGAATAATGCCAGTAATCGTATGTGCTTTGCTATGTCGTCTCAGTGCGCCTTTGACTTTTAATTAAACTTTATTTTTTTAAATAATTGTTGACATTGCATGTACTTTTCCTGCTGAACTTCTTTCAATATGCCTCATTATACGATGCGGGGCGTAAAAGATCCTGAGAGAGAGAGAGTCCTCATAAGTAGACTTCTAACCATCCACAAAGATTTTATGTAACTTTGTGTGTGATAACATAAATGTGTATTTTTCTTCAGCGAGCAATCGTGACAAGAAAGATAAAAACCTATTTCAGTTTGTTAGTAATGGCTTGAAGTCATATACTGCTATCATCAACTTTATAAACTTTATGTTCCAATTTTATAACTAAAATCTCAATGGGAATAGCACATGACTTTCTCTCCATAACGCAATGACTAGTGTACAAGCATTCTGGCGTACAAGAAACTGGTGTACGAAATCATGGTGTACAAGATCCTCAGTACAGTGTTTGTGACATTGAATTAACACCGTGCAAATTGAAATTGATCTCTTTCGTTAACTTTTGTGTCCCGGGTAATTTATTTAAGCTCAAATGCAAAATCTTCATCAAAAATCAAATGACATTTAATTAATATCTTGTGAAATAAATAACTATACGGGAATTCTTTAGTGCCGAAATACAAAACTATTACAAAATCTATCTTATCTCCTGAATGAAACGAACTAGATCCACGAGAATAATATTAACATATTTGTTGTATAATATTGCATCTGAAAATGATAAGTGAAGATATTTGATGGAAACTTAACTAATTTTTCAATTTTATGTAACTTTTTGCTTTGACAAATTTATTTGAAAAACGTGCAATATTTCAAGAATCCATGCAAACGTTTTAAAGTTTGCGGCATTCGTTTTCTAATGAAAAATTAAGTATGTAATTATTATTACTTTCCTTATATACATAATGTATAAGGAAAGTATTGTGACGGTGTCGAAAATTGGAATTCGAGTTTTCGACGGGAGAGCACGTTTCAAGCATACCTGATCACGAATCAAACATTTCTGAAGTGATGTGTGTGTGTGTGTGTGTGTGTGTGTGTGTGTATGCGTCAGTGAGCCTGTGGAGACAATAACTGACGAACGAATGGACCGATTCGAACAAAATTTGGTACAAAAATCACAATCCGTAAACATTGGAAGCCTATTGCTTTTATACGCAATTGAATGTTCTGAACCTCCTAAAATTTCGAGTGAAATTTTGAAAAAATCGTGAAAAATACAAAACAGATAATAAAGTTACACAAATAGACATTTCTTGTGTAATTTTTCATTAGAAAGCGATTGACATAAAATTTAGAACGCTAACATGAACCGTTCTCGAGATATTGCACATTTTTTTTTTAAAATTATCAAAAATTATATAAAATAAAAAAATATTTCCTATTAAGAAACATGTTCACTTTTCATATGTAATACCATGCGATAAATTGGGTGACATCATTCTCGTGAATCTAGCTCGTTCCATTCATGAAAAAAGATACTTTGAGTAATACTTTTGTATTTGAACGTTATAGTCATTTATCTGCTGTAAGAATAACCTATTTCTCCGTCCATAACGCTTGGCGAGATTTTGGCGACGAATTTATCGGAATGTCGCAAACTTGGCGACATTTTTAAATATTGCCAAATTAACAAAAATCTCGCCAATTGTATAAAAGTGACACTAAATGATACTAAAGTGACACTAAATGACGACCAATTGAACAAAATTCAATATCTTGAAAAGAATATAAGTATCTACTTTAAGAATAACATTTTTTTAAACTGTAAAAGTAGTAAATTCATTGCATTATATAAGGAAAGTCATCTGTTGCCCACATCAGATTTTTTATTTAATAGAATTGCAAGTGTGAATTCTTAATGAGTTTTTTAAGTTCATTTAAAATTTGAACATTATCTCAAAAACGGTTCATTCTAATGTTCTAAAATATGTATCATTCAAAACGATAAACAAATATTAATAGCGATAATGTCAATTTCTAAAGTAAAATTACATCAAATATAATTATTTAATTATCATACTTGATAATTTTGATTTTTAACATATTTTTTTAAAAATCCATTTTACAATTGGGGGGGCGGGGGAGGGGCTTCGAGTACATGAACGAGTTTAAAATTAATGTAGCTCCAGTATAACAAATTGTAAGAATCGAACCGAATTATTTTTCGAAAAGTTTTATTCCTTCGTAAGATATAACATTTACAGACTCATGGATGCACATACTTTAACATACACACACACTAACATGCATACATGCATTCCATGCACGCTCTATCATACATACACATACACTAACATACATACACACACAAACTAACATACATACACACATAACCACACTGATATACATGCACACACTCTAACATACATACACACACTAATATACATACGCACTAACATACATACACATACTAGCATGCATGCATACACTCACTAACATACATATAAACACTCTAGTATACAAATACTCATACACTAACATACACATACACTAACATACACATACACACACGCAACGTATATACATACATACATATACACGTTCGATCTCCTCCTTCGATTCGTGTTCAGTAGTGCTTAAAATGCCATCTTCCGTTGAAAATTCAAATTCGATTTTTCGCCCCGTCGCAATATTTTCCCTATACATTATTCTGTGTATGAAGGGAAAGTAACAAATATATCTCTAATACTAGAATGCATGATTGTAAGCATGATAATTTAATCAAGAGACTTGTCTTACATTTCCAAACTTCTGAAGCTCAATACTTTAAAATATTTGAACTATTTGTAATTGTTGAAATCAATATTGCACGGGCAGAGAATTGCCAATCAATAACAAATTGTCATTTTCCCATCTATGCCGTTGCCAACAGCTACTTAATTTTGCGAACTATTTTAAAATCTATTAACTATTTCTAAACTATATAAAGTATCTGAAATTCATTCAAAAGTCTCAAACAATATATAAGAGGTGAAAGAAAGTGAACATTGGAGCTGTTTCCTTTTTGAATACTATTTTAAATATTATAATAAATCTTTAGATTGAATAATTGTTTTTATAATTATTAGTGATCGTGAATCGTATATTCGTACATTGCATATCTAGGCCGCAATAACCCACCATTATTTCTTTTGCACGAGTTCTTAAAGTAGAATCATTAATCACAACACTGCACATAAAATTCCACATTTTAACTTTTAAAATACATATTGTTTATAAACACATATTATTGTTAAGATTAAATCACATTAACTTTTATATGAAAGCTTAAGGAGGAGAAAATGCACGTGAGACCAGGCTTTATATTTAATCCAAAATCTTCAACCTATTATATAAGCAGATCAACACATACCTCTGTTGATCAAGGACACTAAAACGCACTCTTGGACATTCATTGCTGTTTGTCTTGGACACTGAAACGCACTCTTGGAGATTCATTGCCTGCATATCCACATTACTAGATTGCCATTCTTGACTGCTCTCTCTCGCTTCTTGAATTCCAAATTTTTTTAAACACACAACACTAATTTCTCGCTTCTGGACAATTATTTTTTACCAAACACACTCATGGACATTCTGAACTCCAATTCTTATATACAACACTCTTGAACGGTCATAACCGAATTGACTGCATATATATATATTGAATTATCTCCTTGTTGCCACATCATTACGCCTGAGGTCCAGATACGTCCTCCTTATCTCTATTAGTTGCTTCTCAGTGCGATGTAGCAACATTACATCATTACATCTACTTTATTATCCGTTTCATTTTAATTCTTATTTCCAAACGTATTATATATGTCATTGAAGCATCAGAAAAAAACATTTCTATGAGGGAACCATAGACATCAAAGTTAATAATTACATAGCTTTCTATTCTGTAGTGAAATACAAAAAATACATTAATAGTGGCAATTAATGGTTTTCATATCGTTACAAATGAATTCAACACTTTATTTTTGACGGAAGTATTAGACATCTTAATTCCCATTTGCATACATATTTCGTTCGGTCATACAGATATTCGGAAAACTGGAAGTTATATCCAAACCCGGAAGTGGAAATCCATAGTGATCCATCCACTTCAACCCATAAAATTCGATACTGAATCCATCATCTAAGCTTTAAAGTCGATCATACGACTTATATTTTTAAGAAACATTTTTAACCGTAAGTGAAAAAACCAGAAGTGGAAATCTTATGTGAACCACTAACCTCCTCCTTAATTTAATGATGAATTCATATCAGTCATCATTTAAACTCTACCTGAGTCCAATTTAGAGATATAAATATTTCAAGAAAATTTTTGGAAACGATAGTGGGAAAAGTACTCGAAGTAGAAGAGAGATTACCAGAAGCAGAAAAGCACCGAAAGTTCTTGGTAAACCTTTTCCTCTACCCCTTCAAAATAGTATGCTGAATCCATATCAACCAATATCTAAGCTATCTATATTTATGTCAGATTCCGAGAAATAGAAATAGAAAAAGTTTATTTCTTTAAATCAGAAGTAACATCTTCAGAACCGGAAGTAGAGATCCATGGTGAGTCTGTCCCCCCTTCTCTAGTATCTACCGATAGTTATTTCTGAAAATTAAAAGTTTCAAGTTAAATTTTTGAAGTAAAATTGACGAACTTTGAAAGCATGAAAGAAACCGGAAAAGTAAATTCTTAGTGAACCACTTTACTTCCAGAATTTGATGCTAAATCCTCCACATCACTGATCATCTAAGCTCTCTCTATAACCAATTTTGAGCTATAGACGTTTCAATTTAAGTGGAAATGTTTGAACCAGAAATAAAAAACAAACTGGACACGAAAATTCTTGCTGAACTCCGCTTACGCTCTTCGGAATTTGATACTGAATCAAATCAATCATCCTCTAATCACTAACTATAGAAGTTCCTGGGAAATAAATGTTTCAAGGAACAAAATTTCTAGAAAACTATAGTATGGCAAACTTTTTGCCACCACTAATGAGGAATATCGGCCTTCGTTAAAACTCGATTTTAAAATACGTTTTGAAATATATTTCTGAGAAAAAAAATGTTTATTTAACGCAACTGTCAACGAAATGTTTACTTTTGAATAAGATTTCACTTTAAATGTAATTAAAGTACTCCAATGCCCAGAATGCAAGCGTAATACAAAGAACGCGTTGCCTCTTTTCTACTTCACAGTAAAAATTCAAAATCAATTTGTCTCTGTAAGTGACATTTGTTTCGTATAACAAAGGGCCAGATGTTTCTGATTTCTCAGAAACTCGTCCGATTGTATCAACGTGCATTTTTCTTAATTTTTTTTTAAATAATCAAAAGTTAAAAGAAGATGAATTGTTCTTTTTTTTTATTCTATGCAGCAATAGAAATAATGTCAAAATAACAGACAGCCATATTCGTGTTAAATACTCCAACTTGGCATATTAAACGAATCGTTTATTTTTAATTATTAAGCGATTCTATGAAATTAAAGAGTTCACTTCGACGATAAGAGATTGCAATTTTGTCTCAGTAGCTCAACGGCAGAGCTCAGTAACTCATCGGCTGGCTAGTATGAAAACGTGCTGTTCGATTCCTGGTTGGGGTAGCAATGGTCTTTGTGAGACCAGAAATAGATCTCACATTTAATGAGACGCTTTTATGTATAAATTTATGGTGGCCAAAACGACGGACACTACTTGTAGTCTGGCTGGCCTCGTATTTTGCCGCACTGAGTTTGACGTAACATTATTGATGTAACATACATTAATGAGCTTGACGTAACATACATTAATGAGTTTTACGTAACATTCTTCTTTTTTATTGGTTACTCCTTTAACCAATGGAACCATTCCACATCTCGTAAGGCCCAGCTCAGCCCCTCTGTTATGGCCCCTAAATTTATGGTCTTTTGACTTTTAGGTTCAAGGGGTGATAAAATTCGGTGCAAGCCAGACTACAAGTAGCGTCCGCCATTTTGGCCCCATAAATTTATACATAAAAGCATCTCATCAAATGTGAGATCTATTTCTGGTCTCACAGTCTTTACAATGGCGCCCTAACAAATCAAACCTGTAGGTTCGTGCAAAGACGCCGGAGGTCTGAAAGTGACCTTGGAACAACATGCACGGGTCAATTGGCATCGATTAAAATCGGGAGGGTAACAACAACGAAATAATCTAACAAGGAGGATTAAAATAGCATCAGGAGGCTAACCTGAGGTAAAAATAGTGGGAGGTGGTCAATCAGATTGTCAGTCCCATGCCAATCTGACATTAGATGTTGGAGAATAAAGAGTCCACTTCAATGATAACAGTCCTCAATTCCGTCCTATTCGTTCAACGGTAGGGCGTCGGCTGGCCAGTACAAAGATCCGTAGTTCGATTCCCGGTTGGGGCAACAAGGTTCTTTATAAAGTCTTCATATTTCTATTGGGGAATTTACTTTATCTTCACACAACAAAACTATCAACAATCTTATATTTCAATTTATGCTCCTATAAGCATTAAATTCTGGACGTTAAACGTAAAATGCTGAAACAATGAATATCAGTCATCAGGAATAGTCCTTGTTTCCTGTACATGTAAGTTGTACCACATTAATAGATAACACTGCATTCCAGAGAAGGTCTAGCTATGTGCAAAAATACATCCTTAGCAGATAAATGTGTAGATAAACTTTTTACAGACTAGGAGATTCGCTGACTCTCACCAACTTCCTGAGCTCACCGACGGAAGCTCTTTTGATCCGCCTACTATTCAGGTGTAATACGCCCATTGGAGTTCAACATCTTTTTCAGTGACGTTCACCAACCCCCGGAGCTTGCTATATGAACTCTTTCAACCCACATGAGTAGCAGCTGGGTGCCCCCTGTTCATCAATTCTCGGGCGCGCACGACTGACTCCTGGTTCTAAACCTAACGGTCTACCAACAGTTCTAGAATATTTTCGATTTTCATTCCTAGTGCGATAAAACAATTTTCGCTATCATGGAATTTAATAAACATGGAAGGAACCGAATCTTAGCTGTATTATTAACCCGATAAATATTTTAATTTTAAATGTAACTAAATAGAACAATATACGCGTTTTAAAATGCAAACTTATTAAGTGATTGATATTAAGCAGACAGTTAGCATGTAGAAAGTTCTAACAATTGGGATTATGAAATTTCTTTTGTAATTACTTTGTTATTATTTGTAAGAATCAACAATAAGACATATGATTATTAACTGCAATAATAATTACACTGTAATCATATTTGTTAATGATAACAATAGTTGCGAAACGCTTTGTGCATAAGAATCACCAATAAGCCATATTATTGTCCTCGGCTACCTTTGTGACGTATCTTCCAGCAATCAATAGGGAAGTTAGAAATCGGCTCGACCCATTACATTTTTGGCAGCGCAGGATTTTATTTAATGTTCAATTAACTAAAGCCTAAATTAATGTATTTCAGCACTGTTCGATAGCAATTTTGCACTGCTCTTGAGCATAATTGTAATGTTCATGAGCATAGTTTCACAGTTCTTAAGCACTTCTTGTTGCACTGAATGGGAGCAATGCATCATTGTCTTTAAGAATTGTGTCCTTAAAAAATACAATTTCAAAATAAATTTAAAATGTTATTTAAAAGGGTCACGCGATTTCCTTTTCATCTAAATTCCTGTTTGGAGTAGGTACGGGTAACTACACATATATTGCAAATTCAGAACTTTGGTGTGGGATACTATCGACAGTTATTGCAAGTTCAAAACTTCGTTTTAAAGCTGCATTCCTGGAATAATTGCGGGTGACTATGACTGCAAGTTCAGAACTTTGTTTCAAAAAGCAATCAAACTAGTCGTCGAAATTGAATAGTTTTCTATAAAACTCTTATTCTTACATTATTTTAAATATACTAAATTTAAATTACTACCCGATATTCAATAGATGACGTGTCAAGAGCAAATGGAGCTCAATTAAACGTTTATAATTTATTTTGTTGCAGATTCATTAATAATTTAAATTTGTGTTCACGGAAAACGTGTAATGAGCACATTACAGGGGAACTCAAAAATGATTTTATAACTTTGAAAGTGTATATAAATTATATAGTATACTTACGAAATCGGTTTAGACGTTAATTATTCGCAAAATAGGCTAAGCTTTTCTCCCAAACTGTCTTATTGGTTCGATCTGACTGATGTTATTGTTAAGGCAAACATCTCACCTGAAATTTTATAGTTGAACATTTATTTAGATTCGTTGTTTTACTCACTAAACGCGTGATTTGAATTTTTTTGCTGGGCGTTCAAATTTCATTTAGGTTTCTACTGTTCATCCGTAGTATCCTAACTCTGTCCTTTCTCCGTAGTTTTATCACCTTTTCATCCTCTCGAAATTGGCAACTCTGTCTCTGTTTCAGTCACGTTTGCTTGTTCTGCTAGCTAGTTGCTGATCTTAATTTGGCGAGAGTAGGTCGCAATTCTTCCTAGTACTGACGAATATAGTTGTTTTTTGCCTTCAAATCCAATCTTCAATAATTCTGTGTTTTATTCTGCCTCGTACAAATTTGCTATTACTTTCATCCCACGTGAAACTAATTTATTACCACACTCAAAGCATCATATCTGTTTACTTCAACAACTATGGCAATGATCTGGGGCTCATGAATTCGGGGTTTAACAAAAAAAATTATAGGGGAAAAGGTCAGGGGTTAAATACTTCATGTGGTGAAAACGTCAAAACCGTTTGAGACAATAATTCAGATGACCCTGGGGTAAATGAAGTTTCACTGCATTCCATGTATCTCTATGGAAAAAGGCTGTAATGCATTAATTAATATTTATTTAAACTGCTAATTTCGTATAAATAAATTATGAATGCAATGTAAATTATGTCTCATACAATAAAGAATATTCCTACGCACTCCAATTTATTTTTACTTCTAATTTGTTTTTGTCTCCATATTTTGTCGCATGTTTTACAAGCAGAAACAAAGCACTTTCAACTTATACTCAGAATTAGATAAATTTAATACGCTTTTCTGTTTTCCCAAATAAGAACAAACGGGAAATTAGTAACAGAAGCGAAACCTAGATATAATCCTCCAGATCATTATGGTACTTTCAAGATTTTCATTCATTGAGGTTTTGTCTCTTTCTCTAACTCCATGCTGCGAGAATTTGTGTATTTTCTATACCCGGTAATTTTCAATCTTATAATTAAGATTTGTGTAATTTTACTTATGTGAGACATTTTTTCGCACACAAGGATTCTTTTTTTCAAATCGTGTAGCGTTAGTTCTGTTTCTGGGATATTTCCTCAAAAGCTCGTTTTTAATTTTCATTTAATTAAATCTGTCGTAATGATGAAATTTTACAGGAAAGATCATGGCCACGGTAGACGCAATTTAAAACTTTAAACGGATTTATTATCTTGTTATCTTAAACGAATTTCAATAATCCCAAAATTCCAACTAACGTCCGTTTAAGGCAGGATTAAATGAATGATGTGTCATGAACAAATGGAACTCAATTAAGCGTGCGCAATTTATTTTCTGAACGTTAATTAATTTTGAATTGTCGTTAAGGAAAGTTATATTTACAGAAAAATACGCATATAGGCAAGTGTATTTTAAATAACGGATCTCTAATAATAAACCATTGGAGGTGATAGTAGAAAAATATTAATTTTCAATATATTTTATACATCTTTATCAATATTTGTTTTATTTTGAGCTATTTTATGCAAAATTTTAATGGATGCCGGAATAAGAGGTTGCTGCATTATAACAATCCATTACATTGGTTATGTGGTGAAAATAAACGTTTATTGCTTTTGATAAATTCAAGAAGTAAAACACCGCTAGATGAAATTTTCGCAGAAAACAGTTAATCAAAAAATGTTTGATTTTAAAAATAATTGTAGCTTTCAGATGAGCTTTTTTATTGCGTTGAAATTTTCACAGCTCAAACTACTAAATGAAAAAACTTGAAATATTTTTGAGTGTATAAATGTTACATTTACACTGTAAAACATTTTGAAACCTTTGCTTATTTTTTTTCAGCTACTTTGTTTATAATTTTGGCAAAACTGATATGAAAAGTCATAATTGCAGGCGTTCATAACAATTCTAGCTTCATTTCTGAAATATTCAGCTAATTATCGTCCGCGGAAGCGTTATTTTTGTATTTTTATATTTATGTTATTATAAATATCAGGAACCTTACTCCCCATTACGGACAACTGGCTCTCCTGAAACTGTCAGTAACATCCTTGCAAATGTTTTACAGTGCGGTAATCACTAACCATTTTGTCCTAGAAATGGTTAATATAAAATATTGTCCTGCTACTTTTAATGCAGCTCCAAACTGCAAGAGAAACTGCAATTTACATTCAAAGCGAAGATCCAAATGACTAAATAACATCTTCTCCCAACACCCCTATACGCCACTACTGTTAGAACGAGCAAATGGATACTGATTCGCTGAACTGGATACCAGAGTCTATCGTGATTGGAATCATTAGCACTTGCCCTCCTGTTGATTGCAGACAAACATACGTAATTCACAACAAACAAGCATACCTTTATAAGTAAAAGGGAATAAGAGTTTGCATAAAAGCATGTGTTATTCCATTATTTCAATCTAAGCTACATAATCATATTTACTGATTTAAGATTTATTTCAAGGTATAAAATTATATTTTCAAATTTAATAGTCCAAAATCACTTACACAGCCAAAGCCATTAAATTATATCTAAATAAAATTAACTGTAACATTGCAAGATTAACCATTCTAGCATTATACAGTGGAGCCAACTTATAACGAGCTCGGATGTAGTGAAAATATAAGGTATTATGATTTGTTCTATCGTCTTCATTTGTTCTGTCAGCTGCAATACTTTTATAATGGGAAAAGTATCGCTTACAGCGAATAATTTAGATACCTGAATATAGGATATCGCGAAGTTTTTAGCGTGGTAGAGATGACGAAATTATTTTCATGAAAATTCTTGAAATAAAAGAAAAATTCCAAGAATAACAATTTGGTTTGACAACAAAGGTTTATCCCCAGATACGTTGTGCCTAAACACTTTCCTAAACACATTCCCAGATATGTTTAAATAGTTAAAACACATGAAGATGGTGCCTAGAGGGATGTTCATCTGAAAACAGAAGAAAACTGCTGACAATATGCTAGGCTTTCAGGGGAGAAAAATCCAACAATCCTTCAATTCCGATCCTGTGTGGAGATTGTTCGATGAAGAATAATATATTACGAGAAAAAGAAGCTTTGGTAAAAGAACTTACGGCTGACGTTTAAGCTGCAAACTATGATTCTGTTAAAACAACATCACAAGTGACAGATAATGCCATTATTGCTGTAGTTGTCGATAATACGTCAGATCAATCAGAATCAGTGTAAGAAATTAGAAAAAAAAATTAGGGGCCGAATGGCCCCAGCATCAATTTATTGTAGGCCATTTGAAAATTTTTAAGGGCCAAAATAAAACATTTTAATGAAATAAAAAATATACACGATAAAACCACATAGGCATAATCTAAATATTTTATTTGCTTGCCAAATATATATACTTCCGGATAATGCATCATTCAGTGTATCAACCTTCAATCTGTTTCGAACATCCGTTTCTATAAGATTCATTATACTGAACCCTCGTTCACAAATAGCAGTACTGAATGATATTATAAGCTGAAATGAAATAATATTTAGCAAATTGCTGTATTCATCTGAAGATTCTGATTTATTAAATAATCTATCCCATAAAACATTTGAATCTTGTGATTTTTTATCTGCAGCTCAAAATTTCCATTCCAAATATTCTTCTTTAACTTCATTTTCATCAATTTGCACACATGAAGGTAAATTTTTAAGAATAATATCAAGTTCTTTACTTCCATAATTTGTAAATAAATCTTTATCTTCAGAATTTGGCAAATTAATTGCGTCAAAAATATGAATGTTGCCTAACAGTGAATGTGGGCTGATTCTGTCAGGTTACTTTAAACATGATAAAAATAAAAATTTTTAAAGTGACTTATTGTTTTATAAAAGAACAAATTTTTTTCCCCTCGGTTATTTTTGGTAAATTATAGTGATTTAATTCTAGTCGCGATTTGGCCCCCGATTCCGAAATCATAGTCGCGAACGTTAAAAATTTGGTCGCATTTCGCGCATGGCCCCCGATAATTTCTTACCCTGGTCAGAATCCTGAGAACTCAAAGTTAAATTTAAAAGAGGGAGGATGACGTCAAACATTTCAGTTGAAAGTCTCCAAAATTTGCGAATATGAATATTTCGAAGCCCACAAAGTTAACTGCAGTGACAGTAGATAGAGGGCTATTATCACTGCAAAAGGTGCTTTAAATTCAAATGTTTAAAAAAAAGAAAGTTACATTTTATTTCAACGTAAATAAAAGACCAGTACATTTCAACCTTACTGTAATGAATTTTTGTTTCACAATATACAGGCAGATAAGTCATTCTTATTACTTTCCTTATATACATAATGTATAAGGAAAGTATTGTGACAGGGTCGAAAATTCGAATTCGAGTTTTCGACGGGAGAGCACGTTTCAAGCATCCCTGATCACGAATCAAACATTTTTGAAGTGATGTCTGTGTGTGTGTATGTTTGTGTGTGTGTGTGTGTGTGTGTGTGTGTGTTTGTGTGTGTGTGTGTGTGAAAGTATGTGTGTGTGTGTGTGTCAGTGGGTCTGTGGAGACGATAACTGACGAACGAATGGACCGATTCCAACCAAATTTGGTACAAAAATCACAATATGTAAACACTGGAAGCCTATTGTTTTTATAGGCAATTGAATGTTCAGAACCCCCCTAAATTTTCGAATGAAATTTTGAAAAAATCGTCAAAAAATCAAAACCAATAATAAATTTACGTAAATAGACATTTCTTATGTAATTTTTCATTAGAAAACGATTGACATGAATTTTAGAACGCTAACATGAACCGTTCTCGAGATATTGCACATTTTTTAAAAAAATTATCAAAAAGTCATATAAAATAGAAAAAAAAATTTCCTATTGAGAAGCATGTTCACTTTTCATATATAATATCATGCGATAAATTGGGTGACATCATTCTCGCGGATCTAGCTCGTTCCATTCATGAAAAAAGATACTTTGAGTAATACTTTTGCATTTGAACGCCAATTTATCTGCTGTAAGAATAACTTATTTCTTCGTCCATAACGCTTGGCGAAATTTTGGCGACGAAATTGGCGGAATGTCGCCAACTTGGCGACTTTTTGAAATGTTGCCAAATTAACGAAAATCTCTCCAAATGGATAAAAATGACGATAAATCAATGAAAATGACGACTAATTGTCGAAAATTCAATATCTTGGAAAGGATATTAGTATCTACTAGAAGAAAAACCTATTTATTTTACTGTAAAAGTAGTAAATTCATTTCATTATATAAGGAAAGTCATGTGTTGCCCACATCAGATTTTTTTTTTATCTCGTAGCTAAATATTTTATTGGTTATTGCAAATATCCGTGTCCTTGTTGAGTTGCTTTTGCTATTTAATAATTTAAGGAAGTTTGTTTAGTAGTAAAAACGGGTTCAGGAAACTTATTTATGTTTGTTATTCTCTTTTCTTAAATTTAGTTAGATTTTTTATATTCTTCTGTTCCAAATGCATCCCATTCCATAGGTTTTGCGTTCCAGATGGCGAAAATTCGTTCTTTTTAGGTTTTCGCAATTTAAATTTATTTAAATGGGCTAATTTGTGGCTCCATTTATTATCCTTTTATTCCCTCTGATTTGATTGTAATTTGTTATTCTCGGTTAAGAATTCGTTGATTTATCGCGATTTTTCATTTTTATTCTATTTTCAGGTTTTTAATTTTTTTAGAATCGTCCATTATTAAATTATTGCCAAATTCGTATATTGCAAATCGTTTCACTTCATTTCTTTTTAATTTTCATCTGCTTTAAAATTTCTGTTCTCTTTTTTTAAATTTTGAGTTTTTGATTGGTTGGCCGTAATATTAAAATCGTCTGTTATTAATTCTTTTATCGTTCATCGATAGTTTTGTTTACGATGTGTGGTAGCAATTTTTAACAATATATAGGTAGATTCGCCCGTTTTTTCCTTGATTAGAACTTAATATGTAATAATTTTAAGTTGTAATTGCGCGCGTGGTTCATAATGGCGCAATTGGTCTGGCTATCAAATCCACCTTTCGAAATGCGGCGGTATTTTGTCTACGTCCAGAGACCGAGAATCATTTTAAAGAGCCTCTGAATTTGTTGTGTCCTGATGGCAGAGAGAGTTGTTTGGTCTGCAAAGACTGAAATGATGATTTGATCTCCTGCTTGTTGGGAGCGATGTGGTCTATGTCTACCAAAGTAACGTCTGTGCCTTTGGAATAATTGTTTAGTCCCGAGAGGTCGGATTTATTCTGTCATAATGAACTGAGTCGTTAATTTTCCCAGTCACAGGCCCGAACTTCAAGTGTTTACGTTCTCGGGTTTTGATGATCGAACCGTCTGTGCTTTTGTTCCGAACAATATCCAATGGCGATCTGCTTCGTTTAACTGACTTTCCTATGATGTGAGGGAGCTGCCCGTTTTTGTGTTGGTCAAGTTCGAGAGTGATCTTTTCGTGAGGTGTTGGAGCACCATATTCCACTTAAATGGCTGGACTCACTT
This sequence comes from Amaurobius ferox, assembly GCA_951213105.1. Lineage (NCBI taxonomy): Eukaryota > Metazoa > Arthropoda > Arachnida > Araneae > Amaurobiidae > Amaurobius > Amaurobius ferox. The sequence goes on along the minus strand of OX578137.1, from coordinate 40,511,392 downwards.
GATGTACCGATGCCCTGCGGGAGATATGTCTCCATTAACTTTTTGGAGCAAAAGAAGGTTGCACCCGAGCTAATGATGAATGACATCGACTTCCTTCTAGAGACTTTATTTCGGCCGTTCGACATTTTTCCGTATATGGGTGATACCCCTTTTTATTCTATTCCTCAATAGGTAAAGAAGTATCTATTCTAATTTGGTAAGAATAAGACCCCTTGACTTATAAATTGTAAGTCTCCAGAACCTGGATTTTACTTTGGGTTAACTTTTAATTGGGATATTAATTATGTTCTAAATTTCCTTTTTGGCTAACTGTCTCTTTTATTCTAAATTCTTGTTTGGCAAATAAATCTATAATTTTAACATAGCTTAATTTAAATATTAAATGCTGTTTTCTTTAACTTTTAGGATTCTAACGTTTTGTATACCACTATACGTTCGGCCAATTGATTTATGTATGAGGTTTATAAGGATTATTTACTTAATTAATGAGATGTTAAAAAAGTTGTAAAATGCTTTAAAATATTTTTAAAGGTGAAGTTAAATTTTAATAAACGATAGATTTTCAAAACTTAAACTCTGTGTGTCTCTCTCTCTCTTTTCTTTTAATGTGTGTTTTTATTTTAGGAAAGTGCCATTTTTATGTTTGCGGATTAGCATATTTTTATGCACTTATGATAACTAGTCAGTTGGAACATTTACTGACATATACTTGGTATTATTTCATATATTTTCAATTGATATTTAGATTTCAAGAACTTTTCGGAGATATTTTAGGGACATAAAATATTTTTAGAATACCATGCTCGATTTCTACCGAACATCCTTACAAATTCGCTATAGGCGGCAATATTTCAGTTTTTTGAATTTTTAATAAGATGACAATGTTTTAAAATGCGTTCTCTTGCCAAATAAAAAAGAAAGTACACTTATAACTACAAATTTATATTATAATATCTATACAGGGTAAATGATTACATATATTATGGCCATTTATTTAATACTAGCAGCGATTACACGGCGTTGCTCGGGATTTACGATGCAAAACTTACACCGAACACACCGACAAAAATTACACCGAAACATATAGGGCCATGAATCTTATACACTGTTTTTTCCCTGCGAAAGAAGTAAATTCATTGCATTATGTAAGAAAAAATATCATTTCATTATATAGTCATAACTGCCTACGGCACGGCCTTCGCAGATAGGCCTTCTAGGCGGGTGGGGCAGCGTTTCGGAAAGTGATTATTAGGTGCTCACAATTGATGTACAGTTTATATGTACAGTTTGAAAAATGAACAATTTGAAAGGAAACTGAAATTACTCTTAAACGCTAAGCAACAATGCAAATGTTACCAAATTAACTGACATTATCCTAATTTGTTAAGTTTTACCGCAATGCTTGCTTGTAAACCACATTTCTTGATTTTCCTCCCGGAGCAAAAACATACAAATTTTGTGAAGTTCCTCTTTTTGAGCATACCACATACAATTGGCCATGTGAGAAGCAAGAATTTTCTAAATTAACGTCTGCAAACTTAAGGGTTTGTCTTTGAGCTTTGTTAATGGTCATGGCAAATGTCAGTCTAACTGGGAACTGAACTCGTTTGAAGCTGAATGGTAGGTCGGTTGGTATCAATGCATGCGAGGTATGAATACTTCCTCTCTTTTGCCTTTCCCGTTAATACCGTGGCTTCGATGATATTTGGTAAAATAATTTTGACACAGAGCTGTGTTCCATTGCATAGTTTTGGCGGGTCCAGATTTCGCAGAATCATTATTGGTGATCCTTTCTTTAACTTCAAGTTATGAGAAGGCATTCCAGGTGGCTCAAGGTAGGTAAGAAATTCCAGCGGGTAATTAACGGCATCATCGGTGTCCACTGTAGTGTCAAATGACTTCTCATGATATAAACAAGAATCTTCCTTATCAAATGCTGGTAATTAAATAACCATTTTGATTTCTTAATACGTTTCGTTGTTGACTAAGCCTGTGAAAAAGAAACCATGCTGATAGAGTTCCCATTTAAATTCATATTTCAAACCTGCGATTTTCAAAAGTGACCAATACGTTCAATAAACTCCCACAAAACTCATAGATTTAATTGACTTTCACGTTTTAAACCAACGATTTCCAACCTTTTTCGTTGAGAACCATGGAGTTAGAGAGTGGAAGCCCTAGGAAAAAGTTTCGTTTTCCATTATTATCTCAACAACCCCTAGTCTTAGAAACTCGAAAGCTGGACTAAATTTATGGGGGACTATTTCAAAGCTACCCACAGAATTTCATTACATTCGGTGCAACTGTTTTCCCGCGATAATGAGACAAACGAAAATTTCGTTTCTCATTAATATCGCAACAACCCCTGGTGTTAGAAACTCTAAACATGGACTAAATTTTAAGTGGGGCTATTTCAAGACTATCCACCAAATTCGGTTCATCCGTTCTTCCGTGATGTTGAATCATACATGCATACATACATACATAATTTTCTTCTTTATATATATAGATGATTAACAGTTTCTATTTTCTCTGATTTCTGTATGCATGCCCTTTTAGCGGATGCCCTTTTGAGAAACCGATTTCAGTCCAATCATTAGAATTCCTATGCTGATAAATTATTATATATGGTCATAATTTCGTCTAACATGCGAACTCACGAAAACCTACATTAATCCACATGCTAACATATGAAAACTATATAAGCCAAATGCTAACACATGAAAATCTATATAAACCCACTGCTAATACAGGAAAACCTATATAAAACCACTTGCTAACAAATGAAAACCTATATAAACCCACTGCTAACACAGGAAAGCCTATGTAAAACCACATGCTAACACATGAAAATCTATATAAACGCACATACTAACATACGAAAACCTATATAAACCCACATGCTAACATACGAAAACCTATTTAAACCCACATGCTAACACGTTAGAACCTATATAAACCCACATGCTAACACGTGAGAACCTATATAAACCCACATGCTAACACGTGAAAACCTATATAAACATATTATAAATGAGTATCCATTGTAAGTGTTATTTTGTAATTTTGTACTATAAAACTTAAATTAATGCATTACGGAATGTGAAGAAAAACGAATACGGGTCTGTAGACAATATCGCGTGCTACCGATATCAAATTTATCTCTTAATTAGAGCATAAATGATATAAAGTAAGAAACAAAATATTAACGGTGACAGAATAAGGCATAAAGTTTGCTTTATCCATCTCTTAAATTTATACCTCTTCCCGCCTTCAAGTTCCTTGAAGAAAGGAATTTAATTTTCGAATGATATAAGTCATCTCCAAAATACTTGTGAAATAGTTTTCAGAATCTTTACGGCGCAACTTCAGCAATATCACGTCACGGAATAAGTGCTTTGGAGTGTGATTATGGCTGTACTTTATCGCCTTGAAAATATTATTGGCAAATATTTCTTGGAGAAATGTTCTCGGAGAAGATGAAGTTTATAATTTTGGGCGCCAGCTATATAAATTCTCCAGTAGTCCGAAATGACTTCAGGTATAGTTTCTGTTATAATTCAGCTTTTAGTGCATAGTATATGTAAATGGGCAGTATTGCAATGGTGTCAGAAATTTGACTCTCGAGTTTTGATGAATGTACACGTTTCAAGAAACTTTGAATACGAATGAACCATTTTTCAACGATGTGTCGCGACGATAATGTCTGTCTGTTTATAGACACGATGTCCCTCTAACGAATTCAACAAATTGAATGAAATTTCAATTGAATTTTGCAATTAAAGAACGATATCTGTTAGTTTTGGGGGCAAACGGGACAATAAAATTGTCACGTATTTTTCAAATATTTTTGAATTAAAATTATATTAAACAACATTACAAAAGTCAATAATATAAAAACTTTATCAAAATACAGTTTAAACTAAATTTATTGCAGTCAACCAGTTTCTAACTATCTTCCTGTTCGGAACAAACAAAAAGTGCAACTTCGTTGGAGCAAGTTCGGCATCGGAGGAAAATTAGCACACATGACCGAAGGTAGGTGAAAAGTCGCCATCGCTACGAGGAGAAATGAAAGAGGTACTGAACAAGGCGGCGGAAAAATCGAAGTCAGGATACTACGAATGAATGTTAAAACTATGGAGACAAGAAAACATGCCGAACTTGCTTGAGTAAGTGAGGTTGCGCTTCTTGTTTGTCCTGAAGATGAATGGTGTCATTTGTCTTTTAAACTGGTTTCCCTCTAAAAATTTTCAGAATGCTGTATTTTGATAAAAGTTTTTATATTATTGGTTTTTATTAAGTAGTTTTTGAACGTTTATTGACGTAATGTTTCGAAAAATAGTATTTTGCATCTAATTATTACTTCCACTATATACATAGTACAATGTGCAGGAAAAGAACTGTGATAGAGTCGACAGATCGAATTCGAGGTTTCAATGCAGACCCGTTTCAAGCATCCCTGAACTCGAATCAAAAGTTTTTGAGGTGATATCTGTGTGTGTTAGTGCGTGTGCTTGTGTTTGTGTGTGTGCTTGTGTTTGTGTGTGTGCGTGCGTTCGTGCGTGTGCGTGCGTGCGCGTGCGTTCGTTCGTGCGCGTGCGTTCGTGCGCGTGCGTTCGTGCGCGTGCGTTCGTGCGTGTGCGTGCGTGCGTGTGCGTGCGTGCGTGTGCTTCTTAAGCGGCAATTAAATGAGCAATCTATGTTTCTCACAAAAAAATTTTGAAACATACATCTATTTTATTATATATATTACAGGCAGAGCTTATAGATGATGACTGATACGAATTCATCAAATTTCGAAGGTTAACTGTTACTTTCCCTATAGACATAGTATGTATAGGAAAATATTGTGACGGGGTCGAAAATCCGAATTAAGTGTTTCAACAAATACCACGTTTGCAGTATCCCTAAGCTCAAATCAAACGCTTTCGAGGTAATGAGTCTCTCTCTCTCTCTATATATATATATATATATATATATATATATATATATATATATGTGTGTGTGTGTGTGTGTGTGTGTTTGTGTGTTTGTGTGTGTTTGTTTGTGTGTGCTTGTTTGTGTGTGCGTGTGCGTGTGTACGGGCACTTGTGCGTGTATACACTACCTGACACAGAAAATGTAACATCATGAAAAAGGAGGGAATAGAGTGTGATAATAAAGGACACACAGACAGAGATGGTGTATATAAAAAAGTGATGTTAATTCTGGAAGGATAATACAATACAGTAATGGTATAAATAGGGTGATCAGTAGACAGTTGGACTACCTCCTGTGGCGATACAAGAAGCAACCCTTCGAGAAACAGATGCAATGAGAGTGCGGATAGTGTTCTAAGGGCTGTATGGCCACATGCCTTCAACCATCCTCCACAGGTCGTCCTCTGTTTGGGGCAGGGCAGTCAAACGACGGCCAATCAAGTACCATACAAGCTCGATGGGTGAGAGATCTGGAGACAGCAGAGGCCAAGGGCGCACCTGGATACCTTGCAAAGCGTGTCTATTGATGGTTGCCGTATGCAGTTGCGCGTTATCTTGCTGTAAAACAGCATTTTGTAACCACTGAATGTGGGGCAGAACAACCGGACACAGAACCTCATCCATATATCATCATGGCGTCATTATGCCTCTAATAGGAACCAGAGGTGACCGGCTATAGAAGCCGATGACACCGCCAACCATAATGCCGCGTTGTCGAGTAGTATGGCGTTCAGCAGTCGCAGAACGATTGGATATGTCTAAACGTTACAAGGTAAGTCACTTGTGTGTGACCCTGGTGTTGATTAGTTTTTGGTACGATTCGGGATAAAAGAAGTAGCCTTCTTTGAGAAATGGCTTGCAAAACTTGCCTTTATCCACTCTAGCTGAAAAGCTAATAGATTAAATTTTATAAAATTCGGTAGATAAGTCAATTGTAAGTGACCCTGCTGCTAAGTAAATTTTGGTACGATTCGGAAAAAAATAACTTGCCTGTTTTTGCGAAATGATCTGCAAAAATCGTCAAAATCTAAAACCAAAGACTACGTATGCTCTGATGTATCCATTAAATGCTTGTTTATATGTAATTTTTAACGATGAAAGAATTGAACTGATCCCATTATACTAGATCAAGCCTTCTCGAGATATTTATGTTTGGTCGCATTTTTACTATGTCTGTTATGGTAACTGAACGTATTCTTAAATACGTTCAGTTACCAAATGAAAACGAAAGCAGAGTTAAAAATTTCAATTCAGTGTATGTCAAATAATTATGCGATTTATTTAGTGTAATTAAACTCAATTTAATGAATTATAATTGAAATAAAGAGAAAATGAACTGCAGAGAAAATCACGTGCTGCGCATATCATATTTTTATTCTCTGTATCCTAATTATTTAGTACAGTCGCACGAATTTTCGAAAAAATTGAAGTGTTATTCCCAGAATTGGAAACGGCAATATTTAGTGAACCTCCACCCCCTTCTGGAATTTGATGCTGAATCCATATCATTTATCATCTGAACTGTGCCTATGGCCAATCCTGAGAAAATGATATTATAAAGAAATGTTTTGAAACGAAAATGAAAATCGTTATTGAACTCCCAACCCCCTCTTGAATTTGATGAAGAATCCATTTCAGTCATCTTCTCAGCTATACTTATAACAGATTTCGAGAAGTAGATGTTTCAGGAAAAATGTAAATATTTTAACTCGAACTGGAAATCCTTAATGAATCCCTTAACTCCTTCAGAATTTATTATTGAATGCATATCAGTTATTATATGAATTCTATCTATAATTAATTGTGAGAAATAGATGTTTCAACGAAATGTTTTGAACCGAAAGAGAAGAAACCTGAAGTGAAAATTCGAAATCGATCACCTTACTTCTTTTAGAATTTAATACGTTATTGTCTAAGCTCTGTCTATAGCTCCTTTTAAGAAAAAAATATTTCAAGTAAAATAGACATTTTTGAACAGGGACTGAAAAAATAACCGGAAGTGGAACTCCTTATTAATACTCACTAACCCTCCAGAATTTAATACTGAAACCATATCAGTCATTGTTTAAGCTCTCCATGCAGCAAATTTTGAGAAATGCATGTTTGAAGGCAAAAAAAATTCAAAAAAACTATATGGTAATCCCCCCCCACAAAAAATATAAATAAATATAATAAAAATATGGCAAACGTTTTCCACAAATAATCGACAGGAGACTCTGTATTCAACGCTTACGGTGCATGTATATGAGACGTATGAAAAATCTACTAAGAACAGACAAAATCGAAAAACTCGATGTGCACTTTCTGCTTGTATAGTAAAATTACTGTTTCTAAAAGTTTTAATTATGCATTTTTCTTTCGGATTATAGAAATTACTTTTAAATTCGATTTCAATATGTGGGGCTATATTAGTTCACGTGAGAATAAGGATGATCACAAGTTACAATTTAGAATTACATTAAATGGTTAAACAATATTTTAGCTACGTGTTTTTAGCTACGAGTTACAGATAAAAGTGTTATTTTCCCCCATAAATTTCAGCGAATTGCAGCTTAACGAAAAATTTTAAATATCTTAAAAATTTAAGCATGGACGCCTTTGACTCATACATACCTGAATCTGAATAATTAACGAATGCAGAAAACATGAAGAATCTCCTGTTGACACCTGGTCCCTAATAAGAACTTTAACTGTATTTATACGTGTGTTTACAATACGTAGAGTAAAGAGAGAAACTGTTATACATACATGAGCAACAAAACAGAATGTTACTAGCAGTGTCAAGGCAAAATATGTGATATTGACGAGGAAATGGAAACTGAAGAAGCAGTTGTATTTGCATTATGAAATAGCAAAGATAATATCCATACGTTCTGTGAAAATTTAGTGTATTTACAATGAACACGACTGACTGCATATAAGATTGAACTAGTTAATGGTTAACTATGTAATAGAATTATGGATAATACTATAAAAACTTAGCATTCTTAGTTTTGAATTTACATCTATATGTACTCACTTCTTACCTCCAAAGAAACAGTTGATCGATTTCCACTGACTGGCTACGAAGGCTCATTGTGACCTTAACGACATCAACGAAAAAGTTTAGTTACGTTTTTCATTGTTACGGTTGTGCATTGTAAGTCACCCTTGCATTTGTTTATAAAAACAGTTTGCCCAAACGTACAGTTTCTTTGGAATTGAATTGAGACTAAATAATTTAAAATATAAATCTATTTAGATATACAAATTTTGGTTTAGTGGGTCAATGGGTGAAAAAATTAATAAACTAAATTATATTTTATAAGATTTTTTTCTTGTCCTATCCTTTAACTTTCAGGGGCTAACCCATTGGTTAACAAGCTGGCCCCTCCAACAGAGCAATCTACGTAAGGCTTAATTTTTTACTTGAAAGTTAATGAAAAAATTCAGTGAATGAATGAAAGTATCATCATCTTCAAACATTGTATCACGTTCTTCAGAGTTTTTATATAAAAATATAAAAAGAATTCATTTTAAACTTCACTAAACTTTCACTAAACTGATACACAACTTCATCTGGTCTTACCTTTGATTGTATATCCTTTATGAGCGCATCAGTATTGCTTGAATCTCAAATAGTCACATAGGACTAAAATGACGAAGCCCTATGAAGGAAGGACAGGTCTCGTAGAATTACGTTTTGAAGGGAAAATACGTTAAAAGCAGATCCCTTCATCATTGCAAAATATAAAAATGGTAAAATTTAGATATAAAACGCTTTTTACAAATTAAAATTCTGTCATAATGGCTTCCAAGATCAAAGCAGCTACCTCTCAAAGATGCCCGCCTCCATGCGCAGAAAGGAAAAGAAAAGTTGTAAACAGACACCATTACAAATCGCCATCTAGTGCCAGAAATCCATCTAGGAGGAATCCTTGAAACAGATTTTGAAATTCCATACGACATTTTAACTGGGAAGAAAGTTTATAACGAATGCAAAATCACACAAGATAACATTATTGAATAAGTATTCTGATTTTGTCATAGACATGTCACGATAACACGAAATCTTAGTACATTAAGAAAATCATATTCCATTTCATAACAATGAAACATTTATTTCTTCTATCATGTTATAATTTTTCGAAATAACAAAATTTATATAAATAAAGCTTCATAAGGAACTGTAAATATAATGTTATCAATTTATCATATTGTATTATGGAAATTAGATTATGGCAAATAAAACAATATATTACCTTATTATATTTTGCAAATAAAATTTTGAATTTAAAGTTATATATTTGGAGAAAAATATTTTTGAAATGATGCTCCCGCTGAAACTGGTATCGATGTAGGGTCTGGTTTTGTGCTTTTAATGTTCATCAGTAGGGAACGGAATACATGGTTCTGCAGTGATAACAAAAGAAAACTTTTACACAGAACCCGCCTATACCGGGCATTCCCAAAGTAAGAATCCCGCCTTCTACAAGAAAATTGTTATACTCCAAAATGTTACAAAGCAGGTGGCAGTTTAGGGGACTTTTGTGAGTATGAATTTGACCATGCAGCATGAGCTCAATTTTTATTAAATGTGTGCTTAGTAGAATAGAGTTCGTAGGTCCTTATAGAGGATCGCAGTTGTTGGCAAATATTAAGTTTCCTTGCTGCCATTACTGGTATCAGCTTTTCTATGTGAACGAGCACATAATAAGCTGAGAACAGGCCCATGGATGCTGTTATTTGTAAATGAAGCGCGATTTCTTACACGAAAACTTGTACGAACAGATATCAAAACAGGTATCGACAAAAATCAAAGCAGGATTTTTGTTAACGCAATTTATGTCTCTTCTCAGCTAATGTAGTCAAGATTCAAAAGATATTGAACGGGAAAATTGAGTCGAGTGGCTTTTACGAGCGCTGGATATCCGATGCCCACAAATAGGACAATATCTGGGCAGATAGAACTTTACAAAATGATAATTTTAAGGCCAGAGTAATAGCCCAGGTATCCTATCTATCAAGTATTTCTGAACGACTACTCAGTACCTCTTAACAAACCATTTTATTTGCTTTTCTCAATTTTGTTTTTATGCACTAATTTGCCTTACACATGAAGTATACTATCTAACACATACTGTGTGTTTTAGTATTTGCATCTACATTTATTACATATAGAGAGTAATATGTTATTGCATAATCTGAATCTTACGTGCATGTGTCTGTATATATTTCCGTCCAAATTCTTTATATAATTCTTAATTGTTTATAACATTTTATTCTTAACTATTGTAAAAAATTGATTTGTTTTATGATGTTCGAACTCATTTTAAGAATAAAAGCTGCTTAGTTTCAAATTTTAAAAATTCAACATTTTCTGAATAATTTTGTATGCCAGTACAATTTTAGTTAATTTCATAAGTGCTTGAATGTTCCATAAGTGTGCCGGTCCATATCGGTTCCTCGTCCTGCGGCGGTAAAAGATTAAAGATTAGAGGAATTTTATGCCAATGAGGTTTTTCGATTTCATTATAATCAGCAATAGGAAATAAGTAATTATAAACGACACTTTTCTTTAGAGTGAGACGGCTCTGCTGCTATCTGTAAATAGCCAATAAAACTTCTATTTTTTTTCACTTTTACTTCTTGCTTCCTCTAGGATTCGAACTCACAAAAGAAATCTCCGAGTCTTAGAATACGTTTATCAATGGATTCACAGACTCCTGGTCAGATTTTTATTTAGGAGTGTATTTAATGCAATATTACCTGTTAAGGGACATGTGTAGTAACAAGAAGATTTTCCTTTACGTGCAAGAACGATCATGATATCTGAATATAAGGAACATAGAGTGTCTTGGTTTCAAAGTCTGGTCAGTGTTCTTTCACAGGTATCAACCTTCGTCCACCACGATGTCATTAACTAAAATATGGTTAGTTCAAAAATTGATATAAATATATATAGAAACAGCAAAATATAATATTAAAAATAACTTCAAAAATTTAGAATTACTTACTTTTCTGTAATATTGAAAAAATCTGGGTACTTTTTACGGGTTAGCAATGAAAAAAATTCCTCCTGGAAGTGAGCTAATCGCTCAAGGGAAGAAATTGTGCCTTATCAGATTTTTAAACCCCTATGCTGTAAATGCGCCAACCATGAAATGCGAGGAGTTCTAATCCTGATCATTAATCCCTTAACATACGAATTAAATGAAATTCGATATGACCAAAAAATTCTATGCGTAGTTTCAGGATACAAACCAACGCCCTCTACATTGATGTACGATTTGCACATGGCAAAATTTAAATTTGCGCGCGTCCCACAGACGTCAATGTCTACACAGTCTTATGAAACATACGACGTAACCGAGACCTCGTTGTATGTCTAGGATTAAAGAACTAGGGATTTCTGTCACTGTAAGAGATCCGTTAATTAAACTTTTAATAATAAAATATGGATTTAAAAATGGATTTTTCTTTTAAAAAATATTTTTTTCTCCCTCCAATTCTCCTCTTCGATAAACAGAAACAGCAAAAAAAATCTGATGTGGGCAACACATGACTTTCCTTAGATAATGTAATGAGTTTACTACTTTTACAGTAAAAACATAGGTTTTTCTTATAGTAGATACTAATATTCTTTTCAAGATATTGAATTTTCGACAATTAGTCGTCATTTTCATTGATTTACCGTCATTTTTATCCATTTGGCGAGATTTTCGTTAATTTGGCAACATTTTAAAAAGTTGCCAAGTTGGCGACATTCCGCCAAATTCGTCGCCAAAATCTCGCCAAGCGTTATGGACGAAGAAATAAGTTGTTCTTACGGCAGATAAATGACTATTGGCGTTCAAATACAAAAGTATTACTCAAAGTATCCTTTTTCATGAATGGAACGAGTTAGATCCACGAGAATGATGTCACCCAATTTATCGCATGGTATTACATATGAAAAGTGAATATGTTTCTCAATAGGAAATATTTTTTTTTTCATTTTATATGACGTTTTAATAATTTTTTTGAAAAATGTGCAATATCTCGAGAACGGTTCATGTTAGCGTTCTAAAATTTATGTCAATCGTTTTCTAATGAAAAATTACTTAAGAAATGTCTATTTGCGTATTAGTGGTTTTGAGTTTTTGACGATTTTTTCAAAATTTTATTCGAAAATTTAGGAGGGTTCTGAACATTCGATTACGTATAAAAACAATAGGCTTCCAGTGTTTACGGATTTTGATTTTTGTACCAAATTTGGTTCGAATCGGTCCATTCGTTCGTCAGTTATCGTCTCCACAGACTCACTGACACATACACGTACTTTCACACACACACACACACACACACACACACACACACACACACTGACATCACTTCAAAAGTGTTTGATTCGTGATCAGGGATGCTTGAAACGTGCTCTCCCGTCGAAAACTCGATTTCGAATTTTCGACCTCGTCACAATACTTTCCTTATACATTATGTATATATGGAAAGTAAAAAGATGGACTTTTTCAAGTCGCTTGTCCCCCTTAACAATTATTTTCTCTGGGTAATAGCATAATATCTAGGGAAAGTATTGTGACAGAGTCGTACATTCACATTCAAGTTTTCGAAGGAAGAACACGTTTCAAGCATCGCTGAACTCGAATCGGACGTATTCGTGTGTGTGTGTCTGTTATTATGTGTTTGTGAGTCTGTGGATGCGCTATCACAGGAAAAAATGGAGCGTTTTGATCGACATTTTGTACGATTGTTACAATCTGTAGATACTGGAGCCATGTTGATTTTAAATGCTATCGAACGTTCTGAAAAATCCTAAATTATCGAAGGATTTATTTTAAAAATCAGAACTATTAATAATATTAAATAAACAATTATGTTATACGTAAATTTTTATTCTAAAACAAAAGACTCAAACGTTAGAATGCTACTTTGAACAGTTCTCGAAAAATAAATGTATCTCAATAATTACATAAAAATGAACAGTAGTAAGTATCATCAAATATGTGACATTTGGCGACAAATTTGACGACCCATTTTAGCGAAATACAGTCAACTTTACGACTTTTAAACATAATCCAAATTGACGAAAATGACGCCAAATTGATTAATTAATAACATATTTTAATATAATGGAGTGTATCTTTTAACTTATGTTAGCAATATTTCCAATTATCATATTATATTTCGGGAAATATAGGTTAATTAGGTGTTTTCAAGATAATTTTACATGCTGTCATACAGAAAAGCACCTAATGTCAATGTGCTTTCAGCGTGAAATACATTCTGCCGGGGATCCTGTCCATCGTTATTTCGCACTGAAAGAAGTATGGAGCACTTGATTTACATAATGTAGGGAAAGCTGCCGCCTACATCAGATTTTTGTATTTATAACTCCGTTTATATGAAAGTATTTTATCGATACAAATTATCGATGAATATAATTTTACTGATACCATCTTTCAAACTTTTATTAGCTTTTCTCACGAACTCTCCAAAGATGTTATTAAGCTGTACGAGATTTCCAGCCTGTGACACAGTGTTAGCGCTGCCGCTGTCCTTCGAAACCCAATTTCAAGAAGTGCATCTACAGATTTCTGTTGTATTTTGCAATCGGCCTTAATAGGGATTCAGAAATTAATAAAGTGCTTTAGGTCCTCTTCATAATAGCTTTCAATAACCATTCACATGACAAAAACGTTTCAAATATTTTTTATGATTATGGCCTATTGAAATGAACCATGTATCATGACAGAAAAACGAATATAGAGATACACAGAGGTAAACTGGAGACGTTACCACCTGTCACGCATAGACGGGATATAAAATATTTTCAAATTTCGAGTACTGATGAATAAAATACAATAAATATTTTAAATAAATTGTGAAACTGTTTAAACGTACAGAGTCAAGCGCTTAAACATCGAAGAAACAAATAAAATAGTAATAAGTGTGCAGTCTGCTTACCTGTTACCTCATAACCAAAAGTTAACTACACGTAAAAGATGGCAGAATTTAAAAGGCAGAAATGTTGTCCACATTTCGTAGTGGAACCGAATATTCATATTTGCGGGACTAACTTTTTGGCATATAACGGAAAGATCTTTTCAAATTTTTTTAGGGTCACAAACAGTGAAGAGAACTTTACAAGACATTACAATTTATATACGCCTATTGCCGGTCTTAGTGCATGTGTGCAAAGGTTATTGAAAACTTTTAATTCTTCTCTACCGCGTTAACGGTCGGACCTGAACGAGGAGAGAATTTATCCAGACTACAATTTAAATACGGAGTAAATTCATTCCAGCGCAGCATGATAAAGGAAAGTCTTTTAATGCAAAGCGGGAGGAATTTGCACCTACAACTGTCCCAAGAACTATTGATTCACATAAGAAAACAATAGCGCGTTCACATTTTGCACAGTCAAGAAAGTACTGATGGCAAAGGTTAAGACGAACATACTGACGGATAACCGGTTAATAGCTCTGTTTGGTCATCATAATCCCATGATTTTTCACATTGAATATCATTATGGAGAAATGAGCATACCTTTTTGTTGAAAAATAAGTTACAAGAGGCCCTTCATACTAATATTTATTGGAACAATTTACCTCCATTGTGTCTCATTTACCACTATTTACAGCTTTAAGGTCCTCTTGGTTGTGCCTCAAAATGACCGTACTCTGGGTGCAGATGCTTCAATTGCAACTTTAATCCACTGACAGCTAAAAGCAGTCATAGAGGATAATTAAAATATTTTTGTAGAAAAAAATACTCAACAATGCAACTATAATATATCTCCTGAACAATACCATAAGTAAACAAACGGCTTATTTCACAGAATTATAATCTCAAACTAATATAGCACACCATAGAAAATTTCCCTAAAGTGAACTACATCTCGGTAAAAACAAGGTCCCAGCAACTTAATTATATAAAGAAAAATAATTAGTACAATTTGTGTATATTATTCAATGCAAAGTTAAAATAACACCTTTATATGAGCTATCTCCCCATGCTATTTAACATCCGTAAAACATATAATTTATGGCTGCTGCAGTTTGAGATCTGCACCCAAGAAGGAAAGTATTTCTGACGTCGGTGTTTCTCAACCACTAGGTCATCAAGAGTATTTTATTGGGAGGTATTCCAGAACAACAAACAAAATCCTGGAACTGTACCTAAAAAGGGTTGGAGATAGGTCGGTGGCATATGTTTTGGACTGCATTGCACATTTTCAGGCGAAAACAATAAATATTTTATATAACTACTTCTAGCATGATCATAATACACAACAATGGGAGGTGTTTCCAATGATTTAGAATCATGAAAACTTCTAGAATTACTGCATCCGATTATCGATAGGACTTACGTCTATGAACCTTTCATCAACGCCTCACTCAGTTAGTTTCAGCTCAATGTTCTGAGAATGTTTGTCTATTGTGTGGTGTAACGGACTTTCTACACTAGTTTTCACAGAGGTAAATTGCAAAATGGTGGTATATACCGAGTTTTCTGACTGCTATTCCATTTATAATGGCTGTTAGGTGCTGATAATAACCGGTTCGGTGCTGGTAAGAAGTTATATACATATTGTTCTATGAGGATGAAATAAAATAACAAAAACTGACCCGCATGGTTTGTGTTCCACTTTCTAAAATATTGCAAACAATGTACGGGTATTATAAGAGGGTATAATTAATATATGAGTACATATCAGTAGCTCTTAAGAATGTTTTTAGTTGAGAAACACCTTTTTGAGGCACTTAAACCCCTCCACCACGATAAGGTCGGGACCTCTTCGGAGGGGACCCCCCACCCCCCACCCCTATCCCTAACACCCCCTATCAACGACACCAAGATTTCAACGCCTCGACAAACCTAACAAGTATACCTCGGAAATACAACAGACAACGACGCTCTTTACTTAACAGACACCAAAACCTATTTCTTAGATCCCTATCATAACACATCCAATCCTAACCGACAAAGACACCAACCGAGCCAAAACAACCGACACCGCAACACAAGAATCGATGCAAAAGTAACCTGAAATCTAGAAGACACAGAACGAGGGAACCAAAAGAAATTATTAAAACTTACCAAGCTCTTATAACACACAGCACCAAACTATTGAAAAACGCTTTTTAATCAGAATCTTCTTAACCAATGACTATTTTCTATTATTTAACTATTGAATTCAGTATTGTTTATGAAACGAACTATTGAATGTTACAGGGAAGTTCTATTGATTTCACTATTGTATAGTTACAAACTATTGAATTTACTATTGCATAGCATCAAACTATTGAAACTACTATTGTTTGCAAAACGGGCTATTGAAATTACTATTGTTGACTATTGAGATGACTATTGCCGGTTTACTGACTATTTTAGGTTATTTCAATCATAGTATATAAATTTAAATTATTTATTTTATGAGACATGAATAATGGTGCAAATTTTGACTTTTACGCCTAAACGAAAATGCAGCTCCTCCTCAGTTCATAACTCGTGTAGTTTTTCACGTTGTACTATAACATAAAATATGCTTCAGATTTTTCTTGAAAGCTACTCCATTAAATAATTTTGACAGGTCCAGTTCTATATATGCGTTTTTGATAATTACCTAATAACACAGAGCATGAACTGAAGATGAACAGCATCCGAATTCTTCAATGCACTTAGACTAAAACAGGATACTTTTATTAAGCATGCAAATTGTATCCTTTTAAAATTTACTTGTCCACTCATTTCTGAGTGATGGCCAAATGATGTTATAGAAGTTGCAGTAGACATTCGATGTGAGCCATTATGTTTATCTTTAAGAACGTTTAATATTAGATTTTTTGTGGCGGGATAATCCAGTGGTTAATGAATGGGGATTGCACCAATGAGTGCATGGGGATTGCATTAATGAGTGGTTAATGATTGGGGATCCAGTGGTTAATGAAAGAGCTGACCAATCTATCCCAATATTTATGCGGAGTACATGGTACCGAAAGTCTTTCCGAGGGGGTGATTGCTGGGGAAAGAAAGTACAGCCCCTGTGGATGTCACCTCAACTGGGTTAGGGTGTAATTTATGTGGCTAAAGAGCTCAATGTGACCCGCCCCCTATAATGCGCTGGGGAAAATTTGCATGATGGCAAAATAATTCACTCTTTGGCCACTATCGGCGAATGTTATAATTAAAAGTACAAGGCGATAGAGAAAATATATATTACATTTTACTGCTTGAAATTCCTAAAGATATTATGTCACATATACGACCCTATAATTGAGATGGATCTACACGTTTTAAGTTTTCCTGAATACAACTCGTCCTTTCTTTCAAAGATGTCTGCGTTCATGTCTTAGTTTGCGTTGTGGATTGTATAATTTTGTAGGTAAGAACGTTCTTCTATGCTTTTTCAACCCATATTGCTTTTAATTAAATTGGTTACATTTCATTTGCTTATTGTTTCTTAAGAATATAAAACTAGCTTATTGCATTCAAGGAGACCTAACAAGGGTATGGAACTCCTCCTCTTCTTTTAGGAAAACCGACGAAAAGGCTTTATAGTATAGAAAATTATATTAAAATTTAGAAAAATAACCGATGTAGATATATGTTTTACTTTTTCCGTACAATGAATGACCTGTCTATGCAATGTATGTATCCACTCTAGTTCAATAATTATTCGACGAAATTTCCGAAAATTGGGCAGATCAGTTGCTTAGTGTGTTACGCTGTTGTTGATTAGATTTGGGTGGGAAGATGAAACAGATCTGTTTTTGGGCGAAATAGCTAGCAAAAATCATTAAAATCTAAAACAGAAGAATAAATATACTGAAATGTATTCATTAAATGCGCTTCTTACGTAATTTTGGATAACGAATTGTATAAACCTGATCCCATTACACTATGTATCGTTCTCGAAACATTTTAAATTTTTTAAATTATTTTGAGTTGACGACGATTTGATAAGTCGCTGATTGAAAAAGATGTTTCTACACTGCAGATTGGAAGTAATTTTTAAAAAATGCATCCATGCTATTTTGTGCAAATGAACTCAATTTAATAGATCATGACAGAAATCAAGAAAGAATAAATTTCAACCTGTTGGGTAAGCCATGTGCTGCACGTCTTTCAGTGATAACTGTGGTTTTGATATTCGTAGGACCTGCTTCCTATTTCTAAACCACCATTTTCATAAATTTTTACTTTATGGGTCCGTTAAATGTGTTTGAGGTGTGGGCGGGCCTTTTCATTTATTTCATTTTGGATTCAAGAGATAAGAAACTATGGATGAAACCGAATGTCTACATCAACTTTGCACTTAAAACTAACTTAAAATCTAAAGATATATAGTAATACTTAAATGAACTAAAATAAATTTCAAAGTTAAGTTCAGAAAAGTGAGTATGTCACCCTCATTCAGCAGGTGGGGCCGTACTCTGGAGGCTTGTCATAAAGAATGGAAGTGCTGGGAAACTTTTCCATCTGAAAAGAGAAACAAAATATTTCGGTTATAATAGTATTTTCTACATGAATTATCACAAGTCACAAAATTTACATATGCTATCTTTCTCAGACTAAGTAGATTGGCCCATATCCCACTAGGAACCGACTATTTACGGGGAGAGTCGGCATAATTATATCTATAAAACTAAAGTTGAAAATCGATTTGTGGGTATATATGTGTGCATCTGAATTTAGTTATAAAAGGCTCCATTCCAACCAGAATCCTGCATTGCTTTTTTATTTCCATCCTTCAAAGTTTTAAAGTATTTTATAAATGTACTTTTGGGGGTTATATTGAGCTTAATTTGTTAGAAAATGCTACGAAAAAGTAAATGTTATTTTGTTACACAGTTACTTGTTACACACTTGTTTTCTTATTACAGTTGTTGTACAGTTATTTGTAGAAAATGAAGTTACAAAAGTTATTTTTAGTCAGATCCAACTATTTTGATTTTAAATTGAAAATAATTTTATTTCCTCATCTTTAGTAATCGTAATCCGATTTTATAATTTAACACAGTGATAAACGCGAAATCATGCACTATTGGTCAAAAAACAATTGATTTTTATTAAGATAATATAAGTAAAATACTGAGAGAATGCTGAAACGACTCTTAACGATATACAAATATACATATTCATAAATATTCATATATATATATATATATATATATATATATATATATATATATATATATAATATATATATAATATATAAAATGGAAAATGGAAGTAATTAAAGATTTTTAAGTGTTATAGCATATATGCGCAAAGCAGCTATAAATACTATACACGATATAAATATAAAAAAGTATAAAAAGAATTTTTGAATGGAAAAAGAAGGAAGGCTTAGCGAGAAGCTTACTTAATGGCGGTAAGGGGTTGTGACCTTACACTCCAGTTGTCACAGGAGTGCAATGCCGCGGCATTTATGACAAGCTTGTTGACAACTGGGGTGTAAGGTCGCAACCCCTTACCGCCATTAAGTAAGCTTCTCGCTAAGCCTTCCTTCTTTTTCCATTCTAAAATTCTTTTTATACTTTTTTATATACGTACACATACATACATACATATACATACACATACATACATACACATACATAAATACATATATACACCTAAACACAATTACACTTTTGAAGGCTACGATAATAGTTTATTTTTTTAAAAATATTTGGATCAAAGTAAATACTAATTTCTATGATATATTTTAACATACGCTTTTCATGTTGACTATTAATTATTTTGAGTTAACAATTTCGAGATCGGTTGGGTGGAAGAGAGTCATTTAAAATTTGTGAACAATTAATTAAATTAATAACTGGTTTCATAACAATTTAAGTAATACAGATTATTTTAGTTAGAAAAAATAATTTTTGTCAAATAGAATATACGTAATGTATAAAATTTTGTAACCTTAGCTTATGTTAGTTAATACCTTATTAATAAGGATTGCTTACGTAATAAAAAAATGGAATCCTACTTACATTATAGATGCACTCCGGATCGATGACGCCCGGCATATACACCCTCTTGAATCCTGTCATATCACTTTTGCAAGAGGCGCATCTTTTCTGTAAACAAAAAGTAGGACGGTATAATAACGGCTTTCGTTAATGGTTATTATAGTGGTCAAAATAGCAGTTCAAAATAATACATCACTTTCGCAAAATTAAAACATCTTGTAAGTTTGTTTTAAACAGGACAGTTGAATTGTTTCACCACTTTTACGATTTTTCATACCTTTTGTATGCTTGTTAAAGAAAGAATTGCAATCACCATATTGATTCACCTCCACAAAGTTAACTTAACTGAAGAACATAGAAAGATAAATTAATGCCACTAAATAGTTAGTTGATTGAATTTAAAATTTTGTAAATTCCTTAATAAGTGAAACCGGGTCACGTTTTCACAATTAAATCCTCAAAATTTTTCAAGTGATATCGGTGATATCGCCGTCGTAGTCCTTAAAAATTATCATTTTGTAAAACTCGATTGAAATCTATTTACGATTAGTACTTCTAACATGGAAAACGAGTGGTTAGGATATATGGTGTTTTAGTGTGTGGACAACAACAAAAAAAAAGAAGAAAAAGAAAACTAAAGCCGCTTTAAAGTCATCCCAAATGGTACATTATCCTACGATTCATCAGACAATTAAAAGATTAATATCAGAAAAAATAACATCTGAAATACTTATAAGCATCTGCTGAAAGAGTATAACGCCGCGTAAATGGAATAACAGAATGATCCACTTTTCAATAAAAACTATTTTGATCTACGATGGAACAAGGTACAAGTTCTTCAAGCAGAGTTAACAAATTTATCGCAATATGTTGGTAGTGCAGCATCCATACGTATAACAATAGATTAGAAGATACACAATCATTATGTAAATAGATAGCTACAACAGACGCCAAGTGAAAATGTTTAATTTTAACGCAGTCGTAATAAGTGATCGTGAAATAAATTCAACACATTTCAGTACGAAATTTCTGTTTTTTCAATAAACGTTCTTTAACAAATTGTCAATACTTTAAAAAATCCATTTCTGTTACAATGGACGTTACAATACTACGAGCTGGCAGATTCAGGTCCTGTCTTATAAAAAATGTTTGATTGGATCATGCACGATGTTTGGGCCAATCACATTTAGACAATTGTGGTTTGGTTTCGAAGTTCTTCAGCTTCCCGTTTCAGGCACATTAATCCTTTTGTTTTATGTTCATGTCCAAATAACCATCATAGATACGCATTTTCCACGAAGTAATATATATATCACTGTGTGAACAGAGCAGAATATTTTAGTAGTCTTACCCCTATTATCAAATTATCTGTAGAGGTTCGATTATTTTTTTTTTCTCTCATTCTGCGCATTTTACGTTACCGATTGCTTTAATTATACAATATAATTGGGGAACGTGTAGTTAATTCTCAGCCACAATTAGTAAGTGTTGAACACATTTGACTTGTTTTTAAATTATATTACATTACTGCACTAAATTTTGCAATTTTTAATCCCGATAATTATTTTGAACAACTAGATATACTGAAATAAGAGCAACATTTCAAATAAATTCATGAATCAACTTACCAGAGGATCCTTGATGCGGTAGTTGAATTTAAAGGCATCCATGATATCATTTGCAAAGAATCTTGCATCAAAATTTTCTTCAACCTCTTCAACTCGGGGTCTGGGCTTGGGCAAGTCCTCATCTAGTTCAAATCCCAGATTATCCACTCCACGCTCCTCTACATACTCTTCAGCACCTCCTCTCTTTTTGGACCTGCAAACAAAAAATGTTACATATTACGAAATGTTTTATATATTTGGAGGTAATTGCGTTTGTATAAATGACTTTCTACAGAGTATATCCCTATACAGAAACATTTTATTTATTTATCCGCAGAGAATTCTTCATATGGGATCGCTCTCTACCAGTAAAATTCATAATTATGAGACACGCTTTAATAAGTAATAAGTTTTCAATGAGTATCCATGTTTTACTTGAAGTCGAGTATATCCAGTATTCGAAAAGTTAATTCCCCTGGCTTTCCCCTGGCAATACAGTATATCAGAATTTTACGCATTGTCCAATATTTGCATTTTGCATAAAATTTGACTTTTACACAATTCTTTTAAAGTTTCGATAAACAGAAAGGAGATATAGAAACGCTATTACGAAAGTATGGTGCTAGATATAAAACATCATGATAAGTATGAACTTTGGCAAATAGGGGATGTTATGTTTAAATAGGATTCAAAATGTCAATACCATCTAAGATGAAATTCGAAACTTAGATCCTCTTGTTTTGGATTGTTTTCTTTTGCTCATGGGTGAATGAATATTGAGAGATTGTACATATATTGGACAATTGAGATTGTACATATATTGGATTATACATATGTAGTCAAAATTCCTGCTTAAATTTTACTCTTAGGAAGAAATTATTCATATTCCTTAGGTTATAATATCCAATCTTAATTAAAATTAATGGAAACAATGCACAATTTGAAATGTAATGAGATTGAAATATGTCTTGGCGTTCGCTCAAAATGACTGACCTATTGATGCAAGACTTGAAGTCGAACACATGCACTTACAAAACACGAATAATGATTTCAAAATAATATTCAGTTTTTGTAGTGCGATATACCATCCTATTAAGACTTTTTAATCTTCAAGCATTTTAGTTGAATTTAAGGAAAAAACGGCGTAAAACACTAGACAATGTGTCTCCTACTAGAACTTGCATTTGGCACATTTACAGGGTCTGGTATGTAATAAGTAGCAGAAATATATGCCGCGAAAAAGAGATAATTTTATTCATAACATTTTTCAGACACATTTTCAGAATACGCGGCTCAATGAAAGCTATACGTGAGATGAAGTGAGGCGACTACGTGCCAGCCAACAGGCGATATTTGCTTTGTGTCGAATAAAAATTATATGCGAAAGGACGATCACATTATGTAATAAAATGCAAGACATATATATAATCAATACGGTTATATAAAAACTATGCATATTAAGGAATAAGCTCTTTCAGGAGATATTGCAAAACGGGAGGTAATACATTAATTCCATTTTTAAAATTTTTACCTTGTTAAATTTACATAAAAATGAATAGACTTACTTCTTGCCTCCGAAGAAACGTTTAATAGCTTTCCAAACTTTCATAACTTCGAAATGTAATCAAATTACTTATCAAATATACGAGTCTTAGTATTTTCAGACTAGCAGTTTGAAAGTTTATCGGAAAATGATCTCCAAACAATGTAAGAGTATAAACATCTCTCATTGGCTGCTAATGTCTATTGTGACGTCACACATTCATTGTTGACTCAAAATGTTTAAATTTTTTCATTGTTACGACTAAACATTGTGACGCAAGCGATTAGTCTGCTTTCAAAAGCAATCTGAACAGCATCTTAAATTACAATTAAGCAATCTGAAAAGCATCTTAAATTAAAACAGCAGTTTTAAATTAAAATTAATATGAACTATTTAAACACGATATTTTTTAATTTAAAAAATTTTACTCTCCTGCTGATGCGGGTAAACATAGTCTATTGTCTGTGTCTTGATTATAGTGTCAATTATGGAACAGGACATAGAGCATAATATCGGATTTTTTTCCAGAGTGTGAACAAAACAGGGGGAGATCAAAATCTTTTTCCACACCCTCCAAAATTACCCCGGTGTGATCTAGAAGGCAGAATTTGTGCATACTTACAGTACTGATCATAGGTCAAAAATTACCTTAGCAAAATTTGAATAATGATCGCTAATTTCGACACTCAACGCCACATATTACCAAACGGAATAAAACGTAATTAAGAAAACGTTACAAACATATTTTCAAACATTCGACATATACATACATTTTAATCATATTTCAATACATCTCTGATTTTGACAGGCCTTTCCTACTAGCTATAAAACGTTATCCTAAGTTGTGCAGGAGAAATGTTTTACCCAATATCTTTCTCTGCAGTTTAACACACAGTACACATTATTAGTACACATTATTAGTACACATTATTATACACATAATTTTATTTCTATGTACAACATTAAGTAAAAAAAATGCATTTACCCTTGAATTTTCAAATTTCAGATTTTGACATAAATACGTGTCATAAACAGGTTTTAAATAATGCTATGAATATATATATCAAACAATTTTTGATGGTTTACAAGAAAATGGTTCATATGTTGGAAATTTCAAAATTGAATTTAGGACTTTATTAGTACAGCTTTTCAGGCTGATCATAAAAAACAAAACCGTATGTCTTTACGATAATTGCAACTTTATTGCAAATTTTGCGGTATTACTCAAGAGAGAACATCGTAACAGGAAGAAAAATAACTTAGTAATAAGTTTTTAAATTGATAGCAGAGCTGGCTGATTTTGAATCATGTCTTTTATTTTACTATAAACTACTTCTTTGGTTTATAAGTTTAAAAAAAGGGGTTCACTGACAGACTGTACCCCGTGATCTCAGAAATAGAATAACTGAAAACTGGAATCTTTTCTTGTGAATCAACCCTTCCATTTTTACAGTTCCTGTCTACTTCGTGCCATTTTACAAACTTATTCTTGAAGCAAAATTTGAGCTCAACTCGGAGAGATTCATTTTACCTTATTTTTCAATCTAATATCAATAACGGTGTATTTTAAGCAGTCGTTGGATATTTTCAAAAACAAAATTCGCTCGCCAATGATACGGATTTATTATTTGTGAATTGTAAGTGTCCTTTTGTATTTTCACAGTAAAAATTTAAAGCAGTTATCCCGTTCAAATCGAGTGCTTTGAGAGGATTACTTTGTAAACTCAATTGGAATTGAGAACGATTTCTTTCTGATCAAACGAGACTAACGTATCTTCTTAATTATCTCCAAACATTAAATATACTTTGTAACATTGAACATAGTCTAAGGATTAAATTTAATGTGTTGAACTTATTAAAATTGAAAAGAGTGAAAAGACGTCTAAGACCCTATCAAGTTAGCAGAAACAGAGCCCCGTGTTCTGGTTTAAATATTATGTGTTTTATATTTAAAATAATTTCAAAATTGAAGTGAATATTAGGCAATTACACCACGCTTTATACAAACATAATAATGTGAGATATAATCTTGAGTTACTGTATGCAAATGATTCAATCATATATAAGGTTACCAGGAGGCGTATCAGACCTTAGGCAAAAAGAGGTGGCAACCGAGAAAAAGGTGCTACAGATTCAGATATGAAACAGAAGTATTCAGAGTAATGTAGTGAGAGATGTAAGTTAGAGTAAGAGAGAGATGAGTAACAGTGACAGGCTACCACAGTAAGAAGGAAGACGCCCATTGAAATATTCATGAAGTTACGCGCTCGCAATGATGATGTGTCAGCGTTCAGGAGAGAGTCAGTAGTGTGCCGTCATAAAATGGAGGCAGAGGTTACAGAAGAGGCTATATACAATAGAATGTTTTGCGAGTGCCTATAAGGAAAGGCAGTAGGCTGTGTGTTAATGTCCTAAGAGAATATTAGAGGTATGTACCTATCAAATATTGTAAAAGGTCATCATCAGTTTTATAATAATAAGTTACGGTCCTAGTTTCACATACCCAACCTGCTCCTTAATAATATGTGATATTGTTGTAATTCATTAAATGATGATTAGAATGTTCTTAATAATGTTATTTTAAAGTTAAATGGGTGCAGTAATTGTGTGGGGTATTACGTTAATAGATTTTTTCCAGCAACTCGCACTAAAGAGTATATGGGTGGATTTAAAGCGGCACAATGCATTGTTATACGACTTACGATCAACGGCCATGGTTAAGAGTTCAATTAAATATATGCTTTGGAAATGTTTTCCGTTCGTGCACCACAGATGTAATATAGCATAACTAGCTGATGAGTGAACCAGAGTTGGAGCTGAGTACTCCTGGCCGTCCGCTGCTCTCAAACAAGGTGGATGGAGCCGGTGAAACCCCCCCCCCCTTCCTCCGAGTTGATTACTGGGTACCAACAAGATTAGTGATAAGAATATGATTGATTATGCGCCAGAAAACCAAGTACCTTTAAAATAAGTGTGACTGGTAACGGTCCTAAGAAACGATGATACGGATGACACATAAGCATGGCAACAACAACCTATGCCGTTATGTAAATACTTAACAAACATTTAATGATAATTGTCTGGCATAACATTTTTCATACTCTGAAGTCTTTGTTACTAAGATGTATTACATTTGCAAATATAAAGTATAGTTAATAAATAAGCTAAATTAAATATACATGTTATTAACGATCTATCAAATAATAAACTTGTTTTACAATGGAACGTAAGTATCTAAGAGTTCGATATGCGGAAATTGAAATATTAATCAATAGACAAAAGAGTATAACTGAGAATTTGGGCAAATTTAATTGCTAACAAAATTTAAGTTCACATAATAGTATTAAAAATTCGGCAGACAATATCAGACGAAAATAATGTAAATCCACATTTTATATTTATTTTATTGAAATCACCTCATTTCTATCTACCGGTTGGTTTTCATTCTGCATACAGGATAACCCAAAAAGATTAAAACGCGCTTTAATTCTTTACCTGTTTGAGATAAGTGGGCAATGTAAATTACAAAATAGTTGAAAGTAAGATAGGAAATAAGACTACGTTAATAAATTAGTCCTACCATTAATTTTCAAAAAGATACACTTCTTGAATTTTTATACAACCCCCTTAGACAAATTTGGTCAATCAGAATTTTTTTAGTTTTAATGCAACAAGATCATTAAAAAAACCATATATCTGTATCTTTAAAATTGAGTTATAATTAATTGAAAATTGAACATTGTTAATGGAGAACCTATATTAAATTTGAAATTTAAATTTGTGGCATGTTACAGAAAAGACAAAACTGAATGAAAAATTATAGGATATCCAACCGCGTAGTGAGTACCACTGCTTTATATGATCTCTGCCTGTGTAATGCTTTATTTCGATGAATTTGTGATAAAAAATTTTGACATATATTAACGTATTTTTATCTAATCAATTTCCCTCGTCAATTTGTTTATGATCCCTATTTTCATTGATGAAACAGCCTTTCGCATGGTACGAAAAAGTGGCATAGGTCAGATTTTTTCCTTTCTCATAATTCAGTTGATTTTAAAGACACAGATCTGCTGTTTTCATTAATCATCTTGTTGCATTCAAAACAACAATTTTCTGATTGACCACATTTATCTAAGGGAGTGGCATGAAAATTTAAAAATTGTAACTTTTTGAAAATTAATGGGAGGACTAATTCATTAACGTACTCTTTTTTCCTACCTTACTTTCAACATTTTTGCAATTTACTACATTGCCCACTTATCTCCAACAGGTAAAGAATTAAAGCGCGTTCCAAACTTTTTGGGACACCCTGTATATGTGGAAGCTATATTTCTACATCCTAGAAAGGTATTATCTATGGCAAAGTTGTAATATTTTTTTACGAAGAAACCCCCTTTTATTAACGTATCCTTTGGTCCCATGAAGTTAAAAAGAAGGAGATAAAACCCCTATAGATGAAACGCTTAAAAATGCCATAATGCTTTAATAAATGTAGTTAGGTGTCGCTAGTGCTAGTAAAGTAACTGTTATTGTTAGTTGACACAACCGAAAGGCATAAGATGTAGTACATGCATATTTGATTTCTTTTACATGAAGGGTTCCCAAGTTATGAGTATAATTAACCAGTATTTTATCATAATTTTAGTATAAAATACAGAATATAGGGAGATAAATAGTAAATTGAAAGGTAAAATAATTTTAAATACGCATAGATATTCTTTATTGTTTCAGTTCAAATTTGCATTGCGCTATTAATTTATTCTTACAAAATGAACAGTTTGAATAAATATTTAGGCTATTCGCCATAGACATACATATAATGCAGGATTACTTATTTTACCAAAGCGCCACCTAAATTATTGTCGCAAACGATATTGGCATTTTCTTAGTATGAACTTTTAATTCCTTACTTTTACATCAATGTTTGGATCCATTTTTATTGAATCTACCGCTCTCTGGCGGAAATTTGTGAGCCTCCGATGTTGCCAGGGTGCTTAAAGGCATTTCTAGGAACCCTGCTAACCTTTCAGACAGAATTTGTAATCCTAGTGGTGACAATGAGTGAAATTGACTTACTTTGCATTGAAATGTAATGGAAGAGATATTAACGTTACTATTTTAGACTAAAAGTGAGCTGTGTTACATACTACATAAAATGCAGACTGCCCACGTGGCCCGAACGAGGATCGAACTCTAGATTCCCGTGGTTGTTTACCTTCAGTGCATATTGAAAGAAGCGTGCTCATTCTAAAAGGCGCGATAAAACAACGCTTTCAAAACTTAAAAACTGACAGAAAGTATTTTTTATGCGTGAAAATTAATTATTAGCATTGAAATATGTCTTGGCACTCTCTCAAAATAGTTAACCGAAAGATATAGTGCTCGAGGCAGCAACGGCAAGCAAAAGTTTCTGTATCCAGAAAAGTTTCAAAATCAACTTTATATTGCTCTTAATGCATATTTTCCTATATATCAATGTAGTTTAATAACAGTAAAATATTCTCAAAATGTCGCGGAAAATGCATGTACCGGAACTTTAGTTTTTGGATTACATGATATGTACAGACTATGCTGTTTGTAATAAAAGAGAAAAATTATATTCATATTCTTCGAAAATATAATTGACTTCTGAGGAATATGGCTAAGCGAACGTCAGACATTAAAGAGGTCATGTAACTGATAAGTATTATTTTGCAGCCGAATGAAAATTATAACTTATGTAAAATAGCGATAGAATCTACAAAACGATTTGCAAAAACACAATAGATGGATAATTAATACGGTTATTTCAAATATTAGGTATAATACTGAAAATCTGCTGGTGAACATAATGGGGAACTTCAGATGATAAGATTAGCTTTATTTTTTAAATATTCGCGTCCTTATTTTTGCATTTAAGTCGGTGTACTTACTTCTTGCCTCCGAAGAAACGTTTAATAGCTTTCCAGACCTTCATAACTTCGAAATATAATAAAACTGCTTATCCAATTCACGAATATTAGTATTTTCTGACAAGCGGCTTGAAATTTTATCATAAAATGATCTCCAAACAATGTAAAAATATAAACATCTCCCATTGGCCATGCATGTTCATTGTGACGTCACGGATTCATTGTTGACTGTAGAAATGTTTCCAATTTTTTGTATATTGTTGCGACTGCGCATTGTAAAGCACGAGCATCGTTTATTTACAAACACAAAAGGAACTGGATGAGTGGAATTTGAAACGAAATTAATATAAAATTTCTAATTCAAGGAGATATTAAACATTTAAATTTTAACCTTTTAGTTGACGAGTGAAACGCGGAGTCTAATGGTTATGAATTTTGTATTATAGAGATTCCATTTGGTTTTTCATCAGAAACAGCACTAATAATTTTTAGTTCTACCAAAACTACGTAATGTTTGTGCGGTGCAATTTTCTATAGAAGCACTTGCCAAAAGCACTCGGCAGTATTTCCACCTCTATGCAATAAAGACTTTCATGAATTGAGCATTTAACAAAAAGACCTATCATTTAACTTTATGAAACTACATTTTAATTTGTGCAAAATAAATATTTTACAATGCTCTTTATTACTTTCTTATATTTATTATAGAGAAAGTATTGTTTCCACGAAAATTTTCGAGATTTTGATGCCAATATGCTTTAGGACCTCTTGAACACATTTTGAATATTTTTGGAGTGATGTCTGTCTGTCTGTCTGTACGTCTGTCTGTCTGTGGTCGTTTGTTTTTTTTGTGTGTGTACACAATAGCTGCCACAAACATTAACGGATTTTCACGAAATTTTATATTCGATTTTGTTATCGAAAAATTTAGAACTAGATAGAATGTTTTTAAATTCGAACGAAAAATTCGAAGTTAATTCGAAATTTTATATTTTTTTTAATATGGCAGCATAGGACAAAATTTGACATAATCATGCATAAAAATGGGTAATATATGGGTCAGTAATCACGAAACTTAATAGTTTCACTCATTGTTGTGAAAAAAAAACCGGGATACAATTTTTTGTTTTCCTGACGTCATTACCCCCCCCCCCCCTCGACAAAAGACACTTTCACCCCGGGGAGTACATTGCCTAGTATAGTATCAATTGAAGGATTTTTTCAAGCTTTTTAAAGTGAAGGGTACCGTGCTATAAGTGTAATCATTTGGACAAACAGTACAGATTTTTCATTTCTTTTTTTTTTGGGGGGGGGGGGGGGGGGAATTAAATTAAATTAAAAACTACGTAAAATTTACTCCCATTTCTCCAACTGTACGCCTCTGTAACGTTTGGCGACAAATTTAGCGAGATATTGCCGTCTTGACGACTATTTTAAACATTGCGAAATTGATAAAAATGTCGCCAAATCTGTACAATATGTCGCCAAATCGATAAAAACGTCAACACAATTGTTAAAAATGAAGTTAAATCAATTGTATTAAATGTGTTTTGTTAGGAGTTAGTACTGTAAAGATGTTTCGGTAACATATTTCTGTCAATCTATCCGTCCCACTTGCCTACAAATTTGGCGAATTTTTTTTAAATATACCCAAATGGAACAAAATATCGACAAATAAACGAAAATGTATCCAAATTAATAAAATGAGACTAACTTGATAATTATGACGCATAACTGAAGAAAATTCAATATTTTGCAAAATTAAGTTCAATTTCATTGATAATCAAAGTTGCTTTGTGTGAATTAT
Organism: Amaurobius ferox; assembly: GCA_951213105.1. Taxonomy (NCBI): domain Eukaryota; kingdom Metazoa; phylum Arthropoda; class Arachnida; order Araneae; family Amaurobiidae; genus Amaurobius; species Amaurobius ferox. The sequence goes on along the minus strand of OX578137.1, from coordinate 40,480,608 downwards.
TAATCTAATATCCTATTAACCCATTTCTCTATCCATCCGTCCATGATGCATGCAAAAAATTTGGCTCGATATCGCCAAATTGGCGAGTTTTTTTAAACGTTGCCAAATTGACAAAAATATCGCCAATCGATGAAAGTATCGCGAAATTGATAAACGTGACGCTAAATTAATGAAATTGTGCTTTGTTAAGAAATAGTATTGTAATGATGAATCGATAGCGTTTGTCTGTCGGTATAACTGTATCTGGGGAAAATATTTGTTCCGAATGATCACAATTATAGCATGTCATCTGGTACGGTTGTAAAATTTGAAAAAAATCACAAAATGGATTCTGATATGAGAAAGTCGAGTTGCGCCATACTTCTGTTAATTTTGTAATTTATGTGAAATACTTAAACCCCGATTAGCACTCATAATTTTGCTTTTGACGCAAATAAAGCCTAGGGTCGTGGATTCTTATATCTCCGAACATAATACACAAAACTGTAAACAATTCCTACCTATTTTGTCAAAAAAATGCTGTTTTTGAACATATAAAAATATTTCAATATTTTAACTTTTAAATAATATTTCTTGGGGAAAAAATGTTTTTGTCCCAGCTAGTTTTCGCCTCACTTTGCTTACTCGCACTCAAATTATCCTCAAAACCATGAAAGATAGATCCAAACAGTAAATGACAAAAATGTTCAGTAGTTAACTTAATTTCTAGATACATAATATGTTTTTACAAAGCTCGTATAGATTTTGAGCCAACGTCTTCTTAAATTGAAATATATTGAAAATTTTATGTTATGCAAATTTTTAATGCGTATGTCTCTAACAGTAAAAATGTTAACTATGTCTTGCTGAACCGAATTGCTTCAGAAATATACTACAGGCAAAGCTAACTCGGGTACATTGGAGGATATAGAGTGCTTTTGATGTACATAACATTTATAGTCGGGGGAAAAACTCTGGGAAAAAACGAAGCGTTACAAAAAATATAAACACTTTAGACTCCTTGAACCTAATACATGAAAATATAAATAATTTTTCTTGTTTTGTCGCAAATAAGATATTAAGATGTAGCTTTCCGAGCCAGTGTTTTCTTTTTCATTTCTCTAAATTTCACTCGAAATATATAGTAAACTATCAAATATAGATAAAAATAGTGAACAGCAAAAATGTGTGTACTAAATTTTTAGTAAACTTACTACGAGAAAGTTTTAATATAAATACTTATTATTTATTAAAAGGAGCTCTTATAGTTTTCGAGTAATCGTCTTGCAAAACTGAAGAAGTTGGAAAATGTTCAGTTTTTCAAGTTTATAATATTAATATTCAAAAAAATGAACAAGATATCTTTAAAAAATAAGCAACAATTTGTAGCTCTTCGAAAGATGCCTCATTTAAATTTGTTTCTAGCTCTATTTTTTAAAGAACTCTTGAAAATATATCTTTCCCAAAAGAGTTTTCTTTTCATTTTACATATTTTCGGTCGAAATATCTTCAAAACTATAAAAAAATAGATATAAATAGTAAGCGACAAAAATATGCATGAGAAATTTTAGTTTCTAAATCTATATTTATCTCTAAAAAATGCTTTTTAAGTAATCGTCATGTAAAGTTGCAGAAGTGTGAAAATTTTACGTTTTTCAAGTTTGCAATGCTTATATCTTAAATTTGTTTTAATTTACCTTAAAACGAAAAGTAATAGCTATAAACAAAAAGCAACAACTTGAAGCGCTTTGAATGTTCTATAAGTATATATGATCAGATTTTGGATTGAGTTCGAGTTTTTTGTTTCAATATTACAAAAGTTGAGTTTTATTTTACAGAATGTTATTCAATCAAAACCATTTCGGCTTCATTGGATTAGATCCACCAACGATTTTAATTTCTGAGTTTTATTTCCATAAGCGCATCATGCACCTATTGATAAGATTGTTAGGAAGTCAGTCACTTTTGAAAATTAATTAATGATAATTTTTCAATGAAAAATAGAATAATATGAGTTGAATTTTGGATATTCATTTCAATAAAGTTTAGTGATAAAGATTTCAATATAAGATTTAGTGAAAAAAAGACGAAATTTAAGCAGTTCTTAGTTTGACATTTTATTAAAATTAACTACAAATATTAATGTTAATTCCAAGCACTATTTTATCAAATACAAAATTAAAAACTTGCACAAAAAATTTAAAATACTTATTACAAGAAAAACCGTAGCATTTTAAAAACATAAAATATATAAATTATTTTAATATCTGTCTCAAATTCGTACACTGTTTCAGACAAAACAAAAAAAATTATTTACATATTTATTTATTAGGTTTGTAGACATAAGCGTCCAAATTGCTTACATGTTTTGTAACGTTTCGATTTCCACCACAGATATCCCAAGTTTAGATGATATTCACATTAACACGAAACAAAATCTTTTGGTATGACATTGTTTTCACAGGTCATTTAAATAAGGTGAGTATTAGAAGAGAACAAATTTACATGTAATAATTTATTGCAATTATTCTTCATCAATTAAATTAATTAATAAATTTATTTAATTAATCATTATTTATTGAAACAGGTTTAGGATTATAGTAGTCCTTTTCTAAATAGTGTTTACCCATTTGGCATTAATTTAAGACAAAAGGTATACTCGGAGTTGTTCGTGATTTAAAAAGAGCAAATTCTAGTAGTGCTCTAAAAAATACTATTCTCATAAAATATCTGTGAAATTTTTTTTAATTTACCTTAAAAAGATGTAGTATAAAACAATAGATTAGCAATCCCTCCCTCCCCCTGAAGAATGGCAAAATCTTTTCAATAAATAATCGAAAGACGATTCTGTATAGAAGTTTGAAAGATGTACTAAAAAAAGACAAAAACAAAAATTCATGTGCACTTTCTGCGCAGATTTGAAAGACTTTTTCTCGAAATTTATTTTTAATATTAAACTAACAGGGTTGTTCTTTTGGAAGTAAAATTAGCTTTTTTAAGAATTTTAATTGCATATTTTTCTTTCACGTTATAGAATTTACCTTTAAAGGTGATTTCAATATATGGGACACCCTTTTTAGCTCACCTGAGAATAAAGCTGACCCCAAATTACAATTTTTAATTACATTAAATGGTTAAACAATATTTTTTGACAAACATATTAATTTTATGTCACAGAATAAAGTAAGTTTTATTTTTCTCATAAATTTCAGCAATTTACACGGTACCAAAAACTTATTAAATACTTTAAATGCAAGCATGACCGACTTAGGCTCACACATACTGATTCCAAATTATTAACGAATACCGAAAACATGAAGAATCTTCAGTTGTCAAGTAGTCCCTAACAAGACCTTTAACTATATTAATAATATATATAATTTATATTATTATTTATATATAAATAATATGAAGTAAAGAGAGAAACTATTATCCATACACGAACAACAAAACAGAATGTAACCAATAGCGTCAAGGCTACATATGATATATTGATGAGGAAATAGAAACGCGTATCTGATATTTGCATGACATGAAAACGATGTAAAATATTAAAAATAACATAAATACGTTCTGTGAAAATGTAATAAATATACTTACAATGAACATAACGCATAAGATTGAATTAATTAATGGTCAACCATGTAACAGAAATATGAATGCTATTTTTAAAAACTTAGCATTAATTTTATTAATATAAATCTATATGTACTTACTTCTTGCCTCCGAAGAAACGCTTGATCGCTTTCCAGACCTTCATGACTTCGAAATAGATACAGATCAGTTCTTAAAATTACAAGTTTTCAGTATTCTCACGCTAGCAGCTTAAAAATTTATCGAAAAATGATCCCCAAACAATGAGAAAAATATAAATATCTCTGATTGGTTTGCGAGGCTCATTGTGACGTCACCGAAACATTGTTGACACCTAAAATGTTTATTTAAAATTTTCATTGTTTCGGGTGCGCATTGTAAGTGACCCTTACATTTATTTATAAAAGCAATGTTAATAAATGTGAAACGCGACATATTAAAAAATATACATTATTCAGGGGTTGCTTATTACGAGACCTTTGATTTTCAACGGGTACTCGGCTAGTATTCAGAATTCATTACAGATTATGCTATTACGATGGGAGATGGCCATTACTATGGGAATAAAGACCTGTTTCTCAAGGGAAGTCCTTTTTAAGTTATACTTTCTAAGGTTGAAGGTCTTTGTCACATGCTAGGAAACCAACAAAAACCTAAATTTTTCCATAACTTTCATGAAAGAATTAAACCTATTGTAGATTGATCTATTTGAGGAGTCAGATTGTTAAGCGCTTGACAATGGGTCAACCCCTGAAAGTTGAAGGATTAGACTAAAGAAAATCCTAAAATAAAAATTCCGATATTTAGTTCGCCCATTGACACACCAAACCAAAATTTGTCTATATCTAAATAGGTTTATATTTTGAATTACAAAGTCCCAATTCAGTTCCAATGAAACAGTACGTTCCGGGTAAACTGCGAATCTGATCTCTAAGACTAGAATGCATAATTGTAAGCATGATAATTTAATCAAGAGACTTGTCTTACATTTCCAAATTTCTGAAGCTCAATACTTTAAAATATTTGAACTATTACTTTCCTTATATACAATAATTATATACAATAGTTTTCAATATTTTTGTCAACAGATACTTTATTTATAGTTTGAGATTTCTTTTCTCTGAATCCGTTATTTTGCGTAATACTAAATCTGTTACTTTGTCCATTTCTAAATCCGTTATTTTGATCATTTCTAAATTCACTTCTTTCATTCCCATGTTTATTTACTTCATAATTATTTTGTGCGTCTCGGTTGTGCCAACAGGTAGCAAACAAGTGCCCTCTTGTTCCGCATCCTATGCAATATTTATTCTCTTGGGATATTTTATTTCTACTTCGGTTACAAGGGTTGTGCTTCCCACACATGGTTGCGCATTCTGCACCCTGTACAATATTCAATATCATTTTCTGAATTTTCATGCTTTTCATATTTTACTTGCCGAGGTTCAAATTTTGATTTTTGTAAATGCCTTCCCATTTGTCTATCATTAAAATTTTTGCCCGTATTTTCATTACGATCAATCGCATTGACTTCTGTACTGTCGCAATCCTTAAAAATTTGCTCCAAATGCTCTGCGTATTCTACCGCCTTTTCAAAATTTTTATATTCAATTTTCTAATTTCAAATGCCAGATCTTGTCTTACTCTTTCCATAAATTTTGCGAACATTAAATTATTCTTTATTTCACACATTTCATTGTTTGCGTAATTCCCTAAAAATTCCTTTGTCGAATTTGAAATTTGTAACGCTAACTCAGTTACTTTCATTCCTGGCGTCATTTTAATTTTATTCAAATTTGTCTGCTTTTACAGCATCGTAAGATATGTTTTAAATTGTTTCAATAATATTTCTTTTATCTCTCCCATTTTATTTGTTTTCTGGAGTTCCCTTTTCTTTGACAAAAATTCAAGCGCTTTATCTTTTAACTTAGTTTTTAAAATTACGACTTTATTTTTCTCCGACCATTTGACCATTTTTGCAACATTTTCGAATTGCGCAATAAAGAATTCGATATCCTCGTCTTTTCTTCCATTAAACACTGGCAATAAATTAATTAAACCAAAATTATCCATTTTTACTCTCGGATTTTCAATAATCCCTATTTGTGATATACCCGGAGACTTTTGTCGGCTAGAATTTCTACTGGTTCTTTGAGGCATTTAAACAAAATTTATCCCTTCCAAAATCCTACTTAAAATTAATAGCATTAAAATACACTTTAAAAATACTGCACATAAAACACTTCAACATGCAAATTAAATATTATTATTATTGATAAATTTTTCAAACATTATTTTCAATTTTTTTAAATATATTCAACTTCATTCATTACCATAGTGACTGTGCATATTTCAATTTAAACAATGTTAAAATCTGGTCATCACATGCTCTTCCATTAAATTTATCCATAACGTTATTCAAATTATTTTTATTAATCTCTATTATTTACTAAAATTTTCATTTTAAATTTTGAACTCTTACAAAAGCATTACGGAAACCAAAATGTGGGAACTAATAAAAAGATAAGAACTTAAATTATGATTAACATTATTTATCATTACGTTGTGCGTTGTGTTTGCAAAAACTCTCCAATTATTTAACTTTCGCGTGAGTCCTGTAAAGGAATTATTAATTAATATTTTACCAAAAGGATTGCACCAATTAACTTTAACAAAAACATTTATTAAAAACATAAAATACTTATTAAATTCAATTATAATATTTAATTATATTATTTCAGCGGAGGGTACATATGCGACCAGTACGGAAACGCCTAAATAGTGGTTAGGACCAGATATCTTTTTCAATGGGCACATACCTTCAAATCTGTCCTGTACTTTGTCAGCATCCGTCCTTAATGTCGTCCATTTACCGGCATTAACTCTTGGTGCAATGCTCCGACACGTAAATTCGTTGAACATATTGTACTGCTGTAACTCAGCGCAAATCAATAGCTCTATCCATTATTTTCGAATATCTACGGAGCACTGTACATTTCTAGTCGTCATTATGTCATAATGTCGGGCAAGTATCAGAACAATTCTTCGTTGTTGTGTAATTATTAAGTCATCACTGCGTCTGCCAAGCCTGCTCAAGTCATAGATCAGTGTCCTCCATAGGTCACAGGGTGTGGTTCTCTCCATTTGTCGGGGGTGTCAATCCCGCTTTGTCCTCATTTGTAGCATTCAGTGTGACGTAACAAGCTCCTTTTTCCATAGGTTACTCATTTAATCAATGGAACCATTCCACATCCTCGTACGGGCCCCCTCTGTCTTGACACTCCTAAATTTATGGTTTGCTGTAAACCTCGACGCCACTCAGACTGGCATTATTGTCCGAAGTTTCGAATCAATAAATAACTGGTATAAACCTGTCTTACCAAAACACATGTAAGATCTATTTGTGTTCTCACAAAAGGGATATCGTCCGTACATGGGTTGGAAACTACGCAATGGACACAAAGATAGAGCTTAGGATTGATCACTGAGTCGTGGACCGTATTATAAATTTAGAATTAATTAAATACATCAAATACATGCTAATCATAGATTCAAATCCTTCAACGTATAAATAAATGTTAAATTTTGAACCAGGTGAGGGATTTAAACGTCACCCTTTTGATCCCAAAGCAAGATCTTGACCCACTGAGCCATCCAGATGACACCCCGACCCAATTCTCCACTTACCTTTTCAAATAGAGACTTCTGCAGAACCTCAACGAATTATTCTTATATATTTTTCCCGCCACAGACTGATGCTTTTCCAATACACACCTAAGTGAGCAAAGATTTTCTGTAATGGCGTTATATGCAAAGTAGGATTCAAATATCAGACCTCTTAATTTCCAGACGGGCGGACAATAAATTTATTAATACGAGCCGCGAAAAAACTCCGAATTGCAAAACAAATTGCTACATAGATGTAGAAACTTTCAAATCAAATGTTTCTGACAATGTATCAGAGTTGTATTTAAATCGCGAGATTAAATATGAAACCCTTGATGTCAACACGATCGGGAAATGAATTAAATATACAATCAAATAAAATGGGATGCGAAAAACAGAGTCTTGAAAAAAATCACGACATCGAAAATCACAACGAAATGACATTATAAGAGTATAAGGCCTACACAGAATATCAAAGGATCCAGTATAAATCTAGACGGAGTACATGATTTTTTGTCGATATTCATATTTACACCAAACCTAACTTGACACTATACACGAAGATAACTTAAATTTAATGTGCACGCTATAACCGGTTAATGGATCTGTTTTGTTGTTCGACGCCCATTATGCTTCCACCTGCTAGATCAGTCCTTCTCAACCTTTGTGAGAACGGGGCTCGATAAAGAATTTTTATATAAGATGAGGGCCTATGTCCCAACAAATTTACCAGTAAATACCTTTCAAACATAAACTAACATAAGTATTAATAATAATTCATGGTTTAATGATAGAGATAGTTAGTACATTTATGTATACGGTATAACACGTATGCAAATATAAAATTACATTTAAATAAGTCATCAATCATGAAATCTCGTGAAATCTTGAGCATATTGTAATTTCCTCAGGCCAACATCATTCCATTAATTTCTTCGGATTTTCATTGACACCATTATGATCACTAAACATATTTATTCAGTATAAAATAGATTGTTGTATTATTAAATTGATTTTACTGTATTAATGAATTGATTTTAAATTGATTTTACTGTATTAATAAATTGATTTTAAAATTAATTTTTCTGTATTAAAAAATTGATTTTAAATTAATTTTATTGTATTAATGAATTGATTTTAAATTGATTAATTGGTTCGAAAATAAGAAATCGGTATTGAAAAAAATATTTATCCATTGTAATTCACCATAGAAGTCAGCTGAGCAGTATTATTCATATTATAATTGAAATGTGGCTTGACCACTGACATTTGCTACATAGATGTTATTGAGGCTTTTTGGTTATGAACTTTTCGATGCATTCGCGAATATCGTTCTCCTTAGAATATTTCAACTATGAAATATTTATTCATAGAAAACGCTTTGAAAACTAAAACGACAAATTCCAGGAGAATCTCTCGCGGCCCGGCGGTTAAGAAAGACTGGGCTAGATGGTTTCTATAGCTACATAATTAATTCAAAACATTCATTTAAAATACTTTAGTTGTTGAAATATGAAAGAACGTGACTTTAATTTTGAGTTTTAATGATAAGAATGGATTGATTGGAATTCAAATAATTTGCTTAACGCAATAAAATTTTGTTTTTTAATTCTTAATAGCGTTACATAGATGAACTCGACAATTTAGTGAAGTTTTATTAGATTTGCCACAGATGTTATAGCGGCATACAAATAAGAAGTATTTTTTAATATATGGAGCCCATCCTATAAATGCTATCAATAATTAATATAATGCACTAAAAAGTAAAATATATATAATTTTAGCCATACCAACATACTTGGTCATATGCAACTCAAAATAAATCCATGAGGCGCCCATAAAAGAATTGCATTTGAACATGAAGAGAATTTTATGATTAAATAAAAGTGATAACAAAGAAATGACATATAATCACAATGGATTGAATGGTGACATTCAATCCATTTAAATTTTTCTTTGACAAATTTGATTTAACAATCCGTCATTCTTATATATGTCGTTTCTATATTATTATTTCTAGTGTTCCTTAAAATTATTTTAATGTCCAAATACAATTCTTTTATGGGCGCCCCATGGTTTTATTACTTTCCTTATAGAAATAGTATGAGGTATAAGGAAAATATTGTGACGGGGTCGAAAATTCGAAATCGAGTTTTCACCGGACGAGCACGTTTCAAGCATCCCTGAACACGAATCAGGCGTGTTAGATATTGTGTGTGTGTGTGTGACGAACAAAAATTTTAAAAATTCACCAGAAAATAAAAACCGTCAATAATGTTAATGTAAATAAAAGTGTCTAGTGTTATTTTTCATTAGAAAATGAGTGGCATAAATTTGAGAAAGCTAGCATGACCCTTTCTCGAGATATTGCCTTTTTTTAAATACATTTATCAAATAAACCACACAAAATAAAAAAAAAATCAAATATTGTAAAAAATATTCACTTTCCATATGCAATGCTATTCAATAAATGTGTTAACATTATTTCCGTAAGTTCGTTCCATTCACGAGAAAAGATACTTTGTGTAATAGTTTTGCATTTTGACGCATAACAATTCGCCAAACATCATTTATATATTAAAAAAATGCCTCCCCTTTTGTTTGTAACGCTTGGCGATACATTGGACTAACCTGGTGACTCATTAAGTGAAATATCACAGTTTGGCAGCATTTCGCCCTAGATTGACAAACATATCGTCAAAATTGCAAAAATGACGCTAAGTTAATGAAAATGACGCCAAATTGATGAATGAATGATTAAAATATTTTAATACATGGACTATATTGCTTATTGCGGATGCTATCAATATTGATAATTGTCAGTTTAGACTTGCGTAAAATATAAGTTATTCGGGAACTTCGAAATAGTTTTACATGTTATCATTCGGAAAAGCGCCAAATATACAATTAAACGTTAATAACACAGTACCGTGAATCTTATACATTATTTTCTGACTGTAAAAAAAGTAAATTCATTACATTATATATGGAAAGTCATGTGCTGCCCAGATCAGATTTTTTTCACACTATTGCAAAAAGGATTTTTACCTTAAAATTCTGCAATTTGCACAAAATTCCATTTCTAGCAAAGAGAAAAATTACTACAGAGTTACAATTCACACCATATGTCAACCGGTCACCCATCCTGCTGCTCATACCCTAGTGTGAATCGGGTGGCCTGGTTCTTCCACACCATGTGTCAAGTTCGTTAGAAAAACACCTGCATGATTGTTTCGCACCAGACAAACTAAATACAGTCGGAGAATTTTGCCAACTCAATAAATATATCCAGTGGTTTAGGTTAAGGAATAACGTAATCCTTGTGATGTACTTAATCCTGGGGATTTCATTTTCTTCTGTTGGGAGTAAGCCTCACTGGCAAGCTGTAAATTCAGCTTGGAATGTGTGGATAATTTTTCTGGGAATTAAGATAGCACCGAATTCATTAGGCTTGAAGCCGACTAGAATACTATGACTGAAATGTATCTGAAGCTTCATAACTGGTATCTGAAGCTTTACAACTGATATAAATGGAAACGTTTTTAAGCAGATGAGATGTTTCCCTGCGCTAAAGAAATCTGTGTACAGTTTGCTGGTGTACATGTAATTTTTTTTTAATTTTATGAGTTTAACAGGTATGTGATGAGGCCTGTACCAATCCCGTGTTGAGGACTGTTCAAAGTTAGTGTTTAACAATACAGAATTGAATATGCTTACGCTACGAGAATCATCCCCAATGACGAGCCTTAATAATACCCCTATGTTGAGTGGCAAAAAACCATGAACGGATAGATTACACACAATTATATTCAAACACGCATTCCCGAAAAACGCCCAATTCTGATTCAGGAAGGCGCAGAGTCTGTAAATCTACCTAGAACTTGGTTTCGAATTATTTATCCTATCACAGTACTTTCCCCACGTATTATTATATGTACAAGGTAAATGATTACATCGAATGTGACCATTTATTATACTTCGTCGTTTTCATTTTCTACAATTTCTTTGTTCTTGTTTAAGAAGACGGAAGCTTTTTGAGAAATTGGTTACATCCTACTAATTAGAGTTATCAAAGGATATATTACAATAGATGGCCCTAATTTCATCGAAATCCCTTATTATATTCCCAAAATTTAGTGTCAGAATCATACATATATAAGCTTATATGCTAACACATAAAACCTATATAAGCCTATATCGCAACTAAAAACATACGCCCTCATGTTCCGAAATTTAAAACTTATAAATCCGTAAAAGCTCAAGTTCAAATATTTCCCAAATTCACTCCCTTTAGAGACACTCATTGTTTTATTTTAGGGACATAAATTGCAATTGTTCTCAATAAATATACTTTTCAATCACAAACGCGTCAATGGCAATGATTTTCACGAGTATTAACCTTTCCTTAAGATTTATGCAATTTGACCCAAACTCAAATTGATCTCAAACGATTTGAGACCAATTTTCCAATAGTTTTATGCCAGCTTTGGGATAAAATTAACAGTGATCACCAAAGATATTTCCAAAAATGCAATATATCAAAAGTTTCCCAGTTGCTAATGCAGTAATTGCTGTTGTGTCCTCATGAGTTTAAACCACAGTGAAACCGCTCCAATAACACTGGTGGTTGAACGCTTCATATCGTCGGACTTTCATGTTATTTTTTAAGAAATATTTCCTCACAACATACATAGCTTTAAGTGTAGTACGATTGCAGATAACGACATTCAAGCTCCGACATCCAGCTTTGTAACTCTTCATAAAAGCTAGTATCTGCAATAGCAGCGTGATCCTATCTTCGTAAATACCTCATTTCATGTGGAATATGTAAGTATCAAATTTTCCATTTATCACTGGTTCAGTTTGAGCTCAATCATTATGAAATTTTCTATGGTCTTCACAGGGATTCATTGAATTATGACATTTATCATATTTGCAGGTATCAACTAATACATCAGATTAGAGCTAAGAAGCTCAAAGCTTGTCCGTAGAATCTTATTTGCAATTCCAGCGCTAATCTAGCTTCAGCAGGATTCCTTAAGTATAACATATAATTTTATCCAATTCTTAACAATGTTAAATTTTATTAGCACTATGACTTAGAGCCATTGTTATGATCCAAATATGTAATGCATAACAAATTCTGCAGTGTGGTTTGCATAAATCGTAATTTCAAATTGTTCCAACAAATGAGCTAACTATATCTGTGAAAGATTTAATATAGTGTCAAGACAATCTCTCTTAAGGCATTCATTTAAATTCCTGTTCCAAGCTCGTAATATTGGACAGAAAACTTTATATACGCTGTTGAAGGGAATATTAATGAAACGCAATAGTTGCATATGTATTGTATTTTCCTACTTAAAAGGTTTATTTTATGAATAACATTTGTCTAACATACTCTTAATTTCTTTAAGTAAATCTGTAGTAATGCATTTAAATAATGGATATTACATGTTCATATAAAGGATAGTTATGTATACTGTATGTTTCGTTTTAAATAGTGTATATTCATATTTTATTTTGCATAAGTTAACTTGTATTATAGTCAGGAACTTTCCTAGGAAAGCTGTATACTACTTTAACACCATTACATGTATTATTATAATATACATCATACATTATTATGTTACATATATAACGCAGTTTAAACCATTATTACTTTCCCTATATACATAGTTTAACTCATAGGGAAAGTAGTGCGACGTTGTTGAAAATTTAAATTCAAGTTTTTGAAACGGTAAAGCACATTTCAAGCAGCCTTTAATTCGAATCGATCGTTTTTAGGTTGTGTGTATGTGCGTGTGCATATGTGTCTGTCAACCAGCGGATGCGATATCTCACGAACGAAGCAACTCGAACAACATTTGGTACACAAATTACAATCTATACATCCTGGAAACCTATTAATTTAAAATCATCGAATGTTCGGAAGACACCCCCCCCCCACAAATATTTGAATGAAATTTTGAATAAATCATCAAATATTTAGAACTTTCAATAATGTTAAGTGACTAATCATTTATGTAATTTTTCACTAGGAGACGATTGACATAAATTTCAGAACGTCAGCATGAACCATTTTCAAGATACTGCATTTTTATTTAAATAAATTTATCAAAAAAAAATTATAAAATTTAAAAAAGTATCATCTGTTATAAAATATGTTCACTTTCCATAAGTAATATTATACGATAAAATTGTTAATATCATTCTCGTGGATGCAGTTCGTTTCCTTCACGAGAGAAAATACTTTGTGTAATAGTTTCGTATTTTGAGGCCTAACGATTCGCCAACAGTCACTTATATATACGCCATTTATATATCGTCTCTCCATTTGTCTCTCCATTTGTCTTGGCGATCTATTGGACAAACTTGGCGATATCTCGAACCATATTGACAAAAATATCTTCAAAATTGCAAACATGAAGCCAAATCGATGAATAAATTATAAAGATATTTTAATATACGGACTATATTGCTTATTGAGGATGCTATCAATTTTAATAATTGTCAATTTAAAGTTGCGTGAAATATAAGTTAATTGGTACTTCAAAATATTTTTACATATTGTCATCCGGAAAAGAGCCAAATGTGCAATTCAACGTTAAAAACACTGTGCCGGAGATCTTATATATCATTTTTTCACTATGAAATAAATAAATTCATTGCATTAATTAGAGAAAGTTATGTTCCCCCCACATCAAATTTATTTTTCCTTAGACTTTACTACTACATAATGTCAAAATGTATGTACAATAAATAATTCATTGCGATAAAAAAAATGTCTTCCATTATTGTATCTACACCATACAGCCATGCACATATACAGACACAAACACAAACATAGGCGGGGTATCCTTGACCAAAGGTTCTAAATATAGGTTCTTAAAATGTGCGTTTCAGCAAAAATATCGAATTTCAAATTTTTCGAATCTATACAAAGCCGCATGCGAAATTCATATATATAATATATTAAATTTAAAAATCATGAACATGAAAATAAGTTGTTTTTAGTTGTTTAGCTTTTGAATTTAATTTGATCAAGGCAGATAACTTACGACATTGCGTTGGCCATAGGATTAAAAGTTTTGCTTATCTTTATATGGAAATTCAGTAAATGGTCTTTTTATGGAAAGTCGCGGGCTAACAAGTAAAAAGTAAGTATAGAAAATTTCCTTTTATCTCTTTCATTGGTTGAAATTTGATTGCTTTTTCAATATGAAAAAAAAATTAGAAAGTTAAATAGAACATGAAGTAAACTAATTTTTTTTTTGTTATTTTAATGTTTATTGTTCATGATATATTTTTATAATTATTTTATATCTTAAAATATTATTTCTTTAGCATATCCACCGCATTTATGACTATAATTCAGTTTATAATTACTATCTTAATCTTTCTGAATTGTTAATCATTCTGGGGACAAATTCACAGTCCCAGGGTTCTAATTCATTTGAGAACTCTATTTAAATATATAAGATCATTCATCAGTATGTAATAATAAGATAACTTACGACATTGCGTTGGCCATAGGATTAAAAGTTTTGTTTATCTTTATATGGAAATTCAGTAAATGGTCTTTTTATGGAAAGTCGCGGGCTAACAAGTAAAAAGTAAGTATAGAGAATTTCCTTTTATCTCTTTCATTGGTTGAAATTTGATTGCTTTTTCAATATGAAAAAAAAAATTAGAAAGTTAAATAGAACATGAAGTAAACTAATTTTTTTTTTGTTATTTTAATGTTTATTGTTCATGATATATTTTTATAATTATTTTATATCTTAAAATAATATTTCTTTAGCATATCCACCGCATTTATGACTATAATTCAGTTTATAATTACTATCTTAATCGTTCTGAATTGTTAATCATTCCGGGGACAAATTCACAGTCCCAGGGTTCAAATTCATTTGAGTACTCTATTTAAATATATAAGATCATTCATCAGTATGTAAAGAACCTTGCTGCCCCAACCGGGAATCGAACCCTGGATCTCCGAACTGGCCAGCCGACGCTCTACCGTTCAGCTATTGGGACGATATTCCAAGCTCTTATTTTCGAAGTAGACTCTTCATTCTCCACCCTCTAATGTCAGATTGGCGTGTAACTGACAATCTGACTGACCACCTCTTGTTATTTTCCCCTCAGGTTAGCCTCCTGATAGTACTATTTTTACCCAGGTAAATATCCTGCGTGATCGTTATCCTCTCGATTTGAAATCGGCGTTCCATATCCCAGAGTCCACAGAATCCGGGTTAGTCTTACTGGGGACACTTTCAGACTGACATATTTGCACTAACTTACAGAGTTAATTCGTTCGAAGGCCATTATAAAGAACCTTGCTGCCCAAACCGGGAATCGAACCCTGGATTTCCGAATTGGCAGCCGACTCTCTACTGTTGAGCTATTGGGACAATATTACAAGCTCTTGTCTTTGAAGTGGACTCTGATACGAAGTATTAGTATCAATGTATAGTTTCTTATGCGATTCTGTGTATCCAGAAATAACTTGAGCTCGGCGAAACAAAGAGTTCGAAATCATTTAAAACGCATTGTTCTATTAAAGTTTTAACAAGCTTTATATCCTGAGAATACACACTATGAAGCATAAACTGTGGTAAAAAAACAATATATATATATATATATATATATCCAGAAATCTGTGAAATAAATTATTCTTTCACTTCAGCCATCTAAAGCAGCAAAATCTGACTGAAGAAATACCGTTAAAGTTAGGGGATTTACTTAAATAGGCTAGGATTTACAAATGACTCTATAAAGGGGAAAAGCTCAGTGCGCTCAACCAGATGCGTCTTCGAAAATAAAAAAGTTATCTGGTAAAGGGGGTGGGGTTAAAACAATTCAAGTAACTCCTAATATGGCCAGAGTAGTATAGATTGCAATACGTCTGTACTAGACAGACGCAAGAGCCCCGGATTTGAACCCTAAATCTAACCATGGTTTGATTTTACCTCAAAGTAAATATGACAATGCATAATTGGTGGCCGAGTTAAATTATTATTTAGTATTTGACGAGAAAGTAAGATAATTTCCCAAACCTTAATTCAAAGGAGAATAATATAATTGGTAATTTTAAAAATAGCTTACTTTTCAGCTTAGAGACACCAAATATTGTATTTTCGAAACACCAAATTATCAAATTGCCAAAAGACATTGAATTACCAAATTTGTAAAAGACAAAAAATTTCCAAAATTCCAAGAATACTATAATATCTTAATGGTTAATTATGATATGAGAGTGGGTGTAAAAGTTCCTTCTTAAAGTTTACATGTAAGCATGCATCCAATTTGTATATTTAAGCACATATATTATTTTATAGCATAACTTCTATTCAATACTTACAGCCCAGTTCTGTTTTTACTGTACCAAAACATAATCATCACCAGGAAATACATGACTTACTTGGAAGTTAAATTTAATAACAACTGGATGAAGAGTCTCTAATGTGTGCTACACATGCACATTCTAGCTGATTGTATGCAGAAGCGCACAAAATGTGTAAATAAATTAAAAATACGAATTTGAATATCTGATTTTATTACTTTCCTTATATACATAATGTATAAGGAAAATATTGTGACGGGGTCGAAAATTCGAATTGGAGTTTTCGACGGGAGAGCATGTTTCAAGCATCTCTGATCACGAATCGAATATTTTTGAGCTGATGTCTGTGTGTGTGTGTGTGTGTGTCAGTGAATCTGTGGAGACGATATCTCACGAACGAATTGGGCGATTCGAATGAAATTTGGTACAAAAGTCACAATCCGTAAATACTGGAAGTCTATTGTTTTTAAATACAATCGAATATCCAAAAACCCCCTAAATTTTCATGTGAAATTTTGAAGAAATCATCAAAAAATCAAAACCTTTAATAAAGTTACGCAACTAGACATTTAAGTAATTTTTGCTTAGAAAACGATTGATATAAACTTTAGAACGCTAGCATGATCCGTTCTCGAGATATTGCACATTTTAAAATAAATTTATAAAAAAATTCCATAAATTAAAAAAAAAATATTAGCTGTTGAGAAACATGTTCACTTTTCATATGTAATATTATGCGATAAATTGGGTGACATCCTTCTCGTGGATCTAGCTCGTTCCATTCATGAGAAAAGGTACTTTGAGTAATACTTTCTTATTTGGACGCCAATAGTCATTTATCTGGTATAAGAATAACTTATTTCCCCGTCCATAACGCTTGGCGATATTTTAGCTATGAATTTGGTGGAATGTCGCCAACTTGGCGACTTTTTGAAATGTTGCCAAATTAACAAAAATCTCGCCAAATGGATAAAAACGACGCTAAATCAATGAAAATGACGACTAATTGTCGAAAATTCAATATCTTGGAAAGAATATTAGTACCTACTATAAGAAAAACCTATTTTTTTTACTGTAAAAGTAGTAAATTCATTGCATTATATAAGGAAAGTCATGTGCTGCCCACATCAGATTTTTTCTTAGACATTATTATGCGCATGTTAATATGAAAATGGATCCACGAAAAGATTTGATTAGCATTTTCTTAGGATATTACATTTTTAAAATATGCAGTGCAACTGCCTTACTCATAGAAAAACAAACTAAAAAGTTATTAGTGTGACAATGTTGAGGTTTTACCTATAAGAATTTTTTCCCGCTCTCTTCATAAATATTTCACATGTTCTGAGTAGAGTTTCTTCGTATCGGAATTCTTGTCGTTTTTATGTTAGATAACCGAGCAGAAAGACAGAAAACGAGAATATTGGCATCAGGTGTTCTGCGGATAGTCACGCTTGTTTATTTGCTCTTTATGCCATCCAATTGATTTTCCCCGAGCAACTGTTGGGATAATGAAATATATTTTTCTGTTCGAGAACGTTCAAATGGAATGAAAATCTATTTTGTAGTTGTTTATTCATCCAATTTTCATTCGGTGACGTTGGTCTTATTTTCTCCACACCATATAGCATATGTTAATGAGAAAATATTACGATGGAATCAGTAATGCGAACTTTGATGAATTTATACATTTTGAGCACCCTCTGAATATGGATCTACAATTGTATAATGGTGTTGTGGTAAAAGAATTTAAAGTTGGCCTTTTAGATTAATTATTATTAACATATCTATCTTAACATGGCCGTAAATTGTACATAGTGGAACTCGCTATTAAACTGTACATTGCGTTTTTTGCCACTGATAACCCTCCAATTATTTATCGTTCGCGCGAGTTCTGTAAAAGAATATTAATTAATATAATACTAAATTGATTGCACAATTTAACTTCAACAATAAATCATTTATTAACAACATAAAATACTTAAAACTTAATTACAACAAATATTCTTATTAATTAATCCGGCGGAAAGAGACAATGTGATACCATTATTAAAATGCCTAAAATAGCTTTACGACCTGTATTAATTAAGTAACACATACTTTCAAGGTTGTCTTGGCTTGGCTACCAGCACGTACTTCGCGGATCATATTACTGGAATCAACTCGCAGTGTAATTCGCTTACACGTAATGCGACGATCATATTGTACTGCTGGCTTGAACACTCGTACTTATTTCATTCTCTTTAGTCTGTTCTCTCCACATATCTAGTCGTTCTGTATATCCATCTAGTCGTTGCAAATCTTAATGTCGAACTGTTAATCTCTCGTTGTATTGACCAAGCATTATCGTTCTTATGTAATAGGTTTTGGCTCTTTTGCCTCAGGACTGACACTCCTCTTTTTTTCCTATTGGCCTGTATTCATGGTCAAACCAAAAGCACCTTCTCCATTGGTTAGCCTTTTATCCAGTGTCGTTACTTCACATTATTCTTAGATTCGTTCGACCCCTCTGTCTTGATGCCCCTGAATTTATGATTTTGTTTGACCTTTGAGTCAGCGTGAAATAAACACTGGAGTCATTGTTGTGTTTGAAAGATAGAATAAAACCTGCTGTGTTTAAAAGAGATAATGGAAGACATAATATTTAGTTTAAAGAAAATTAGTTTATTAAATTGTAACTTCAAATTAATTCAAATTAGCAAATACAAAAACACGGCTCACAGGCAGGCAACTCAGGAAGAATTAACATTAGAATTTTAGACATTAGAATTTTAAAATTTTATCAACTTAGTTAAAATTAAGGAATTAGCATAAAAACTTTACTCAAACAATCTATTTTAAATTCCATCAGAAAATCATTAACAAAAATATTAAATTTAAAGAATTTTAGAATTTACCCAGGCTCTTAAGAATTTATGAAGGTTTAGAAATTTGCTCTCAGAATGAAGTTTTAGAATTTTAATTTTACAGAATAAAATTTAATTAAATGCATTAAAAAATATTGAGAAATCATATTCAGAATTAAAGAAATTAAGAGTTTAAATAAAACATCTGTATTCACCCGGATGGGCCATCAGACAGGGGGGAAAGTTCCAATAAGTGGAGACAAATTTTGTAGACTGGTTTACTGGAGATCAGGAGAGAATTCATCAGCAGAGGCCTAACAACTACTTCTGGATAACTAGGATCTTCTTGAAACTCAGACGTCATCGTCAGACGCTCCGTTCACGTAACTCGCATAATGAATTTTAATACACACTTTTCCGGAGAACTACTTCGTGATTTTCGCCATAAAAACTTGAAAAACCATCATTTAAATTAAAACAACTAATGTAAAAAAAAGAATAACGCGAGGAACTTAACGTTCCATAAAAAAGCTTGCGTGGAACATAAGTTCCATACGAAAATAAACAACGCGCTTCTCGCGCTAACACCGACGAAGGATTTCAACAAAAAACTGAACTGAAAAATTCTGCGCGCGTATTTATACGTGCGGGAAAAAGGGCGGAGTTTAGATAAACGGCAGCAATTAAAATTCGCTTACCGAAATTAGAATTGCCAAAATAATACTCATAATTCCGAGAGCAGACGATCCGTAAAAACGCGAACCAATTAAAATAAATCACGAATTCCAAAGAGGCGCGAAAATGCTTAATTGGCGCATTAATCGCAGTAAAAAGCCCGCAAAACAGAATTCCGAAAATGGCCGCAACTGAAATTTTTGAATTGCAGTGAGACATGGAAATAACTTGAAACTGAAGAACAAACGGAATTTCTAACCAAAATGGGAAAATGGGACATCAAATTAAAGGGAATTTTAAGGGGAATCAAATAAATAAATAATTTTTAAAATTTACAAATCAAAAGTAATATTAATTTAAGGAATGGAACATTTTTAACTAAGAATATTATAAAGAAAATTAATTTAAAAGATTAAAAATATTCTAATTAAAGAATAAATGAAAAAGCCAATAAATATTATTTAAATATTACCAAATTAAGAATATTGAGCCAGGGAAAAAGAAATAAAAGTAAATTTTCAAACCTCCAAATTACCTAAATTCTAAAGCAACCCAACATCATTGAGACTGAGGGTATTGTTTGACGTTTCAGATACAATACATTACTGGCATAAAGCTGTCTCACCATAACCAGTGTGAGATCTATTTCTGGTTTCACAGGTGTCAATGTGCATATGTATGTTTTTACCTGTGAGTCTGAGAACATTATCACTTAAAAAAGTTGAGCAAACCAACTCAAATTGTGCATTATTAATTCAATGGATGAACGTGCGTTGCATGTTCAATTTCCCTGTGAATATAAGAGAAGGGCAAAAAATTTCCAATATCTTTCAAAAATTATAAAAAAAGTCATAAAAATATATTGTTAAATGGTTGTTCAAAAATTGTTATTTTCAATGTAATTGTTTTAACAAAAAGAGTGGCAACATATTGAAGACGCTAATATGTGTTACATCGTTTTCCCTCATGCGATGTAACATTAAAATTATTCGCATACCTACAAAGATGGTCCCTGTGTTTCCACACAATTTTTATAAATTTCCCCTTTGACCACCTGCAACGGAAAGGTCAGTGGATTCTGGAATTCATGCCTGTGGGTGGTCTCGTTCTAGATGGAGGAAGACTCAACGGGGGGTAAACGATCGTTGGGGGCGCAGTTAAGCCCAGATGTTCACGCAGGAGCGTGGGACTCCAGCCACCTGCAAATAATAACTCAGGGGCTACTGACCAAGCCTTCCTGTCATGGACTGGCCACTGAAAGGGAGGGTCCAGATGTCCTCCAATGATATTAAGGGGGCTAAAAAAATTGCAACGAATAAAATTTAAGAGGGAGGAGAGAGCGAGTTGGAAGATTCTGGCGAGAGAAAATTTTTGAGTTGGAAATCGTGAGTGCCTCTTGAGACTTGGAGATGTGTGGTAGTGAACCTTTTGATCGGAGCTAGACGATGCTCCGCCAGCCTCCGTGTACTCAAGCCCTTGCTGAATCCTGAATGGAAGGTAGGCCTTTTGGCATCAGGCATTACTCATTTTTGATACTCTCTCTTCTCCTGGTTTTTATCTCAACCTGAAAGTTTTGTTAGGATATTTTTAATTTTTGAGAAGCACAGATGAGTAGGTGTGGGAAATAGTAATTGAGGAATAGCAATGATTTTATGTTTAATTTTGATGTATCAATGCTTTACGATGTATTAGTGATTTTTTTTTTTGTATGTGTACTAATGATTCACGAGATATTTAATGTTTAATGATCTAGCGCGTTAATGTTTTACGATGTGTCAGTATTTTAAGGGAGCAAATTTCGGGCTCAAACCTTTTCATGTTTCTTTTAATTGTAAAATATGCAAATAAAACCTTCTTTTTACTTTCCTTATATACATAATGTATAAGGAAAGTATTGTGACGGGGTCGAAAATTCGAATTCGAGTTTTCGACGGGAGAGCACGTTTCAAGCATTCCTGATCACGAATCAAACATTTTTGAAGTGATGTCTGTGTGTGTGTGTCAGTGAGTCTGTGGAGACGATAACTGACGAACGAATGGACCGATTCGAACCAAATTTGGCACAAAAATCACAATCCGTAAACACTGGAAGCCTATTGTTTTTATACGCAATCGAGTGCTCAGAATCCTCCTAAATTTTCGAATAAAATTTTGAAAAAATCGTCAAAAAATCAAAATCACTAATAAAGTTACGCAAATAGACATTTCTTATGTAATTTTTAATTAGAAAACGATTGGCATAAATTTTAGAACGCTAACACAAGCCGTTCTCGAGATATTGCACATTTTTCAAAAAAATTATTAATAAGTCATATAAAATAAAAAAAATATTTGCTATTGAAAAACATGTTCACTTTTCAAATGTAATACCATACGATAAATTGGGTGACATCGTTTTCGTGGATCTAGCTCGTTCCATTCATGGTAAAAGATACTTTGAGTAATACTTTTGCATTTGAACGCCAATAGTCATTTGTCTGCTGTATGAATAACTTATTTCTTCATCCATAACGCTTGGCGAGATTTTGGCGACGAATTTGGCGGAATGTCGCCAACTTGGCGACTTTTTGAAATGCTGCCAAATTAACAAAAATCTCGCCAAATGGATAAAAATGACGCCAAATCGATGAAAATGACGACTCATTGTCGAAAATTCAATATCTTGGAGAGAATATTAGTATCTACTTTAAGAAAAACCTATTTTTTTACTGTAAAAGTAGTAAATTCATTATATTATATAAGGAAAGTCATGTGTTGCCCACATCAGATTTTTTTTTGTTATTTTTAAAATCTAACTGGTGTTCTCATTTCCAATCCTTTTAATTATTTCTTAATTTTCAGATTAAGTCTATACGATCAAGACAGCCGTAATAGCTATTTATCGCGTTCAAACCGGACGTGTGGGATTTACCACGCAGCAATATGTGTCATTCTCGACATGTTGTACGATTTGGATCTAAGATAGAAAAATATTACAAGCATTTAAAATACTTGCAATTATCAAATGTGTAAATGTTTTGCAAGTACTTTCAACCAAAATATTACGAACCTCTTTGTTCAATAGTTCTTATTATCGGTACTCGAGATATTTGAAATTATTATTTTCGATATGAAACGTACTGTGTCTCAAACAAATTGAGGGAATTGAACTACATTTGATATTACTTCTATTAATAAACATCAGAAGTTTGTTAATTTTGGGGTGGATAGGATTTCTAGAAAAAACAAATTTAATAATTCGGATAATTTTTTTAAAAATCGGAAACGTGTTAAAAAACAAAAAAATTCATATACTCACTATTATCAAATAAATTGATACTTTAACAGTTTATATCCAAACATGAATTGAAATCCATTGATTAATTATCAGGAGCAGGTCCCGAAATATAAGAAATTTTATTTTATTTTTATCGACAGGGAGCGTAAAATTCTCGAAAATTCAGCGATTTCCGTGAAATAGGGTAAGTTTATTTTAATTATCAACAACAATAGACATCATACATCTGTTTCGGGGATACTTTGGATCCCTTTCTTCATTGCAAGATAGACCAACAAACACGAAGTCAAAAAACAACCGGATGACTTTCTGACTTCGGGTTTGTTTGTCACTCTTACACTGAAAAAGTAGATCAAACGTATCCCCAAAACTGCTGTATGCTGCTTTGTTTTATAAATGCATGCTGAATTACGGGCTGAATTGCTGAATTACAATTAATTTGAGCTTCCCTTACCCTTTGTTGATAGGGTTTTTACTTATTGATACGCATAATAATTTCTACAGCTTCCAGATCATAAGAAACTTCTAATTTTTTATATTATCCCGAAACTAGTTTTCAATAATTTCTAAATGTTTTAATGTGTAGGGATTATGATGACAAATATTTATTCAAAATTACATAAAAAAAACAAGAAGGAAAATAAACAATTTTGATGGCGTTTTTTAATGTATTGCTTTAATTTTGAATTTCTAGCCTATGATATTCCAGCATAAACAGATTTCTTGTGGTTAAAAAATGAAAAGTTTTTTATTGGGTATAATAACTAAGGCATTTCTATCCTAAACATACCAAAATTTTATATTTTTATTCTTAATAACATCGCTGATATTTATTTTGCAGAAAAAAAGCCTCAAACAATCTTCTTTTTACATGATAATGATGTGCTATAATAGAAGCACTTCTTAAAATATTTAAAAAAAAACATGACGATTTCTCTCCTGTATGACAAAGAGACTGTATGTCATTTTCAACTTCAGGGCGTTTAAATGTAGATCATTTAGATTATTCTGTTGTTGATAGGAATGAAAGGGGTTAAGTAAATCTTACAAAATGTCTATATTGCCAGTCTATTATGTGTAAACTTGCAATTTTTATTTTACAAAAATTATAAAGTATTTTCTGATATTTTCTATTGAATACAATATTTTCTATCATCAAATTTTGAAGCCATACACTGAAATCGAAATAGTAAAAGTTTTCGGTCAGACAGTACTAATATACCTTAAAAAATATGTCAAAAATATCAAAGTATTTTCTGATATTTTCTATTGAATACAATATTTTCTATCATCAAATTTTAAAGCCGTACACTGAAATTGAAATAGTAAAAATTTTCAGTCAGACAGAACTAATGTACCTTAAAAAATATGTCAAAAATATCATCTGCTTTTTTAATAAGTCAGATGATTATTACAGGCCTATTTTTTATAAATAAAAAAATAATGTTTTCCCAAAGGGAAAAATAATTTTTATATTAGAGCAATATATCAAGGTTTTACCTATACGAATTTTTTCCATTCTCTTCATAAATATTTCAGATGTTCTGAGTAGATTTTCTTCGTATCGAAATTCTTGTCGTTTTTACGTTATATAACCGAGCTTAGCCAGAAAACGAGAATATTGGCATCAGGTGTTCTGCGGATAGTCACGCTTGTTTATCTGTTCTTTTATTCCATCCAATTGATTTTCCCAGAGCTACTGTTGAAATAATGAAATATTTTTATTCTTAATAATATCGCTGGTATTTATTTTGCAAAATCAAAAGCCTCATATAATCTTCTCTTTGCATGATAATGATATCCTATGATAAGAGCACTTCTTAAAACGTGTTTAAAAAGACATGGCGATTTCTTTACTGTATGACAAAGAGACTATATGTCATTTTCAACTTCGGGGGGTTTAAATATAGGTCATTTAGATTTTTTTGGTTGTTGATAAGAATAAAGGGCGGTTCAATAAATCTTGCAGAAGGTCTGTATTGCCAGTTTATAAGCCAACCTATACTGTGTAAACCTGCATATCTTATTTTACAAAAGTGATAAAGCATTTCCTGATATTTTCCACTGCATATTTCTACTATCAAATTCTAAAATCATATACCAATATTGAAATAGAATTTTTTTTAAGTTAAGCAGTACTAATATATCCTCAAAAATATATCAGAAATATCGTCTGTTTTTTTTAATAGATCAGACGATCATTACAGACCTTTTTTTACCAATCGTAGAAAATGATGTTTTCCCAAAAGGGAAATAATTTTTATATTAGAGCAATATTATTTCAACAATTCCCACGAGAGTTTTATTGAAGTGTATCAGCAACGGAGTCTGTATTTCAAGCAGTTTATCATGAGTTAAAATGGAACATCTGCTTGTTTTCTTTTTATCTGCAACAGATCCCTTCACTTGGAAATACTTCATTAACCT
This sequence comes from Amaurobius ferox, assembly GCA_951213105.1. Classification (NCBI taxonomy): domain Eukaryota; kingdom Metazoa; phylum Arthropoda; class Arachnida; order Araneae; family Amaurobiidae; genus Amaurobius; species Amaurobius ferox. Next base: position 40,454,795 of record OX578137.1, on the reverse strand, counting down.
CGTAATTGTTGATCAATAAGTAACTTTGTGCAAAGAATAGAGAAAACTTATGCAACGTATATAAACACAAATAACACAATAATGCAGCAACACTTAATTTGAAGATACGTTGGATCCCTCGAATAGTAATTGTTGAATTTTTAGGGGTTTCGGTGGATGGGTATTTCTTCTGAAACTCCTCAGTGGCACTCTCAGAAAAAAGTTTAGAGAAATATAGATCTAAAATAAAAAAAATCGCTCTGAGAAAACAACATGTTCTTCGATTGATAAAAAAAAGGGTCTGTAATGATCGTTTAAAGTGGCGTTTCCAAACCTGGGGTACGCGAACCCCTGAGAGTACGTGAAATGATAGGTTAACCAGAACCTCCGGGTGACATTTAAAGGTTTACGCCGACTGAGGGATAGAGGACCGTGGAGGTGTTATCCATATTCAGGCAAGACTGCGACTAAAGAACTAGTATCACTCCTTGAAGATTACTCCTCGAATACTGCAACAAGAGGAGCTAAACCTGCTTCGTGGGAACACTCATATTTGCGTACCTCTCTCACAGGAAAGTAGGACCAGAGCTATACGGAGTTAAAATCCGTACATCCCCTTAGGGTAAATGGGAAATTGATAAAGTATTTTCCCCAAGGGGGTAAATTGTGGAATTGAAAAAATTGATGATTTTTTAAACCGGATAATTTCCATTTTTTCCCGGTTGTACATTTAATTACTTTAAACCCTTATATTTGTCGTATGGCCTGGAGTCTTAAAACTAGATAATTTTCTTTAATATTTCAAATTAAAAATATATTTTTTAAAGTCCACGTATTTAAAACCAAATCCATATCCTAAATATAAAATCAAATACAGATGATTCATTCTTTTGTCACCTATTCTGATTTCAAGTATCTCACTTCTCGAAATTTTGCTGAATCAGAAAATATATGTGTCCCTTCCATGCTTCATGCTTTTTAAGCAGACTTACTACCTCGGTAATAGTTAGTTAGTTACCGTTTCAGATAAAGAATCTTTATATTACGTTCCAGAAACCAAAAAAATATTGTTTCAACATTTTCTAGAACCGTTTGTAGTAAATTATTTTCTTTTTTAAGATTTTTCCGCTTATCTTTTGCATACATATATGCACTTTATTAATATTATTTAAAATTTTACATTTTTGTATCTGTTCTATGAAATTTCAATGTAAAGATCAATATTATTCTCTAAAATTTGCAAAGTCCACTTCGACGATAAGAGCTTGCAATTCCGTCACTGTAGCTCAACGATAGAGCATCAGCTGGCCAGTATGAAGATCAATGGTTCAATTCCCGACTGGGGCAGCAAGATTCTTTGTAAAATCCTTGTGTTATTTTTAAAACTTGTAAACCACTTTTATTCGTAGGGAATATAATTTATAACAATTGCAATATTTGTTAAATAGAAAAACGTTGGGGGTTTCAAATGAATGATATTGAGTAAATGTGTGTACCTATAGGGGTTAGATATATGGACAGATCAATCAAAGAAATAGTAAAATAAAAGGTATAAAGCAAAAAAATTATAATCATTGGTACATATGACAGAAAATGACAGTCAGAGTGATACTCGGGTAACAAATGGTAGGGAATCGTTGGGTTGACGCATTAAACATAGCAGACGATATTGTATTTTGAAGGTATATTAATGTCACCTAATTTAAAATATTTCACTATTTTAACTTCTCGGTACATAATATGTTTCTAAAATTTGATGTGTGCTTGTGTATATTATATATGCTTATGTATATATTATATACACAAGCAAAGCTTCAAATTAACGTGATATTATCCAAGTTTGTAAATAAAGAAAGCTTCATTTATTTTATATTTTCATTTTCACATTAAATCATAAGAATTTAGTTCCAGTTCCAAAATTTAGCATGCGTAATATAACTGCATTTTTATTAATCTAAAACTGTCTGTAGAATCACAGAAATATAAAGAGAAATTATGTTTTTTTATTCAACACAATAAAAAATGCATTAATACATGAAAACAGAAACAAAATATCTTGTGCATAACCAAATCATACGTACGTTAAACAGAATCTGGATCATTAAACGTGAATTAAAAAAAAGGTTAGTGTTAGCTAATCGGAGAAGTAATCGGATATTTTGTTTTTTGTTTTTGCAGCGAATACACGCGCCATACACATTTTTTTTTACACACGCCATCTAGCGTGTTTATATATACACCTGGGACATTCAGCAGTGTAGGAATAAAATTCTGCAATGTTTCAATTAATGTAGCAACATATACATCCGTTGTTGAGAGATGATTCCATAGTACCAACTGCCATTGTGTACGATATTCTTCAACATTAAGGGAGACTTCTTTCTTATTGGAGACTTTCTTCCCTAGCTTCCAGTGAAGCAGAGGAAGCAACTTTTCGTGGCTAACGATGCTATTTATGGTTCTGGGTAAGGTTAGGAAGGGAAAGGTGTAATCTTGGACCGCCGTTGCTAAAAAACAGGCTATAAATGTATAGTGAACCACAAGGTACAAGTGGTGATCTCAAGTCAGATGATAAAAAATCAGATGAGAAAATAGCGAGTCTTCAAAAATCCCATAACAATATTGGGGGGAAATCGGGTTGATTAAAAACGGTGATTTTATTATTATCAGAATTATGCGAATGTTTTAGTCATGACTTGGGGATTGTGATTCACATTATTGCTATTTTAAACTATTTGATTGCTATTTTAAACAACTGTTTAGTTACTTTATGTAACATTTTAATTTCAGGGTAAGGTTTCAATTTAAGGAACAGAAGCATTGGAATGCAACTAAATAAAATATATAAATTCATATATCTTCACAAACCTTACATTATTATCATCTTCTATCCCATACAAATTTTCCTTAGATCACTTAATATTCTTTCTCCGCATAATAAGACTTTTTTCACATGGTTCCACATGTAAGGTTTTGCGATATATATAAATGGCGAAAAAAATTCGAAACTTCCATTTCTCTATTTCAGATCGAATCAAAATCCATATGTTCTCTCTTTACAGTTATGAACGATTCATTTACTTTCGTAAAGGTTTTTATCCAGCGACGTCATATATTTTTAAACGTTCTTTTCCCCTAAAATATTTCCGATCGATAAAATATAGCTCTTCAGACTCGAAGTAACGCATTTTAGAAACGTTTCTCTATTATGCTGTCGAACAGTTTTGATTTGTTGTAGGCCCATGTTAATAATTCACTTTCCCCATAATCTCTGTGTACTGAGAAAATATATAGTTATGTTGAGACTTATGTGTTGGTTGGAAGTATGCTTGCAAAAAGAAATAATTCTTTACTTAAATTTCTTCTTCATCTACCGTCCCTCTCCCCCAACACACAATCTTACCGACGAATCTCCAAAAATTCTAAAAACGTGCTTAGCAAGTCTTAGTACGTGATTTTTATCAAAATTTCGAATTTGAATATATTAACTGAAATTAACCGGTATTGCCTAAATCCTAAATAAGCGACCGTTACTTATATAACACCACTCAGTTTCCGAATCGCCTAATTAGTTTCATTCCAAATTACCACAAAATGCGGAATCATTAGTTTAAGCGCAAAGAGCACCGCTAAACAAACGATATCAGTTTGAAACTGTGAAACCAGAAATAGATCTCACACGTGTTTCAGTGAGACAGTTTTATACCAATTATTTATTAATCTGAAACTTCGGACAATACCTTCAGTCTGAAGGACGCCAAGGTTTACGACACATGAACCCACAGGTCAGAAAACCATAAATTTTGGGGCGTCAAGACAGAGGGGGGGGGGGGGCGAGCGAACTCTTACGAAAATATATAGTAACGACATTGGATGGAAAGGCAAACCAATGGAGAAAATGCTTGTTCTGTCACCCTGAATGCTGCAAATCAGAGAAAAGGGGGAGTGACAGTCCCTAGGCAAAAGAGCCAAAACCGGTGACTTAAGAACGACACTAAAAAAATAGTAGTTCGAGCTCCTGACATATAACTTGGATATACGATGAATTGACTTAATAACGACACTTGTGTAATAAGAGTTCGATGCGATATAGAAGCACGATGACTTGGTTAATAAGAACGACAATACTTGTTCGACATTATAACTAGACCGGTGATGATACTCAGTTAAAGATATATACGCATGACTTGGCGAATACAGATATGACTACGAGAATGACATAAGTGCGAGTGTTTGAGTCAGCATTACAACATAATCGATAAATTTACGTGTCGATGCATTACACCACAAGTTAATGCTAGTAATAAGGACGACATCAAGTACGTGCTGCTAACAAAGTCCAAGACAGACTTGAAGGTATGTGTTCCTCAAATATGATATCTGGTCCTAACCACATTTTAGGCATTTCCGTATTGGTCTCACATGGTCCCTCCGACGAAATATTTAATGAGAAGAATAATTGTTGTAATTAAATAATTAAGCATTTTATGTTGTTAATAAATGTTTTATTGTTAAAGTTAAAATGGTGTGATCCATTTAATATTATATTAATTAATATTCCTTTACAGAACTCGCATGAATAGTAAAACAATTGGAGGGTTAATAGCGGCACATAATGCAATGTACAATTTAATAATGAGTCCACTATGTACGATTTTACGGCCATATTAAAAAATATATAGATATTATGTTGATAATTAATTAAGCTGAAAGTTTAACTTTAAGTTTTTTTTTTTGTTTTTGCGCACCACAGACACATTCTACGCATGCTCTCCGAAAACGTTGAAATACAAAAGAATAAAAGAAACTTACATATGAGAAGACGTATTTTAAAATAGATTGGCGGTAGCATTCAGCCGTGAAGGAAGAATAATCACAGGAGAAAATTATTCGTAAATTTTAGCAATTTGCTCGTTAATATATTTATAATTAATGAAAAAAATGTTCATTAATTTTAAATTTGTTCTGGATTGTTTTCGTTTTGGAGCGGTGCGTAATATTTAAAGGAACTCTTGTTAAATTAGAAACATCGGACTGTCATTCAATTTCTTTTACATCACAATAGAAAAACTGAAAACGTGCTCAACATACGAAAAGTATATATATATTTTTATTAATTCACGAAAATTCGTCTATTAATAGTATGAATTCCGTTTAAAGTTTGTTTAAATGTGAATATTTCGATAATTCGAATAGTGTCAAGATGAAAGCTCTGTTTCATCGCTAAGGCGCCGATTTGTGTGAATATCGCTCAAAATGCTAAATCGTGATAAAACATAAAATAACTAAAAATTAATTTGATTTAAAAAATAATAACATCGAGGTACAATACTTAATAAAATAATTACAGGTACAACACTTGAGGTACAATACTTGATAATAATAATTTTAATACTTGATAAAATCTTTCGATTGATACTATACTTGACAATGTACCCCAGGGGGGTAACTTGTCTAACCTATGACATGAAAATTGTATTCATTTTATCAACACAATAATTGTATCGCGGCTATTTTTAACAACAATGTTTGAAATTATTAAGACTCGTGATCGTTCAGCAAAAAAGAATCTCTTGTATGCATTATTATGTCAAATTGTATCCTGTGCCGCCAAATTTAGAATAAATTTCGAAGTTTTAGCTCGAATTAAAAAAAAATTCTCTATAGTTCTAGATTTTTCAATAACGAAGCCAGATATAAAATTTCGTGAAAATCCGGTGATATTTGCAGAAGCTATCGCGCATACAAGAAATCGACCACAGACATCAGACACACAGGCATCACTCCAAAAATAGTCGAAACGTTGAGAAGTATTATACCATAGTAGAAGTATAGAAACCATATATTCGCATCAAAATTTCGAAATCGGAAATTTTTCTATGAAAACAATACTTTCTCAATACTTCGTATGAGAAAGACAAAATATGCGTAATAATTATTTACAATTAGTCGCTGTGCATCTAACAACAGATAACGCGTAACAGATATGTATTGCCTCCGTTTTGTGTTGTTCCTTGTGTCGATTTCTACTAATTCGGCAATACTCAACACTTCTACAATCGTTTTTTTCGTTTATCTCACATTGTTGCCGAATTTGTAATCCTAACTAATTAAATTCTCAGCTAGGGGCAATGCTATCACTTTTATTCGATCGTGCATGGTCACTTTCCTATAGATTAACCTCACGTGTACACTTATGGACTCATTCCTTACAGAATTATTGGGGTAGTTAAGGACTTTCCTAGAAACATTGTATACAGCCATGCCTGGTAACAAACATACATAACTTCCATACATAAACATCTGTCAAACTATTTATTATTTGATGTGCTCAAATATTCTAGTAATGTTATATTTTAAAATATTTTCAAACTAACTTTCATAAAGTTGCACAGACTATATGGCGCTCGAATGCAATGCCAAAAATTTCTCCGAACTTAATTAAAAACCATGTTCGTAAAATGTTATTCGTGAAATTAATCTTATAAAGGAAAAATAAAACGCGTATGCAATTATTTCGTTTCATTAATCATCTCTCCAGCATCTGGTAAATTTTGTCCAATATCTTAAACGCGGTGTAAGAATTTTGGTGAATTCTGTAACAGATATTGTCTTCATATTATATTAACTCTCCACAGTTATGACTTTCTCGTTATTGCAAGTGGAATTACATATCATGAAAACCACATTGTGTAGTTTGTCATTAATTATGATTTCTGTGCGTGCAGGTCTAAGTTTTCCCAGAAATAACTAGAAGTATTGTATGTAACGTAAAGTACTAATATAGAAATATACGTGAATTTGCTCACAATCAGTAGTTAACTAGATCACAGCGCAAACGGAAGATAAAGGTATGCAGACGTACGTCTCAGAAAGTATTGGATTTCATTCTTCAATGCAACAAGCCTGGACGCCCAAATAATAGCAGACTAAGCCGGTCAAATGTCAACGGTTAAACGACAGTCTATAATAATAGTGCCACCTAGTGTAACGAAAGAGAAATAAAAGAAAGAAAACAAAAAAATTATGGAAATTGAAATTGATAAGAAAACAGAAAAATCAAAGGAAAATGAAATTGATAAGAAAACAACAAAATGTAAATAAAATGGAGATATTAAACTCAACGTGCAGAAAAAGAGCAACAGAAAAATAATTGACATGGCTATACCGTATCGTAGAAAAATAAGGTGTCATAGAGAAACAATCAACGAAATTACTGGAATTTTTTACTTATATGAATGGCTTCAAAGAAATCCAAATCAGAAATTGAAGAGCACTTTTGAATGATGGAGGAAAAAGAAAATTCAAGCCGGTAGTTTGTCAACAATAATTAGCGACTGGAGATATTTTAACTTCTTGGTTATTGATATAATTTTGATGTTCTTTCAAAGGGAAATTTAAGTCATGTTTAGTTTAGACAATATAAGTAATATACAGGGTGTCCCAAAGACATTGACCTCGGTTTTTCTTCCTTAAATATTGATCTTAGACATATATAATAAATTACAAAGTTGAGTGAAAAAGGTACAGAATTTTATGAAATAGGTTAAAATTTTTAGGGGATTAAATTTGAAGAAATATAAAATTTAAATTTTTATACGGCTCCTGTACAAAAACATTTCCAATGAGTAAAATGTGCCCTATACACTAATAAGGTGATGTACAAAATTTCAGCCTTTTATCATAAAAAATCCCAGACATATGCTTAAACAAATTTGGTGAGGGATTAATCACAAATTAAAATGTAGATGTTTACAGCAAGAGTACAAATGACGCAACGCAGAAATGCATCATAGGCAAATAATATCTACCTCTTATTTTTAATGGATCTTTGGCATGAATTGAAAACATTTTGAACAAGCTTTGTAATCTCTGTGTAAAGTTATTATTTCTACGCAGTGTAGATGCTTCTGTACCAATAAATAGCAAAATTATTATATATTTATGTAATCATTGTTTTCTTTCGGAATTTGGTATGATCCATGAAACGTGATCTGCCGACATAATTTTTCCTCTCTGAGAACCCATGTCCATACATCGAAAAGTGGTTTAAGTCAGCATTTTTGTCTTTTCATATCTCTGGGACTTTTTATGATACAATGCTAAAATTTTGTACATCACCTTATTAGTATATGGGGCACATTTTTCTCATTGGAAATGTTTTTGTACTGGGGCCGTATAAAAATTTAAATTTTCTATTTCTTAAGATTTAATTCCCTTGAAAATTTTAATCGATTTCATAAAATTCTGTACCTTTTTCTTACCCAACTTTGTAATTTATTATATATATGTAAGATCAGTATTTAAGGAATAAAAGCCGAGGTCAATGTTTTGGGGACACTCTGTATACTAACTTATATATCATACAAAATATATTTTGCAAAAAATGTCTATGACTTATCCAACACAGGACGTATCCAATCAAAAGGAAGCTTGAAATGCTTAATAACTTTTTGCAGAATCATATATATTCAAAGCGGACGGTATATACTCATAAAACACGCCTATTGCCTACTGCAGCTGAAATAAAGAAATACAAGCAGACGATCGTTAAAGAAATATTTGTATTTCTTAAACTAGGATTTCTTAAACTATTTCTTAAACTTCCAAAACTTATCCTTATTGTTCTTTTTAAAAAAAGAAGTTTTAAGTGTGCAATGGTCAAAATTAGATAATCTTTGCACTTTTATACTTTCCAGTATTTATGGAAATAAACAGCATATACTTTCGGATAAGCATATTTATTTAATTTAGGAAGTATTCTCTAAATGGCATTTGAAATGTAAGTATTACAGACGTTAGATATGGTTTGAATGAGAAGTTGGCAGTAAATATGTTTATTTTGAGATATTAATCAAGCCACTATGAGATTAATATGATAATGTAAAAAGGAATGTGGAAGAATAAATTGTTTTTAAATTGATGTTCTACTTACACTAGGATGTCAAGACACATAAAATTACAAAGGCACAGAAAGCCCTATTTAAATCGCATATGTAATTGAACTGATTAAGTAAATGATTTATTTATTTAATTGAATTTAATTGAATACTTATATTGGAAGTAATAAAATATAAATACTGCATTATATTTATCATAGACTAACACTGTTGTTATTTTTATGAGTATGCAATGATCCATATTAGCCAATGTTCTATCAAATATGCTTCTGTATTTTAGAAATAAATATTATATACTGTTGAATAAGCATCTTTATTCAATTTCAAAAGTTTTCTTTAAATGGTATTAGAAATTAACAGAGTAATTTTATCTAAATGACTCTATAAATGTAAGTATAATGACTTAAACACGTTACACATGGTTTAAATGAGAAATTAAGCAATAGATATGTTTATTTTGTGATATAATTTAAGCCACTGGAAGATCAATATGCTAATCTGAATAAGTACAAAGAGGAATAACTAAAATTCGTTTACAGTATTCTATGTTTATTTTATTAGCATTATATCATTGCTAATAGATATTCTACTTGTAAGGGTTCTACTTGTAAGTTGTTTATGAGGCAGTACAATGTTTTAAGACTATTTCGCTGTCTGCAAATTATAGCTAATCTCTAACACGTATATATGTGTGTGTGTGTGTACTCAATTACGTTCTATCTCAAGGTCGGTACTATAAGTGTGAAAAGCCCTGACCACACGACCGACCCGAAGGCTTACGGTAGCAATTTGTGTGGCCGGGGATACTATAACTGTGGAAAAATCCATCCTTCTAGGTAATCTGGGGGACTTCTGGTGGGTCTATACAGACAAAAAGACGTTATAAAATATATTGTATTATTATAGGTATTATAGATTTGTAACTTCAATTTCCTCCTTTACTGTTCTCCCCTATTTTTAATACATGTTATTTCATGAACTTTTGAAAAAGCAAATGAAAATGTCTTCGAATTTGCTATGGTGCCAATATATTTTTAAAAATTCTAACATTCCTTCAACGTGTAGTTTAATGATCGCTTTGAAAAGGAAGATGATAGATTCTTGTCATTGGGAAAGATATGATGTATGCTTCATTTCCGAATCTTTTTTGTTGTATTCATCAATTTGGATTCTTTCCAAAATGTTTTTGGGCCGACAGAGAAGCAGAAACCAGCAAAGAAAATATAACAGTAATTTATTGCAAAAGTATTTAGCTTTTAAATGTCGTTAAAAGAATGGAGTTTTTATATTGTGGAATAAACATGAGATTTCACCATCAACTAAAAAGAAATTCCTTCCCAGCGTTGCTCGTTACGTAAATAATACAGATACCGATAACACTTTCCAGTTTCAAAATAGCTTGATTTATTCCCAAATCATTTCAGCGCTCTGTTTCTCCCAAACGTAGACATACTAATTGTACAACACAGGCGTAATATATATCCGAAATAAGCTCCTTCAATACGCCCTAAATAGTCACGATTAAAATACTTCAGCTCGTAAAAATAAAATGTTCTTTCTTTATTAAAAAAGTTGAATTTTCTTTTTTTTTTCAGTTTAGTATTTGTTTTTAAAAAGTTTTAGTTAATCATCCAGTTCGGACCCGACCAGTTCACGGTTCGGAAATGATAAAAAAAAAGTGCATTTTAATGTAAAAAGTTAAATTTTCTTTCTTTCAATTTAGTTTTCGGTTTTAGAAAGGTTGAGTTCCAAAGTTAAATTTTCGTATATTATCATCCAGTTCGGGCCCCACCATTTTCTGAGATTGCAGTTCATGGCTCGAAGCTGATCAAAATAGAAAAAAAATCTCCATTCGTCTGCTGGAAAAAATTGATTTTGAAGACGAAAGTAAAAATAAAATATTATATGATATATTTAAAAGTTTACGTGCGATTTTAGTAAAATTTTTAAAACATATGGAAATTTTAGACTAATTCTGTATTCCAAAAAATTGAAAGAATTACCTTTAAAATCAATAAAATTAGAAAATCCCAAATTTTATAGCACTCAAGGTCAAGCTCAACACTTTGAGATATTGTTTGCAGAATATTTCTTTTCGTATCTTTTGCATAAGAAAATTGTTTACTAGAATAAATGCGATTTTGAAGCCCGAATTGCATTTTTAAATGTTCATAACTTTGAAACTAATTTTAAAAACTTGACCACTGAATTCCGTGGCTAATATTTTGATTTCGATATTTCGACAAGCACAAATATATTATTTATTATGTAAGATAAATAAAAAACATATTTACAATATTGAGCTTAATACATAATACATGCACCTCAACATGTGTTTTATTATTTCTTGCACTGTTTTAAAAACATTAACAGGTAAGTTTGGTGGAAGTTCTCTGTAAATGAGACATATAAGGTATCTGAGCACTAATCAGATGTTTTGATTCTTCTGGTACCGGCCAATTGTGATTTTAATGTCCAGTTTGATGTTCAATAATATGTGTACAAGCAAAATATGTAGTGTAGTAGTCACTGGAGGAGACAAGATATTGGAGAAAGATTTTCTAGATACTTCTAATGCTTGTATATGTACAGGCTGCTGCATGAGCCAGTAGCAAGTCAAGTGGTAATGCCAGTTGTCGTCTACCTGTGGTTTTTCAATGGGTCTGTGGTTTTTCAATGGGTCTGTGGTTTTTCAATGCTGTGTCATATGGGTGATTATTAATAAAAAATACAACTTTTAAATGGATGATTGTGCTATCATAAATTTATATAATCATTCAACGAAGAAGTTTTGAATGGCTAAATTTTATTAAAGTCTCAAGAGAATTAATACTTTATCATACTAAATATAAAAATTTTGATTAAAATTGCAAAATTGATACTGCTTTTTCAATGGAGTGGATAGATAAGACTTTGTGTAACGTGTTTATATTCTCACAAAGTATGACGTATGTCTGCTCTTAATTACTCAGTATTTATTATTATTACCATTATGTAAATGCTAATTATTTAAATTCCATTCTTTTTATAATTTAGGCATCAGTTGATTTAGCCTGCTGAATACATTTGATCTATACACAGTGGATTTATTTACGCCATAAATCTAATGGTTGATTCACACTACTGGGAAATGAAAATGTGAGTATGACAACGGGTGCTGTTCTTGTGTGGTCTAATTAAATTAGTTCTCTGTCAGACTAACAGTATAAACATTAATTTTACTTATTTAAATAACTGCCAGTTAGGCACTCCAGAAACTCATTTCAGTTCTTTTGATGAATTTGTATTACGTTTGCCGCAAAATGAAAACGTGTCCTAATCTCGGGGAAATTTCATGCACACCGGTATAAGACATATTTTTGCATTTCTAAAAGATGTAAGCTTTCCAGCAAAAAGTAAAATCATAGCAAAACTGCATCGGATATCAGCTTCCGTCAAACAGTATAAGCATCTATGACTCATTGATAACCAATATTATAAATTATGTTTGAATTATATTTCCAAAACTCTTAACTTCACCTCAAAGAAGTGTATTTACTATTTTTTTATAGAAAAACTCATTAACTAAGAAAATTAACTTGTACGTGGCTCAACTCGACTTTCTCATACCAGAATCCATTTTAAGTAGCTAGTGGTTTTTTTTTTTACAGATCTTGCAAAAAAAATTTTGAAAAATCTGTATTGTTAGTCCAAATGATACCAATTATAGCATGCTACCCTTCATTTTAAAGGCCTTCAAAAATATTTCGATTGATACGAAGTTTGACAATGTACTCCCACGGGGACCAACCCCCCTCCCCCTCTCCCGAGGGGAGCTAATGATGTCACGAGCACAAAAATTGTATCACTGCACTTTTTCACTACAATGATTTAAACTATTAAGTTTTGTGATCATTGAACCATGAATAACCCTTTTTATGCATAGGTATTCTAACATTGTCCTGTGCTGCTGTGTTAAGAAAATATAAATTTCGAATAAATTTCTAAGTTTACACTCGAATTTCAAAAAATTATATCTTGTTCTAGATATTTTATTAACAAAACCGAATTAAAAGTTTTGTGAATATCTATTAATATTTGTAACAGCTATCGTGTACACAAAAAATCGAACACAGACAGACGGATATCACTCTAAAAAGAGTCCAAAAGTATTTAACCGATCTTAAAATAGATATTGACATCGAAATCGAAAATATTCGTGAAAACAATACTTTCTCTGTATTATATTCTATAATATGATAAAATAAAAACTGTTTTACAAAAGACATGTTTACACTTACTTGTATGTGCATTCTTTAATATTATGAAAATTGTTCCAACATTGTTATACAACCACTAACTACACATATTTTTATTAAAATAAATCAAAATATGTTTCTTAGTTGGTACATTGCCAACGTATTTATAATATTTTCAAAAGTCAGTCTTCCAGTGTGTAGTTTAATAATCGGTCTGAAAGAGAAATTTGATAGATTTCTGACATTGGGTAGACAACGATATACGCTTTATTTTCAAACATAATTTTGTTTTATAAATCATTCTGGAATCTTTCCAAAAAATGATTTGTCCTTACAAGATTCATCTTAGAAAAAACCAATGTGACCCTAGTGAAGGTTAAAAGCAACTTTAACATGATACTGACAATATAAATAATGTAGTCAGCACATGACTTTCCACAAGCTCTAATTATTACTTCCCTACATATAATGCATACGGAAGTATTGTAATCGGGTCGAAAACTCAAACTCGAGTTTTTCTCGAATCGAACGTTTTTGAGGTAATGTATGTATATGTGTGTGTGTGTGTGTGTGTGTGTGTGTGTGTGTGTGTGTTGTAAGGTCACGATAACCTTTCAGTTACCATTTCTATGATAATATTTTCAATGCTAGTAACAGCTAGGAGTCCAAATAAATCAATAAGCAGATGGCGTCAGTCTTGGTGGATGACATCGCATTGTAGACGTTGCATTGACGTCGCAAGTAGAAAACTCTTGACTTTGTCCCAAGGACAAAGGAAAACCTAATTTATCACTCGTACCGTAAACTGCAAGATTCATTTGAAAAATTATAAGATTTTACATAACAGTTCATAATTAATGAACGAAATGCAGCAAAAACATATTTTTTTAATGGAGCAGTATGCAATATTCAAAGAAGCATCTGGTAAAATTTGAAAATGGGATTGTCAGTCAGTGTTTTATATCACAATTTTACAATCGGGTACGTTTTTAAAATATGAAAAGTATATATGCTTAAAAATTCATGAAACTTCGTCTATTGACAGTACGGAATCCGTTTAAAGTTTCTTTTGAAGATTATTCTTTCCAGTTTTGAACAAAAATCATTCCCGCACTCAAATTTTCCCCATTTGGAATCAAACCAATTGTATAGAGCAATGTGATAATGACTATATAAACACCGAAAATCCCCTGTGCTCCATATTTAAAGTATGAGATAACATCTGACGGCATCAGATGGCGCCATTAGCAACCGTGCAATATAACTTCCCGTTCAAGGCGCAAATCTGTCGTGAACGGGAATTTTTCGACTTAAAATAATTAAAAATGTAATTCGAATTTTTAGAAAATGTCACCGAAGTGCATCGTCCTGGGTCCTGAAGTGCCTGTGCACACCATTTCATGTCCGTACGACGTTTTGATTTTCCGCTACAGACAGACAGACATATTTCCTTTATTAATAATTATAGAGCAATAACACAAATTTTAGAACGCTAACTTTAACCGTTCTCGAGATATTGCATATTTTATAAATAAATGTACGTAATGAACATAATGTTACATAAAAATGAACAATAGTAAGTATCATCAAAATGTAACACTTGGCAATAAATATGGTGGCTTAGGTGACTAATTTGGCGAAATATCGCCAACTTGATGAGTTATTTAATGTGGTACCACATTGAGGAAAATGTTACCAAATCGGAAAAATGACGCCAAATTGATGAATTAATAATTAGCATATTTTAATGTAATGGCGTATATTGCTTAGCAGATGTTAACAATATTTCCAGTTTTCAAGTTATATAAGTTCATTTTCTAGTACTTCAAAATAATTTGATACATTGAATCCAGAAAAACGCCAATTGTCAGTGTACTTTTCCAAGTTAAAAACAAAAACGTCGTGCCGTGAATTTTGTCCATCGCTATTTCGCATTTTAAAGAAGTAAAGTGCTTGCAGAGAAAGTCAGGTACTGCTCATTTTTTTTTAAATCTTGACTTAAAGGCCCATAAATTATACTAACTTAATGAGTTGAGGAGTTATTGGTTTAGTGATTAAAATTTACGTGTAATACAAGCATTTAAGTAATATATTTAGGCTTATTTATCCTTTTATTTCAGTTTTTTGCGAACCATTTCGAGAAAAGGACAGGTTTTACTTCTCTGGCTTGTACCAAACTATAATTTGCTCCAGGATCATGCATGCCAGTGTTATATTGTAATTTTCAATTCCCAATATAACATTGCTCTTCTGAAAGAGGAAGTGGACCTAAGAAGACGGTCCCTCATGAAGTGAGGCAATTTTTGTAACATTCCCTCTAACGCAGCTGCACCGGACATTCATTTCGAAAAGAGAGGGTGCTTCTCAAGTTCATGTCAGCGTTAGGTGCTACAACAAACGGAAGGGGTTGAACTTCTTGACCCCAGAGTCAATTCATATCACTTGAACCTTGGGAAAATTCTCGTGAGAACTTTCAACGATTTTAAAACTGGAGACTGCATATCTCATATTTCAGGGGGGCCTTGACCAATAATATAGCCTGAAGGGCGTAGCCCTTAATTTACTTAGCCAATTATGGACAGGGGCGCCTTGTTAAGGGGGTAGAGACAGAGAGCAACTTTGGACTTTAAGTTTTTGAAATCGGGGACTTGAATTTTGGTGAGTGAAAAGAAGAGGTCGCAAGAGCGACGGATCTCGGAGAGAGCGAGCCCACGGGACAGAGCCGGAGCGCGCTGTCATAAAGTCCGACATCGGCAGTGATGATCGAGGTAGGACAATTCTACACATATTTTTGCACTTTGATTATTATTATCTCTCTGACCCTCCTAAATAAGGTTAACCTGGGCCATTAAGACGTAGGCTTGTAAGAATAGTGAGTTAATGTACATTAATAGGTTAATAATTGTAATGCTCATATTATGATCATAGAATGAGGGGATTTGATTGTCTTAATGTACTACACTAAAGATGTTGGTATATGAAATTTACCAGATGTTAATAGTTATTAAATAAGGTTTTATCTTAATGAAATAAATTCTTTGTTATTGTTTAAAATTAAGCCTCTTCATTTTAATTACTGGTATTATGTATTTCTTTATTTACTCCACTTTACGAGAACGGTCCACGTAGCGTCAATACATGACGTGTGACGACTCGCATATCATTTTGGTGCCGTTTAAACCAGTTTCGAACCTGGACTCAAAATTATTGCACCCTTATCATATTGGTGCTCATGACCAATCAAACCTGGATTCAAAATTATTTCACCCTTCTGGCGACTTTGCTGTTTTAGACCAGTTATATGCCAGAATTTAAATTTTAATGAAGAGAATAAAAATATTTGGAATTAATGAAAAATGAAAATATTGAATAAAATTTTTTTTTGTGTAAAATAAGGATTAAATTAAAGAAATAATTTTAAAATTAAAATAAATATAAATAAACTTAAGAAAATTTATTTCACAGTATGAGAAGCAAACAAAGTGACGAATCATTATGTGTTCTCAATGAGACATGCCATATTGTATTTGAAAATATAATTATTAGGGAACTTGAAGCTTTTAAGAAATTTTTGAATTATATAAATATTTGTGTAATATTTGAGGAGTTAATTATGAGGAGTGAAGTATTTGCATGCGTAGATAGTGAAATGATTAGAATTATGTTTTTGAATTTATGTGATATTGTATTTAAATATTTTGGGGGAGGATTTTAAAGTGTAACAACAGGGAATAATTTTGATTAAGCTGTAAAAAATGGCCACATACTTAGAACAAGCAAATTTAGCTCCGATAACTGCAAAGGTAAATAATGATAATTTTAGACGGGAAATTGAGACGTTCCGCAGAGAACAACAAGAAATTAGAACACATCTTTTAAATTCTATTACCCAAAAGATAAACACATTTAAAATACAAAGAAAGGTACATATTCCCACAATACAAACAAGAAAAATTGTTACATGTCATTATTGCAATAAAGAGGGTCATTGTATGAGAGAATGCCGGGCGTACGCAACAAATAATGGGGGACGGAATCGAAACATAAACAATTCCAGAACATTTTTGAATAAACGAATACAATCTCCTCCCCACTCATTTCAAAACCAACCGTATGTTGATCGCAGAACTTACGCCTCCCAGCCGGACACATACAATTACATTTCAAACCACGCCTTTCCGAGAAAATATCACCAGAGCAGAAATTACTATGCAGAACCTCCTACACAAAACAGAGACCTAGAAAGGGGTACGCAAAGGAATAGAGAAGGAATTAGAAAAAGGAATGTTACACAAATAAATATTGAGAACGAGGGACGTAACGTTGAAAAATATAAAACTCAAATTGATAGTGGAAATATTGGTAATTACAGAACCCAAAATAATGGAGAGAGAGAGGACATTAAGGACAGGAAGGACAAAGTTGAACATATCGCGTCAATTGGAGATGAATTAAACACGGAATTACACAAGGTGGAAAATAAATTTCAAAACACGGAAACAAAAATTCGCTTTGACTCTGACACATCTTTTTCGGTTTGGCCTATTGATACTTTCAAAAAAATTAAAGAACAAACTCAGAAATTAAATGAAAACAAAATAACGGAGGTTTTGATTACAGAAAGGGTTCATTTTGAAAATATTCAAAATACAAAATGCAAGCTTCAGGACATTCGAATTACGAATGAGAATCACATTATACAAGATACACAAAATTCAAATGAAAGTGAAATGATGGATATTATGGACAACGATAATGGAAATACTAACTCTCAAAATTTACGAAATTCAAAGGAGACCACTAAAAATATTCAAAATAAAAATTCTAGTACAAGTAGAGAGAAAAGCCAAAACGATAGTGAAGTGAATTGCGTCCAAAAACCTTCAGAAATAAATGAGAATCATAACAAAAGGTATGCTAGGCAAGAAATAGAGGTTCCACAGAAAATACAAGTTTGTAACACTAGCGAAATTGAGGAGATCCAAAAGCGGAACGAAAGAAAACTCGGTTCACATTTTTTCATGAAACCAAAAATTTTTAGGAACTTAATATTGTATGACAATCGCTATTTGGAAAATTTCAAGATGAGAAAGAGGTAAAAAATAATAATTTGTCAAAAAAATGAATTCTTTGGAAATTGATCTGGCAATGGATAAATTATAAAAATGAAAAATGGATATGAAGTCAAAATTGTTAATGGAAAGCAACATTCTCTTCCCGCTTTTATTATTTAACGTACTTGCGACAGATATGTAGCCGAATACACGGCATTCACAAAATGTCAACAAACACACATTTGCGAGCGAAAAGGTTTCTTTCTCCCTTCTCTTAAACAGCAAGCGACACGTACAACGGGATGGAACTGGTTGAGAGCAGATTGCCAATCACGCAAAACACTTCGGTGGCGACAATTTCAGGGAGGCAGAATTTCTCAGTGGCGACTCACGGTCAAAGAGTGGAGATGGGTTCCACTCAAGGTCGATTTTCAGAGGGAAACAAGGGGGAAATAGAACGAGATGCGCAAGAGGGACCAACACAAATAGATGGGGGATGTATACAGATGGAACAGGAAAACGTTCAGGGGAAGGATGAATCAGCGGGAAATTCACAAGGGGACGATATAAGCAGTACAAATCGTTCACGCACAGTACTTCTTCCAACACCGGTTAGGCCGAAACACAGATATGATTTGAGATCTCTAAAGAATTTAAATTTAAATTGATTCAATTAAAACACGAAAGAAGTTTAAACATAGGTAAGAACGCGGACAAACCGTAATTCAAAATTTTGAAAATATTAGTAACAAAGAAAAATCGCCATTCACAAAATGCAACGCGAAAGATGGAACGCAAATTTTAAATAAATATTGGATTGTAAATAAAGGAAATTTTAAATAAACATTGAATTATAAATTAAAGAAATGTAAATAAATATTACATTAATTAAGAAAGTGTAAACAAATTGTGAAAAAAAAAATTGAGGAAATTTTAAATAAAACATACATTAATTAGTTGAAAGTTTAAATAAACAAGAAAGTTTAAATAAATATGGAACTATAAATAATTGGGAATTATGAATAAAAATTGTGATTTAAAAAAAATAAATAATTGTTACAAAATAAATAACAAGTATTGTTGGAGGACAAAAGAAATTTTAGGGATGATACGTTAAAGATGTGGATATATTAAATTCAAATTTTGGAAAGAACATAAATAACAGAGAAGATACGTCACATTTCATGAAAAAAAAAAAAACTATTTTCAAAGAACAGTGAAATTTTAAAACAAAGGTAAACTTTCTCCACGCGCTCTTCATTTAATTAGCGGACTGATCAACCATTGTTGGATGAATACGCGTGAGGAAATAGGAGTTATAGAATTATAGTTTAAAATAATTAGATAATTGGTAAATAAAAAAAAAAAAAGAAAAGAAAAACAATTTTTTTTTTCCCTAGTTTAAATAAATAAATAATTCATAATTAAGAATAAAAATTGGAATTTAAATAAATAAATAATTGGCAATTCAAAATAAAAGTTGTAATTTAAATAACTAAATAATGGGTAATTAAAATAAAAAGAAATTAGGGTTTAAAAGGGATAGAG
Organism: Amaurobius ferox; assembly: GCA_951213105.1. Classification (NCBI taxonomy): domain Eukaryota; kingdom Metazoa; phylum Arthropoda; class Arachnida; order Araneae; family Amaurobiidae; genus Amaurobius; species Amaurobius ferox. The sequence goes on along the minus strand of OX578137.1, from coordinate 40,435,076 downwards.
AATTTTAATTAAAAATCAAAATGGCAGTTCAAAGAAAATAGATAATTGTAATATACGCAAATTATAATTTCAAATGAATAGATAATTTTAATAAAATACATAAATTGTTGGTTAAATAAAAAGCATTTGAAAAAAAAAAAAAAAAGCGTTTCTACATACATTTTGATAGGGTCACACAGTGAAAATTTTAAAATAGCGAGGTTTTCGATTTAGATGCTAGGGGCGGGAATAAACATGATATAATAATAAAATACAATGGTAGAACAAAAGGACACTAACCGCATTTTAATTAATCCGTGGGGTAAATGAATCCTTGCGTAATCCTGGGAAATGCTTAATCCATAGGAGTCGCGAAACACAGACAATCACACACACTGCTACGCGCACAACTCGTCGTCCTAAACACTTTACACAACATGGCGGAAACGTGGACGAGAACATTTGTACCATTTTGCCAAAACGACATCGTCAAAAATTTGTACAGCTAATTGGCCATGGGAACTTACACGAAGAAATGCCCGTATTAGCCGCAGGCCAGAAAGGGGACCGCTTTCCAGGGAAAATGACACAATAGCAAGGACGTGTTGACCTTGTGCCCAAACAACATATAAGGAATAGGATCTTGGAAGAATTGGGAAAATACATTGGAACGAATGGTTTGGAGACTCAAATAAATGTTAATGGTTTTTGAGAGAAAATTGGTAATTTTGTATGCATTGAGAGAATTTCAGTGAGTGATAAGATTTACGAAAAAAAATTTAAGTATGGTTTCATTAAGTGGGAAAGTGAATAATTTAATGAATTCGGGAAATTCCGTATCCAAGTATAAGATTTGGATTAAATCAGGGGATATGTGAAAGAAAATGTATAATTATGGATAGTGTAATATAGAATCGCAGGGGAGTTATAAGAATTTAAGTAGGATGGTAATTAAATATTTAGATGGGTTTTTCTGTCATCTCAGAGATTGTAGGAAAATTTTAAAGTATATTGCGGAAATTTTTGGAGTTATATAAGTCTTATTTTGATAGTATTTGAGAGGATAGTGTAATTGTTTAAGTATTTTATTGTAAGTATGTACATGAGTTATATTTATGGCATGTCCGGTTCAGAACACATGATGAAGTGACAAATATATGAATTAAATAAGAGTGGTGAAGTTTAATGTATAGAGAGTATAAGAATTTGAATATTTTAAGTTTGAGTAAGGTATCAAATTTAAATGGATAGGATGAAAAAAAAAAGTAAGAAGAAATGAATATATAATGTGGAGAGATAAAATACATAAATTGTTGGAATTTAAAGAATTTAAGTTTGAGTAGAGAAACAAATGTAAATAAAAGTGTATATATAGAATGGAAGGACATAAATAGATAAATAGTAGGAATTTGAAAAATTTAAGTTTGAAGAGAGTAGCAAATTTAAGTAAAAAATGTATATATTATGTGGAAGGATTTAAAGTAGATAAATGGATAGGATGTTAAATAAGAAATGTATATATATAATGTGGAAAAACATAAGGTAGAGAAATGTAAAATAAATAAATAGTAGGAATTTGTAAAATGTAAGTTTGAAGGGAGTATCAAATTTGAATAGAAAATGTATATATTATATGGAAGGATTTAAAGTAGATAAAGTGTAGAAATTTCAATGGGGCAATTTTTGAGAAAGTAAAAAAAATTTAAAGGAGTATGAAAAAAAAAAAAGAGAGTTTTTTTTGTAATGGTTCGTGTGCCGGGTGACAAATTAAAATTATAGAAATTGAATTTATAAAAAAATGATACTTAAGGGAGTTTTAAGAGAAGAGAGTATTTTAATAAGCTTGAGTGTAATCTATGTGTATTGATTGTCCTAAACAAAACATGACACAGCGTACAGATCCGGTTGCCTAACGATTCTCAAATGGTCAGCAATTCCTGTTGATCACCGAATCACATTGCTCAACGATTCCTGGTGCACAAAGATTCTCATTTGGTCAGTGACTCCAGCAGTTCAGCGCCTTACAGTTCATCGAATTCCAGTTAGACAGCGGTCCAATCCTTCAGCGAGTTCCAGCAGTTCAGCGCCTTACAGTTCAGCGAATTCCAGTTAGACAGCGGTCCAGTTCTGCAACGACTTCCAGCAGTGGAGCGATTTACATTGCAGCGGTTTCCAAGTGTGCAGTGATATCAGTGTTTTTTTTTCCAAAGGAAAGATATTTTACACTTTCCATCATAACTACAAGGGGACAAAGTGATATTATTAGGGACCATATGCGTAAGTCCCTGATCCCAACAAGTATCCAATTGACGGTCAAAGTGACTTTGGTTATCATATGTGAACAATTTTACAGATATACACCTTGAACTTGTGTGGAACTATATTGTTTAAAAAAAAAAAAAAAAAAAAAGACATATCACCAGTGGACGAACTTGTGCTTACATGAATAGACTTTTAATCGATATTAAGTACAACTGAACGACACAGATATCGTCATTTGCAGACACATTGAGAATTGTATTTTTGTATAGTATTTTCGTGTTCTTTTGATGGCATATAAGAGTATATATATGATAATATGATTTGTGTATATGTGTATATAGTGCATTTTTACAGTAGATACAGATGAGAGCAAGACGAGTTGTTGGACTACACAGTGGACACGCCTGCAGCAACTATGAGCTGGCACTTTGTAATTGGCTTTTTTCCCACCAAATTTTGGGGGGAGGGAAGAAGGGTAATTGTTATATTGTAATTTTCAATTCCCAATATAACATTGCTCTTCTGAAAGAGGAAGTGGACCTAAGAAGACGGTCCCTCATGAAGTGAGGCAATTTTTGTAACATTCCCTCTAACGCAGCTGCACCGGACATTCATTTCGAAAAGAGAGGGTGCTTCTCAAGTTCATGTCAGCGTTAGGTGCTACAACAAACGGAAGGGGTTGAACTTCTTGACCCCAGAGTCAATTCATATCACTTGAACCTTGGGAAAATTCTCGTGAGAACTTTCAACGATTTTAAAACTGGAGACTGCATATCTCATATTTCAGGGGGGCCTTGACCAATAATATAGCCTGAAGGGCGTAGCCCTTAATTTACTTAGCCAATTATGGACAGGGGCGCCTTGTTAAGGGGGTAGAGACAGAGAGCAACTTTGGACTTTAAGTTTTTGAAATCGGGGACTTGAATTTTGGTGAGTGAAAAGAAGAGCTCGCAAGAGCGACACGGATCTCGGAGAGAGCGAGCCCACGGGACAGAGCCGGAGCGCGCTGTCATAAAGTCCGACATCGGCAGTGATGATCGAGGTAGGACAATTCTACACATATTTTTGCACTTTGATTATTATTATCTCTCTGACCCTCCTAAATAAGGTTAACCTGGGCCATTAAGACGTAGGCTTGTAAGAATAGTGAGTTAATGTACATTAATAGGTTAATAATTGTAATGCTCATATTATGATCATTGAATGAGGGGATTTGATTGTCTTAATGTACTACACTAAAGATGTTGGTATATGAAATTTACCAGATGTTAATAGTTATTAAATAAGGTTTTATCTTAATGAAATAAATTCTTTGTTATTGTTTAAAATTAAGCCTCTTCATTTTAATTACTGGTATTATGTATTTCTTTATTTACTCCACTTTACGAGAACGGTCCACGTAGCGTCAATACATGACGTGTGACGACTCACATATCAGCCAGTCATCTCTCTAAATTTAAGAAACAATCCTGCGATTTTCTGACGCTTCATTACGAACCGACGGCAAAACATTCAATCCTGAAATTTTACATATGGACTAATATGAACCCATAGATGTGCAAGACGGAATTAAAATTTTCGATTTAAGCCTCATTTGATTAAATATTAATTAATAAAATTTTGCAGTGCCAGTATGAACAGATGTTTAATGTAATAGGGCCTACTTTCAACTTCTCCGTAATATGTTGCTGGCAAAAACGTCACAAATGTGGTATGAATATAATTTTATTCAATAAAACCCTTGATACAGGAACTATTCCTTTATATAATATGAATTTACCATATATATAATATGAATGTTGCCAAATTAACGAAAATCTCACCAAATGGATAAAAATTACACTAAATCAGTGAAAATGACGACTAATTGACGAAAATTCAATTTCTTGGAAAGAATATAAATAGCTACTATAAGAAAAACCTATTTTTTATTGTAAAAATAGCAAATTCATTGCATTATATAAGGAAAGTTATGTGATGCCCACATCAGATTTTTGTTATTTATAATTGAAATTTTTATTAAAAAAAATTTTAAACCAAAAATTCAACATTTCTTATAATATGTAATTGTTGCTTGCAAAATTTTAAATGGAATAATTCGCTTTCTAATCATGGAACCTGCAAACCTTTCTACACAGTTATTTTTTTTTTTACAATAGCAAGTAAAATGCCATTATTATAGGCACATTTGTCTTGAATTATGGACTCAACACCTCATAGACATACAAATAAACACAGAGGTATTTTTTATAAAGTGTTCTAAATGTATTAAGTAGGTATTAAAACGTTGTTTGAGTTAAAATCAAGAAATCGAATATTCTTCAGAAAACAATGCTTTCTCTATACACTTGTATGATAGTAAAAGAGTGTTAAAATACTTCATTAATATAAATAAATTTTAAAAATTTCCCACGAAATGTTTTTTCCTGAATTTAAATAATTACTTTAACTATGATAAATTCAGAATTTTTTTTGATTATATTTTTTTATGTGTGTATGTGTGCGTGTGCGTGTGTGCGCATGAAAGAAACTTCTTTTCAATTCTTTTCTTTGCAGGCGATATTACTTTCTTTGACAGTTTTGTAATATTTCACTGTAAAAAATGAACAAAATTCTAAATTTTCTTTGTCTGATTTTGTAAGAATCAAAGTATATTCTTCATTTGTAGTTATAAACGCTTCATTTATTTCCTAAACGGATTTCATCGCGTGATTCTGTTGCAGTTCTATGGAAGTTTTCTTTTTACTTTTTATCATAAGATAAAAATGGCTCATCTCCTAGAATGGGAACATAAATTATACCACCAAAATTCATTGCTTTGCAAGCAATATGCATTTCAAAAGAGGTAATTAATCGATTTTCCATTCATATATATAGTATATTGTCTAATAGTTATTATTGATATCAAATATTCACTTCAAGCCATCTTATTTTCATTTTTGCTATACAGAACAATTTCTATAAATGATCAATCTCTGGTATATATAATACAAGTAAATTTAAATTCTCCAAACATATATATATATATATATATATATATATATATATATATATATAATGCATTAAAAATGGAATGGATAAAAAGTGAAAAAAGGAAGGAAGGTTTTGCAAAAAGCTTACATGATGGCGGTGAGGGGTTGTGACCTCACTCCCCAGTTTTCAACGAGCTCGTCATAAATGCCGCGGCATTGCACTCCTGGTCGCCAGCTTTTGCTCAAGCCCACCTCCGGAGTGACAATAATAACTGTCACAAGACCTTCAAAAAGGAATGAACCGAGGACGAGAGTAAATTCACTACCGTACAAGCGATTTACCTGCGTTACGTAGATGACGTGATTGTTGGATATGAAAATGAAAACTATTGTATGAACTTTGATTTCTATCCACCCAACCTCATATTGAAAGAAAATCCAGTTAAAAATAACAACGTGGTTGAGTTTTTGGATTTGAGTATCAACTTTGGACAGATCCCAATCATATTTACCATCTATGACAAAAGAAACCATTTTAAAATACCTATAAATGGAATAATACATTGGCACTCCAACCTACACATGAATATATTTCGCAATGTATTCTTGAGAGGATTGGTCAGAATTAAAAGAACTATTAAAGAAGAAAATTTACGTATTGATTTTGATCAAGTATTTTTAAAGCAAGCATATATTCAAAAATATCCAGTTCCTTTTATGCTTAAAAATATCGATAATTTATACCGAAACAATTCAGAGTATGGTGTAAAACTCAAGTCTTTTTTATATTCAATTAGAGACTGAAGGATCGCATCATGCATATGACAGGACCGCAGCACGATCATAAGATGATGTATGCATTTCACCGCAGTCAGCAGCACAGATCGCTTGTACGGTAGTGAATTTACTCTCGTCCTCGGTTCATTCCTTTTTGAAGGTCTTGTGACAGTTATTATTGTCACTCCGGAGGTGGGCTTGAGCAAACGCTGGCGACCAGGAGTGCAATGCCGCGGCATTTATGACGAGCTCGTTGAAAACTGGGGAGTGAGGTCACAACCCCTCACCGCCATCAAGTAAGCTTTTTGCAAAACCTTCCTTCCTTTTTTCACTTTTTATCCATTCCATTTTTAATGCATTATATAGTGTATAGTACCTCTTGCTTCTTTGCGTATAATTACTATAACACATATATTTCTGATAATCCACTTTCTTTATATTGTATATTATATATATATATATATATATATATATATATATATATATACTACTGGAACATTGCTAAGGACGGATGACACTATCACCCAGAGCAACCACAAATTTTGAAAGGAAGCAAAATGTAGAAAATTAAAATAAGTGCGGGATACAGTAAGGAGAGGTGTGCGTATATATATGTATATATATATATATATATGTATATATATATATATATATATATATATATATATATATATATATATATATATATATATATATATATATATATGTTTATATATATATATATATATATATATATATATATATATATATATGTTTATATATATATATATATATATATATATATATATATATATATATATATATATATATATATATATATATATATATATATATATATATATATATATATATATATATATATATATATATATATATATACAGAGGTCGTTTTCCCTTTCAAATTTAATATATTTAAAATACTTTTCTTTGAAATGCAATAACCTAGATTTTTACATCGCTTTACAATTTGTTGATACGAATATTTTTCCTCGGAAAGAGCATTTTCGTAACCTTCGAGCCATCTATCAATATCAGGGACCATTTTTAAAATAAATATTTTATTCTACATTCCAATCAAAACAAAACAGTAGCAGACGAGTATATTGAAAATGCCAAATTTTTATTTCAAAATGCTAACGAGAAACATAAATACTAAATCGTTTCCATAAAGTGCAAACGACCTTCTTTGTGTGTGTGTATATATATATATATATATATATATATATAGACTACAGTTGCTTTTAAACCATTTATAGATTTTTTCAATTTGTAACTTATTAGTCAGTCCCCATAATTGGGGAAGAAAATTTTATCAATCCAGCAAATTTAGTGTCGTGAACAGTTACCAAGCTTAATTACTGTAAATAAGCTGGCAGTCATTTTTATCACTGCTGGTAACCGCAGCTTAATATAAAATACATATATTTATGCCATGGCAGATGTGCAGAATACAGCTGGATCACAGGCGTAAAGCATTATATTTTAGTTCCAGCTCCCCAGGCTTTATATTTCATTCCAACTATGACAACCTCTTATTCATTCCAATTCTGATTTCATTCTTGCTCATTCTAATTCAGACTACGGGTTCTGTTAACTTTGACGACTGACTCTACCTAAAGATTCCGCCTTTCTAAGTCTGCTCTTGAACTTGAAGAAGAATTATTTTTTCTCCGCCCATTGACTCTACGGGTCAGTCGCACTTCCTTCGCCGGTTGGTTCGATGGCCAAGTTGTAAATTAATGTCTGAAGTCAATATCTTATTGTCTTTACATGGCTTTTGAAATCGCTACCTGTAGGTATAAAAACTTGTCTGACCCCATTTCCAATCATAATGATTTCAGTTAAAACTGTCATCACCTGTGCTAGTCTGGCGATTCCTTTGTTCCTGTCATTTCCATTATCCACGTAAAATGTATGCTTACAAGATAATGTTTTGTAATATTTCTCATATTTATTATTTTTCTATTCATGGCATCACAGGATGTTGGCATCACGAGTTGATTCCATTAAGAACCAGGAGGTTCTTTAAAATATACTTTCACTAAAGCTGGAGTAAGTTCTCCACTGGATTTTTCTGATACATTAATATTTCGCATAGTTCACATGTCACCAATGTCGTTATCCGTTCCGGAATGAAATATCTGATGTGGGCAGCACATGACTTTCCCTGCAGACTTATATCCACGTTTTCTTTATTTAATTAAGTTTATTTCACTTTTAATTCAATTTTCGTTCTCATTCGGTAACCGGACTTATTTTCAAAGGTGGTGTAGAGAAAATACGAAAAACTAAAATGTCTCGAGAACGGCTAGTCCTAGTGTAATGGGGTTGGTCTTATTCTTTTTGTCGTTAAAAATTACGTATTAAATGAGCATTTAATAGATATATTTGAGCATACCTAGTTCTTTAGTTTAGATTTTGACGATTTTTGCGGGCCATTTTGTAAAAAAAGGCAGATTATTTTTTTCCGAATCGTACCAAAATCTAATCAGTACCAAAGCAACCCACAAGTGACTCATATACCAAATTTTGTGAAATTCGGTCCATTAGTTTTTTAGGTGGAGTGGATACAAGCTTTTGCGGGCCATTTCGCAAAAAAAGGCGGATTCTTTTATCGCAAATCGTACCCAAAACTAATCAGCCCCAGACTCGTCCACAAGTGACTTACCTACCAAATTTTATGAAATTCGGTCAATTAGTTTTTTAGTTAGAGTGGATACAAAATCTGCACAGACAGACACACAGACAGACACACACACAGACGTCACGCTAAAAATGGTTTTTTCGTATTCTACAGGTCTCGAAACGTGTAGATCCGTCGAAAACTCGAGTTGCGATTTTCGGCATGATTCCAATACTTTCCCTATACATTACCATGTATTGCAGAGAAAGTAAAAAATCTGATGTGGGCAGCACATGACTTTCTCTGCAGATTTATATTAACGTTCTCTTTATTTTAACTAAATTTATTTCACTTTTAATTCAATTTTCGTTCTCATGCGGTAACCGGGCTTATTTTCAAAGGTGGCGTAGGAAAAGTACGAAAAACTAAAATATCTCGAGAACGGCTAGTCCTAGTGTAATGGGGTTGGTCTTATACTTTTCGTCGTTAAAAATTACGTATTAAATCAGCATTTAATGGATATATTTGAGTATACCAAGTTCTTTAGTTTAGATTTGGACGATTTTTGCGGGCCATTTTGCAAAAAAAGGCAGGTCATTTTTTTTTAATCGTACCAAAATCTAATCAGCACCAAGGTAACCCACAAGTGACTCATCTACCGAATTTTGTGAAATTCGGTCCATCAGTTTTTCAGTTAGAGTGGATACAATCTTTTGCGGGCCATTTCGCAAAAAAAGGCGGGTTCTTTTATTCCGAATCGTACCCAAAACTAATCAGCACCAGACTCGCTCACAAGTCACTTACCTACTAAATTTTGTGAAATTCGGTCCATTAGTTTTTTAGTTAGAGTGGATACAAAATCTGCACAGACAGACAGACACACAGCACACAGACACACAGACAGACACACACACACACACAGACGTCACGCTAAAAATAGTTTTTTCGTATTCTAGAGGTCTCGAAACGTGTAGATCCGTCGAAAACTCTAGTTGTGATTTTCGGCATGATTCCAATACTTTCCCTATACATTACCATGTATTGCAGGGAAAGTAAAAAGGAAAGTTTTCAATCTGCTTCAACTTGACAAAATTCGCAAACTGAAAAATCTGATGTGGGCAGTATATGACTTATATAATGTCCCCTATATAATACAATAAATGTACGCCTTGTACAATAAAAAAATTACATAATCCATGGAACAATGAATTTAACGTCGATATTTACATTTGGCAGTTTTTCCGCTGAGAACATGTAAAATTATTTCGAAGTACTCAATTAACTTATATTTATTTTTAATTGTATAATTATTTTTTTCACTTTATTCGAAAATTGCGCAATATCTTCGGTTTATGTTAGCATTCTAAAGTTTCTATCATATGCGTCCTAATAAAAATTTACATATGAAATGATCATTTACCTAACATTATTGAAGGTTCTGATTTCTTTCAAACCTTCATTCGAAAATTCGGAGGATTTTCGAACACTTAATTGCATTTAAAATCAATAGTCTTCCAGCATTCACTGACTGTAATATTTGAACTAAGTTTCTCTCGAAACGTTCCATTCGTTCATGGGATGTTGCGTCCATAGATTCACGGACACACGCAACACAGACATGATCTCAAAAACGTTCGATTCATTTTCAGGGATGCTAGAAACGTGTTTTTTCCGTCATTTAAAACCCGTCGATTTAAAAATATATTTCCTAATACATATTTTTATCGCTTACTAGTTATCGCTTGCTAGTTTATCGCTTACTAGTTACTCAACTTTCAAAGTTTCGAATATATTTGGTGTGAAAGTAAGAAAATCTGATGTGAGCAGCACATGACTTTCCCTGCAGACTTATATTAACGTTCTCCTTATTTTAATTAAATTTATTTCACTTTTAATTCAATTTTCGTTCTCATTCGATAACCGGATTTATTTTCAAAGGTGGCGTAGGGAAAGTACGAAAAACTAAAATATCTCGAGAACGGCTAGACCTAGTGTAATGGGGTTGGTCTTATTCTTTTCGTCGTTAAAAATTACGTATTAAATCAGCATTTAATGGATATATTTGAGTATACCCAGTTTTTTATTTTAGATTTTGGCAGTTTTTGCGGGTCATTTTGCAAAAAAAGGCAGGTTATTTTTTTCGGAATCGTACCAAAATCTAATCAGCACCAGGGTGACCTATACGTGACTCATCTACCTAATTTTGTGAAATTCGGTCCATTAGTTTTTCTGCTACAGTGGATACAAGCTTTTGCGGGCCATTTCACAAAAAAGGCGGGTTCTTTTATTCCGAATCGTACCCAAAACTAATCAGCACCAGCCCCGCCCACAAGTGACTTACCTACAAAATTTTGTGAAATTCGGTCAATTACTTTTTTAGTTAGAGTGGATACAAAATCTGCACAGACAGACAGACAGACACACAGACACACAGACAGACAGACAGACACACAGACACATACACAGACGTCACGCTAAAAATGGTTTTTTCGTATTCTAGAGATCTTGAAACGTGTAGATCCGTCGAAAACTCGAGTTGCGATTTTCGACATGATTCCAATACTTTCCCTATACATTACCATGTATTGCAGGGAAAGTAAAAATAGATAAAAAATGTACAAACATATCTAATTACGATGCATCGCCTTTCAAAAATATCAAGACAAACATTTAGTGGAGAAAATGAGCAAAAGAATTCATCAAAGTAGCTTATAGAAAACGCCACTAGCATTTCTGAGGTGATGTCAGTGTTACACTTGTGCCTATTGAACAGAACACGTCCAAATCAGAATTTGATCCGCTGATCTAACTTGATACCCGTTTCTACATTTGTATCAAGTATAAGTCGAAATCTCATATGCATTATAAAATTGCTTGTAAAATAATATACAGGATTCCTAGAAAAGTCCTGAAGAACCCCAATAACTTTGCAGGAAAAGGTGCATGATTGTACATGTTAGGTCTATGTATACGTAAACAATGGCAGATCGAATAAAAGTGATTGCAGCTCCCTAAGTGGAGAATTAAAACAAGAAAGATCAATCATGCATAAAACGTTGATAATGAAACACTTTCCAACTGAAATGCAAGTTTTTAAACATCTAAAATGCGATACATTCAGCGGTGATATATGTTTTTAATTATCATAGATATACAATAAATTATTTTACTTGAAAAAGCTTCATCGAAAAAAATGAACTTTATTCAAATGAGGTCATCGAAATATAAATCATCTGGCTCTCTATGTAAAACAGAGAATATTTCATTCATACACTTCTATTTCAGATTCAATAGGTAAATAATTTTGCTTGAAAAATATTCAGCAATTCTTATACAACTCATTTTACAATCGTTCGTTTACATTCTGCATTCATTAAAATTAGGCTTCGTTGTAGAAATAAGCATAGATTTATGATCATTTAAACTCAAAAATATTGTAATTGAGCTGGCGCAGAATATAGATGCACAGAAAATATACAAAAATAAAGCGGTTTTACGCGGATGCAACATTAAATGTAATTTAAAATACTAATAAGAATCACGATTTTGACTCTGGGAAAAAAGATGGATGTCATATTTTATTTTGAAGTGGGTCACGTGATCTCTTCATATTATATGGGTGTAATTATTATTTTAACTTTTATTTAAAAAAATACCAAACATATTTTTCTGAATTTTTTTTATATATTTTATGAGATAATTTGAATACTTCCAAATTTTTCGAAGCAATTTGAGAATTTTAACTTCGCTTAAAAAGTCCCATAGGGTTCAATGTATTTCCTTTTTTCAACCCGGGTTCAATCCAAAACTAATTGGGTGATATTATTCAGTTTCACATTTCCATATGTCCCACAGACCATCCCAACAACATACTTGTGAGACCAGAAATAGATCTCACACCAGTTTTTGGTGAGACAGTTTTATGTTCAATATTTATGGTTTGCTGCAAAAGCAAACAATGCTTCAGACGAAACGACGCCAGTGTTTACAATACTTTGACCCGAGAGGTCAAATTAGGCCATAAACCTACAGACTGAGGTGTAGCCATGAGAGTAGTTAAAAAGAATAACCAATTATGAAAGATGTCTGGACGCAGTGCCCAAGGTCGGCCAATCAGAGCCAGGGAGGTGTGTCAGACCTCAGGCAAAAAGAGGAGGCAACCACAAGATGAGAATACGCAACTTCTACGAGAATACGAGAGAGTTGTTATGAAACAAGTCATGAAGTAGTTAGTAAAGTAAGAGTGAGGTTCTCTACTATAGTACGGAGGTAATACAGATGAGAAGTCATGATGAACTCTACGGAGTCTAGAGGCAAATGTGAAACGACAATGTCCTGATTCAGGCTCCAGAAGTGTTCGAGAGTACAATGAGTAGCTGCAGCACAAGCAAGAAGCCCAACACTTCGAGTTAAGGCCAGTACGATATGCGCAGATGCTGGAATTGTGGTCAATGACCGAGCAGAAAATGAAGATATGTGCCCATTAAGGATTGTTTAAGGTCTTAAATACAATTTTGGCATTTTTAAGCCATGGTCTCACATTGTCTCCCTCCGCCGCAAGAATATGAATGATTATTGTAATTAATTTAATAATTAAGAGAATGTTAATAATAAATGATTTTATGTTAAGTTAAAATGGTGCAGTTAATTATAGTCTTATATTAATTAATATTCTATTCCAGGACTCGCGCTAAAGATAAGATAGGTGGGTAATAGAGGAACAATGCTATGTTCCATGAATATGATAATTTACGACCATGTTCTAAGAGTAATTAATTATGTTTCTTAAGGTATACTTTAAAGATTTTTTGTTTTGTGCACCACAATACTAAAATTTCGCTTTGATAAAATCATTTTTATGGCAGTTTATCGTGTGAACGGACTGACAGACAGACAGACAGATAGAATAAACAAAGTCATAAACACTTTTCAACTATGTTGTAAAGTGTTAAAAATTAGGATTATGGAACGCGGCAACAAAGCAAAAAGATTAAAGACAGTTACAAAGTTTTAAAGCATTATTTAGTTAATTGGAATTGACAATAAATATGATAAAGAAGGCATGTATTTGACAGAATATACAGTTACTGGAGAATAGCTGTCCTATTCAGGAATAATGCAACAAATAAAACTTACACGCACAGGAATCTAGTACAGAACTTGTTCAAACTCATCGCATCATGTGTAATGCATATTTGAATTTGAAAAAAAAATTTACCGAGTGTTTTGACAAGTATTGCAGGTGTCACCGTTTTACAAGCCATGATATGAGTTCTTAACAGATATATATTGCCTCCCGTATACGAATTTCAGTTGTTACTGGTATAACTAGACAATGCTCTACAGTTCTGCAACTGTTTTTTTTTTCTTCTATCCCGTTTTGCCGCAGAGTTTTTTATCCTAACTTTTTACATTATCCGTTAGGCGTGCTGCAATCACTTTCATGTAATCGGGTATGGTCATTTTACTATAGACAGACTTAACGTGTACACTTATGGATTTTTCCTAACAAAGGCACTGTGTAATAGATAGCTATGTTCTTAACAGTTAAATAATATCATTCTTCACTACACAGTTAGTTAAAAAATATTTACAAATTTTGCGGGATTTGCAATTGTTTTGTATTTGCACAAGGTCGTTAATAATAAACGCCCCCCCCCTTCTCTTGTTACGAATGATTTATTACATGTCAGTCTCAGATTCATCATTTTGTTTTTCTTAAATGCTTCCAACCGTGATCCCATTCAATTCTTTTTCGAGAAAGAATTTTTCTTTCATTGGCCCCGTTTGTTATATTTGCGGCATAAATGATCGTCTAAATGTGAGACTTTTTATTCCGAATTGGATAATAATCCCTTTATGTCTTATAGAGTATTCTAAATGAAGCTGTTGGTAAAAAAAAACTCACTAATCTATGCATATTCATTCTATGCATATTCTAAACGTAGCTGTTGTTAAAAAAAACTCAATCTATGCATATTCATATTCTATGCATATTCTGAACGAAGCTGTTGGTAGCAAAAAAATAACCTAATATTGCTATTCAGTAAACAAAAGCAAAAAATTTATTGTTGTTAAAAATACATGAAAACATATTATAGTAGTAATATATGACAGACGAAACAAATTTCGAATCAAAGAAAGAAAAACCATTCCTTTGATATTGTATGCAGATTAAAAGGTGTAATATATATTTCATTAATTTAAAAACATTTCATAATTTTATAGATAAATGAACAAACAACGATCGGGTCACATTATTCGATTTCAAATTTCATTTATTGAAGATCAAAAAACAGTTAGGTCACATTCGTTTGGAGACTCATTGATTGGATCTCGTTTGTTTGGAGGCTCATATAACGATTGGGTTACGCTCAAAGTAAGGCAACTGTAACGAAATCCCAGCGCTTGGCACCATTTTATAAAGAATTCCTCCGTTCGCCATCATTTTGTAACGTATGCCGTCGCTGGATACCATTTTGTAATGAATTTACCATTCTCTGCTGCTGGATACTCTGTATGGTTGTTGACTCAGTAGCGTTATTCCGGTCCGCGCACATAAAGTGGAATGTGCCGACCTAAATACCAGTAACCGTTTCCTTCTGAATTCGTGAGTTCGAATCTGTGAAAATATCATGAAAATATCGACTTTCTCCAAGTCTGGATAAAACAGGCATCGTTGTTAAAGAAAATAAGCTTTTATTAAAGCATGACAAGTAATATCAAAAAGGTTACAGAAAACATTCCGGTGAGGGCGAGAACCTGTGCATCAGGAGCACCAAAAGTGCGACCTCTCTCTACGAAAATTGTCTCGCCTCTCTCGAAAAGCGTCTCTTTCATGTATATATTCTGGTCCAAAATCTGAGGACCACCCTGACAAAGCTCTGGAATGTCTTTTTCCAAGCTCTGCATATCCTAGACCACCTAACGTCCCCCTCTGGGATTAGTTCTCCCTTCTCTGATGACGTCTCAAATTGGGTGCATTTCTCCGAAATCAGACTGTGATGACAGAGTTTTATAGCCTTGTTTTCCAAAAACTGCAATGCAGGCGGTCTTAAGGTGTATGAACTCTGAAACTGTTCTGAAAATGGCTAGAAAAAGTGACGGGTTCGTCACATGCCCCACCCAGAGGAAAACTAGGGTTAAATACCCAGCTTTTTCCAAAAACACAATTCACTTGCAATAACATTACAACATTACACTCCTTGAGGATTGTCCGAACACCGGTCCATTAACCCTTATTACCTCACACAACTGTCTGGTAATGAGCAACTGCTCGTAACCCACATCACTCCTGCTATGCCGCATCTATTATCAGAATGTACTCAAAGTTTATGCATTTTCAGTTCTTATAGTGCACACCTAAAAGTCAGAGTGTCAGAGACTACACACATAATAAAATTTTCTTAAGTCCAGAGTTTCTGGCATTCTTTCACGGGTTTTTCACTTCGGAATAACTGGTTGTAAAACACATGGTTGCTGGGTATATGCCTGCCATATAGTGACTATTTACTTTGGCTGCCACCCAGGATCTCATATTATATACTTCCATTGCAACATTATAACTCTCCCAGAAATCCCAGCCAAATAGTATAATATCATAAGCAAAACAAAAAAAAACAACTACCATAAACACTAATAGATAATCTAATATTACACTACCCGACACATATATCTTTACCTAAATTAACCATTCAAAAAATCTTCTATCAAATTTATACTATATAAATCCTACACTTAATCATCCTATCAGTATCTATCTATAATCTCATCAGTGAGTTTACCTAATCTATTTTCCTAAATAATTCCCAGTTCCTTTAGAACTGTCTACACTGTAATCTCTCCCTACACTCCGTACACTAATATATAACCACTCCGGTAGAATTTGTACACTACTATATAAAAGTTTCTAATAAAAGAAAATCCCATAAACCAAAAAACCAGTACACTAATATAAAATAAACTCATGCAGCATTTGTACACTACTACACATAACCACTCCGGTAAACATTAAACACCTATACATAAAACCGGAACTAACTCTCCCTCCGTTCCGCTTTCACGTACCCTCCTGCGATATCGAAATTAACGTCTCTTCTCTTCGCTCCCCCGCCCCCTGCATCAGTCAGCTGGGAGGTTGCGGTTCCGAGCCCGGAGGAATATGCTCTGACCCACTTTCAAAACACATCTCCCCTCCCCCCTTTCTGGGTTCTGCCTTCTCCTATCCCATACCTCTCTTCCACCGTGTGGAAGAATCATAGTATCTCTCCACCCCTTCTTTCCTGCCATAGCCAGGGGTTCGCATCTTTTTGCCGGGGTACTCTCGAACCGAAGCTCTTTCGTGGAATCTCGGAACTTTCCGTTTCGAAACCAAAAGTCCTCGCTCCTTCATTTCAGCTTTCGCGTTTTCACTCCCTAGGTCCCTAATCTCGTTGGGATATTTCTTCCTCGCGCCATCCGGTACATCTACCTGTCCGTTATTCACATCTTGACTATCGGGGTTGCCCCACCCGGTCTCTGCTTGTTGCAAAAGAATTTCCAGTGGCCTGACTTTCGCTTGTCGCCTCCTTTCCGCCCTGGTTACCTTCGGGACGACTAATTGGCCTTCTCTCTCTCCTAACACATTTTGTGTGTAAACCACATATCCTCCGCATATCTTGGCTCGTTCCTCTAATTTTGCACACCTTATTTGTTCCTTCGCAGACATCTGCGATGGCGGGAACTCAGCTTCCTTTAGCTTTTCGCTTTTTGCGGCTTCTCCCCCTGCTTCTACTTCAAAATTCGAAACTGACCCTCTCTGGGGTTCATAAACTGTTTCGCTTTCATTTGCGCCCTCCGGAATCGGTTCGCGCCTACCTGGGTCTATGGCGTTTGCCTTCCCAGCTCTAGAATTTTTCTCTAATTCCTTCTTTACCTGTGGCGGTAACAAAACTTCCTCTACCATATCCTTCACGACCGCGCATAAAACTTCCTGTTGGGGCGCACTATCGCTCTCCCCCCTGACCATTCCTAAAGGGATATTTATCAGTGGACATTCTACGGCCGGCCCGAATACTCCTTGTAAACGTATAGCCGCCTCCGTCCGCGATTCGCCTGGCGCTACGTCGCTCCTCACGACCGTAATTTCCGCGCCCGAATCCACTAGAGCCCACGCCAACTTACCGTCGACGCTCACCGGTACCCTCTCTAATTTGCATAGCGGTTCCCTCTCCGTAGCTTCCGGATACTCCGCCCTAACTGCATCCACCCTGGCTACGACTCTGTGGTCAGTAACTCGTGGAGCCTCCCTTTGGTCAGCCGCGCGTCTGTCTTCCCATCTCCGGCTAGTGTCCTTAGTACCATTCGGCCTCCCCTGCCTCCTTTGAGGACAGTCCCATTTAAAATGGTTCTTCGACCCACATAAAAAACATTGGCCCTTCTTTCCCCCATTTACGGGTCCCCCAATATTTGTCCGGGCTCTTTCGCCCTCGGATCGGAATTTACCCCGTGACTCTTTCTCATTTTCACTAGCCTTGCCATTTCCTGGCCCCGACGCCGCATATGATTTTCCCCTGGCCGCGAAGTACATATCGCACTCCTTGGCCAGTTCCCTGGGCTTAAACCACCCATCACCTTGCCGTATACCTATATGGGCATAGGTCTCGACGTCCAGTCCCTGGGTAATTTTGTCCGCTACCACTAATTGGTTTACGGTCTCAAAATCCATTGCCCCCTTTAATTTGCAATAATAGTCCCACATGGACGTCGCCCGAGTCGCGAACTGAATGAAATTTTCGTCCGCCCGACGGCTCGCTTTCCGGAACTTTTCTAAACATACCTGAGGCGAGGGTTGAAAATTTTCTAATACAACTCCTTTTACTACCTCATAATTTCCGTATTCCTCTTCTGAAACCTGAGCCAGCAAATTCGCCGCTCTGTCCCCCAGTAAATTTAACAAAATTGTCGCCCTGAATTCAAGCGGTACGCTCTCAGAAGCGAATGCCCTCTCTAGACTTGAGAAAAAATACGCCCACTGGTCAGACCGTGTGGGTACTTTGACTGTTAGCAGTCTTATTATTCTGACCGTCTCCTCCACCGTTCGAAACCTCATCTGCGCCCCTGCCTCTACGCTTACAATCGGACTCTCTGTGTTATTGCGACTTTCCGCCCGAATTTTCTCTAACTCCAATCTTTCTTGGGATTCTAAATTTAATTTAAATTTATCTAGTTCTATTTTTTCCTTTTCCAACCTTAAGTTTGCTTCAAATTGTTCCCGTTCTGATTTTGCTTTAGCCTCCAGTTGTTCTCTCTCAACTCTTTCCGATATAATAGCTGTTAACATCCCTTCAACGACATCTTCCTCATAATCTGGACTTCCCAAAATTAATTTCCTTAACTCCGTAATTTTTAAATTTAGCGGTACCGACTCTACCAGCTCCATTGCTAACATAGCAAGTTCTGTTTTCCGCGCTCTCGCCAAAAATGCCATTTCAATTGGAAATGAAAATTATAACTATATATAAAAGTAATGTATTAACACTGTCTAAATCTGACTCTTCTCTATCTCAATACTGTATTTCCAGTATTCGAATTATTATTAAAAGTCTATACCTTAAATATAGATGAAACAATACATTAAATATCTTTAAAATTCACCCTAAGCATTACTATCGCTATCTTGAGCTTTGATTAAAATTTTGCCTAGCCCTCTCTTTCATTACCAAAAGATCCTGAGTAACATAAACCAAAAGTAAAAATTATCACTCACCCCACAGTAGATTCTTTGGGCTACGTTACACATCGGTGAAGGATCTGGTGTCGGGTTACTTTCTGGATGGTCGGGGATGTGGCTCCTCCGTCAGTAGCTGCGGGAACATTGGCTTTACGGAACTTTCTTCGGTTACGGGTGGGAAAATCATTCAGTCCTTCCTTCTCTGCGGATTCTGCGTCCGTCCTGCGGTCATCGACCTCTCTGGTGTTGCTCCGTAGCTCTATTTCAAAGGCGCTTCATTCGTTTCAGACTCCGATGGTTTTTTACAGTCCAATTATCATGATATTTCACGTGCTGCCACCATTTTGTAACGAAATCCCAGCGCTTGGCACCATTTTATAACGAATTCCTCCGTTCGCCATCATTTTGTAACGTATGCCGTCGCTGGATACCATTTTGTAATGAATTTACCATTCTCTGCTGCTGGATACTCTGTATGGTTGTTGACTCAGTAGCGTTATTCCGGTCCGCGCACATAAAGTGGAATGTGCCGACCTAAATACCAGTAACCGTTTCCTTCTGAATTCGTGAGTTCGAATCTGTGAAAATATCATGAAAATATCGACTTTCTCCAAGTCTGGATAAAACAGGCATCGTTGTTAAAGAAAATAAGCTTTTATTAAAGCATGACAAGTAATATCAAAAAGGTTACAGAAAACATTCCGGTGAGGGCGAGAACCTGTGCATCAGGAGCACCAAAAGTGCGACCTCTCTCTACGAAAATTGTCTCGCCTCTCTCGAAAAGCGTCTCTTTCATGTATATATTCTGGTCCAAAATCTGAGGACCACCTTGACAAAGCTCTGGAATGTCTTTTTCCAAGCTCTGCATATCCTAGACCACCTAACGTCCCCCTCTGGGATTAGTTCTCCCTTCTCTGATGACGTCTCAAATTGGGTGCATTTCTCCGAAATCAGACTGTGATGACAGAGTTTTATAGCCTTGTTTTCCAAAAACTGCAATGCAGGCGGTCTTAAGGTGTATGAACTCTGAAACTGTTCTGAAAATGGCTTGAAAAAGTGACGGGTTCGTCACAGCAACATTCAGAAGGACATGAAAGCAGACAGGTAGAAGAATAGATGAACTCCTAAATTTTAAGTGGAACTTTACTAAACTTACCCATTAAAATATCATGAAATTCGTTCCAGCCGTTTTCCCGTGATGATGAGACAAACAAACAATGTTCCATTTTTAATACTTTCCAATATAGTTGAAAAGTGTTTATGACTTTCTTCATTCATTCTGTCTGTCTGTCTGTATGTCTGTCCGTTCGCACGATAGCTGCTGTAAAAATGACTTTATCAAAATCAAATTTTAGTATGTTGTTGAGACTGTCTGTGGGAATAATATCACCCAATTAGTTTCGGATTGAACCTCAGTTGAAAAAGTGAATTACATTGAACTCTATGGGACCTAATTCTTCAAACAAAAGTTAAAATTCACAAATTGCTTCACAATTACAATATTTTATAGTTTTAATGATCATCAAACTTTGATTATTTCTACATCGAAGTCTAATTTTAATGGATGCAGAATGTAAGCGAGTGATTGTGAGATGAGTTGTATAAGAATTGTTGAATATTTTTCATGCAAAATTATTCAGTTCTGAAGTACAGAATAAAAGTGATATGAATGAAATATTCATTGCTTTCACATAGAGAGCCAGACGATTTATATTTCGATGATGTCATTTGAATAATGTTCATTTTTTTAGTTGAAGTTTTAAATTTTCAAATATAATAATTTACTGTAGTATTGTGATAATTTGAAATATATCAGCGCTGAATGTATCGCATTTTAGAGATGTTTAAATAAAATTGCATTTCAGTTGGAAAGTGTTCCATAATCAATGCTTTATACATGATTGATATTTCTTGTATTGATATGGATTTATCTAATAGTGTAGTCATTTTGCTCTCGAAGTGTGTTATAAGTAGTTTGCTACAATGAAATAGAATGGGAATGAGTTTATAATTTAATATTTGTCTACTCCAACTTGAAGATTGTAAACACAAGATTTAGAAAATTCTGTATCTATTAATAATATTGATGACGTCGAAACTACATAGCATCGATGCAACGTTAAGCGATATCGATACAGTTTTGATACACCACTAAATGATATATATCGATACGCTGCATAAACATACACACTGCAGATAACTAAACTATTGTAAAAATGAAAACAGTGCCTAATATTCGTATAAAAAGTAATAGATTTTCGTCAGTAATAGATAATTTGTATTAATCAATTATATCATGTTCCTCTTATACATGTATAATTTTCCTCTTTTTGTATATCATATAGCTTTATATGAATTAATATTCTCGCGCTATGCAATACTCTTCATTTTGATGAAAAGGGGACTCACTGTAAGAGTTCTTAAGATAAATGATTGTGAAAGTTCAAATATCCTTTCTCTTTTATCTGACAGAATCAATGTCCATATTTTCTCCTTTTACTGTTATGAA
Organism: Amaurobius ferox; assembly: GCA_951213105.1. Taxonomy (NCBI): domain Eukaryota; kingdom Metazoa; phylum Arthropoda; class Arachnida; order Araneae; family Amaurobiidae; genus Amaurobius; species Amaurobius ferox. Next base: position 40,413,243 of record OX578137.1, on the reverse strand, counting down.
CGGTTCATTTATTTCAGTAAAGGTTTTCACCGAGCAATTACGTTACATTTTCCCTAAATGATTTTCCCTGAAACCTTTTCAGTGGATAAAATACGATTCTTCGAAAATTGAACTTATTTCATCCCCCCAAAGTGCTTAACTTTTCGAATAATAATACTTCAGTTTCTAGCATTAAAGGTGCTTTTTGCTTATTGTGACATTGAATTAAACTATTCGGACGACGGTGGACAATAAAGAGAGAAATTAGTGGGAATTGATAGCGCATAAATTGAAGCACCAGTTATTCTGGAGAAATACGATATTGAATTTTCAAAATAGGAGACTTTTATAATAAACGGGTTTACAACTTAAAACGTAGCGCAAATAAGTATAAATAAGCTTATATCCTCATTTGCGCTGCGTTTTACATTGTAAATCAGTTTGTTATTGATTGTGCGCAAAGAAAAATTGATTGTGATTTGCATACAGGATACTTTCATATTATGATTTACAACAATTCCAGTCCCCCAAACAATTCGTCTTCAATGTACCCTAGAATACTGGGGAGCTTATAAGCAATGTCAGTACCAGCGTATAAGAAAAATGTTGTTTCGAATAAGCCAATGAAGTGCAAGTTGTCTGATCAATCACGGGTTAAGAATCAGAGTATGTAAATACTATGTGTGTCTCCATCATGGACCAGCAAAGTCATAATTCCATTACTATTTCCTTGCTGAGATTTTGATGTGTATACTGTGCTCAAGTAAAAGTAATGAATAATAGTGATGACTGGCCCAAACAATACAACGGCTGCCTTCTTAGTACTGTACTGATGCTTCTGCCACCAATAGCGTTCATACTACATATATATAATCTCCAAAGTCTACTCTAGCGAGTTACAATATTTCACTTATCCCTCTTTTCTTTCTAAATACGCTGTCTTTTTCTTGAGGCTGACAAAAAGTTGATAAGTTTATTTTGGCACTAATTGAATTAGGAATATGATTAAATAGAGTGAAAATGATCGCAATGATGAATGACATAACTGTAAATAATATATTTTTAAAACGATAAACAAAAATTATTTATTCAAGATAAACGATTATATTACGTTATGTTGATCTCCACACATATCCTCTAATGCATGTATATTCCCTTGTACCGGTAAATAGGTAATTAGAGATTTAATGTAACACTTACCATGCGATACGTGTCAATCAAAGTGTTACATGTGAAACTAGGTGATTCTTAACCACCCAAATAACTACGAAATAAAAGCTTCTTGAGTTTACTGTACACGTTAAATCTATCCATAGTAAAATTCACCATGCCCGCATCGAAAGAAGTAATCACAGCGCCTTCAGCGGAAATAACAGAAACACGGCAACAAAGGGAGATAGAGAAACATTTCCAATTTTGAAACATTGCCCAATTCATGGGAATCGGTATCAAGAATATAAAACGCGTAAATGGGAGGCAATAAATATCCGTTATACTCCATTATATGCTAGAAGCTGCAGCACAGTGACACCTGCAAAACTTGTTAAAATACGCGGTCATATTCTGTCTCAAATTCAAATGTACATCGTTGTTGACGGACAGCATTTTGAACTCACTGTACATTAGATTACTGTAATGTACATTAGATTACTGTAATGTACATTAGATTACTGTAATGTACATTAGATTACTGTAATGTACATTAGATTACTGTAATGTACATTAGATTACTGTAATGTACATTAGATTACTCTAGTATGTAAGCGTTTTAGGACTCCTGAATAGGACGGCCTTCGGCAGTAGTAATATTCTTTCAATATAATGTCTTCTGTAACAGTTTTATTTCCGATTCCTACTCCGTACACAAAGGATCCCCAAATTTTTCCAGCGGAGAGAATAAACGAGATACATAAATATACACATATGCACAGTAATAATTAATTAACACATTTAAGAGTTTATAAGTTTATAGCGTTAAGAAACAAAGGAGTACAAAAGAAATGTTGACAAATTATCCAATGGTACGAAACATTAAAAAACAACTAATGAGAGCAATGATCCCATAACCAATTCGGTTCAGAAATTTCTGGTACTAGTTTTATCTTTTCCTTCATAAATATGTCAACTTCATCTCGAAGCTATAAGAAAATGATAAATTTCACATACATGAAAAAGTATCGTTTGAAAATTGTGGTTTATATTAATTCAAGTAGTAATATAAAACTTATATATAAACGCAAACATTTCTATCGAAATTATGTTGTTGTTGTTGATACCCAGACCGTCCGACCTACCAGAAAGGTGTAAGGTAACCGTTTGGACGGCCGGGAAGTGCCATCCAATTTAGACCGGAACCCAGAGGGGGAGGAATCCACAGGGACCGTACCCTCCTTCCCCTACCACAAACCTCTTCGAAGGACTTACGGACCCACATGTTTAACGTGACCGTACTCCGCATGAATACGGCGGCAGTTGTGGCAGCGTGCAAATCCAGCGCGCAAACCACCGGGCTACTATCGAAATTATGTGTGAAATTGGGTGCATTCACGATAATACACCGCTTTACTAGAAAATAAATCTTTATCCTGTAAAATTATGCGAAATTCTATAAAATGAATTTAGAATGAATATGAAATAAGTATTCGGATGTGGATACCACTACTTTGAATGAATTTAAAATAATATAAAACATTATGTAAAATGTATTAAATTCCAATATTTTATAATATGTCATACGACGTATTCGAAACGTCGTATGTCTAGGAGTTAAATATGACAATTTTTCTTATCAATGCAGGGAACACGATACAATGTATACAATTACACAACTTCTGTAAAATATGATATTGAAATTTTATTGGTAGCTAAAATAATTCTATTGTTTTTAATGAGCTATAAATGTGAGACCAGAAATAGATCTCACATTTGATGAGACAGTTTTATGTGAAAATTTATTGTGGCCGAAACGGCGAACAATACTTGAGTCTGGCTGGCACCGTGTTTTATCACCCCGTGAACCTAAAGGTCGAAGACCATAAATTTAGGGGGGCATGACAGAGGGGCTGAGCTGGGCCTTACGAAATGTGGAATGGTTCCATTGGTTAAAGTAGTAACCAATAAAAAAAGATGTTACGTCAAACTCAATGCGGCAAATGGAAGAAAAGGGAGTTACCCCCCCCCCCCCCACCACCAACAACAACAACAACAACAAGGGAACCACAGCCTGTAACCCGAGAATCAAGAAGACAATAATGGAGATTTTTTACTTAAGAGCAGACCAGAAAGAAGACAATTATGAAGAGTTGACTTAAGAAGGACGTGAGCAGATTTGTGCAACTTGTGCACATATAGATTGTACAACATGACTTAAAGACATGTGCAAATGTTCCAAAAAATATTGGCTAGATCTACATAAGGTGGAGTGCAATCAGATGTACGAGAAAGAGCCACACACCAAAGAGTTATGGCGGTGCAAATAACTGATGCAAGCATTTGATATATGATCAAAGCCCAAGACAGATTGGAAGGTATGTGCTCATTAACAATCACAGGTCATAGACACATGATAGTAATTTTAATAGTACTGGTCACATATGTTCCCTCCGCCGCAATAATTAATGAGAATAATTGTTGTTAAGCATATAATTAATAATATGAATAATTGGTGAAATTAAATAATTTAGATTTGATGTTAATAAATGTTTTATTGTTAAAGTTTAAATGGTGCAATCAATGAATATTATAATAATTAATTATTCCTTTACAGGACTCACACTAAAGGTAAATAATTGGAGGGTTTTATATAGTGGCACAACTAGCAATGTACGAATAAATAACAAGTCCACTAATATGAGAAGTAACGGCCATGTCAATCTTAAATGAGCTTTATATTTAAAACTTTAGCTTATTTAATATTTACGGTTGCCACGAGTCCTGTAAAGGAATAATTAATTATTATAATGCTCATTGATTGCACCATTTAAACTTTAACAATAAGACATTTATTAACATCAAATCTAAATTATTTAATAACACCAATTATTCATATTATTAATTATATGCTTAACAACAATTATTCTCATTAATTATTGCGGCGGAGGGGACATATGTGACCAGTACTAATAAAATTACTATCATGTGTCTATGACCTGTGATTGTTAATGAGCACATACCTTCCAATCTGTCTTCGGCTTTGATCATATACCAAATGCTTGCATCAGTTATTTGCACCGCCATAACTCTTTGGTTTGTGGCTCCTTCTCGTACATCTGATTGCACTCCACCTTATATAGATCTAGCCAGTATTTTTTGGAACATTTGCACAAGTCTTTAAGTCATGTTGTACAATCTATATATGCACAAGTTGCACAAATCTGCTCACGTTCTTCTTAAGTCAACTCTTCATAATTGTCTTCTTTCTGGTCTGCTCTTAAGTGTCAAAAATATCCATTATTGTCTGCTTGATTCTCGGGTCACAGGCTGTGGTTCCCTCGTTGGGGGGGGGGGGGGTAACTCCCTTTTCTTCCATTTGCCGCATTGAGTTTGACATAACATTTTCTTTTTTTATTGGTTACTCCATTAACCAATGGAACCATTCCACATCTCCTTAGGCCCAGCTCAGCCCCTCTGTCATGGCCCCCTAAATTTATGGTCTTCTGACCTTTAGGTTCACGGGGTGATAAAACACGGTGCCATCCAGACTCAAGTACTGTTCGCCGTTTTGGCCACAATAAATTTTCACATAAAACTGTCTATTTCTACTCACTATCTATTTCTGGTCTCACAATAAACATAACAAAACATTAATCTGTATTTTCCCATAAAATCGAATATTTTACTTATAAGTTTGTGTTAAGATGTTTCTAAACATGGTTGTTCCTTTGGGTGCAACACAACTCTACCAAACTGAGCAATTTGAAGGATATTTGATGGAATATTTGAAAGAAAGGGATGATTAAAATTAGTACGTAAAGGAGCCTATGATATTTCAGCATAATAGCTCATTAAGCTACATGGCTCATTAAATCATCAAAAATTAAGTCACACGTGTAAAAATTTAGATTTTGAATTTTGCCAAAAATATCACTTTTGCTATTTTCATAACATGCTGTACGTTATTTTACGAAGCATTGTAATCACAGATATATGCCTAGGATCTATATTTAAGGAAATAATTATCGTCCGTTTCGAAAATACTCTATATGGCTTGTCCAAATATAATTATCACTTTCTGTTTCTTACAAATACTTTACACATAACTCAATGTTATTTCTCTTTTCTCCCATTATTTTCAGCTCTGTTCCATCTGTAAGAGTTCGGGATATAAATGGCCGGAGGAATTCGAAACTTTCTTTTCCTCGTCTCAGTTCGAATCAATGTTCGTATGTTCTCCCTTTACTGTTATGAGCGGTTCATTTATTTCCCTAACTGCTTCCATAGGGTTATTACTTTATTTTCATTCAACATTTTACCGGGAAATATTTCCGGTAGATAAAGTATGGATCTTAAATAAATTTAAAGTTTTGCACTTATCAAATATTGCGGCTTTAGTTTCATATCAAATTGATTGCATTTATATGTATACTACGCGCATATGGAAATACAATTATAAGTAGGGCGGTAATTTTAACGCTTAAAAGAAGGCAAAATTTGCGGGGCAAAATAAACAACATGTGCCGGAATAAATCGAGAATTTACACAAGCATTCCTAAAAAAATCTGATGTGGGCAACACATGACTTTCCTTATATAATGAAATGAATTTACTACTTTTACAGTAAAATAAATAGGTTTTTCTTCTAGTAGATACTAATATCCTTTCCAAGATATTGAATTTTCGACAATTAGTCGCCATTTTCATTGATTTATCGTCATTTTTATCCATTTGGCACGATTTTCGTTAATTTGGCAAAATTTCAAAAAGTCGCCATGTTGGCGACATTCCGCCAATTTCGTCGCCAAAATCTCGCCAAGCGTTATGGACGAAGAAATAAGTTATTCTTACAGCAGATAAATTGGCGTTCAAATGCAAAAGTATTACTCAAAGTATCTTTTTTCATGAATGGAACGAGCTAGATCCACGAGAATGATGTCACCCAATTTATGGCATGATATTATATATGAAAAGTGAACATGTTTCTCAATAGGAAATATTTTTTTTCTATTTTATATGACTTTTTGATAATTTTTTTGAAAAATGTGCAATATCTCGAGAACCGTTCATGTTAGCGTTCTAAAATTTATGTCAATCGTTTTCTAATGAAAAATTACATAAGAAATGTCTATTTACGTAACTTTATTATTGGTTTTGATTTTTTGACGATTTTTTCAAAATTTCATTCGAAAATTTAGAGGAGTTCTGAACATTTGATTGCGTATAAAAACAATAGGCTTCCAGTGTTTATAGATTGTGATTTTTGTACCAAATTTGGTTCGAATCGGTCCATTCGTTCGTCAGTTATCGTCTCCACAGACCCACTGACACACACACACACACACACACACACACACACACACACACACACACACTCAGACATCACTTCAAAAATGTTTGATTCGTGATCAGGGATGCTTGAAACGTGCTCTCCCGTTGAAAACTCGAATTCGAATTTTCGACCCCGTCACAATACTTTCCTTATACATTATGTATATAAGGAAAGTAAAAAGGCTACTAGTTACGATGCAGTAAAACAAATAACAATATATTACAATTTTTTAATATAATACTTACATTTATAAACAATTCAAATTCTGGCAATGTCATCGACACCTATACATGAGATCAAAATTTTACTTGTTTCTTATCCCACTTGACTGACAGCAACATCAGATCAAGTCCATGAACCCGTGAGTCCTCAAAAGATGAAGAATTACTCCAGGACTGGAGTACAGCCGACTCCTCTGGCATCCAATACATGTCAAGGTATAGGCAAGAGAAGCCTAAGACAAATTGCACTTCGGGCAAAGGGGATAAACCTTAGAACCCAACACATGCCGTAGATCACGATGATGGCCGCTGCCGAGTCTGGCCAGAGCCGTCTGTTCTCTCAGAATTTTGAAAATTTTTACTTTATCATACTATTGTAATATAATTATACGAAAATTTTCGAATTTGAGAATTTGATGCCAATATATGTTTCAAGCCCTCTTGAACACGTTTTGACTATTTTTGGAGTTCTGTCTGATGTCTGTGATCGATTTCTTATGTACACAATCGCAGATATAAATATTAATGGATTTTCAAAAAACTTCATATCGGACTTTGTTATCAAAAAATCTAGAACTAGATAGAACTCCAGAGAAAACTTCAAAGTTTATTCGAAATTTTATGTTTTTATAACATGGCAACATGGGACAAAATTTGATATAATCATGCATAAATGGGTTTATTTATGGCTCAATGATCATGAGACTTAATACTAGTTCCCATCATTGTTGTGAAAAATAGCCGCGAAACAATTTTTTTTTGTTCATGACGTTAGCCCTCCTTGGGAGGTAAGTTACTCCCCACCCCGAGGTGGGGGTTACATTGCCAAGCATGATATCAATCGAAAAATTTCATCAAGACCTTTAAAGTGAGGGGTAACATGCTCCAGTTGTAATAATTTCTTCTTCTTCGACCTAGACCGTCCGACCTACCAGAAAGGTGTAAGGTATCTGCTTGGACAGCCGGGAAGTGCCACCCAATTTAGACCGGAACCCAGTGGGGGAGGAATCCACAGGGACCGTACCCTCCTTCCCCTACCACCAACCTCTCGGAAGGACTTACGGACCCACATGTTTAACGAGATCGTTCTCCGCGTGAACACGGCGGCAGTTTGGGCAGCGGCGGGAATCGAACCCGGGACTACCGAGTGCAACCTCCGCGCGCTAACCACAGGGCTACCGCGCCCAGTTGTAGTCATTTGGACCCCCGATACCGATTTTTCAGATTTTTTTTCTTCTAGAATTAAAAAAAAATGAATTCCTGTATGCGAAAATCAAGTTGAGCCACACCCCAGTTAATCATTTAAGTGGACAGCTTTTTGATATATTATATTGTACATACACAGATTTTCTTCTGTGATGCAGGGTCTGTTGTTCTGTAACACATTTTTAAATTTAGAAAAAGTTCATTTGGAACCGACACCGTATTGACAAAAGCGGCTGTTATGGATTAGGACTTTATGTAACTAGAAAAACGATTGTTTTCATACTTCGGAAATCTACCGAACTTTTGGTAACACGAAATTCTTTTATACTCGTTTTATATGAACGAAAAAGCAAACAAACCTTCGTCATCAAAAAGGCCCAAAAATTTAACATAATTGATATTCGCAAAATATCTGAATAAATCCTAAATTCGCGAAAAAAAGTATTGGAAATTTGTGCCGCGGAACAAAAATCTAAAACTTATAACAGAATTAGTCAATAATAACAAAAAAAAATCTAAAATTCATGAATATATTTAATATTCGCTAAATTTCAGAAACTTCTTAAAATTCGCGAAAAAAATAGCGGAAATTGGTGTTGCGAAATATTTATTGTCTAATTATAGGTAATAGGATTTCATTTGTAATCAAAACCGAGTACGCTCACACGTGAAAGACAGAAAGCAAACAAATTAATTCCTGACACAACATGTTTACTTTTATAATAATAAAATAAAATGCTTACTCAATAACGTATGTGTTACTTTTCCTTCATACATTGTATAGTGTATGGTTGGGTGGGCATATGGACGTAGCCATGCGCACAATTTATATATGTCTCGTCTGTTCAAAATTACATCTTATAGATATTTTTTTAATAACGTTTATTACTTCCCCTACGCCGATCCGGTGGTCGAGCAGTCAGGGGCATGCGTTTCCGTCTGATCGCTGGATTACCGGGTTACGGGTTCGATTCCCGCCAGCGGGCATGGATGTTGTCATGTCGATGCCAAGTCAGACTTCCGCTCTTCGGGGAGCATCTATAAAAGTGAAGTTGCAAATCTTCTCCCCTTCGCCATGGGATACCCTGAGGGTTTATTCCCACTTCATCTCTTCCCATTTCGTCCCTTGCGCTACCCTTTTTTAAAATAGTAGCATTTCATCCCTTATCCAATGTACACCTGTTTCTCACCCTTTCTCCCAACTGAGAAGGGTGCAAATGACTCCCTTAGGGGATGAGTTCCGAAGAGCTCCGAGGAGTACAAATTAAAAATATTGCTTGTAAATATGTTGTTTGGCGTTATTTAAATATATTTAAATAATTTAGATAGAGTAAATCCTGTCTTGTCATAAGTACCCATTTCATAGGGATATCTAATTGTTTTGTAGTACCATGAATATATATGTTTATGTAGTGGTTGTTGTGCAAACCCTTAATTGACGAACAGAATCTAAAACTTTTTAACCTATCACTTTCTCTAGTATTGTAATGTACTCTCTAGTAGCAAAAGTATTATAACTTAGTCAAACATTATAATTCCAATTTTTGAGAGCTTTACAAGTTTAAATTTCAATATAACGTTTTTAGGGTCATATATTTGTATATATCAGTAATTGTGTACAGTAGCATAAGCAAATGGGGGGGGGGGCGTTAAGAGTCATACCTCTTCTTGCTTGAAAAATTACATAAACGAAACTTAGTATTTTCAACATCCCAAGATCCTGGCTATGTGTATGTGTGTGTAAAGGCCTTACAAAAGACCTTTACACACACATAGACATAGCCAGGACACCTTTACACACACATAGTAAAGGCCGTGTGTCAACGGCCGTGTGTCAAAAATTCAGTTTCACTTTCACCCCACCCGAGAGTCAATGCTTAAACCCGGCCCGAGCTCGAAGAACTTTACAGGTGTAGAACCCGAGCCCGGAATAGCTATGTTCAAAGACCATTGAATCTCGGCCCGGTCCGGCCCGAAATAATTTATATTCAAATGTGCTAAACTTCTGAATTTGAAAGGTTTGAAAAACGCAGAATTTTTTTAAAAACACAACCCACCCGAATTTTATTGGGCTTTGTTGGGTTTTAGTGGGTATTTTCCAGAAACTCTTAAACTTTGATTTCCTCATATATGTTGTACCTAAATTGATATTTTACTAGTGAAAGCTGGGGAACATTTGTGGAAAATGTTGAGTGTAAATTTGTAAAAGTAATTAATAATGTAACTAGTTTTCAAAATTTTCTTCAAACTCAGACCAAGTTCGGGAACTGGAACTTGCGAGCCAAACCGGTAAAAATCTGAAATTTTAGCCCATGCGAGTAATTAAAAAAATATTACATCCGATTTTTTTAGCCATTTTTATACGAAATTCCATATTGAAACTTTTGAATTCAGAAAAGTCAAAAAATAAAGAATTTAGTAGTTATGAAATAATTAAATAATTTAGTAGCTATGAAAAAGAAAACATAATGATGAAATTTTAACATGAAAATGATGAGTTCATATTACTTGATAAAATAACTTAAAAAAATGACCGAAATATTGCGATCAAGATAATTTAGAAATTGCTTATAAATAATTAAACAATAAAACAGAAATTTAAATTAATAAAAAATCACCTAAAGTTATCGCTTAAATTAAAGAAAAATTAGCCTGCAGTCTTAATAATAATAAAAGCAAAATTTTATATCAAATGGTCATTCAACTTAGAAATACAAAAAAATGAAATGCCAATATCAAAAAATTTGAAACAAAGAAAATGACACGCAAAATCGGAAATAATTGGTGATTTCAGTAAAAAATAAAACCTGAAAAATTCTAGAATGATCAAGTAGGGAAGGGAATTTAAAATTGCTTCACAAGTATTTAAGTGCTTTAAGGCAAGTGACATTTTTAGGATGTCCTGAAAAACTGAATAAAACAAATTATAAATCAAGAAACTAGATTTCCTATTGAACATTTTGTCGCTTACTATTTACATTTATCTCTTATATTTACAAATATATTTCGAGTGAAAATAAGCAAAGTGAAGCAAATCATTGCTCGGACAAAAACTGTGATCTTTTCGAAAAAATATTTAAATATTGAAATCATTTTATATAATCATAATGTGCACAATATTTTCCTTTTCAACAAAATAAGTAAAAAAAATTGTTTACATATTTAACTAATAGGTTTGGAGATATAAACGTCCAAAGGATTTATATTTATCGTACAGCTTCGATTAAGATATCTAGTATTTTAAAAATAAAAACTATAATACTGTTCTGGAGTAATATAATCTCATAAAATAAATCTGCACAATTTAATGTCCAAAGAAAATAATGTTGAGCTTTTTTATCACTTATCAATTATTAATGTTATGACAATTAGCTAATTCTTTAAAATAATATGTCACTCATGGCATTTTTGAAAGAACTCTGAACGTTTCTTTGAGACAGAGGCACATTTGTTTGTAATGAAAAAATGACCTAAATGTCAAAGATATTGTCGAATCGAAGGCAGATTGGGAAATTGCAAGTAAATTATTCTAAATAGAAATGAAAAATGTTTGTTCGGACAATTAGAAAAATATGTCAATGATTGTTAACCATCTTCGTGAAAAAAAATTTCAGGTTGTTCATTTTTCGAGATTTTCATTCCATGTTGTCTTCATTAGCAATATTAACAATAAAAAAAAAAAAATTATGGGACCTACCCATCAGTCATTTTAAATAGGGTGCAGTATACGCGACCTTCATTTTACTACACTAAATATTGAGTTTTGTATAGCGAGAATAGAGAACTTCCTTTTTGGAGCTTTAATTTAATTATTGTAATAGAATGTTTTGAATAACAATGTCATTTAGAATTCTATAGGAATGTGCACCTGATGATAAATTTTAAGTTTCTTTATAATGTATTTTCAATACGAAAACGGGAATACTGCTAGTTATGTATAAAATAGATATATACGAACATAGATCTTCTCAAAGGGAAATTATCTTTACTGTATATTTTTTTAACAAAGTAAAGTCATTCCAAATGGAATGGTCGCAAGGGGAACAAATCTCAATCCCTCCGGCGAGGAGGGCTGTGAAGAGAAGAGACTATTGGGGAACGCACACAGTTTTCCCTTCTACCAACAGGTGAGGACCTCAAGGTAATTAGGAGGGGTGCAGACAGGACGAAATGGGAATAACAAGAGACGCAGGATAAAATGGGAAGAGATGAAATGGGACATCACCACCCTGAGGGGTCTTGTGGACGTGGTGCGTAAGCGCCCCTTCACCACGGGGGAATTAGTAACAAACGAACTTTCCCTACTTACATAGTATAATGTATGGAGAAAGTACTGTGACGGGGTCGAAAATTCAAGTTTTCGACGGAAGAGCACGTTTTAAGCATCCCTGAACGCGAATCGAATATTTTTGAGCTAATGTATGTCTGTGCATGTATATGCTAGTGTTTATGTAGGTATGTGTACGTTAGTGAGTGTGCGGGAAAGGAGGTGTGCTTGTATACCTGGGGATGCGATATCACACGAATGAATTCGAAATAATTTGCTACGGTTATTACACTCAGTGAATGTTTGACCCTATTAATTTAAACGCAATCGAATGATTGGAAGACACGCCCAACCACCACCGATTTTAGAATAAATCATTGGAAAAATCATTAAAAATCAGAACTTTCAATACGAATAAATAAAAGATCTTTCCATATGCATCTGTTTATTAGAAAACGAATGATGTAAAAATTAGAACACTTATCATACACTGTTCTCGAGATAATGAGCTATTTTAAACAGAGATTTGAAAAAAAATCATACAAAAAAATTCAACACCTTTAATACTAAAAATGTATGGTAACGCGTCAATCTAGCAAGAAATTTAAAATAAAATAAAGACAACCAAATTGGATAAATTAAAGTGTCTTTAATAAAACACCATTTGTGACATACTCAAAATTACAGATCCAGAGCACTTTCATTACGCCTTTCTTTTGTCATTGCGTTCTTCATCAGTGGCAAAGTAAATTATAAGTGACGGACATGAGTTTTAATATACAGGTCAAAACCGTAAGAGAAGGTTTGCATATTGATTAGTTTAAAATCGATACATTTAAAAAACAATTTAATTACAAAATATATAAATAATGGTAGGTCATAAAATACAGGGTAATCAATAAAAAGCAAAGAAAAATGCGCTAAATATCCAGGCAAATATTGTACTAAATATCCCGAATCCTTTAATACTGTCACCTAAATAATTATTTTAAATTTAATTTTTCATTAAGAAACATTAAGAAACTAATAGTAGAAACTCGACACTAACATGAACCGCTAGGACGCAATCGTGAATCTTTCTCGAGATATTCCCCGTGTTTCAAATGCATTTATAAAAGAATAATAAAATTAACGAAGTATTAAGTATCATCAAATGGGTTCACAATACCATTCTGTAGAATACCATTTATTCCATTCACAAGAGAAGATACGTTTTGTAATTGTTTTGTACTTCGACGCCAAAAATGTGTCAATAGTTTTTTATTTCAGTGGATATAAATAAATGTCAATTATATTTTGATGAGCATTTTTCACGTAATTATGTATATGTTGTTATGTTTGGATTCACAAGTTGCCAAAGGTGCTCAATTTCAATTTATGTGCTGTTAAATCAACAAAGGTTGGCAAAATACAGATAATGCAAAAGTTATTTTATTGTCACAGCAGTATTTTTTTTGCTCCGTTCTGGTAAGTAAAATGCCTGTCTACGGGTGTTTGCAATTTTTAATTGATTTATTTCTGCATTTGGCGACTTGATAAATTTTTAATTGCGAACAAAAAATTAAAAAAAAACACAACTGGATTCTTAAAATAATATTTTTATTAACAATTTGTTTCTTAATTTTGGGTCCAGTAACTGTCAGAAGAACAACTAACTCTGATTTTTCCTAACCTATTCCCCAAAACCTCCCCTTATTTCACATGACCTGCAGGACTCTTAACAGTTCATGTCATTGTAAGAAAATAGAAGTCAAGTTCAAGAAATGGATTTGTTATACTAGAAATGGATTTGTTACACTAGTACAAAATAAGAATTACATTTTATAACAATTTAAATTAAACATTTTCTGAAATTTATTTCGAAAAACAACTTGATGAGAAATTAAATTTTATTTACACAATTATTCTACAAACACTGCTAAAACAATTTAATATATTTGAATATTTAAAAATACACTGGTATCAAAAGTAATCTTTATAAACAAGAAGATAGTGATATTTTATGAAATATCAAACCAATCTGATTTATCTTTCGAAGAAGCCAAAGGGAATAGGCAAGCCTAATTACAGTTATAACACTTTCAATACTTCCTTAAAGACGGCAGATATATGCAGAAATATCTCCTTTCTTTAAGGAAGTATTGGAAGTGTTATTCTCACAAGCAGAAGTTTTGTATTTGTCTAATTACAATTATTCACTCCAATTCGGTCAAACTGTTTCTGATACGCAAGTAATATGTCAAAGCGGCTCAAGCGCTGTGCATGAATTATGTTTCCCTGCCAACATCTGCAATTCAGGATTAGTAACCATGGTGAAGGTAACCTGGGCAGGTTTGCGCTCTTGAGTGTACCATGACTGCAATCCAGAATTTAATTTCAGTGTTTATCCACTCAAAACTGCTTTTTGTGCTTTCGAAGTATCATTTGGAAGAATCTTTGAGATGCCGGAGTGTTGACCGTTTAGAAGCCGGGCGGACGTTGATGGAAGTGGCAAGATCGCTGAATGTTTCACGGCAGACTGTCTCTGCCCTCTGGAAACAATTTGATGACTCTGGAACCGTTGCTAGAAAGCCTGGCCGTAAAAGAATAACAACTGCTTCTCGATATCTGTCCGTAATTGCTCGTTGCAACAGGGAGTCGGCTGCAAGGAAGCTGAGTTTAGACCTTGCAGCAGCACCTGTAACTTTAGTATCAGGATGAACTGTATACAAAAAAAATTAATGAAAAAGGCTTTTATACCAGGATCGAGATAGATCAGTGATTAAGGCATTATCATCGCATACGGTAGACTCGGGTCAAATCCCCGAAGCTCAAAACTATATCCGTGTCTACGCGGATTACGGGCACGTTAATTCTGTGGGTTCAAAAGTCCATCCGAGAAGTGACGGGTTAGGAAGCAGTAGTGGGGCACATGCGCCGCGGCCTTAATGCGGCATGTGACCTTCTGGGCATCAAGTTAAGAATTCTCAAAGAGCACTCCTTTTTTGTAAGTTGCATATATTAATTAGATTTTCCACCAAATAATTACATTTTGCAGTATATAAAAAAATCTTTTATACGGTCTTATTGAAGGATAGTTTATTTCGATGTTATCTTCAAACATAAAAATTTTCCTTACCCCTGGGTTCGAAGATGGATGATACGGTCCCTTTCCCGATCTAAACGCAGTTCTACCGTCCAAGCAGTTACCTTACACATTCGGGTAGATCGAACGGTCTGGGTATAAAAACTCCAGAATAATAGGATATTTTTAATCTTAACAGTTCCATTACTTAACAGCCCATACTCCACGTGGGCATGGATATAGTTTTGAGTGGCGGTTATGTGACCTGCGTCTACCTCTATCTAGAAAACTGATAATCACGTTTGAATAGGGGCGGTGCTTCGGATTTGAATGCAGTTTTGAATGTGGTTCATTGACCCAGATATTTTTCACAGGTTATGTCTGTGAAGTTTTCATAATTTTACCAAAATAGGATGTTAATACCCGATTAGGATATCAGGTGATTTCTTAATAAATTTGTTCCTGTCTCAGACAATAAAAAAAATATGCAATAGTTTCAATCAAAACAAAGACAATTTTGATTACTTTACAGCATTAACTTGCTACATTGCAGCCGTTTAATATCAAACAATTTTGGAAATTCCCTTTAAGCATTTTGTAAATTCTACAATGGAACTTCTTCTTATTTGGATTTCCTAAAGGCAATATATAAAACTGCTTCAAAATATATTTCTCAGTAAAATTAAAATTGTCCTACAAAAAGTATTTTTTCTTTTTACAAAAGAAAATGTTCCTAAAAGTTAATGGGCCAAAATCAAGCGTCAGGCTGAGGGTTGAAGATCACTGCGTGATACGACTGCGCATTATGCCTTTATTTCACCTTTCGTCTGCGCTAGGGTGATACACTCTAAACAACTTGTTTAGATGCTCCCTTAATAAGTTTTTGATAAGCCCTAAATGAGTTCTTTTAATATGATTTTTAATAATAAGCTTCTTTGATGCGCCATAATAAGGTTCATTGATACTGCATAATAAGCTTCTTTGATGCGCTCTAAATACACTTTTCGTTCTCTTTGAGGGCGTAATACATCCAAAATAGTCTCCTTTGATACGCTCTACATAAGTTCACTTAATAAGCCAGCCCTAAATACGTTTTTCGAAGTCTGCATGACAGAATACGCCCTAAATAATTGATCTCTTTTGATATGCCCTAAAAAGCTCATTTGGCACGTTCTAAATACTTCTAAATACGCATTTCACCGTCTGTGCGACCAAAAATCTAAATAAGCTAGTTTGATACACCTTAAATAAATCTGCTTTAATACGCCTTAAATTCACCCAAAATAAGTGCGGGGGGCACGTGCAAATAGGGGATGCCAAACGTTTAAACTCGACAGTACGTTTTCTAAATGAAAATACTTGCAGTCCTAAAAAATCCCTGGACATCGATCCCAGTTCTATTGCCGCGAAATTGCCGTAAAATTGCCGTTAAAGTGAGCCATAAATCTCAGACGATGTCTCAACTACTAATACGAATGTCAAACATTGTTGCACATTCTGCGCCGTCACGTTCCTATATCCTCCCACAATACCGGTGACCAATACATAACAAAAGTAAATTCCTGTTCAGGGATGAAAATTTGCCACGTGCACTTCAGTTTCTGAGCTTTGAGAATGTATGGGAAGTTTCATATTAATATTAATAGAAAATTCAAGAATAGAGAAAGACTGCGAAGATATCACACGATATTTATGCCAAAAATTGGAATCGTGCGACTCCTTAATATTCGGAAGTTACAGTTATACATATCAAATAACAAACTTTTCAGATTTCAATGAATTTTAAATTATTTCCTATTTAAATTATTTTATGAAGCTCATTGAAAAGATCGTTCTTTGATCTTTCCGATGGAGTCTTGACTATAACTCTACGATAATATTTTCTGTCACTAAGAAACTGATTTGTGTGAAAATTGCTCAAAATTTCTCTTTCGCATTTATTTACAGAAAAACTATATCGAATTTATAAAAAAATCTCGGCAAGGTGTTACCTCTCGGGAATCGAGGTACCCTTTACCAAATGCCATAAGTGTGAGTCGCTGAAATTTTCCGATACGCGATCGACAAACAAACAGACAGACACCCCCCCTTCATTATTATAGACTATAACAAATTACCCGATGTTGCCAGGGTCATAAATAAACAGCCGCTACTTCTTTACGATAGTTGAAAGATCTAATAATTATCTTACCATTGATGCATCATTTATATGATTAATAAGGAAAGAAAATCTTCCCTATTATCTCCCTATTATCTCCATTTTCCCAATTGTCCCTGTCTTCTCCCTTCGGCTCTTCGCGCTGGAGAGAGATCCTCACTATGGTCGAAGGTAAACGGACAATTTGAACACTTATGGCATAAAGTTTTAAAATTTAATTTTTAAAAATCTAATTAAAACTGAGCAATGACTCATTTTATATACTCTCCGTAGAAACTTCCAGAAGAGACTCGTATATGCCATGATATTCATTGTTCGAGAAAGTTCTGATACATTCGTAAAGTCGCCAAAATTTGCCAAGTTGGTAATAAATCGCAAAAATTCACCTAGAAATAAGTCGTCAAATCTGGCCATCCGGAAATTCAATAAATTCAATATAGTATAGCAACCCTGCATTCATGTAATAGGAATAGCTACTTGTGAATGTGTTTCCACCTTAAAAAGGACAAAGGCCTTGAATAAAGCGAAAGTCCGCTGTGTATTATTTGAATAGAGACAAAGCACAGTAAAACATTTTACATATTCGTAACAATATTCAAATATTCGTGTTCAAAATACTTTATCGAATCTATAATTAACAGTTACTGAAAGATACGGCATCACAATATAGATGAGTATTGACATCAATATTAATATAGACGATTTCAAAACATTTGGATAGCGGAATACGCAATCAATTTGCCAATACACAGCTATTTCAATATCATGTGCCTTAAAATGTCAACAACCATGTTTCATCGACGTACAAAGTGCATCCGTATCACTCAACCTATTGACTAACTTGTGCTGAAGCCTGTAATTTCGTTTTCGAACCACGTGACATGCATGGCAGAATTATATTTCATCATTACTCACATCGCGTTCTCCTAAAATAATATGAAGCAGGGCGACCCTGTTCGAAAATCGATGGAAAGAAGTTTCAGTAATGACGCTCTAAAAGTTAGAATGGGAAAGTGATGTTTTAAGAGAAGATAATGTGGATGATTTTACGTTAAAAGCTTTAAGTAACTGCTAATTCAAATATTTTATTTTCTTGTATGCATTACGTAAATATATTACGTTGACAGTATGGAAATTTCGCTACAAATTCAAACTTGTATTTTTTCTGATTTTTGGAACATGAACAGAGTTAGTTTATCTCTCAAGTTTCATATATTAGTAAATATTTGTGGCTTAATTCAGATGCATTGGAAATAAATCGCAAAAATTCACCAAGTTAGTAATAAATCGTCAACTCCTTTGAAACGCATATTTATTTCTAGAATACTATATTATAAATAGAAGTTCAATGTACTCACTCTTTTGTCTGGTTTTTCAATTGTTTTTCAAACTGGTTTCAAATTGGCTTGTCAGGTTTTCAAACTTTCTGACAAAAATCTTTAAAATAAATTGCAACTGTTATAACCCATTCTTACAATCTAAACACCATATATAGAAATTTTAAATGACTATTTCAAATTTTCACAATAAACCATGAAAAAGGCTTACCGAAAGCTTTTACAAGTATCACATTGCAAATTATTCTTGTTAACAAGTTAATAGATCAACTCGAACTTGATCCTTGAAAACTGTAATCAAGTTCCCAATACAACGACCACTGTGCTTGCTCTTTGAAATAATCGCACCAAATCTCTTTCATAACACATAATGTTTTTCACACTTCCTACATCTCCCCACGCAAAAAGGCATTACTTGAAAAAAAATTATTCATATCAAGACCAGATTCAAGCTTATCAACTTATCAAAATCTTAAAGTTTAATTACGTACTTCATCACCAAAGTTTTACTGTACACTTACTATTTAGAAAACATATATCCCTTTAAAAGAATTTTTAGATACTTCATGAAAATGTTTTAGGATTCTATACATCTCAAACTGTTGGTGATGTAATAAAACTGAATGAATTTCGTTTAATACAATATCCAACAAAAATGTATAGTACCAAACGGTTTCGAAGGCAAGAAATAGCCTTCTTCGTCAAGACAAAGTAAAACAAGAAAGCTCAATCATGCATAAAGCATTGATTATCAAACATTTTCCTACTGAAATGCAATTTTATTTAAACATCTCTAAAATGCGATCCATTCGGCGGTGATACTTTTTAATTATGGCAGTATTACAATAATTTATTATATTTCAAAACTTAAAAATTCATCGAAAGAATGAACTTTATTTAAATGACGTCATCGACTTGTGAATCGTCTGGCTCTCTATGTAAAAGCAGTGAATATATCATTCATTCACTTTTATTCCAGACTCTAGGGTTAAATAACTTTGAGTGAAAAAAAATTCAGCAATTATTTTACAACTCATATTACAATCACTTGTTTACATTCTGCATCCATTAAAATTAGGCTTCGTTGTAAAAAATAATCAAATTTTGATGATGATTTAAACTCAAAAATATTGTAATTGCGTTGGCCGAGAATGTAGATGCACAGAAAATACGCAAAATTAAAGTGGTTTTAGGACGAATGCAACAATAATATATATTTAAAAGAACTTTAAAAATCACGATTTTGACACTGGGAGATAAAGTTGGATGCCATATTTTATTTTGAAGTGGATCACGTGAAGTGGATCACGTTAATATTATATGAGTGTATTTATTATTTTAATTTGGATTTAGGAAACTACCGAACACATTTTGTTGAATTTTCTTATATATTTTATGGGATAATTTGAATATTTCCTAAAATTTTCAAAATAATTTGTGAATTTCAATTTCGCTTAAAAAATATTTGAAAAATTGGGTCTTATAGGCGATGTAATACATTTTTCTAGCCCGGATTCAATCCAAAACTAATTGGGTGATATTATTCATTTACATTTACATATGTCCCACAGACCGTCTCAACAACATACTAAAATTTATTTTTGATAAAGTCATTAACAGACAGACAGACAGACAGACAGAATGAACAAAGTCAAACACTTTTCAACTATGTTGTAAAATGATAAAAATTTAAAAGCCATGGCAAAAAAAAAACGAAAAGTAGGGCACTATAATATATTTTTTCTCCTTTCGCCGTAGCCTTTCTCTGCTTCATTGATGTTTGTCGCTCAAATTTCAGTTACCGATCTTGCTTTGGTAAGTACAGGTATCATTTACTGTTTGCCTTGGAGTAGAAGGCTGTGCCGAAAGTGGTCGACACTAATTATTTTGTGTTGAGTATTACTTTAAAAAGTATCTTTGTATCTTTACTTTTGTATTATTTAAAATCTTTAATAAACTGTTACTGAAAGCGCCTTACTCATGCGTATTTTCAACCATTTTATTAAAACATAACAAAACTTCGCTCTTTTAATCTGTAATCAATTTACCAATACGAAACTATTTCACGCAACAAACAGTTACACCGCACTATAGAGTATTGATAACATTGTTAATAGAACATTTCAAATGCGGATTCCAATATTCCCTAATCAATTTATCAATACGAAACTACTTTATTTCATGTTCCACAAAATTCCAAAAGTATTGTTTCATTGACATGTAAATTGTATATGCTTCCATCATCCTATTGTCTACATTCTGGTGAAGGCTATAGTTCTGTTACCTAACATGTGACAAGTGTGACATAATTTTACTCCAAATTTCCATCATGCGTCTTAAGTATTATAAAGTGGTATCATCACCCTTCGATAAATCGATGGGAAATAAGCTTCGATAATGACGTTTTAAAAGTTTGAAGTGGGAGAACGGAGTTTTACGTTTTGATTTTACCTTGAAAGATTTAACTAGCCTTGAATTCTAATTTATATCTTACTGATGTGCATTAGTGTAGGTAGAAGATGTCCCTGTATTTGAAATCCATTTAATGCCATTATTTGTTGAAGAAGTGTACATTTTTAAATCATTCAAGTTAAGTATTACTAGAAAATGTGAGAAATTATCAAATTTCAAATACCTTTAGTCAATCAAATAAAAAAATTATAATCTTGTACACATGAAAGGAAATCAATAATAATAAATCAATACAAATAAATTATTTTCTATTTATTGCTTTTTCCTTTTGTAATAATAAGAGGGCATTCAAAATTCAATTAGCTATAGTTTCATGATTTGTAGTATATCTAAATTGTTTCAAGCTGAATATATATTATTTTTGTCCTACCTGTTTTGAGCCAATCATTTCGACATCATCGGATGATTTAATTTAACAAAATAATGCAGTTATTAATTGAGCATCTTAAATTTGTTTACACTTCTCATTAATTGTTTTAAAACAAAAATACATTAAAAAAATCATATTTTTAAAACATTCCACAATAGAATTCTGAAACAAAAAATTCGATAACCAAATGTAAACTTACATAAGTATGAGCATTGTTTGTAATACTAATAGAACATTTCAAAACATGTTCCCATAATCGGTGATCAATTAATTCATGCTAAGCTATTTTTTTTTCATTTCCCGCAAGTATCAGAAGTCATATTTTAACATCCAAATTGTATGCATTTATATCGATCTATTGATATCATGAAGCCTGTAATTTTGATTAAAAATCACGTGACAAGTGTGGCAGTATTTTGTTTCATCTTTATTCTCATCACGTTTCGTTAAAATAAATCATCATTTTTCATAAATTGATCGAAAAGATGTCATAATGCTGCTTTTAAGTTTAAAATATGAAATGCAGTGCTATATAATTTAGTATTGAAAATTTATAAAGATTCTATTTACATATCGTAATTTGTTTCCATGTATTAATACATATATATATATATATAGTTATATATAGTTATTTATATATAGTTTTTTGCACTTATAAATGTTTCCTACACGATTAACTACTTATAATAAAATATTGATTTCAATATATTTTGTAGAAATATTCATCAACATGAGTAATGATGTAATGATTAGTAGTCATTTACCTGCTAAACGAATTTGGTGCAATGTTGCCAACTTGATAACTTTTTTAAATATGGTGAAATTAACGAAAATGTCGCCAAATTAATAAAAATGACGCTAAATCAATTAAAATGACGACTAATAGACGAAACAATGACATAGCAGCCATTCATAGTTATACTTTACCGACCACCATTTATTCATGTTTATTCAAATCAATTTTTGTTTTTTCTATTATCGTCATATTGACACTATTTTATCTTTTGATTTTACTTTCCTTATATACATAGTATAATGTATAAGGAAAGTGTTGTGACAGTGTTGACAATTCGAATTCGAGTTTTCGACGGGAGAGAACGTTTTAAGCATCCCTGAACAATAATTAAATGTATTTGAGGTGATGTATGTGTGTTTGTGTGTGCGTGTCAGTGAGTCTCTAGGAACAATATACGGTGAATGAATGAAGCGATTCGAACGAAATTTGGTATAAAAATTACAATCTGTGCATACTGAAAGCCATTCATGAGAAAAGATACTTTGGGTAATAATTTTATAAATGGATGCCAATAGTCATTTATTTGCTATAAGAATAACTTATTTCTCCGTCCATAACGCTTGGTGAGAATTTTGCAGAATGTCGCCAATTTGACTACTTTTTTAAATATTGCCAAATTAATGAAAATGTAGCCAAATTGATAAATATGACGCTAAATTAATGAAAATGACGACTAATTGATGAAAGTTCAATATCTTAGAAAGAGAATAAGAGTAGACTATAAGTGTAACCCCTTTCTTCGTCCATCCGTAATGTTTGGCGAGAAATTTAGCGGGACGTCGACAACTTGGCAACTTTTTTAACTGTTGCCAAAGTGACAAAAATGCGGCCAAATCGATAAAAATTACATGGGAAGTAACGTTTAGCAAATTCTGATTTCCGTCATATGACGGGTATACCTTCTAGTATATAAGAAATGCTCTTCTCTCCATTTGTCTGTAACACTTGGTGATACATTTGGCGAACTTGACCAATAATTTAGCAAAGTATTGCCAATGGCAATATTTCGCTGCTGATTGACAAAAATATCGTCAAAATTGCAAACATGACTTTAAATTAATGAAAATGAGGACTAATTGATGAATTAATTATTAAAATATTTCAATATATGGACTGCATCGCTTATTGAGGATGCTATTAATATTGATAATCGTTTATTTAGAGTTGCGCGAAATATAAGTTAATTGGGTATTCTGAAATAGTTTTAGATGTTGAAAATCGTTGAAAATCATCAAATATGCAATTCAACGATAAAAACACAGTACCGTATATCTTATACATACATTATTTTTTTACTGTAAAATTGGCAAATTCATTGTACATCAGATTATTTACTTTCCTTATATACATAGTATAATGTATAAGAAAAGTATTATGACGGGATCGAAAATTCGAAATCGAGTTTTCGACGAAAGAGAACGTTTCAAGTATTCCTGAACATGAATCAAACGTTTTTGACATGATGTCTGTGTGTGTGTGTGTGTGTGTGTGTTTCAGTGAGTCTGTGGAGACGATATTTGAAGAACGAATGGAGCGATTCCAAAGAAATTTGTACAAAAATTACAATATGTTAATACTAGAAGCCTATTGCTTTTAAACGCAATCGAATGTTCAGAACCCCACTAAATTTTCGAGTGAAATTTTGAAAAAATCATCAAAAAATCAAAATCATAAACTCACGGAAATAGTCATTTGTTATGTAATTTTTTATTAGAAAACGATTGACATAGACTCTAGCATGAACCGTTCTAGAGATATTGCACATTTTTCAAATAAATTTATTAAACAGTCACATAAAATAAAAAAACATATTAATTATTGTGAAACATGCTCACTTTTCATATGTAATATCATGTTCATTTCCATTCATGAGGAAGACACTTTGGGGAATACTTTTGTACTTGGACGCCAATAGTCATTTATCTGCTATATAAGAATAACTTATTTCTCCGTCCCTAATGCTTGGCGAGAATTTGGCGACGAATTTGGCAAAATGTCGCCAACTTGACGAATGTTTTAAACACTGCCAAATTAACGAACATGTCGACAAATTAATAAAAATGACGCTAAACCAATGAAAATGACGACTAATTGACGAAAATTCAATATCTTGGAAAAAATTTAAGAATCTAAGAGTGCTATAAGAATAACGTATTTTTCGGTCAGTAAGGTTTGGTAAAAATTTTGGTGACGAACTCTTCGGAATATCTCCAATTTGGTGACTTTATAAATGTTACCAAAACTGACTTTTCGCTAACATATGCACACACACACACACACTCTCACATTATATATATATGTGTGTGTGTGTGTAAATTTTATAGTGTAGATTGATGCACTGTTTTCGTGCGATTGAAAGAAATGAAATTTTCAAATTAAAAACACAGAAATGCATATCCAGCAGAATTTATTTAAAATGCATTAGTGATAATTTATAAATTATGATTCACTTGTTTCATATTGAGTCTTAAAGGTCATAAGTTCCCTAATTCGAAGATCGGGGCCAATTAGTGCTATTAAACCTGAGCCTGGTAGATTCGGGCCCATACACAGGAAGTTGTATGATTGTAGATCGCGTCATACAACTCCGAGTCAAAATATCAGCATGAGGCATTTTATTTGTAATTTGAATTGCATATATCTTCATTTCAGCGTAGTAAATTTGAAAAAGAACAACGGTTGATGTTCTAATAAATTTACATGTTATTAAAGTAAATTAAAACTTTAAAAGATTTAATTTCGAGCAAATGTTGTAGTTTTTAACAATGATTTTCGTTATTCAAAATATTCCAATACTAAAATAGGCGGTTCAAAAATCAGAATACTTGTGAATTTTCCTGAATGGTTCAGAAAGTTGCATACATTAAGCATAAAATTAGCTTCTGCGGGACTTTCGTGTTTTTTTGTTCATTTTGTATGAAACATGGGTGGTTCGTCTGACATAATGGCGTTTACAAAGAATCGTATTATTGATTTGCATAAACAAGGCCGTAATCAGCAATATATCGCCAGTTACTTAAAATGTTCTCGATCAAGTGTTAGTAGAGCAATAAAGCAGTATTTTAACGATGGATATTTGGAAAACAATCGTCTGAATAGTGGCCGAAAGCCAAAAACTACCCCTAGAGATGATAGAAAGCTAAAGAATGTTGCTAAGAAAAATCGTTTTAGAAGTGTAAGGTATTTTCACCGGAAATGGAAATAACACAATGTTGATGTGTGTAAATCTGAAACACTAATACGTCTCCATAAACTTGGATTTCATTCTCGTATACCAAAGATAAAGCCTCTCATGATTAGTAAACAGAAAAGAGACAGTGAAGTGGTGCCAAAAAAAAAGGATTTTATGGGATGTGGATGATTGGAAAAAGGTATTGATTAGTGATAGTATGTTCTGTGTATCATATGGTGATCAAGTTGTTCGTGTATGGCGAATGAAGCAAGAAGCATATTACAAGGTATGCATGAAGGGATCAGTGAAATTTGCAGCCAGCGTAATGGTATTGTCATGTCGCAATTCTGCGCCATGAGCCTTTCGTGTTTTTCTGTGGGAAAAACTCTTTTCTTTCCTTCCGTGCCTGTGCTGTATTTCGGTAGGCCTTGTCTGGATTCATTTTGCATTAAAAACTGTGTTTCGTCGAGAACCGTTGGCGCGAGCCAGGAATTCTGTCTCGCCTGGTTGTGTGACGTGTGGTCTGAGGAGAAGGCTGTTGCCGGGCGCGCTTGCCTGCCAATCAGGAAGCGGCGTGGAGGAGAACTTTTTGCTGGACTCTTGAGACCCGGGGATTCGACTTGGAAGTTTGGCTTGGAGCGGTCGCATCGAAAATTTGTCTTAACTTTTAAGACAAAAGGCTTTGGCCAAAATGGCTAAGTGTTCTTGGATGGAGATATTTTGTTTCTGATGAAACCACGATCCATTCCCGGAGCCTGGATGAAGAAGTACCTGAAGAAGATTCGATGTTCTTTAACGCATTTCTAAATTCTTTTTTTTTATTCCAGGATGATATCTCTCGGATCGAATTTGTCCTGTTTGGGTTTTGAACCTGGATGGAAGATTTCCTTGGAATTATCTGGCATAAAGCCCTGTTGAATTTTTAGATGTCTTGGACACTCGTTCTGTAAAATTAATTCGGTTCCCGTCAAGTAATGCATATTGAACTTGAACTTTTCTGTGAAATTTTGGTAAATCTACGGTACAGGTAATCCCTTTTGTAATCGGAACCAGAAGTTCCAACTGAAATCTTTGGCACGAATTAATACAACGCAGGCACTCTAAATATTTACTTTTGAATTATAATGGCTTTGCTGAATTTTAAGAAAAGTAAAATATAATTGTATTATGATTCATGATTTAAGTAGTAACATTATATTTGATTTGATAATAATTAGTGATTGAATATTCTGAGCAGAGCATAAATTGAAATAATGATTGTTAATGATGAAGGAAGCTCTGAATTATTTGGAATGATAATTTAAGTAAATAAATGTTGAGTAAAATGATAATAATTAAAATAAATTGATTTGTTTAATTTGAAATGTGCCTTCCTTTTTGTATTCCCTCATGTTCTTTGCTCACTGAATACCATCTAGAATATAATTCTTTTAGACTGGGAAAACCTCATCTAAATAACATTGCCTGGGTTAAGTTAAATATGACAATTACCACTATTTTTGTTTTTGCTGTAAATTTTACGATCACTGGCCTTGTGTGTAGCGGAATCGGTACTCGCAGGTTGGTTCTGAAACCGCTACCACAGTTTGGGGTTACATGACTGCAAATGGTCCTGTAAGGCTATGTGTCACTTACAAAAGGATTAACTCTCAGATATATCAAGAAATCCTTGAGAATTTCAGGATACCATTGTCGGAAGATTTGTGTGATAACGATTTTTTTTTCCAACTTGATTTAGCGTCTTGCCATAGGTCATTTTCCATTACGAGCTGGCTTACGCAACACCAAATTAACGTATTTCCCTGGGTGGCTAATTCGCCGGATTTAAGTCCAATCAAGAATTTGTAGGGAATAATGAAGAAAAGACTTCAAGAAATTGCGCCAAAAAACAAAGTTGATCTTTTTTCAGCATAAAATCGATATGGTCATGTCTGGGCAGAAAACATTGTAAGCCACTTGTAATTAACTTGCTAAGTAGAGTTCGTGCTGTTATAAAATGTAAAAGGGATGCTACAAAATATTAAACAATCACTATTTTTGAGTTTTTAAAAAATAAAGTGATTTATAAAACATTATTCTAATATTTTGAACCAAGTAAATGTTATTCTACTATAGTTAAAACTAAGGACAAAGCGTTTTTAAAGACCGGAAGGTCTTTTATTTAACATCCTAAAAGACGTACAAAATATTGTTAAAAACTGCCAGAGCGTTTTCGGACGTATATACGCCCTTCATCAGTGGTTACATGAGTAGTAAAAGCATGTAATGTTTATATATAGAGAGACCATTTTAAAACAAATTTGCATAAAATATAAAATGGTAAATGGACTTACTAAAATAATACAAGAAATATATGCTGAAATTACAAAATAAGTTTAAACGCTTACGAATTTTAAAATATTACAAGAAAAGAACTAATACAAATTTTAGAAAAACGTCAAGTATGATATTCCTGAGAATGACGTCACAAATAACTTTTAAGAGATTTGAATTCCATAGAGTCGTTTGTATTAGTTAATAATTCAATCGGACCTCTCTTTTTTCCTGATTCTTAGCTTCCCGAGAAAGTCCATTCTTTTTTGCTGTTGATGTTGAAGAACCAATATTTGAACGCTTTCTAGAAGGCATTTAAAAAAACTAAATAAAATGTGGTACATGTTAGTCACACCAAATTTCCAAAAATATAATTCTTCCATTAACTCAAGTAAATAAAATATTGTCAACTGTATTAAAATATGATTTTGAAATATTCGAATAATACTCATTAAATAAAATGTATTATCATTATAATAAAATCTATAACAATAAAAATTAAAATAATTCTAAATTTGTAAAAAAAACTCACTATTTTACTCATAGAATGTTCTAAACGAATTCGTCGGTAAAAACATTGACTACTTTATGCGTAGAATATTCAAAATGATGCTTTTGTCAGTAACAAATAATCTATTATTGCCATTCAGTAAAAAATATAGTAATAATATTTGACAGATGATAAAAATTTAAATTAAAGAAATTAATTTTTATTTTTTCTAATATTGTTTGCAGATTAAAAAAAATATTTCTTTTATATTATGCCGGACGATAAAAATTTGAAATGAAAGAGACCAAGGATGTTATTCGTATCATGTTTTTATTATTGTCTGCAGATTAAAAGGATCTTTTTTATTTCGGCAATTTATAAAGTTTCTTTAACTTTAGAGATTGAGGCATAACTTTACTGGATCACGTTATTCAATTTTCACCACAATACTATCCCCTAACAACACACAATCAATTTAACTTTTTTAGCGCAATTTTATCAATTTCAAGATAATTTTAAGAATTTACGAATATTTTTATCAGTTTGGCGACATTTTAAAAATTCGCTAAATGTGTTGCAAAGTAGGACGGTTGGATTGACAGACAAATGCTACCGAAACATGTTGTCAGTACTCTCTTCTAACAAACCAAAATTAAAATTTTCATTGATTTAGCGTAGTTTTTATCAATTTGGCGACACTTTTGTTAATTTGTCGCGTATTTATCCCGCCCCGTTTTGTATTTATCCCGCCAAATTCAAAGATCTGAATTTGCATATCCGACGAATGAAAAAACACCATGATCCCGTTTGTATATACAAAATCAAAACACTAACATTGTATTAGAAGATATACCCGTTCTACTCTTTTTCCGTTTCAACAATCGGCTAAATGAGTTTATTGGCTAAACACAATATATGAGTTTATTAGCTAAACACAATATATGAGTTTATTAGCTAAACACATTATATAAGCTTGAAAACTCTTTGCCAAAATAAAAGAAATTGATGCACACATTCCGCAATTAATATAATTGAAAGAAAAATCAAACCGTTCATTTATAAAATGTATTTTTACATCCATTTATTTATTATTCAAATAAAAAAAATAATAATAAATATTAACAAACACATTTAATTTAATTGCGTTTCTGAGCAAGATGATAGATAGAATCTTCCTCATAAAATGCGAAATTAAATATCCATTTTGATTTCTTTATACTTTTCATTGTTGAGTAAGATACTTGTGAAAAATAAATCATGGAGATAGATTTTCCATTTAAATTCATGTTTCAAACAATTCATGCTTTCAGATAGTGACTAATTTGCGCAAAAGTCCTCCACCAAACTCAGAAATAAAGTTTTAATTCTCGTTGACGTTTTTAACAAATGATTTTCATCCTTTCCGTTTGGATAAACCACGGAGTTAGAGAGTAGAACTCCTGGGGAAAAGTTCAGTTTTTCATTAATATCTCGACAACCCCTGATATTAGAAACTCAAAACTTGGGCAAAAATTATGGGGGGCTATTTTAAGGCTATCCATAAAATTTCATTAAACTCAGTTCAGCCGTTCTCTCGTGATGATGAGACAAACGAAAGTTTCGTTTTTTACTAATATCTCGAGAACCACGAGACGTAGAAACTCAAATCATAGACTAAATTTTAAGTGGGACTATTTCCAGGTAACCCATAAAATTTCATTAAATTCAGTTCAGCCGTTCTCCCGTGATGATGGAACAAACAGACAGACAGACAGATTTTCAATTTTATTTATATAGATGTGATACTTTAAAACGTTTTAATTGACAATTTTTATGCAATATGCTTAGTTACAGAATGAATTTATTGCTGGACGACCAACAGACAGAATAACCGACTCTTCATGGATGGAAATATCATGTAGAAATTTAGACAAAAGTACATAGGATGGACAAAAGTACATAAATGGAAATGTAAATTTAAAATAAATATCTCAACATTTTCATGAATACCACGAGCGAAATGGTTAAAATAGAAAACTTACATGTCTTACATAGAAAACTTACATAAAGCAAACTGATGTTCACTCTCAGCTTCTGTTAAGGGTGCATACTGTTCCAACTGTGGTGTTTTGGCCAGAAGAAAGGGGCCTATAACGCCCTCGAAACAATTGTAATCTCCTAACTGACATAATCCTGCTTTTCAAATTGAAGCTATAATTTTGGTGAACCTTTTACAACTTATTGTCAGTAGTTTTTAATTACAAAAAAACATTGATAGAAAAAACGAAATAAGGAATCCATGGTGAAGAGCTTATCTGTTTTTACTTTCCCTGCAATACATGGTAAAATGTATAGAGAAAGTATTGGAATCGTGTCAAGAATCGCAACTCGAGTTTTCAAAGGATCTACACGTTTTGAGACCTCTAGAACACGAAGTAACTATTTTTAACTTGACGCCTGTCTGTATGTCTGTCAGTCTATGCAATGTATGTATTCACTCTAACTCAAAACCGAATGGACCGAATTCCATAAAATTTTATAGGTAAGTCAATTGCAGAATACCCTGGTGCTAATTAAATATTTGGTACAATTCGTGATAAGAGAACCTGCATTTTTTTTGCGAAATCACCCGAAAAAATTGTCTGTATCCTCTCTAACTGAAAAACAAATTGTCCAAAGTTCACAAAATTTGGTAGATAAGTCACTTGTAGGTTACCCTAGTGTTGATTAGATTTTAGTATGATTCTGAAAATAAGAACCTACTTCTCTTGCAAAATAGCTCGCAAAAAACGTCAAAATCTAAGACTATATTTACTCAAATGCATCAGTCAAATGCTTATTTTATAATATGTTAAGTAATGCTTATGTTATATATATATATATATATATATATATATATACATATATATATATATATATATATATATATATATATATATATTAAGTAATTTTTGATGATAAAAAGAATAAGATCAACCCCCATTACTCTGGAACTAGCCGTTCTCGAGATATTTTATTTTTTTGCATTTGCCTTTTGATTTTGATTTATTTTTTTGCCGGTTTTGAGAATAAGTACCGTTTCCAAATTAAATCAAAAGCTGAATTAAAAGTGTAAATTCAGTGCAATTTCAATTAATTATGCGTGTTATTGAATACAATTAAACTGAATTTAATGAATTATTAATTTAATAAAGAAAAAATGAATTTGAGTTTGCAGGAAAAGTCATGTGCAGCTCACATCATATTTTTATATCCGTTTAAGTTCACTTCTAAATGAAATGATTCAGCTAATCTTTTTTTCTCAGTAATTGTGCTACCAGTAAACAAAAAGCCGTATTCTTAACGATAGCCCAGCGAAGCGAATGGACTAGAATTTCTTTCATTTATTTGGCTTCGTGTTGCTTTTATTTCCCATTCTACCTCAATTGAATTTCATCAGTTTTATATGGCACGTTAACTCCAGAAACAAAATCAGACTTTTCGAACTTCCTCTAAGTCCTTCCACATTAAAGAGCATCTTTCGAAGTTGGTTTTAGTACTTTTATACAAATCCTAATGTTTACAGTACGCAGAACCAAATCCAAAAGAAGCTATAACTTTTCATATAAAATACAGGGGAATTACACTATATATTTTATAGGTTAAGCTTCTTCAGACAGAGTAATCATAATTAAAGTAGCCTTTTAATTTAACCGCCTGAAAAGTTATCTATTGCCCGAAAATATCCATCAAAACATACGGAAACGATTTTGATGCTAAAAATAGTTTTTAAGGAGTTTTTGTGTCCTTTGAATAAGTTTTATTGAAGTATGTTCATTTATTTTTATGCCTGTTGTTAAAGAGAAGATGATTTTGACATGAAGAAAATTAAGATTAATGATATAAATTTTAAAATGTTAACTTAAAAAGAAATTTACAATTTCAAAATGATTCTTATTATCTAAATTAAAACAGAAATTGCAATTTTAAATATTTTTCAATTTTTAATATTTTACAATGACCTTTTTAATTATGTTTATAAGAGTATATTTTATAACTTTAGGGATCTTTTTTACGATTTATGAATAAGTTTTAGAGAAAAAAATAAAACTCACATATTTATACATGTGATACTTCATATTTTCAAATATAAATAACTTTGAATCGGTAAATCTATTGATAATAATCCACCCCTTTCTCAGGGTCAGATGACAGAGAGTTTGAATAAAAAGTTCTACTTTAATATTGATTTTGTACATCAAAAATTACGTCGTTAGCTGATATCCTCGACATTCCATGACAGTGTTGTAACCGGGTGTCTCCCATCGTACCTCGATGAGCCACACATTTACTACTATGACTACGACTACGATACATTACAACTACGATGAGCCACACATTTTTGCACAAGGAACATTCTCTGTTTATGGTGTTTTTTACTGTGTTTGGTTTTTTATCAGTTACACCATTCGAGTCAAAAAATTCTCGTTAATTTTCATAACAACACACATAGACATACACACACACACACAAGACGACATCGGAAAATGTTTACAAATTTTCACTCCATGATTTATTAAATAGTGATGTCTAAGCATTTGCTACGTTTAAAGCATTAAAAATTGAATTATTTTGTGCATTAGAAGTTATTTCATTCCAAGCACCAGAAAAACCGTTACAATTCTTGATTTGTATATAAAAAAGGTGCTTAAATTAGCGATTGTTGTCTACAAGAAGCGATAAAATTTACAATTTAAAAAAAAACATTAAAAAAAGATTTTTTCGAAAAAGCTTTAAAATTTCCGATTTATACAAAAGAATGCGAATTTTTTTTTATTTGTACGAAAAATGCTAACATTTGCTATTTTTGTAATTAACTCGAAAACATGTTAAAATTTGCGATTCTTACGAAAAAGCGTCAAATAGCATGATTTTCACGAAGAAACCATAAATTTGAGATGTTCATGAAATAACCTTAATTTTTTTTTTAATTTTGCGAAATAGGCGTTATTTGAATTTGAATGTATAATTTCCGAAAGAACGCCAAAATCCGCAATTTTTACAAAAGAAAGTTAAATTTCCCGTCTCTTATGAAAGATCGCTAAAATTCGCGATTTTTTGGAAAAAACGATATAATTCGCAATTTTTACAAAAGAAAGTCAAAATTTCCTATTCTTATATCGTATTCGGAAATATAAGAGATTGATGAACATTTATTGGCGATTTTCCAGAAGCGCAAGTCTTTAACGAATAAAATAATGAGATTTTATGCAAACGAAAACCTTAGAGGAGTTCTAACCCAGAAGTTGCTAAGAATGTTCAGAAACTGTATGAACCCAGGAAAATCAATAAGCCTGTGACAGTAATCTATTAAAATAATTGTATCAAATGTAATTTTTTTTATCCAAGATATATCGCGCTCTCAGGCATCATTTAAAAATTATTTCTTCTTATTTACAGGTGCTCAAAACGTTGAATTCGTTCAAAACCCAAGTCCGATTTTCCCATGGCCCATCATAATACTTTTCCTTTATATCATACTCTGTAGCGAAAATAAAAATACGTCTATTAGTATATCCTCTTACCTTCCTGTTCATCCCTAAATCAAATGAATAAAAGGATAATTTCTTTGCAATCATTGTTCAAGCTTCCAATATAAAACTAGTATTCGTAACGAAAATCCGATGAAGCAAACCAATCGAAATCTTTTTCATTTCTGCTCCACGATATCTATTATTTTCATTTCACTCGATGCAATCCTATTAGTTGCCTGGCACGTCACATTAACCCTCGAAACAGAACCCATCTTTATAAACTGGAGCTTTTATTTCTATTTAGGGAATATCGTTTCATTTATAATCAACCAATCCATCTGGTTTTAGGGTTGAATTGTACATAAAAACTGAGAGTATTTTGGTTGCTGCGGTGGCATTCAATACGTTGTGAGCATGCGCATCGCGGAGACGCTACTCCAAACTCTCCCAGTGACCGTACAACAAACAGCATATTTAATGGTATTCTGAATTCAAATACATTTAACAGTGCAACGTCAAGTTCGACGTACTTACGGATAAAATGCAGACTCAAACAAAACCATTATTCAGATTCAATTCAATTTTTGAATTGGATCTTGAAAATTTCTCTATTGTTTTTCAATCAAGCTGCTTTGTTAACGATCATTGTACATAGCTCCCTCCGTACAGTTTGGAAGTCTGGGCATTCGGATATGCTTCCTATATTTGTTTCGATTATTTATCTTTCTTTTTCTGCATTTTAGCTATTTTCACAATTATGTTGGACAAAGTTACCTAATATAACTTGGCAAGCTAGTTGGTTGCTTCATATTTGTTCTTAACTTCCATTCTTGTTTTTCTAATCTTTAACTGTCAAAGTTATTTTTTACTTATTTTTCTTGTTTGTGTATCTTTACAGTCATTTTAAACATCTCATGTTCTCCGTTGCAGTTTTAGAAGGTTTGCTCACTATTCAATTGGTCTCTCTGCTATCCGTTTTCTTACCCGTTTGGTTTCTTTCTGTTCAATTTTTCAGCTATTTTTATTTCCTCCGTGATTTTTACCGTCATTTACAACGTCCCGCTTCTCATTTTTCTGCCTTCTTAGTTCTATCTCTTTTTATTTCTTTTCGCGGCGATGGCAACATTCCTCTTACCTTCAGCCGTGTGTGCTATTCCACCGCAGATGCTAGCATGCTTAGATAATTGGGGTTCCGCTTCGGAAAAAAGTTGTTTTTTCCTTCGAAAACAGTTGACACATAAATTTTTTATTATACGCTGTAGTTAAACAAAGATTTTGTATTAATTTAGTTTTAACAGCAGTTTTAAGCATATCTTGACAATTTTTCTGATTGCACGTTTCCAATGTTCAGAGCAAACGTGAAATCAAAGGGAAGCCCTTCCTATACTTGTTAAATTCTCTCAGTTCGTGCCGAACAAAATAAACCAGTATGATAAATTATCAGGTTTTCTACACAATTCAACCAGAAAATCTATTAGATTTGTCATTTATTACTCATACTAACTAAAATTGAAATCATTGACACAATTTTATGACCCTGCATTTACTAAGTTCACTACAATATATAGAGTATGTAAATGGAATAATTGCGTGTTGAAAATGAAACTCAGATTTTTCTGGATTTGCGCATTTCAAACATCCATGCATACAAAACAACTATTGTTCTTATTGTATCTGTGCGTCTGCCCGTCTATCTGTAAGTGTATGGACACGATATGTCTTAAAAGAATTGAGTTAGCCAAACCGAATTTGGTACAATTTTTTTATTATTAAAGAGACTATTTTATATAAGAAGTCCCTCAATTTTTCAAATACTTTATCGAAAATTGATTAGATGTAAAATAATTGTGTTTAAAATTTCTACAGAATAATCACTTTATGTGTATTTTAAGCTTAAAAGAGAGTAACATCCTTTAATAAAAATGTACTCTTATCAAGATACTGTTTCATTTCTATTAGAAAATTTAAAAAATTATGAAGTATTCAATATTATCTAATGTTCAGTAAGTAATTTTAATCATAAATGAAATAAAAAGGTTTCAGAAATTATAAAGAGCCGCTCTCAAAATAGTAGACATGCTACTTCTATTAACATGAGCTTGATCACCTTGGCAAACTGTATTGGGGTGCAAGGACTTGCATGAACTCTTGGTGATCGAACTTTACCCCTCTTTCTTCCTTGTTTATAGCTGCTGTTTATTTGTTTCCTTGAATTGTAATTTGTTTCCTTCGTTGTTGTTTGACTGTTTTTGTTTGTTGTATTTTGATCTTTTTGTGATGTATTGCGTTGCCTCTATTTTCTTGTATGGATTTAATTCCTCAATAAAGCCATATGTAACAACAACATGAGCTTGATCTCTCTATAGATAAAGAAATCAGTTGATTTCCCTAAAATTTGACGAATTTATTTTAAAATGAATATGTTGCAGATAAAAAGAAATGGTTAAAATCTATCCGGGGCAAATTCAATCTCTAAGTCTATCCGAATAAAGCCCACATTATCCAAAAGGAGTGAGTAAACCTAGGTTTATCCAAGACTGCTTGGGTAAACCTAGGTCTATCCAAAACTGATTAGGTAAACCTGGTTCTAACCAACCCTGCATGGATAACAATAAATTTGGTACATAGGAGAAACATTTACATATTAAAATGTGGGTGATTCTGTATGTATCAGTGTCTTCCGTTTGTCTCAACTGATTCCCGCCCTAAAAGTCGTTGTTAGTATTTAATGAAAACACACTTTTTGTGTAAAAAATTGTTAGCTATATGAAATTTAATACTTTAATGACCCAAGTATATCACCCTATCTATATGTCTGTCTGGAACACATAGCGAAAAATTTTGGTGACCGTGGCAACGAAATGACATGGTGGCATTTTAAAATGTTGTCCAATTGACGAAAATGTCACTAAATAATAATAATAATAAAAACGACGCTTAATTAAAGAAATAACGCAAAATTAATATAATTTTAAATCAAATCATAAGTAAGAATTTGATTTTTAATATCAGAAATGGATTGGAATTCCAACTAATTAATAAACGGATAATACATTAATTATGTTACAATAGTCTGTCGGTTGTCTGCCCTACT
Organism: Amaurobius ferox; assembly: GCA_951213105.1. Lineage (NCBI taxonomy): Eukaryota > Metazoa > Arthropoda > Arachnida > Araneae > Amaurobiidae > Amaurobius > Amaurobius ferox. The sequence continues at coordinate 40,376,328 of OX578137.1, read as the reverse complement.
TCGCGACATTTTGGCGACCTTGACGGCAAACTTGGTCAATTTTGCAAAATACAGCAAAATGAACAAAACATTGCCAAATCGACGAAAATGTTGCCAAATTGTCGAAAACTCAATACCTCAGAAAATGTACGCTATAAATTAAATTTTATTTAATTGATATACCCTGTCGTTTTTAGGAAATTATTTATTTAATATTCTTCATTCAGAGTATAGTGAGTTTCGCTGTTAGAGGGGCTAAGGGAGTGTAAATTAATTTCGTTATTTCAGGGGATGTATAAGGTAATAACGTTGAATGGGACTGTGGATATCAGGGGCGTAAGGGCGGAGTGGGAGGGGGGAAATCCTTTGAAACTTTATGAATGGTGGATGGGAAATAATCTTTTACAACTTTACCCCGTCTATAATCGGGTAAAGTTTACCTTTCTAGTTAAAAATAAAGTTTTAATTTTTAATTATTTGCATGAAGCTTATAAAAAAGGACCAAAAAGGTTTCGCTGCAGGAATGATTTCTATTTACTATTCTTTTATTTTTAATTATGTAGATAAATATCATGGCTGTAAAAGTATTCATAAAATTCAAACTCGTGTGACCTGTATCCTCAAGATTCTAGCTCTGTGATTGGTCAACATGGTTGCATGTACGATATTATACTTTATTTACAACCATAATATAGAATTATATGCTCTTATAATCAGCCTCCATCACACAGTCAGATTCTCATGAGGTATACTAAAAATTATTACCCGTATTTCAAAGGAAAATTCGATTTTATATACCTACGTTCAGTTTACATGAGAGCCTAAAGAAAGGACAATATCTATCATAGAATCCCAGAACTCCCTGTAATGTACTACTTATTTCTTAAATTTATGCAAAAACAATTTTGGATAAAAATAATATTTTCAACAACACTTTTACATTCCATAACGGTATCTAAACAAAATGAATTTATTAAATAAAAACCGCACGCACCTGTCAAGAACAACGTACTTGCTTGTGGAAAATTCCAGAAATAAAATTCTGACTCATTATATACTTTTATTCAGTTGAGCAATCAATTATAGTCGGAACGGAAATTTCGAGTCCATGAATCGCAAAATATTTTCGCATCACAAAAAATATGAGTATTTTTATCTTTCTTTAAAAGCACAAAAAAAGTAAAGAATTGATTGTTCCCTGTTTTGTTCCCAACGTAAACAAATGAATATTAATCAACTTGCTGGCCCGTGTTCAAAAACAATTTAGCCGTGAAACGTTTACTTTTTAAAGATACTTTTTGCCGTCATTTAATATAATGCCAGGAATAACTTTGGAGTTTTAGAAATTCCAGATAATAGTTTTATGCATAAAATATTTGTGTTTAAATACAAATACCTAAATGTTTTTTTTATTTATTTTTATTTTTTAATTATTTTTTCATGGAGTATCATTTTGGAAAATATGCATTTCTCCTCTATGTTCATTTCCGTTTGATACATAATTTATATACAAAAAATTATTAGAATAGAATATAAAATTCTGCTTTTATAATCTATTCTAACATTATTAGAATACAGTATAAAATTCTGCTTTTATACCATATTCTAACATTATTAGAATACAGTATAAAATTCTGCTTTTATACCCTATTCTAAAATTATTGGAATACAGTATAAAATTCTGCTTTTATATCCTATTCTAAAATTATTAGAATACAGTATAAAATTCAGTATATTAGAATACAGTATAAAATTCTGCTTTTATACTATTTTAAATTATTAGAATACAGTATAAAATTCTGCTTTTATACTCTATTCTAAAATTATTAGAATACAGTATAAAATTCTGCTTTTATACCCTATTCTAAAATTATTAGAATAGAGTATAAAATTCTGCCTTTATATCCTATTCTAAAATTATTAGAATACAGTATAAAATTCAGTATATTAGAATACAGTATAAAATTCAGTATATTAGAATACAGTATAAAATTCAGTATATTTGAATACAGTATAAAATTCTGCTTTTAAACCCTATTCTAAAATTATTAGAATACAGTATAAAATTCTGCTTTCCTATATCCTATTTTAAAATTATTAGAATACAGTATAAAAATTCTGCTTTTATACCCTATTCTAAAATTATTAGAATACAGTATAAAATTCTGGTTTTATACTCTATTACAAAATTATTAGAATACAATATAACATTCTGGTTTTATACTATAATTTAAAATTATTATAATAGAGTATAAAGTTCTGGTTTTCGGTATATTTACAATAGAACCCAGTTATAACGAGAAGAAGGAAACTCACTAATTAGTTCGGCCAGGAGCACACTAAATTCTGATTGCATAAGAGAACTCTATATATGTATTGCTCAGACTGTTGCTAATACAACTACTAAAACTTCGATTAAAGCAACATACAACATAAAACGAATAGGACTCGACTTCGGTCGTCGACCCCCCCCCCCCCCCCCAAGCACAACTTAGATTTTAAATTCCATCTATTTTATGTATAATTCTATTTATTTTTCTATCTATTCCTTATTCTACTCTTCTCCAGAAGTTTAAAGAGATGATCGTATCCTATCCTGGGCACTTCGCTGACCCCTTCCTTGAGGTCTTGAGGGATATGGAACCAAATTGAGAATGTAGAAAGATTCAATTCAAAACAATACTATGAATTATTACCCAAAATTGATTATGCAAAATTCTTGAAGGGAAATGAGGGTATAGGCAGATGGAACAATTTCGACAATTTTGCATAATGATAAGATTGTGGAAAATGATAAGATTTTGGAAAACGATAAAATTTTGGATAATGATAAAATTTTGGATATTGATAAGATTTATTTAGTACTAGAAAGACTACACTGGCCCGGGACATAAATAAGCCCACTAATAAAATAATATGCATTCATATCACCACCCAATTTCCAGATCGCCTGCTTTGAACTAAAATAATTCTTGCGGTACAATTAAATGAAATTGCTTCAAGTCGCAAGAAGTTCCTTTAACACCGAATTACTTCAAGTCGCAAAAAGTTCCTTTAACACCGAATTACTTCAAGTCGCAAAAAGTTCCTTTAACACCGAATTACTTCAAGTCGCAAAAAGTTCCTTTAACACCGATGTAAAATTAAAAATAATATTGTTATCTCAGCAAAATTCCATTCAATTGAAGTCACATTTTAAAAGAATAGATGATAATATGTTTAATGCCAAATTAGAAAAAAAATAAATTCGCAAAGTTAGAAAACCCATAAATTAAATGCATTTAATGTGCGATCAAGCTCTAAAATTATCGTCCGCGGCGGAAAAGAAATAATGGATTTAATTTGATGAAATGCCGGAAAATATGAATTTTGATTTTAAGCATTAAATAACTTCTAATCTAATTTGATTTTTTATTTCTTTAAAATTTCGAATTGCACATTGAGGGACGTAAAGTATCTGCTGTAGTAAATTTCATCGCTGTCCGACGCTTCGATTTTCAGCTGCATAGGACGATTACAGACAGAAAGGCAAACATCTTTAATAATGTAAGATTGCTTTGAAATCAATCGGTCTACACCAGTGGTCTTCAACACTTTTTGAACCACGAGTTGCATTTGAGTCAGTTAAAAGTTCGCGTACCACATACACGTATCCTCGTAAGCAAAAAAGAAACGAAAAATCAATCATGAAAAAAGCAATGATTATGAAACACTTTCCAGCTGAAAGGCAATTTTATTTAAACATCTCTAAAATGCGATGCCTTCAGCGGTGACATTTTTTTAATTATCACAGAACTACAATAATTTATTTTACTTGAAAACTTAAAATTTCATCGAGAAAAATGAACTTTATTCAAATGACCTCATCGAAATATAAATCGTCTGGCTAAGCAGTGAACATACAGCAATCCTTATACAACTCATCTTACAATCACTTGTTCACATTCTGCATCGTTTTTGAGTATAATGAAAGCGTCCACTATTCATCGACTAAATGAAAACATATTTTATATAAAATACATCAATAGAATATTTCCAGTATATATTAACGGCCCACATAAATATTCCATTCCATGTTTTAAGCAATATCATGCTTTGTTGGGCGCTAACTGGTATCTATGTATTTAGGGCTTAATAAGTGACTGTTAGCCGTTAACAAATTTGACCTATAACCCCTTCGGACATAAATAAAATAAAATGAAAATTTAAATTGCATATAGTAGAATTAGTGCCAATAAGAAATTCACACCGACATGTGTTTTCAATATTTGAAATTTTCTCTGGTCACTTTTTTTTTACTTGCTGAAATAGTAATTTGGAATGAAATCATTTGATTACACACTCCCCACTTTCATATTTATTGAAAATAAACTCTATTTCAGTCACAAAATATAAAACAACTGTTTGTCAGAATAACACAATTAGTACTTCCTTAAAGTAAGCAAACATATGCAAATTACGTGACAACAATTGCTTTGGTGGATTTTTGATCCGCCTTCATCAAATCAAAACAATGTCTTTACTTAACAAACGGCAAGAAAGAACTGTCTTTCTTGGTGTTTGTTAACCAGTAATTGCTTAGCGTTAAAATTTCCGATTAAAATTTGCGACGGGTCAAAACTCCGTCGTGTAAAAGCGCGAAACGTGACCTCCTTAAACTTGGAATTTAGGAGACACCAACACCAGCACCAAAACAAACCCGTGATTGAAAAGACCGCAAATAACCACTTAGGTTTACCCTCTGTCCGGAGAAGTAAATCTCCAAGATGACCTGCCCGAAAGCACAGAAGAACCAGAACATAAAAACAAACATTTAAAAATGAAACCCTAACCTTTAAGGAACTTCTTCTTCAGCAAAATATTAAATATAACAAAATCACAGAAAAATCTAAATAAACACACAGAATTTAGAAGTTAAAACAAATCATCATTTATTAAAGTTTTATAAGGAGTTATCAAATACAAAAGCTGAATCTTTATCAGCACGCCACTGAACTCAGGCGCAAAAGACCTTATCCAAATGCCACAGGCTTTAGGACCGCAAAATCAAGGTGGCAAAACATTAAATAATAAATATTTATATAATTATGTGGTGTGGTCAAAGACACAGGGGAAACGAGCACTCGAAGAACTTTTAGAATAGAATTTCTAATATAAATTTTAAAGATAATCAATTTTTCTTCATTAAATATTTAAATGAACAAATATAATAAATCTTGCGAGCCAGCATTTGATACATTTAAAGTTAGGCTCTCCATTCAACAGAGTCAACATCTGGACGTAGAATATAGTCAAAGAAAACCGGGGAACGAGAAATAATGTAATAGCTTACCTCGAGCTACTATGTTAGGATAAACGGAGCAAAGAGCCAGGCAAAAACCTCCCCGAGAAGTGGAAAGGGGTCTCATCCCGACCCGAGATTCCGGCGATTCCGACACACCACAGGTGCTCACACAGATGAGACTTGGCCCGAGTAGAACTCAGCCTCGGCAGAGAAGCATCTCCACTTCTCAAAAGATGAAACACGGTAGGTGTGGCATATAAAATAAGAAAAGGAAACTTACAATTTAATTTACAATTAACATTAATTGTTTATCTTTAATTTTAATGATTAAAAGTGCGTTGTGTTTAAGCAATAACCCTCCAATTATTTTTACCTTTTGTGTAAGTCCTGAAAATAATTATTAATTAATATTAAAAGATTTGACTATTTAAAACTTAAACAATATCATTTATTAACAACATCAATTTATCAAAAGCACCAATTTTCATAAATATCAATTTTCATTTATTATCAATTTCCATTTAATTATTTTAGCAAGGGGAGATATGCGACTAAAATTATTAGTTTTACGATGGTGTCTAGGACCGGTAACAATCAGAGCACATACCTTCCAGTTTAATCTTGGGCTTATCATCGTCCTGAGGCTTGCATCAGTCTTAAACTGCCATAACTCTGTGGTGTGTGGCTCCCCTTCGTACTACTAATGCACTCGCACATAGAGTCCTTTACGGGACACTCAAGATCTACTCGTACTTTAAGTCAAAATTCGTGATTACTTTCTTTTCATGTCTGATCTCCATTTCTGCTCCTCGTTGTCTTTCGTATACTACTGCACTCTCATTTTGTCTATAACTAAAACTCGTGTATTTCGTCCACAACTCTGGGCTGTGTGGCTTCGAACTCTGATTTCTTTCCTCTGATCCAAGCTGTGGTTCCTTCGGCGGGGGAGGGGGTAGCTCCGCCCTTCTTCCCCTTGGCACTCATTGGTTCTTCTCAATCTAATGGCATCATTTCGCATATAGCAAGGCCCCTCTCAGCCCCTTTGGTCTTGCACACCTAAATTTATAGTCCTTTTGACCTTAAAGTTCACGTTGTCGTAAACTTCGGTGCCAACCAGTCTGCACGCTTTGTTCGGCGTTCTGGCAACCATAAATACTCTAAAAGTGTCTCATGTGAGAACAATTTCTGGTCTCACATATCTCCCCACAAACAACAAAAAACAAAAAACAAAAAAAATTCAACAACAATAGAGTTCGAAAAAAAAGTTCCATTCAGATGCCACTTTTTAATTGGCATTTTTCACTTTCTTGATGACAAAGTTCGTCCAGAATTAGTTCAACAGTCTTGCTGTAACACAAAAGTTTTTAGCACATATTATATACAGTAAATAAACATAAATTATGTACTCAAGATCTCTACCAGGTCCAGCTTTCAATTGAAGCTAAATTAAATTTTAACTATGTAAAAAGATTTTTAAACATATGCACATTCACCTTGAAATGTTACACACTACTATCTACTTTTATATTTTAACACCATTACACATTTTTTTGTACAATCAACACAGTATACTATTTTTTCAACACAATTCTTTACATATTTCATCTAACATTTTTCATAATTGATAACTTTATCACATATATAACATTTTTGCTGAACCTTGATACTGGTATATACTTATTAATACAATCACATATTTTTTACTTTTTTTTACATCAGCCATTGAAATATATATACTTTTCACAGAATCTTGTAACTCCCCCTGCAATTACATATGGGGTGACATTTTCCCTTTAAAATTCTTTTTCTTACAACGCATTGTATGTAAACAACACCAACAACCCTTTGCACTTGATGACAGCAATTGATTGATCTCAAAAGATCATTAGAAGAACTCTTCTTAAAGACTCCATTTTCTCCATCGGTAGTGAATAACCGGAAACGGCGTTCAACTATCCTTTCCGAACTTGGAAAGTGACCAGCTTGCAAATAAAAGACTCGAAACCGATTATCTTTCTTTTAATCGTTTCCTCTTTTTATTCGCTTTTTTGCACAGCGATTAGCAGCCTGAATTCCCTCAACTTTACTCTTACTACAATGACAAAGCAACGTTGAAATGGACAACGTGCGGCGCGGATTCAAGCGGGCTGAACAAGAATACTGCCAGCGTGTTCACGGCTTGTAATCAAGTATTGTACATATTTTATTAACCCACTCGGCGTGTTATATAAACGTCGACTTATTCTTTAAACTATAAACCTCCTCATCAATTTAATTATATCATATCTGCTAATCAACTTTTATAATTATAATGCTCAGACGGGTTTGTACATTATATTAGCATTGTATAGCTCTCTTTTTTTTAAACTCAACTTAAATAGCCCCTTATTTAAATATTATTCAGTTGGTTCCTTTGAGGTGGCTTGTATCAATTATCAAAGTCATCTTAATGTTGCCTTCTTTTACTGCACGTATATGTTTTATATTAACATTATTCAACATTTTTGAAAATCATTTTACTGTATTATTTATTATTCAAATTTCACCTTTCCATTTGATGTTGAGATTCTCTCTTATTTAATTTTGTTTCCTTTATACCCTCCATATGACTTTATGAAATTTAAAAAAAATGTTGATTTTTTTTTTTTGAAATTTAAAATTTTTTTAAATTTTGAAATTTAATTTTAAACTTTTAAAGTTTTTGACATAGTTTGTTTAAATTTTATTTATTTTAACTCCTTGCTTAATACTTTCATAACTTTTACATTTTATATAAAATTATTTCATCTTTTTAAACACACTCAAGACTTTAATTTCTTGTCTGAAAACCTTTTATTTACTTAATTGAAAATTTTTATTTTATATTTTTAACAATTGAAATCCTTTCCATTTATTATTTATATATCCTTTTTGAACACGGATTTATTTACTCACCGTATCTATAAAATGTATCATATTTATGTATTTCAATTTATTTTAATCTTTATGACTTTGAATACCTGACATTTATAACCATTTATAACGCTTGATTGTTTATCATTCTATATCACACATTATTATCTAATTATTACTTATTTTGACATCTAATTAACTGCGGCTAACCCCTTTATCGCCGTAATACATATTCTCATTTACATTTTTTACCACATATGACATTTATTACATCAAAATTTATTTTTATATATCATGACCTTTCTCAACACCTTATTCAGAATATATTTTCATAACTTTTCACATTTAAAAATACCTAATCATCAATTTATATTACATTACTAACAGAGTATATATATATATATTTTACGTAGATTGCCGTCTGTTTACAAACACCTTTCAATTGCTATCACATCTAATCGATAACTTTAATGTTTTTATTTACATTCCCCACTGACATCTGAGTGCGCTATTATTTAACATATTTATTTATTCATTCCGTATTTATTTATATTCATTTGACATGAATTTCACATTTATTTATTATCGTACAATTTTTCTCAACAATACTTACATTTTATTTTCATTACCATATTTATTTACATTTTATTCATATCCATATTTATTTATACACACATGATTATCGTAACCTTTCCTTCCGTTGTAACTGAACAACAAACATGCTTTATTTCGCACTCAAAATTTTTCAATTATTTTTTTATTTCAACCCTTTTTTAGCACCTTCTGTGAAGTTATTCATTTATTCACTAAACAAAATTTTAACTAAATTTAATTCATTTATCCTCTCACTTTAGGATTAATTTAGTTATTTAAATTGCTTGTACAATTTATATATATGAAAAATTTATTCACCTAAGCATTCTCAATGCATTTTTCACATTTGAACATTCCTACACGAGATATCGTGTCATCGATTGCTTTATTGCAACGGGCGATTTACAGCTATTTTTACTGTTCATAGTTTACCATTTTAAATTCAAATTGATTTAAAATTTTCAATTATTTATGCCTTTGTTTACGTTTGACATACTATTTATACTATCTATGACAAATCTTTAATATTCTCACTTTCAGCTCATTACTTATTTTTTCACTTTACTTAAATCTGTCATTCAATTTTTAAGCCCCAAGACTCTTCCCTCAAAAACTCATCACTTACCTGCCTTTGAAAACAACTTGAAGTGAAGCGCTACACCTTATTTTGAGCTAACTTATTTTGAAACATATGAAGCATTTGACTGGACTGGCCCTTAAACACAAAGACCTTGCCTGGATTTGGCTCCAGACCTTTCATCTACCCAATTAGGTAACATATTTGATTTTACCTTTCATTTTTGTAGATATTATTTGCATAATTTAATATCTGCATAATTTTCTTATCACATGTCATATTTTGAGTTACATTATAAATTATATTCTGATATAATATTATTTTTGAAAAAGAACCATTTGTGCAATTATTATCAATTTTTGTAAATTCCATACCATGTTCATTTTTAAACCATTCAATGATTATTCATTTCTTTCTTAGACCTTCATACCATTTTCATTCTTAAACAATTCTTTCATTATTGCTTTTTCTTTTTTTTTTTTAAATTCATATCATTATCCATTTTATCATTTTTAAAATATTTTCAATTCCAGATCATTTTTCCTTTAATTCATTTTGATTTGTTATTCTTTTTATCTCTCTCTCATCTTACAATTCTTCAAATACCAATCATCAGCAAATTTTGAATTTTTAAAATTTCTTAATTTCTTGAAACAAATTTGACCAAGCTTTCTCTCCCCTTGTTCATGAATGTTTTCAATTTCATTTGTGTTATAAATATGTATTTCATTTAGTAACTTTAATTTCTGCCTAACATACTCTTGATATTTGCTTTGACTTTCAATTATTTCTGAATCTGCTTTTAGAATATCATTACCTTCATTATCATTGTGATTAACATTCCTTATTATTTTATTATTTTCATTTTGAACATTTTTACAAACATTTGAATTTTGTATTTGTTGAAAATTATTATTTTCATCAATCAAATCATCCATTATTTTATTTTCAAGTGAATTTTGCTTATCATTATCATGATTTCCATTTCTATTTTCATTTTGAATTTGTTGAAAAATAAAATTTTGATTTTTCCTTTCCAAAACTTCCATTATTTTATTGTCTTCTGAAATTTCAATATTTTCCTTAGTATGACTTTTAGTTGTATTTTGACCACCTTCAAAATTGACATTTTGACAAACCAGAACATCCGTTATTTTACTTTCAAGTAATTTTTGAGTATTTCCATTATCATGACTTTGACTTTCATTTTGCATTTTCTGACCATTAAGATTTTGACTTTGCATTTCTTCAAACCTTTTATTTTCATTTGCATTATGCACCCTTTGAATTTTAACATTTTCATTTTGCATAATTTCATAATCAATATTTTCAAAATTCTTATCAGCTTTCTGATTTTGCCTATTTTTTTCTTTTTTTAATATCCTTCTTCCCATAAATTGGAATTTACAAAAACTCTCGGTCTCAAGAAATATCGTGAACTATGCTTGTCCGTATGCTCTCTTTCGTTGGTGTTATCAGATATATCAATTTGATCTTTACTATTTTCCTTTACTTCTTCATTTTCATTTGAATTTTCTTTACTTTTATTACTTAAATACTATTTTCTTTCACTTGCCACAAAGCATTTATTAATATGTATTGTTATAATTTTGGCGGCACAATTATCTTTTTCTCTTATCATAATATTATTATTCTTTATTTTTTTTATCACTCTATATGGTCCTGTAAATTTGTCGCTTAACACGGGTGGTTTAATCAGTTTTTTTAGGAAAACTGTATCGCCGACCTCTATATCTTTCATACGGACAATCGTATACCTTTGTGCTTGTTTTTCAGCAGCAGTTCTTTGTAAGCTTGCAGTATCTTTCATTATCTCATTGAAAAATTTCAGGTTTTGTTTAACATATTCTTTATAGTTGTTTCGATTTTCCAACTCCAAACTCATTTTGCTAATATCACTGTCTTCACTTTTATTTTGAATATTATCTCCTGGCAACTGTAGGTCCCGTAAAAAAAACAAAAATGCTGGTTCGTACCCCGTAGTCTTATTTTTTGTATTGTTCACATAAAGTTTGAACCACTTTAGGGATTCGTCCCAATCGAAGGTCTTATTTGCAATGCAAATAATGGACTCCTTCATTAAATGATGCGCTCGTTCCAATCTTCCTAATGAGGATGGCTTTGCCACACTGTTATAACGTCTTTCTATATTTAGGCTGTCTGTAAATTCAATGTATTCCTTACTTTTAAATTGACTTCCATTATCACTCTGTATAGTCCTAAAAATCCCATACCAGGTGCAATATTGAACCAAAATGTCCACTATAGTTTGGGCTGAGATGTTTTTGACTGGATATGCTTCCAGATGTCTGGAGAACATATCCAACATTGTCACAATGTAACAATGACCTCGATTGCTCCGCGGTAGCTTCCCAACAATATCATTTTGTATATGCTCGGCACAAGCAAAAACCGGGCTCATAATCTGCGGCTTGGCAGGAGGGATATTTTTGTCTTTCATTCTCAGACACTTATCACAGGATTTGACAAAATTTTCGACATCAGCCGACATGGCGGTCCAATAGTATTTCTTCTGTACAATTTGCAATGTCTTATCTACACCAAAATGAGGAAAATGAGCCAATTCCAGCACCTCCTTTCTCAATGTCTGTGGAATGACAATCTTGTTCTCTTTATTGCTCTTAAATTTATCTCTTTTATTTTTCTTTGTAATCATGACCAAATTCGTTGCATTATCTATAAAATACTTTTTCTTATTTTGCGTTCTTATTTTGCCTTCCGTGATTGCCTTCCTAATATTTTTTATTTTTTTATCTTTAAGCTGCTCTTTTACTATTAGTTTGATATTGAAATCCTTTGTTTGTATTATATTATTTACCATTTTCTCTTGATTTTCTTGGTTAAAAATATATCTGGAATTATAATCTGCTGGATTATTTTCTCCAGGTTGATGTTCAAATTTGAAAGTGAACGTACTAATTTCCATTAGCCATCTGGCTATAATACTTGGTTGTTTTTCTAGTTTTAAATGATGCATTAGTGACTTTGCATCACTTAATAAAACAAATTCTCTTCCAAAGAGATATTCACGGAAGTGTTGCATAGCCTCATAAATTGCCAACAACTCCAACTTGATGGCTGGATATCTTTTCTCGGCATCATGTAGCCCTCGTGAATAATATTCGATGAAATGTGGCACTCCATTTATTACTTGATATGTATTTCCTGCTATCCTGGTATTACTTCCATCTGTGTTTAAAATAAACTGCTTATTAAAGTCCGGAGCCCTAACTGTCGGTTCGTTGAAAATTGCTAATTTTAATTTATGAAATGCCTCTTCACACTTGCTATTCCAATTGAATTTGGTGTTTTTCTTAGTTAAGTTAACTAAGGGTTCAGCAATTTGCGCATAATTTTGAATAGATGATCTAAAATAATTTGTGGTGCCCAAAAAACTTTTAATTTGTCTTAATTACCCTGACTATATAGTTCGTCAGGGTAAAATGAAAAAAAATATTATCAGAAAATAAACATAACAGATAAAACTGGTATTTTACACTCAAATTATTATGATTATGACAAATTAAAATTGGTATTTCACACTCAAATTATTATGATTATGACAGATAAAATTGGTATTTTGAAACTAAATATTATGATTATTTCTAAATTGAAAAATCGAGATATTTTTTCTTGCAAAATTTTAAATCCCATTTTGAGATTTTTTCTTTCTTTTACTGCTTTTCTGAATCAATTTACGAAAACCTGGTCCGAGTCTTTAAAATGACTTTTTGAAATGTTTTTCTTTAAATTTTATCTTTAAAATGACAAATCTTTCCCACGGTGTCTAAGGATTTAACCCCGATTCATGGTAGAAAAATATTTTTGAACGATTTCCTAATAATGTGTTTCATTTATTACGCCCTTTTAATTTTTTCGCTACTAGCGGAAAAGAAAAGGATATATCAATATGATTATGTAACAATAACATAGCAAGATTGCAAATTGTACTTTACAGCCAAACACCATTTGTTTATGTTTTCAATTTTTTAATTTCTAAATCCACTTTATCTTTCAATTTTAAAAAATAAGTATGTACTTCTTACTCGAACTTGCAAAATGAGCCACCATCGTCTGGAATAGAAATCAGCTCTATTACTCGAATTAATGAACAGCAAGCCCGCTAATCACTGACGCTTTTTAGCAATACAATATCACCCAGAGATGCGAGAGCGTTAAAGCTTCTACTTCTTCGGCAATATAACTTGGAGTTCTAGAGTCCATGATTTATTACAATCGCAGGGTATCGTGTTCAGGTCCTCATAAGACAATGAAGATTTTCCAAAACATTTTTCAAGATCGTTTAATCATTTGTATTAACCTCTCAATCCAACCGCTCCATCAAACAGCGGTAGAAGGATTAAACATCCGATGAGTTTTCTAGTGAACTCCAGTAAATTTTCGCGAAAAGGAGTTCTCAATCAATTTTGGACAAGGCTGTATCTGTTCCATTGTAATTCAAACCATTGTCCGAAAAAACTACCGACGGTCTACCTCTTCTTATGATGAAGCGTCGAATATTATGAAGAAAAGATTCAGTCGATAAAGAAGGAACCAATTAAAAATTGACGGCTCTGTAAACTGCACAAGTATAAAGCACTATGCGTGCTTTTTGGACCTTTTTAAGGTATAAGGAAAGCCAGCCAGATCTACTCTAACTATTTGCAATACCGCTGCATTTTTCACCCGATCCTCAGGCAGTAATACTGGACGAAAGTTTGCCTTCTGGATACGTTGCATAAGTTGTAAATCTTTTACAACATATGCAACGTTGAATCACAGGTACGATAGTTCTTCTTGCCTTTAGTATCCAAGATTTTTTTCTCAATGGTTGTATCTTTAAAGAAACATCCGCATGAATTCAATGTGCTTCTAGGTAATCAGAAATGTACAACTCGGTGATCTGAGGACTGGTAACATTTGTATTTGTAGTTATAAAGTAATCATAAATTATCAATATAAAAAAATAATAATCCAAGCATTTACCCAATCTCAATAAGAATTCGGTTCAAAAATATTTTTTTTATTCATGAAAAACACAAATTTTACAACCGTAAAACAACTGAAAATTGAATACAGAAATTGAATCAGACGCCTGATTAAAATTATTTTTTTTTTCAGCAAAAATTGTATTTCTAAGAAAATTAGATTTAGTTGAAGAACAAATATATGAAATTAAAACTTCCTAATTCAATTCGAAAGTACTTTATATTTCAAAGTGTTTTCAGCTTAGCCAATTAATCCAATTTTGAAAAGCTCAACAGCTCCTGAATAGAAGTTTGTTTTTAATTATCTATGTCAACACTGCTCCAAATAGCCTTTTAAGAAGAAATTTTGTGCGAGTACGCAAAACCTGTTAGAGGGAATTGCTTCTTTTATCTACTTTATAAATATATGAATTACTGTTCTTCAAACATTAATATCTTATATGACTATAAAATTTATAATTAATAAGTTATAACTATAGTTATAACTATAAGTCATAAACTGTATATGAATATAAAAGTTATGGATTAAATTGTAACCTCTATGCGTACAAACAGTCTGTAAATTTTATCAAGCATTTTAAACATAAAATATGCATATGTATATTATACTTAACAATAGCTTAAATATGAGTGATATGTATATTATACGTATACGTATATACGTATATAGTCTTACTGGAGCTGCACTTTCAGGTCTGGGGTACTCTGATGAAAGATCCTAGCCTGCATTCAAATCACACGTAATTATTTTTAGTTATAGCCATTTCATTTTATTGACTGCGACTAAACCGGACTACGTGTTTTGAAGGAGAGTTAAGACACTTTAGCAGAACGATTTTGAGATTTTATAACCTTTTCGAAAGATGTTTTTGTTTCATGTATTTGGAGCGAAGTTTATTTTATATATAAAGTAGTGGTTTTGTGAGATTTGGATTTTATTTCACCTTTCTCAATATATATTTTTCCAGTTTGTCGACTTACTTATTTCTAGGAACGTGCAAATTAAAAAAAAATCTGATATGGGCAGCACATGACTTTCCTTATATAATGCAATGGATTTACCACTATTACAATAAAAAAATAGGTTATTCTTATAGTAGATACTTATATTCTTTCCAAGATACTGAATTTTCGTCAATTAGTCGTCATTTTCATTGATTTAGCGTCATTTTTATCCATTTGGCGAAATTTTCGTTAATTTGGTAACATTTTAAAAAGTCGCCAAGTTGGCGACATTCCGCCAAATTCGTCACAAAAATCTTGCCAAATAGACGAAGAAATAAGTTATTCTTACAGCAGATAAATGACTATTGGCGTTGAAATACAAAAGTATTACTCAAAGTATCTTTTTTCATGAATGGAACGAGCTAGATCCATGAGGATGATGTCACAAAATTTATCGCATGATATTACATATATTACATATAAAAAATGAACATGTTTCTCATTAGGAAATATTTTTTTTTATTTTATATAACTTTTTGAAAAATTTTTTTAAAAATGTGCAATATCTCGAGAACGGTTCACGTTAGCGTTCTAAAATTTATGTCAATCGTTTTCTAATGAAGAATTACATAAGAAATGTCTATTTGCGTAACTTTATTAGAGGTTTTAATTTTTTTGACGATTTTTTCAAAATCTCACTCGAAAATTTAGGGAGGTTCTGAACATTCGATTGCGTATAAAAACAATAGGCTTCCAGTGTTTACGGATTGGGATTTTTGTACCAAATTTCATTCGAATCGGTCCATTAGTTCGTCAGTTATCGTCTCCACAGACTCACTGACACACACACACATACTTTCACACACAAACACATACTTTCACACACACACACACAGACATCACTTCAAAAATGTTTGATTCGTGATCAGGGATGCTTGAAACGTGCTCTCGAAACATTTTTAAAAAAACTCGAATTGGAATTTTCGACCCCGTCACAATACTTTCCTTATACATTATGTATATAGGGAAAGTAAAAATTCCCAGTTGATAATATATTAATCTACTTTATGAATCAATTGGCAGTATTTTGTATGCTTTATTTCATGTTTTATCACAATTCCATTCTAAAACCTTAAAATTGAAAACGTGAGATCCTCTTAACAGAAATTATTAAAATTGACCACTGGAATATTAAATATTTTTTAATCAAAATCCAGTCGTCTAGTGCAAAAACTTTACTGTCCTGACTTCTAGGACAGTATTTACATCTGGCTTTACGTGGTTATTCTTCCTTGGATGATGTTTGGTTATTCACATCATAAGATTGTGTGCTATATTGTATAGCTAAGATTGTATACAAAACAAATTTAAATATAATGGGGAAAAAATGGCATTTATATACCCTTATGCACATCTGAGTCAGCGTGAACTTTTCGATTTGTATCATCAAAACCGATCAAAATCTAATCAAGAAACAACTAAACGCAGACTAAACACAGCCGAAATAGAGATTATATGCAAGATTCTTTAATTTAAAGTTGGATTATGAGCCCGGCAAAATTGTCAGCCTTAGCATTTCGTCATTCAAGACGACAAGGACTTTGAGAGTCGTTTCCAAAATACATCAAATTTTCTCATTATTACAATTAAAAATTATTTGTTAATTTTGAAGTGGCAATATACAGACGTAAACTACCTGCGCAGAGAGTTTTAATTGTGCTGTGCACAGCTTCTTCAATGACGTCTACAGAGAGTCAGAATAAAAAAAAATGTCAGCCATGCACGGGATGACCCCCCCCCCCCCCACCGATTGCATGGACTAATGGTACCACAGATAAAAAGTTTAAGAAATACGAATAAAAGTATTTTCCATGGAGTGTGCCTGGACTTAACTGGCGGAACTAAAATAGCCTTTAAGTTCCGCCAAAAATAAAATGCAAAATTTGCCACCATATAAAGACTCCATAAATGTCTTATCTTTTTTTTGTTCTTTAAGTCGTTGTTTCTAACAATGGTAGAGCGTAACCTCTATATTTTAAGCATATCAGTGGAAAATGCGGTTCAATTTACATAATTTCTATTTTATTTGAACACATCCATAGCATAAACTAATAACTCACTGAATCTTTTGAATGTAACTATTTGATAAGTTTATGTGAAATAATTCCAGAGTTTCAAATAATAATTTGCATACCATAAACACATCTAAATAAAAGAGAAAACAACTTATTAAGTAAAAACCACACGCCAAATAAAATACAGATACCGAAATTCCAGGAATAAAATGTCTCATATGCATTTTTATTCAGTTGAGCAATCAATTATGGTCGAAACGGAAGTTTTTAGTTTATGATTCGCAAAAGTATTAACATTTTTAAATTACTTTAAAAGTATAAAAACAGCGAATTGATGGATCCTTGTTTTTGTTCAAAACGTAAACAATGAATATTAATCAATTCACTTGTCCGTGTTCAAAAACAATTTAGCCGTAAAACTTTTACATTTAAACGATACGGTTTTGCCGTCATTTCAAATAATGCTGTAAATAATTTTTCAGTTTTATACATTCCGTAAAAATGTTTTTATCCATATTTTTTGTATATGCGCGTGTTTGAATACAAATATTTAAATATTCTTCGCATGGAGTATTTTTTGGAAAATATACCTTTTCAATAGTTAAGTAAAATTAAGACTTTCTTTCTATTTCCTATTTTTTATTCCCCCGACAATACATTAATAATATAAGTATCTTGATTTATTTGTCTGTTTATCTATCTCTGGGTAACTCTGCTACAAAATGTTTTTTAAATATTGCCAGATTGACGAAAATGTCACCAAATTGATAAAATGTCACGAAATTGATTAAAAAAAGACGCTAAATAGGAGGCAATGCTTGTCTATCACTGACCCACATTTACCATGTTAGAGCATCAGCAGCAGATAGCATAGCCCTCTAGACTGACAAAGTTTTGAAAAACTCATCAAAACTGGAAAGGATAAAAGAGTCATCAATTACCTGGAAGTTAAGGAAGTTTATCTCATAAATATAACACCACACAACACATACACTCCAATCGCAAAGGCTGATGAAACAGAAGAGAAACACAAACCCTTACCCATCAATTCAGGTGATTGTGTGCATAGTTAAATATTTATATTGACGGACATAATTTGAACTATGCAATTTTATAAAATGAACTGAAAGAACTCAAAAACTTGCTGTGTACATAGATACAAATAGACAAATTGATTGTGTACATAGATAAAAGTAGATAAAGTGATTGTGCACATAGATAAAAATAGATAAAGTGATTTTGAACGTAGATAAAAATAGATAAAGTGATTGTGTACATAGATAAAAATTATTATTCGACGGACATAATTTGAACTATACAAATTTATAAAACAAATTCAAAGAACTCAAAAACTGAATAATATTTTAATCGGCCAGGTGTCTGTATATGCCGTAGCCAATATGCACTATCAAGCACCTACGCGTTTTCTCTCGAGCTGATACTTCCAACTGTTTGCAAACACGCAGCCGACTTATATGTTGCCTACACCAATACCTTCTGCAAGGTTGACAGTCCGAGGCAACGTTTTGCAAATTTTTAATTCCGTCATATGACGGACATACCTTCTAGTTGCTGATATATATAGAGTAACTACTCAGGGTTTGAAATTTTGAATTTGTTTCATACACATTTACAAGTTTCGGCACACCAAAACACATAAAATCAACTATTTTTAGTGTGTGTGGCGTAAGATTCATTTGGGGTATGAAAAAGTAAATATCGCCTTAGTAAATTAACTGATAGAGTTTTGACAGTCTTGTTGGAGATCCGTAGTTCTAGTTCGGTTCAAATAGCTTTTTGTGTGTCTGTTCTTCCATTTGTATGTTTGTGGAATGTGTGTATCCACTTTAGCATGTTATTTTTAATTAGCATGTTATTTTTAATTACGTTAACGTAACTTGTAGTTAACTATGTAACTCTAAAGTCAATTATGCATCATTATGTTTCTAATTAGATTTTGTAATAGAAAAAGGAGAAAAAAAAAGAAATATATATATATATATATATATATATATATATATATATATATATACATACATACACATGGTGACTATAATTAAAGTTACGATTTTAAAACGCTGTAAAGTAAGAACCACTGGTCAGAATGACCTGATATTTGACGTGAGTATACGTGAAGCCATGGAATTTTGTTTGGCGAAGGAAAATAAATACTTCGAAAATGTACCGATAGATGGCGCTGTATTTTTCAAACACGTGCTGTTATTAGAAGAATTAAACAAATAGTCAACTAAAAAACACATTATGAACTCAAAAACACATTATGAACAAATTTGGATATTCATTTTTAAATCCCTTAGAAAGTTAATTTTTTAAAAATATTTTTTCTGCATTAGAACTTAACTTTCATCATTTAATTGGGTTATTATTCACATGTAATTACCTTAATAAAGTTCAATAATAAAATGCATACCCAGTTTCATTAAAAAATATGAAAGGTGTCTTCTTACTAAATTTCATGCATCTCAAACAAAAATTAAAACGCATGGAGCATTTTAAAAATGTAAAATCTTTAAACATTCCGTTTCGAAAGAAATGCATTTATTACAACATTGCACCTGCTGCAGGTGCAATGCTTCTGCCGGCGATTTTCATGGACGCCAATGTCTGCAAAGGGGGAGAGAACTACCTGGAATAAGGTATGTCAAATACCTGTCTTTTGGGGAAGTTCTTCGTTTGGGATGGACCCTATCCCACCTGTAAGCAAAAGGTTAAATGTTGTTGTCGAAATCCAGACCGTCCGACCTACCAGAAAGGTGTAAGGTAACTGTTTGGACGGCCTGGAAGTGCCACCCAATTTTGACCGGAACCCAGTGGGGGAGGCATCCGCAGGGACGGTACCCTCCTTCCCCTACCACCAACCTCCCGGAAGGACTTACGGACCCACATGTTTAACGTGATCGTACTCCGCATGAACACGGCGGCAGTTGTGGCAGCGTGCAAATCTAGCTCGCAAACCACCGGGTTACCGCGCCCGAAATGTGCCAACAGCACGCGGTGTTCCCAGATGGTCACCCTCCCAAGTACTAAGCGCGCCCGATGCTGCTTGACTTCGGTGATCTAACGAGAACCGGTGTTTTGAGCACGGTAGGGCCGTTGGCTACAGAAAAGGTTAAATGTGTTAAACAATGTGATATATTAAAAAAAAAACTTTTTTTAGTCAATTTTTGCTCATTTCAACGTCCACCGTCCCCTTAAGTTTCATGATCATTGAGCCATAAATAAACCATTTTACGTATGATTATGTCAAATTTTGTACTATGCTGCCATGTTAAAAAAATATGTAATTTCGAATGAATTTTAAAGTTTTGGATCGAATTTAAAAAATATATTATCTAGTTCTACATATTTTGCTAACAAAGCCGGATAAAAGTTTCGTGAAAATCCATTTATATTTGTGGCCGCTATTGTGTGCAAGAAATCTACGCCAAAAATAGTCGAAATGTGTTCAGGAGTTCTTCATATATTAGCATTAAATTCTCAAATTCAAAAATTTCCGTAAAAACAATATTTTCTCTATACAAATAGTATGAGAATATATAGTATATTACATAGTATGAGAAAGTGAAAATCCTATGGAGCATAATAATCCCCAATGTATTAATAATAATATAACTATATTTCCGTATATATGAAAAAGATTTCACCTTACTGTGGTGCACATTTCAAGAATTACTTAAAGTTGGCATTTTAGATTAATTAATTATTTTCAACATATATTAACATGGCCGTAAATTGATCGTATTCGTGGAATTCAATATTAATTTATACATTGCTTTGCTTGCCGCTGATAACCCTCTAATTATTCATCTTTCGCGCGAGTTCTATAAAAGAATATTAATTAATAAAATACTAAATTATTTGCACCCTTTTAACTTTAACAATAAAGCTATTTATTGACAACATAGAATACTTATTGAATTCATTACACAATTATTCATATTATTTCGGCGGAGAGAGACAATGTGAGACCATTATTAAAAATACCTAAAATGTATTTAACACCTGGTACCATATTTGAGGAACACATACCTTCAAGGCTGTCTTGACTTGGTCACCAGAACGTACTTCGCCGATCATATTACTGAAATTAACTCGAAGTATAATTCACCCACTCGTAATTTGCCGATCATATTGTACTGCTGTCTGGTTGTTAATATCAAATACTTCTGGAACCTGTAATCTGGATATTGTCGTTTTCGTAAAGTCATACTGCCATCTTTGTCGAAGTCTAAGTCATATCTCTCTGAAAGTCAAAGTCGTTCTCTACATCTTATGTCACACTCGTAGTCCACATATCTATATTTTCTGTAAGTCTCGTACTCATTCTTATGTCACAGGTTGTGGCTCTTTTAGCCTCAGGACTGACACTCCTCCTTTGCTCTTATTGGCAGCCTTTACAGCAACGCCACAAGCACCTTCTCCATTGGTCAGCCTTTCTATCCAATGTCGTTCTTTACATTTTCTTAGTCCTTCGACCCCTTCTTACCTTGACACCCCTAAATTTATGATTTTAGCTGATCTTTGAGTCAGCGTGTCGCAAACACTGGCGTCATTCAGATTGGAGGTATTGTCTGATGTTTCAGATACAATAAATAATGTACATAAAACTGTCTCTCGTAACTGGTGTGAGATCTATTTCTGGTCTCACACTTACATTATATTACTGATATCTTTGTATAATAATTTAAATTATGAATAAAAAATTATATAAGCATTTAAAAGATAATTCTATTTAAAAAAAATTATATTCAATGTTATATTTTTCAATGCACGAAGCACATAATTTGAAACAGTCTAAAACATCTGATACGACTAAAAAATGTATTCAGAAAGCTAATTAAAATAACACTTTTTACGTAAACTTAATATTTCTAGGGAAAATGACACTGAGCAAAATAAAAAAATATGTTTTTGAAAATTTAAACTTCCTAATTAAATTGGAAAGTATTTTAATTCTCAAACTGTTTTCCCCTATACAATTAATCCAATCAGAAAACCTCGATAGCATCTGCATGCAAATTTGTTTTTAATTTTCTATGTAAACACTACTTCAATTAGCCATTTAAGAAGATAGTTTCTGCAAATATGCTTAAAATTTTAAAGCAAACTTTTTCATGTACTTAAAATGTCCAACAGTCCATGTAATTTAAAATTCATATTTTTTATGTGAATATAAAAATTATGACATGGATCCAATTATAACCTATATATGTAAATTTTATTATGCTCAGTTTGTAAATGTTATCATACTCACTCTGCACGTTTTATTATTCACTTTTAATATATTGTAATATTTAGGTTTTAAGCGACACTTTTAAAAATGAACTGAAATGTAGTTCAACTTGACTTTCTCATACCAAAATTTATTTATTTTTTTTCAAATTTTATAAGAAAAATTTGAAAAATCGGTATCGTGGGTCCAAATGATTACAGCTATAGCGTGTTACCCTTTACTTCAAAGATCTTGAAAAATTCTTTCGGCTGATACCATATTTGATAATGTACCCACCATCGGGGTAACTTGCTCTTCAAGAGGGTTAATGAGGTCACGAACAAAATGAATTTTATCGGGGCTATTTTTTACAGCAATGATTGAATCTATTAAGTTTCGTCATCACTGTGCAATAAATAGACTTATCTATGCATGATATGATGACTTATCTATGCTCTACCGTGCTTAAAACGCCGGTTTCCGTTAGATCACCGAAGTTAAGCAGCATCGGGCGCGGATAGTACTTGGGTGGGTGACCACATGGGAATGCCGTGTGCTGTTGGCTCATTTAAGTCGACATGGTGGCCGAACGATCAAGGCGAGCGTTTCCAGTGATCGATCGGTCGCCACATTGTGGGTTCGAGTCCCACGTAAGACATGGATGTTATGTGTTGTGGGCGCAGTGTGTTCCGCCTCCCTCTGGTGCGCCTAGAGCTACGTCCTAGGACGGCAAAACGGTTCACGATATCGGCCGTACATAGGGCAAACGACGTAAGTCAACGTGGAGTCTAGTGCTAGAGTAGTCTAGTGCCTGGCCATTGGGGAAAAAAAGTATGCATGATTCTGTTCAATTTTGTCCTATGTTGCCATATTAAAAGAATTTATAATTTCTAATAAATTTCGAAGTTTTAGTTCGAATTTTAAAAAAATCTATCTAATTCTAGATTTTTTGATAACAAAGCCGGATATAAAGTTTCATGAAAATCCATTTATATCTGTAACCCCTATCGGTTACACAAGAAATCTACTACAGACCGACAGACAGACGGACATCACTCCAAAAATAGTCGAAATTTGTTCAGAAGTTCTTCATATATTGGCATTAAAATCTCAAATTCGAAAATTTTCGTGTAAACTATATTTTCTCCATACTATGAGAAAATGAAAACCTTTAGAGCATAAAATAATGCCGAATGTATTAATAATAATTTAACTTTATTTTTGTATATATGAAAAAGATTTCACCATACATTACATTAATGAATACTGATATATTTGTGTATTAATTGTAATTTAAATTATAAATGAGGAATCATATAAGCATTTAAGAGATAATTCTATTCAACGTTATATTTTTCAATTCACGAAACACATAATTTCAACAACCATAAAACATCTAATACGACTAAAAAATTTAATCAGAAAGCTAATTAAAATAACACCTTTTACGTAAAATTAATATTTCTAGGGAAAATGACACTGAGCAAAGAAAAAAAAATTTTGAAAATTTTAACTTCCTAATTAAATTGGAAAGTGTTTTAATTCTCAAACTGTTTTCCTCAATAGATTTAATCCAATCCAGAAAACCTCGATACCATCTGAATGCAAATTTGTTTTTAATTTTCTATATAAACACTACTTCAATTAACGATTTAAGAAGATAGTTTGTGCTAATATGCATAAACTTATAGAGCAAACACTTTCTTTTACGTACTTAAAATGTCCAACAGTCCAAGTAATTTAAAATTCATATCTTTTATGCTAATATAAAAATTATGACACGGATCCAATTGTAACCTGATTGTAATGATCAAAAGTATCGGGACACTTTGGATATTAGAATGTTTTTCGAATTTCTAAACAAATACTTGGCGAAGTGTTCTGTAACTTTGGCGATGTGAAGAACATGCTTAAACGCACACATTCTAGTAAAGTTTCGGTGACTTGTATATTTAGGGGACCACCAAGATATTGAAAAAGGAGAAAAATTTATTTGATCACCCTGTATCATAAAAAGCTGGAAATGATTTGCAACTTTCACAAAATAGTTAACTAGCTTTGTATAATGTGTATAAGAATTTTCGTAAAACAAAAAGTATATTCATGAAGATATAAACGTTTCTTTAAAAAAAACCAAATTGTATTACATGTTTTTTGTTTACAATATCCATAGATTTTAATCAAATTTCACGAAACTTACAGAACATTTGTCAACGTCCAAGAAAAACATTATACTTCAATTGAAAATTAATGTATTCAATATACGATGAGATATAAACATTTGAAGAAGCTAAGTTTTTACTGCGCAGGTACGAAACATAGCTATAGTTTTCTTTCATGATTTTGTAGTGAATACTGTAGAGCAACTTCTATAAAAAAAAATCCACTGGAATGTCATGAAAATTCACAAAGATATCGACGATATAGTGATCAGTTTTTCTCTAACTCTCTGAAAGTACCTGGATGATAAGGGGGTTTCCACAAATTGACACTTTACAAGTTCATCGGACACCCTGGTCTGAAAATGAACTAGTCCAATTTTATGCAAATAATGATAAAAAGTCTTCGGACACCCCTGCCACTGTACGGGGTGGATTCTGCCTGTGACGTCAAATTTCTAGCTCTCAGACAAGAAAAAAGAAGTCAGAAGAGTTAATTTCATTTCAAAGCCAGAAATGTAAAATGGGGGAAACACGCGAGTTGAATGAGTTTGAACGTGGTGAAGTGATTTGTTGTCACCTCTGTGGAAAATCTGTTCGTGAGATTTCTGTCATGTTACGAGTTGCCCCTTCCGCCGTAAATGATGTTATCGTGAAGTGGAAACAAGACCTGTGTATCCAAGACCTGGTCGACCATTCCGTCTAGTAGAAAGCGACCGCAGATTGCTGAAGAGATTTGTGAAAGCGAACCGCATGTAATAGGCGGAAAGAGTTTGTTCGAAATTTCAGGAAGCTTCTGGATGCAACGTTAGCATAATGACAGTTCGTCGGGAGCAGCGAAGTCTTGGTTTTCATGGACGAGCAGCTACATATAAACCAAGCATTACCGCAATCAATGCCAAGATTCGCTTACAGTGGTGCAAAGCACGCAAAAAATGGAGCCTTCAGCAATGGCGTCAAGTGTTATGGAGCGAAGAATCACCGTATACTCTCTGGCAATCCGATGGTAAAGTCTGGATATGGAGAATTCAGGGTGAACGCCTCTTACGTGACTGTATTGTACCGCAAGTTAAGTTTGGTGGTGGAAGCAGAATGGTTTGCGGCAGTTTCTCATGGTTCGTGCTTGGCCCCCTTATTCCTGTGAAGGGAACTCTGAAGACGGAAATATATCTCGACATTTTGGACAATTCTGTGCTGCCTGCTTTGTGGCAAGAGTTTGGAGTGGGTCCATTCTGGTTTCAATAAGATCGTTCTCCTATCCACAAAGCACGGGCTGTGCAGAGCTGGTTTGCTGACATGGATGTTGAGGAATTGGACTGGCCCGCTCAGAGCCCAGGCCTCAATTCCATAGAACACCTATGGGATGAATTGGAACGTCAACTGCGAGCTAGGCCAAAACATCCCATATCGGCCGCAGAGCTAACTAGTATTCTTTTAAAAGAAGGACATGTAATTCCTGCTGCAACATTCCATAAACTAGTGGATAGCATCCCTGATCGTGTGGCAGCCGTCACTGCAGCAAAAAGTGGCTTCACTTCATACTAATTTGTGAATTTTCTGAAGGAAAAGCAAAGCATGCAGGTGTCCGGATAGTTTTGATCAGATCGTGTATATGTATTTAGTATATTAGTTGATTGTATTTACCCCAGTTTAACTATCTTATGTTTTACGATTTAAAATGTCAATTTGTGGAAACCCCCCTTATCATTCAAGTACTTTCAGAGGGTCAGAGAAAAACTGATCACTATATCATCGATATCTTTGAGAATTTTCACGATATTCGAGTGGATTTTTTATAGAAGTTACCCTACAGTATTCACTACAAAATCATGAAAGAAAACTATTGCTATGTTTCACGGCTGCGCAGTAAAATCTCAGTTTCTTCAAATGCTTATATATCATTGCTTTAATTTTCAATTGAAGTAGAATGTTTTTCTTGGAATTTGACAAATGTTCTGTAAGTTTCGTGAAATGTGATTGAAACCTATGGATATTGTAATCAAAAAATATGTAACAATTTTTTTTTTAAAGAAAAGTTTATATCTCCATGAATATACGTTTTGGTTTTGCGAAAATGCTTATACACATTGGACAAAGCTAGATAACTATTTTGTGAAAGTTGAAAGTTACAAATCATTTCCAGCTTTTTATGATACAGGGTGATCAAATATATTTTCCCCATTTTTCAATATCTTTGTGGCCCTCTAAATGCACAAGTCACCAAAACTGTATTAGAAAATGTGCGTTCAAGTATGTTCTTCACATTGCCAAAGTTACAGAACACTTCGTCAAGTATTTTTTAGAAATTCGAAAAACATTCTAACATCCAAAGTGTCCGGATACTTTTAATCATATAGTGTATATGTGTAAATTACATTATGCTCAGTATGTAAATTTTATCATATTCACGCTACACGTTTTATTATTCACTTTTAATATAAAACAATATTTAGGTTTTAAGTGACACTTTTAAAAATTAACTGTAGTGTGACTCAACTCGACTTTCTCATACCAAAATTCCTTTTATTATTCAAATTTTACAAGAAAAATTTCGTGAGAGTCCAAATGACTACAACTATAGCATGTTACCCTTCACTTCAAAGGGGTTGAAAAATTCTTTCGATTGCTACCATACTTAACAATGTACCCACCCGGAGTGGTAACTTGCCCCCAAGTGTGGCCAATGACCTCACGGACAAAAAAAATTGTATCGCAGCTATTTTTCACAACAATAATTAAAATTATTAAGTCTCGTGATCATTGTGTAATAGATAAACCCTTTTATGCATGATTCTGTCAAATTGTGTTAAATAATATATAATTTCGAACAAAATTCAAAATTTTCAGTCGAATTTTAAAAAAGTCTATCTATTCCTAGATTGGTTGTAACAAAGGTGGATATAAAGTTTTGTGAAAATCAATTCATGTTTGTGGCTGTTTGTGTACATAGTAAATCGACCTCAGACATCAAACAGACAGACAGACGGTCATCACTCCAAAAATCGTCAAAACGTGTTCAGGAGGTCTTAAAATATATATTGGTATCAAAATCTCAAATTCAGAAATGTTCAAGGAAACAATACTTTCTCAATACCAATTATAAGAAAGTAAACATCTTATATGAGCAATACATGGTTTTCCCTACATAATATAATAACTTTACGTGTTTCATAGTGAAAATATTATTCAAAACATCCACGGCACAAAGTTTTGACGTATAATCATCAATTATTATTTCAATTTATGTGATTTAGAACCACATAAATTGAAATTGGGCGCTTTGGGCAACTTATAGAATGCCTTTTTCACGTGCAGAGACCTCAT
Organism: Amaurobius ferox; assembly: GCA_951213105.1. NCBI lineage: Eukaryota > Metazoa > Arthropoda > Arachnida > Araneae > Amaurobiidae > Amaurobius > Amaurobius ferox. The sequence goes on along the minus strand of OX578137.1, from coordinate 40,348,236 downwards.
CAAAGTGCAATTAACATTTATTTAATATCCCATAAAATAAATGACTATTGGCAAATTCTTCAGGGTCAAAATACAAAACTATCACATAGATTATCTTATCTCGTAAATGGAACGAACTAGATCTACGAGAATGAGATGTTAACAGATGTATTGTAGATTATTGAACAAAGTGAACGTATTAAATAATACTTACTACTTTTCTAATTTTATGTAATTTATTATTAAATTTATTTGAAAAACGTGAAGCATCTGGAAAATGGTTCACGTTAATGTTCCAAAAACTGTGTCACTAGTTTTCTAAGGAAAAATTAAGTATGAAATGATTAGTTATTTAAGAGTATTAAAGGTCCTATGTTTACTGAACTTTTCAAAAATTCATTTGCAAATCGTGCCATATCTTCAAAACGGTGTTCTAAAGTATGTTCTAGTGTTATAAATATGTTCTAGTGTTCTAAAGTATGTGTCATTCGTTTTCCATTACAAAATTACATCTGAAATGATTATTTGTTATCATTAGTGAAAGTCACGATTTTTTAATAGTTTTTTAAAAAACTATTCAAAAATTGGAGTCTTCCAGATATTCGATTGCGTATAAAATTAATAAGATTCCAGTATTCACTGATTATAATAATCATACCATAATCCTTTTAAAACACTTCCTTCTTTCGTTATATATTGCCTCCGCCGACACACGCACACACTAATATATATACACACACTATTACACGCACACTAATACGCACACACACTAATACACACACACTAATACACATACATACACACTAATACATATACATACACACTAATACACACCCACACACTAAGATACGCACACGCACACACTAACACACACATACTAATATACCACAGACACACACACACACCAATATACACACGCACTAATATATATACACACATACTAATATAAGCGCGCGCGCACACACACACCAATACACACACACACCAATACACACACACACTAATATATACACACACACTAATATATACACACACATACTAATATACGCGCACACACACACTAATATATATACACACACTAATACACACATACACACACTATTACACACACACTAATACGCACACACACTAATACACATACACACACACTAATACACACTCACACACTGTTAAGCACACGCACACACTAACACACACATACTAATATACCACAGACACAAACACACACCAATATACACACACACTAATATATATACACACATACTAATATAGGCGCGCGCACACACACACACCAATACACACACACTCTAATATATACACACACACTAATATACACACACACTAATATATACACACACATACAAATATACGCGCACGCACACACTAATATATATACACACACTAATACACACATACACACACTATTACACACACACTAATACACATACACACACACTAATACACACTCACACACTGTTAAGCACACGCACACACTAACACACACATACTAATATACCACATACATACGCACACACACCAATACACACACACACCGATACACACACACTAATATATATACACAGATACTAATATACGCGCTCACACACACACACCAATACACACATACTAATATATACACACACATACTAATATACGCGCGCACACACACACTAATATATACACGCACATACTAACATACGAGTACACTCGAGTTCAGGAATGCTTACAAGTACTCTTCCATAAAAAACTCGAGTTCGAATTTTCGACCCGGTTAAAATACTTTACATTATACTATGTAGTTAGGAAAAATAATATATTTATTCGTTTTGGGGTCAGTTTTTCATTTCTCGGGAGTTCTGAATTTAAAATAAAAAACTGGAACTGCGAAATTACGATAACAAGATCGGAAAATGATTTATTGTTATATGCTTAACTATATTATAAGTAACTGTTATATAAAGAATTGTATTATCAATAGTTATATTGAATATAATGTTCAATTAGCAGCACTTAGTAGTTTTCATTGAATATGTCACTGCCAATTCCATACTTAAACATTGAAATAAAAATTTTAAATGAAACTTTTAAGAATTTACCATTGATATATCGATTAAAACTTTAGTTTTGAATGTGTTTCTTTTACATTAACTTATGGGAAAACGGTAATTCAAGCTTTTCAATTGTATACAGAGCTGTAGGAAAAGAAAGTGTATTATAGTATGTCCAAACCTAACACGATGTCAATGAACAAAAAATATTAGACAGCGCCTATAGCAGGGAAATTAGTTTTAAAGATAACACAATAACAATTAATTTTCTAAACGAAAAAATGAAAAAGATGTTACCTTCACAACATTAAAAAAATAATTTAGTTCGTTGTCGGATGACATAATGATTTGATGAATTATGAAAAATAAAATAATTAAATTTTAAATACGGTCTGAAAGAACACTTAAAACATCAATAAATTTTTGGAATTGAAAACATTAATCAGAATATTTTAAATTATACGCTGTTTCAGCAAAAAAAAAACTTGAACACGATATATTCATCTTCAAATAGCACACAGATGGCAGTCTCACGAGTGAAGGTTGCATTTCTTTTGTGTTCTGGCGAAGAAGCCTGTCTCTTGCGTTTGAAACCGTTGACAATTTTATTTTTTGTTGCTCTTATATGCTGTTGCTCTTAAAGAAAAAGTATGTTGCTCTTAAAGAAATTATTTTAGTTTTATTACACTAGCAGAAGTTTGAGCTGTACATATAATCTAAAAATTGTTTCAGTTTTCGCAACGTGCAATAGATGGCCCTAACAATAAGAATTAGATACTGTATATTGCCACAGAGCTGAATTTATTCGACTATTAAATTCATAAATTTTAAACTAATTCGATTTTTTAAAAAATCTCGAAGTCGTGTTTCTTTTCAGGAGGCGGGGTACCCCTGTACCAAATTTGATGGCTATGGGTTTTTTAGATTTTCCGCTATTTAACCAACCAACAAACAAGCATTTTCATAATGATTATACATTAACTTAAAGGATAACTTTAATTCAGACTTTCCTATTCCCCATAGAATGCTGTAGAAAAAAACACGTATTATAATAGGTACCAAAACTAAATTAAAATAGAACATAATTTTCAGAGGGAGCTTTTAAAAAATGAAAAAATTCAAACAACCGTTTGAGACAAATGCTTCTGGTTATTGTTAAAACTATTTATTCTGTGGACATAAAAATTGAAATATTTAATTACTTAGCTGTATGTTGAAAAAACTTTATTTCAAACACAAATATGTCGTTAGTGTTTTTATGTTTTCTGTAGTATCAAAAATTTTAAAAAAAGTGGAGGGTATTGAAAAAAATATTCTGAACCTTTATCTTAATCCTCATTTGTCTTTGGAATTATTAAAAGAAAATCCTAGAAATGCTTGAAATACTTATTTAAAAAATCATGGAAGCATTGATTCATTCCCAAGACAAAATCAATTCCAAGAAGATTGCTTTTATTCTTATACAAAAAACATAGTTTATACAATTACAAATATGATACAAATGAAAAATGAATCAGTTAACTAGAATTACAATGGGAAACTTGAAATATTCTGTACGGTATAAAATGAAACGTTCTGTAAAAAAATATGGGGGAAAATATAAAAGAAAATTAATTTAATTTCAAAAGTTTATAATAATTTTATCCTTTTTATTTCCAAGACAATTGATTTATATGTAAAAAACTTATCATATTCAGAATGTAAAGTTGTTTCTAATTATCAATGTAAACACTACTACAATTAGGTTTCTAAGTCGAGAGTTTTTGTTAATATAGTTAAGCATTTTTTTTCTTTTGTTAACTAAAAAAGGTCTATTGATATTACAAAAAACAAAATTTATAAAAAATCAACCATAATGAATATTTGCGTTTAAATATGAATGAAACATAGCGTAACTTTACATGCAATCATATTCATAGTTTTCTCGAAATTTTTATAAATACTAGAATGAATCATCTGGCGTTGTTGTCCGTGTTCTAAACAAGCGTTCGGTACTAAAATGTTACAGATACAGACATTTAATTTCCAAACCACTCAATGTTTAAATCACCTGACTTGAAATAAAATCATTCACACTCTCTGTTGTTTTTTTCATGCGCAAGCATGCCAATTGTCCAACGCGAGTGTAATATGCCCTAAATAAGCACATTTGATACGACCTACATAAGCGTGCTGCAATTAGCCACGTATGCGCACAAACATCTGATTCGTTGACCTCTCAGAGCTGAAAAAACAACACAAAAATATCGTATATGTCCTCCCCCCCTTTTTTTTACATACTATATATTTTAAATTCGCGAAGTTAAAAAATCGATATTCAAGAAGTTAGACTTATGAATTGCTTAATATAAACACTAATGAAAACACTTAAAATCGCAAAAAGAAATAAAAAGTCTATGTACCCCAGAAGTAAAATTCAATAAAATAATTTCTATCTCATCGACTTTTCCTTCGATTTAAATCACATTTCAGCACTATACTTCAAATTGAAAGAAATCTTTTAAATTCACAAAATTAAAAAACCGTTAAATCAAATCCACTTCTTTTAAACAGCTGATTCTTTCTACTAGACAGAATGTCTACCATGTGATCAAAATACCTGCTTTCGTATCTTACATCCGAATACTGTCTGTCCGGAATAACAATGATTTTAAAGTCGAAATTTTGACAGATTTTCGATTTTAAATGTTAATTACTTTTAAACCAATTCACTATTTTAAAAAATTTCGTCAAGCCATATTGTTCAGAGACCTGAAGTACCTTTGTACCGAATTTCCCCGCTGTCCGAAGCTTCGATTTTCAGCTGCAGATGACATAGGCAGAAAGACACACATACATATTTTATTATGCATAATTCGGCGTTTCCGAAGTCGTAAATAAGCGCCCGCTACTTAAATAATACAGATACAGATAACACCACTCAATTTCCAAATCGCTTGTATTTAACTAAAATTATTTTCGCGACACAAATAAAGCCAAAAAAATGGTTCTTTAACCCCTAAGTAAAATGCAAGAAATATTGCGTAAGCGGAAATCAATAAATATCTATCAAAATGTTCATCAGGATCTTTAACACGGTGATACCTGCAATGCTTGTCACCTTTTTTCTTTTTGGAATTCAGATGTACGTTGTCTCTGACGAGGGACAGTTTAAATAAGCTCTACACTAGATTTCTGTACGTGTAAGGTAAAATACAAATAGCCATAGGATTTAGAAATACACACAGTTTGTTTAAGAAAAAAAATTTGATCTTTCCAATGGTGTTAAAGTGGAAACTCTGTGATAATATTTTTGGTAGCTAAATAATCAATTTTTGTGAATATCGTCCTAAATCGTTGTAAATTGGATTAAAACATAAAATAAGTAAAACACGTATTCAAAATTAAATTAAAAAGCTTAGGTACACCTTCACGGATCCTGAAGTACCTCTGTATCAAATTTCATGGCCGTGCTCAGATTGCCCGTTACAGACCTCACAAACACACACACACATACATACGCACGCACACAAACCCACACACACACACATTTTCCTTTATTATGTAAAATTCCAACTCATTAGACAATGCTCTACAATTTTATATTAATTAACTTTTTTCTTCTATCTCACTTTGTTGCCGAGTTTATGTTTTAACTTTTTCAAATTATCCACCAGTGAAACTACAACCACTTTTAATCGATCAGGCATGGTCACTTTGCAAAAGATGGATATAACGTGTACACTCATGAACCTTTCCCTGCAAAGTTATTGGGATACTTATTGCCTTTCCGCGGAACCCTATATATAAAAATTGATCAATCTCTGCAGAAACCACCCTGTAAAAAGGGTGCACTTTTAGCATAAATTTTTAGTGAGTACTCAAATAAAATTATGGCTTTAAAAGATAGTCAATATTGAAAGTTTGAGAATCATTGATCTAAAACATACTCTACATTATAGAATCTCAAAACCTCTCTAAATGTTCAATTCTAGAATTACGTGGACATGAACTGTTGTAGTACAGCCCATTAGCTTGCACCACTTCCAACTATCTCTATATTTTCTCATGCAAGATCAAACTTCACTGGCACGAAATTCGAAACTAACTCCACACTGCAAGATGAAATAGTTGAAATAGTTTATATTTCGGAACCCCTAATGAACGTATATCAGAGTCCGAGAGAACATGGTTGCTGTTTCGTGATCTAGAACAGATTCTATTACGGAATGTGGGAATCTCATTAACTGTGGTCCATGTTTCGTAAAGACATGATATTGTTATATCGTAGATATTGCGGTATGATCCTGTTTGAGAATAAATTTTCATATTTGATTAAATAGTGCATGATGATGTGGTAAGTGTGCAGCATGGATAATGATTTGGAAATATGACAGCTTGCAGTCTGTTAGCAATATAGAACTTGTGAGAAATATGGTGTTTTATTTTTAATTTCGTACATTTAATGTCATAATTTTGTTTTATTCCATTTACATATTTATGATTCATACTTTTTCCACGCTATTAAAATGTCAGTATTGATATCAAGAGCTTTTTTCGAGAGCGTTTTCAATTATCAAAATTTTGATCCCGTAACACCAGTGTTCAATGTGGTCTGTATTCCAACCAGACCCCAGCTGACATGAATAGTACTGTAACTTAAATCCTTTTTGTCTATGACGATGTTCGCTCTGTGATTGTAATTTTTTTATGATGATCGTAAATCCAGCTGGAAATCCAACGACAGTGTTTTCCGGAAAATATTGTTCGTTTATTAAAGCTGTGTCAATGGACTTCTGTAGCATTTTTGCGCTAACTGAAGATTGGTGGCTCAAGTATTGTTTAAATTAACAGCAATACGTGGCAAGTTAATTCGACTATTCATAGGATCCATAGTCAAACTTGCTGGCTTGAAACGCAATTTCGTTTTTGTATATTAAACAACTAGTATTTATAATTTTATGGTTAATTTCATATCCTTAGCCGAATTTAATATTATAGCCGAGTTTAGTGTTCCATACAATTAAAGCATTTGACAGTTTGACTGCACTTATCAGTCTTGTGATTAACAGAACCACAGTTGATATCGACTTGTACCTTATTGCAAAATTTCCTAATGTGACCGTGCTTGTCACATTTATAGCAAACAATAGGTACTCTTTGTAGTGTACTCTTACTCAACTAAAGTTTTTATTTCTGTTTTTGATTATACATTGAAAATTAACTGGATCTAAGGCATTTGCCCAGTTTTAACCTATTTTTGGCTTATAGCCCCCTCTAAATTCTACCAAACCTTCTTCACTGATATGCCTCATTTTATTCAATAAGCTTCTCCCTCAAACATTCTTTTGTGCAATCTTCATCCATATTGTATATGATTGTGTTTAACAAATTTTTTTTAGGCTTTTCAATATTATAACTGTTTTTTAGGATGTCGATTTCTTCGATCGCTTGGATCAATTTATCAATGTCTTCTTTAGTTTCAGTTTCTATAAGATTTCCACCTTCGCTAATTCTCTCCACAGATTTGACCGGCATTTTTAGTTCCTTTGTATTTACTAGACCCTGAACTTCTGCTTTTATGGCTTTAGAAGAAATTTACTTTTTCTGGTATAACGTTGCCACGTGGCTAGTTTGTTGGCTAGCACTTTGGTCGAAAGTTTTCTTCTGATATTTTAAGTGTGTCAGCATAAATTTTGGACTTATTGTCAACTCTCTCATTTCTCTCACTCCATCCATTTCTTCCTATTACATGAACTATGAGGTTTATTGGATTATAATGATTCTGAGCAAACCATCAACTTGGTTTTTCATTCTTTGCTGGCCTTTACAGAGCGTTATTAAAAGATAAAGCTTTCTTCACAGATTTCCGTGTTATCATTGATATTTTCCGTGGGTACACCCTTCTCTGGGTTTAACTCTTCTCCTTATCAATAAACATCACACTGCACCAGACATAGTCACTGGCCATGTCAAGAAACATAGGAGGCAGTGATTACCCAAATAGAAATGGAATTTAATGGATTGAGGGAATTGAATAATTGAAAATTAGTACTCGTGATTACTTTAGCAGATTTAAAAGACTGTGTTCAAGAGTATCTTTGGTATATTGAGGTATGTTTACTCTGTTGTCTTGTATATTTATATTATGCAATTTTTTGTACTTTTTAATTCTTATGTATCTTCAGTTAATATTGAAGCTGTTTAATGCCGTTTGACTTATTGTAATATGCAAATTTAGTTTGTAGTTTGGCTGTATCCAGTGTTTGTGTTGTATCATTTGACTTTGATAAAGGAACGTTTCAAGCTCAGAAGCGCTTAGTTCAATTTTATGAATGAGGCAGCATTTCGTCCCACCTAGTCGCCACCAAATCATCATTTACGAATCTATAGTTGGTATGTGTATATTATACATGACAACAAAATTTTATTTTCAGAGATCTGTATCTCAACCCCCAAGATACATATAGGCGTAATTTTTTATGTAATAGGATCATGAAGTTGACAAATATAAGAGAAAATAAATTAAGATTGGTGTTGTGGCATCCGAGAAAAAATAACTTTAAAGATGCACTTTTTACGATTTTAGACCTGGCTATATTTCTTCCTTCAATATTGGCGGACCTACAGTCTTAACTACTGAACCGATTTTAATGAATGATCTGTCCTTTTATATGTTCTGACGGGAGGTACTTACATATTTAAAACACTTTTCAAACTTGAAGATAAATTTATTTTAGAATTTCAAAAATTGAAAAAAATGGATAAATGGTGCTCGCCGATAAAGTAAAATATGCAATATCTGCTATTCATTGTTGCGTAAGCATGTTGATAAATGTTTCTACAAAAATGATTGGCATTTTATATAAGTTATCCTCCTTTACTCAATGCATATATCAGAAATTATTTGATCTCTTTGCTGCAGGATTGATCATGATCAAAGTGGCAACTACTTAATGAACGTACTTTTCTTTTCTGGTTTTAGGCTGCTTATGTAATTTTTTATTGTTATATTTTATGTTCTTTTTAATGCATCTAATATTATTTTGGTGTCTCTAATTTGATCGTAATTTATTATTTAAAAGGAGTTTTAAAAATTTCTGCTTTTTTAATGCTTTACAACATAGTTGAAAAGTGTTTATGACTTTGTTCATTCTGTCTGTCTATCAGTCTGTCTGTCCGTTCGCACGATAACTGTCGTAAAAATGACTTTATCAAAATTAAAATTAAATTTTAATATGTTATTCAGACGGTCTGTGGGACATATGGGAATATAAATGAATAATATCACCTAATTAGTTTTGGATTGAACCCGGGTTGAAAAAATGAAATGCATTGAACCCTATGGGACCTAATTTTTCAAATATTTTTTAAGCAAATTTAAAATTCACAAATTGCTTCGAAAGTTTTTGGAAATATTCAAATTATCCCATAAAAATATAAAAAATTTCAGCAAAATATATTCTGTAGTTTTTTAAATAAAAATTAAAATAATAATTACACCCATATCATATGAAGAGATCACATAACCCACTTGAAAATAATATATGGCATCCATCTTGTGTCAAAATCGTAATTTTTAAATTTCTTTTTAATTTATATTTAGTGTTGTATCTGTCCTAAAACCGCTTTATTTTTGCTTAATGTCTGTGCATCTACATTCTGAAACAGCGCAATAACAATATATTTGAGTTTAAATGATCAATGCCATCCATCTTGTGTCAAAATCGTGATTTTTTAAGTTCTGTTTGATTTATATTTAGTGTTGAATCCGTCCTAAAACCGCTTTATTTTTTTTCTGTGCATCTATATACAGTGCCAACGCAATTACAATAATTTTTAGTTTAAATGATCATCAAACTTTGATTATTTCTGCAACGAAGCCTGATTTTCACGTATGGAAAATATAAACCCATCAAGATGTAAGATGAGTTGTAAAAAAATTGCTGACTTTCTTTAAGGCAAAATTATTTAGCTCCGGAGTCTGCAATATAGCTGATATGAATGAAACATTTACTGATTTTACATAGAGAAGCAGACGATTCAATTGCCTTTTTCGATGAATATTTAAGCATCTAGTTATACAGTACTTTTATCTCCATGTTTATAAGTCTCCATGTTGTCTTTTATCTCCAGTTTTTAAGTAAAATAAATTATTGTAGTATTGTGATAATTTTAAAAATATCGCCGCTGAATGAAAGGAATGGAAAAAAGTTTATGAATGAAATGTTAACTGTTTTTATAGAGAGAGCCAGGCGATTTATATTTCGGTGACGTTATTTGAATGAAGCTCGTTTATTTTTTATGACGTTATTTGAATAAAGTTCAATTATTTTTTATGATGATTTCAAATATAATAAATTGTAGTATTGTGATAATTTTAAAAATAACACCGCTGAATGTGTTGCATTTTAGAGATGTTTAATTAAAATTGATTGCAGTTGGAAAGTGTTTCATAAGCAATGCTTTATGCGTGATTGATATTTCTTGTTTTATTTAAAACGAATTTTCCTTGCAATGGGGATTTTAAATTATTTGAATTTACCTCACTTTTTAAATCAATCTCAACTGTTTTCAAAGTGTGATTTTTCTTTGTATTTTTCTTTTGTGTTGCTTTCTGTCTGCGCTGTATTTCTATGTATATTGTCTATGTTTATGTATTGTTATTTCTGTGATTTTTCCAAGCGTCCCCTGTTACTGATCCATACCCTTTGGGTGAGCTCGACAGTCTGGGTAATAAATAAATACATTATCGTCGCCAAGTACAAAAATCAAAACCTCCTTCCAGAAAAGTTATGTAGGAAGTGTCAAAATGGTTAGTGCCAAGTTCCATGGAACCGCATCTGTACTTCAGGTCTAGGTACCCTGCCGAAAGATTCCAATTCCTTTTCAAATCATGAATCCCTTTTTACTTGTAGTCAATTTTAAAAAATGAATATGACTAAAGAGGTTTAATTGTGATTATGTGGAGGGTTAGGATTCTTCTGTAGGATTCCTAGACCTGAAAGTACAGCTCCGACTCCACAGAAACTTGTTCAAACTATTTGTATTTTGAACTTGGCACTCGTTTTTTACCACGAAGTGGTGCTTTTGTGAGATTGTATGTATTTTGCCTCCCTTTTTGTAAAATGAAAACTTTTATAAATTATTTTAATATTTAATTTAATTTTTAGACTGTAGCACCTTTTTAACATTTCACCAAATTAACTTATCTTCCTAAGCTTTATTAAAATTTCAATTTTTACTTTCCTTATATACAATAATGTATTAGGAAAGGATTGTGACGGAGTCGAAAATTCGAATTCGAGTTTTCGACGGGAGAGTGCGTTTCAAGCATCCCTGATCACGAATCGAACATTTTTGAAGTGATGTATGCATGTGTGTGTGTGTGTGTGTGTGTGTGTGTGTGTGTGTGTGTGTGTCAGTGAGTCTGTGGAGACGATAACTAACGAACGAATGAACCGATTCGAATGAAATTTGGTACAAACATTCCATTCTATAAACACTGGAAGCCTTCTGTTTCTATACGCATTCGAATGTTCAGAACCCCCCTAAATTTTCGATTGAAATTTTCAAAAAATCGTCAAAAATTCGAAACCTCTAATAAAGTTACGCAAATAGACATTTCTTATGTAATTTTTGATTAGAAAACGATTGACATAAATTTTAAAACGCTAACATGAACCGTTCTTGAGATATTGCATATTTTTCAAAAAAATTATCAAAAAGTCATATAAAATAAAAAAAATATTTCCTATTGAGAAACATGTTCATTTTTCATATGTAATATCATGCGATAAATTTGGTGACATCATTCTCGTGGATCTAGCTCGTTCCATTCATGAAAAAAGATACTTTGTGTAATACTTTTGTATTTGAACGCCAATAGTCATTTATCTGCTGTAAGAATAACATATTTCTCCGTCCATAACGCTTGGCGAGATTTTGATGACGAATTTGGCAGAATGTCGCCAACTTGGCGACTTTTTTAAATGTTGCTAAATTAACGAAAAACACGCCAAATGGATAAAAATGACGCTAAATCAATGAAAATGACGACACATTGACGAAAATTCAATATCTTGGAAAGAATATAAATATCTACTATAAAAATAATCTATTTTTTTTTTACTGTAAAAGTAGTAAATTCATTGCATTATATAAGGAAAGTCATGTGCTGCCCACATCAGATGTTTTATAATGTCATAAGCTATTTATAAAGAGAAAATACATGGAGTATCATAATTGCTCGTAATATATATTCATTTTCAATTTTTTTTAATAATTCATAACATAGTAAATGCTCATGATATAAAAGCTATCACCAAAGTACTTCATCCCGAGTGAAATATGTGTTAAAGTGAGAAACGAACCCTTTACATTATTTTCAAATTTCCAACGAATGTTTTTATACCTTTAATTTCGGAAAACATTCTAAAAGGGGGAAATTACGAGGTGGGAAACATTAGTTAGACAAAAAATAAACCTGTGTTCTTTGACATTTTTGATAAGCGAGTTTAAATCCTAGGCTGTTGAGATCTTGTCATTATAGTTAATAACTACACTAAAAGGGAGGAACACTTAATTACTTCGACTTGTACAATTATACAGAATAGCTCAAATTACAAGATCTATGCTTAGATGTCAGTATTAGATAGTAAAATAAGTGAACTTATAGAGTTTATAAAATTTTAATGAAAAACTGTAGTATAATTTCATTGTATATTTTAAAACTGCGTTTAAGTTATACATACATCTTCGAAACGTCAGTTTAGGTCAAATTACAGGATGTTTAATTTTGTTGTTATATGAAAATATATTTTCCATAATTTTCAATCTCTAGTTACATCTGGTTTTAATCATATACTAACCATTGCCACTCACGCTTCGCTCTGGCGTAATGGCTAGTGAGCATTAAATGTAGCACCCATACCGTAATAAAAGCTCTGAATATCAAAAGTTTTAGATTTGAATATAAAAATAACTCTCATCTCATAGTTCTGTCAACATTGAAATTGCGGTATGTGAAACATTATTCCATTTCCGGTAGCTGGATGGTGCATTTTCTTAACATTTTCTGTCAAATCAAATAATTATAGCACTATTTTTCAATTCTTTGGTTTGAAAAATAACCAACAAACGATATTTTTTATACGTAACTTGGTTATATAGTTACTACAATCAAAGCTATAAATAAACCAAAGCTGTAAATAAATCAAGGTTATAAATGAATCAAAAACTGTAAATAAATTTATTGGTAAAATATTTAAAAAATTGTATATTGTAACTGCAAATTAAAATATCACCAGAATGGTTGATTATACATTAATTAAGTTAATCCAGAACATTTAAGACATTTTCTTCAAATAATGGTGTAAAAAATGTAATATGTGTATCTAACCGTTCGGGAGTTATCCCTGAAAGAATGTTAGAACAAAAAACTGCAATTTATGCCTTTTTTGAGCAAAATTACAAGATTTCAGATTTTTCTCATTACTTACTGGCCAAATCCCACACGTGTATGCAAAGTTTCAGATTTCTACCTTCACTAATTTTGACTATAAAATCCATACCTCAACCTTCATTCTCACTCGGTTGTTTTATATAGCAAACAAAAATGTCAGCATACATTTTTCGAACAAAATTACAAGATTTTAGATTTTCGCCATTACTTACTTTCATTGTAATCGTAATTATTCATCACAATAACACTTTAATAATAATGCATATTGCCTCGGCCATCTTGTTCTGCCAATAACCAATTACAGAAAAGATGGGAAACGGTTCAATCCATTAAATCTTTACCCATACTGACAATGGAAATTTTATGAATTAATATTTAATTCACTAAGGCCCAAACCAGAATTCGAAGCCAGTCTTGCACATCAGCGGATTCATATTAGTCTAGATATAAAATTTCAGAACTGTATTTTTTACTTCGTGTTCGCAATGCAGTGCCAAATAAATAATCGCAGGGTTTCTATTTTAATATAGAGAGATGCATAAATGTATTGTAAAACATCCAGGTAGTTTGCCAACTTATATGCAACTGAAGAACTCAAATTGAAAATTATGATTATTTTGTGAGACGTGACATTATGATTATTTGTGAGACATGTTAAACGTCCTTTAAATGCTTTCTCTTAGAAATTCTCATTGTAGTTCGTTACTTTGAAGTCGATCCTATAAATTTATTTTTACTGTGACTTCTGTATCAAATTATAAGATTATTCCACAAGTTTTGAATGAATTCATATTCAAAGAAACGAGTTCAATTTAAAGATTACACATTCCTAAAATCCATAAACATTTATTGAACATTTCATTCAAGTACATTATACTAAAATCCTGAAAAAAGGCCATAATCCTTTATAAAATTCCCATTTGCTACAAATAATATTGAGACTTCGAAATTTCACAAATGTCAGTATAATGGTCATCTCACTAATCGACAGCTATCTTACATAACCAATACCTGAACATTATTATCAGTGTTATTCTTATTTCAACCCAAACTATCACAGATTGAAAGAATTTTCAATCCTTGATTGTCTGAACGTTAATTCCAAGTTCTGTTAAGAATCTGGTATTAAAATTTGTAGCAAAGAGAAGAAAATATCTTTCAAAGAGAAAACTTTTTTCGATATTTTCCTCAAATTCAAATACTTTCTAAATATGGTGAGAATTACTAAATTTTTATTCTGAATTTTATATAAGGCATTCCCTGGTATAGCCAGGATATGTAGAGTACTTTGAAAAGAACTTTGCTGCCCCAACTGGAAATCCGACCACAGATCTTCGAATTGGTCAGCCGACGCTCTACTCTAGAGCTACTGGGATGGAACCGTAGGATCTTAACTTCGAAATGGACTCTTCATTCTCCCTCCTCTAGTTTCCGATTCACGTGGACTGGTAATCTGAAAAACTATTTCCTACTATTTTTAATTCAGGTCAGTCTCCTAATGTTATCTTGTTCTCCAAATTAGCTTCCTGCGAGATTATTGTCTTCCAGATATTGGAAATCGGCGTCCAATATCCTAGAGTCCACTGAACCCATATTCGTCGTACTAGAATTACTTCCAGATCCCCAACACCACTGCACCAGCCCTAGATAATGGATTAACCCTAAATAATGGAAAAACTCTAAAATCTTGAAATGTTTTTCGATAAATTTATAAATGGAGTTTTCTGTTTTATTTTCAATGTAAAACAAGAGCTGAGTAAGATTAAAGGATTGAAGGTATGAATATCACAATCAAAACTGCTGAAAGTAGAAACATAAAATTTTGAACACACATTGAACTTGACCCCTAGATAATGGGAAATATCAAAAATATTGGAATTGTGTTCGATATCGATATATTTAAAAATCTAGGGATTATTTTGTTCTTACATTCTTCCCATTATGACTACCAAACGACAAAATAAAAAAGAATCATCTTTATACCATCCTGCGTAGAAATAATATCCTTTAATTAAATCTATTGGTGTACAATGGACCATTTTGGAGCTATCTTAATTTATAGTTAAAGCCGACAATATTTTTTATACTTTATCAATAAATTTATGTATATTATTTTGATTCAATTGTAGTGACTTTGGTAACCGAATTACGTTCCAAATATTTGTCATTTGCTGGCTACTCTTTAAATCAAATAATTGAAAAATAATTTTATAATTTATTGATTTGTCTGAAAATGTCGAAAACATGACAGCATACAGTGATCGGAGATGAAATAATGTTTCACATATCACAATTCCCATGCTAATAGAACTATAAAATGGGAGACATTTTTATTCTGAAGTTTAAAATAGTTTTTGATATTCGGAAATGTTGTTAATTTTGTAGATATCACAATTAGTTCCCAATAGATATCTCCTCCGCTGAAATCCTGGTAGGAAATAGTTAGTCTCCAAAAAACGTTCAGAAAACTGATACTTTAATAATGATCATCCTGCATATTTTTTTAATTTTGTGTCTGTATAAATTACACTCTCATCATCATAGACATTGTACTCTATCATCTTAATTTTACTCGCATCGTCGTCATCATCGTCATGGAAAATATTGCATAAAATCCATGAATAATTATCAAGTGGTAAAATATGTTTTCATGCACTGCTCATTACATTCAAATAGTGAAAAATTACCCATGATGTGTCTTTGTAATCATCTTTCATTTCTCAGAGTCGTTATAAAACTTCAAAATTCAAAAGATGATGTTCCGCTAAGATGTACGCCTTTAAGTCCACAAATCAACTGGTATGACTGATATATTCCAAAACCAATACCCGACTGTTAAGAAATATGTTATTTAAATTTGAGGCAATCAAAGTTTGCAAGAAATTTCAAACAAAAATCCAAAGCCTATTAGAAAACTAACGTTAAATATTTTGTCACATTGAAGAAAATAATACTTTGGAACAGACTTTTATTTTTCAATAATTGCTTTCTTCAGCTTTAAGAACATCAATCCAGTTCTGATAATCGCTACTAAATACTTTAATGACGGCAATAATGTTATTTTTTTAATCTGTTATACATTATATCAACCATCAATACGTAATTCAAACGATTAATACATAGTACCAATCATTAGTTTCATCCAAGTTTGTGATTTAAAAATGTAATTGCAGCATGTAGTTTTACATTTATATAAATATTTTACCACTATAGATGAAAGATGTTTCTAAGAATTCGAATATTTTTAAAAAGAGATATTTAAATAGTCAAGTACTTTACTTTGCAGAAGAAAGATTTTGCAACCGAGGAAAAGTATTTATTTTATGAACTACAGAGCGAATATATATATATGTGTGTGTGTGTGTGTGTGTGTGTGTAGTTGTTGAGATCCAGACCGTCCGACCTACCCGAAAGGTGTAAGGTAACAGGTTGGACGGGCTGGAAGAGCCACTCAATTTAGACCGAAACTCAGTGGGGGAGGCATCCACAGGGACCGTACCCTTCTTCCCCTACCACCAATCTCTCGGAAGGGCTTACGGACCCACATGTTTAACGTAATCGTACTTTGCGTGAACACGGCGGCAGTTTTGAAAACGGAGAGAATGGAACCCGAGCCTACCGAGTGCAATTCATGCGCGCTAACCACTGGGCTACCGCGCCCTGTGTGTGTGTGTGTGTGTGTGTGTGTGTGTGTAAGTGTGTGTGTTACCGGCAAAGTGTGAAAAGCATGCATTGTATATAATACTTAGGCATTCTTTAGAATACGTGACGATCTCAGACGAAATATGAAATGTCTGTTTTATTTTAATTTTTACATACTTTCCCTAGACATTATATAGAATACCTAGGCATTATACTGAATGACAAATACTATTTTGGCAAAGTGTGAAAACGGTTTTTATTGAAAATATGCAGGTGAAAATGTAAGAAGTACACTATGCAAGATACTCCGACCACTCAAATTGCTGCTCATACCTCAGGGTGAGTCGAGTGGTCTGGGTTTTCGACTATGGAAGATAGAGGATTTTTCTACAGAAATAGAAATGCCGTGATTCCTACCCTGACAATGTAGCTTTCTCAACCATGTTTTGTGCAGTAGGGCCAAATTGAAATCGCGTTTTCCTTACCTTCGAACAAAGTCAGCAGTGCAAATGGAGGAAATGCCCCGGCTTTCTGTTTCAGACGAGCGTCGAAAGTCAGTGATTCTACTGCAGCATTAAACGTTACTGCCGGGAGTATTTTATACTTTGACAATTTGCCTTTTGGCATTCTATAGAATGCCTAGAAAATGTGTGAAAATCTAAGCGTTTCATACTTTGACGTCCTACTATTGGCGTATAGAATGCCTAGGCATTCTATATGCTGATAACAATGCCAAATTTCACACTTTGCCGATAACATATATTTATATATATATGGGTCATTTTCTCTAAACGGGAATCTTCATCTTTCTTGTTACAATATTTTTTTTCTAATTTTCAACCTGTTTTCTGCATTATATTTTAACACTAGCCGCCTTCGGCGACTAGCCTGTTCGCTACTCTTGAAAATTCTGGCCATGGTAAACACGCTGGCGCCATAACCCCTTGGAGTTGTTGTTGAGACCCAGACCATCCGGCCTACCACAAAGGTGTAAAGTAACTATTTAGACGGCCAGGAAGTGCCGCCCAATTCAGACCGGAACTCAGTGGAGGAGGCATCCACAGGGACCGTACCCTCCTTCCCCTACCACCAACCTCTCGGAAGGACTTACGGACCCACATGTTTAACGTGATCGTACTCCGCGTGAACACGGCGGCAGTTTTGGCAGTGGATGGAATAGAACCCGGGCCTACCGAGTGCAATTCCCGAGCGCTAACCACTGAGTTACCGCGTCCTCAACCCCGTGGAGTTAACAAAGTTTGGTTTAGTGTAATGACGTTAAAACTAATAATGAAATTTTAAGGCACCGCGACATTCTCCATAACTTTCCTTTTATTCATTTTTCTATTTCTTCAGTGTTCAAGTTTTTTCATTGTGGTCCCAACCACCATCCGATGTAAACAATGAATCTCCACAATTCAATCTAGCATAATGAGCCAAAAACCTTATAAGAAGCAAACACTAATTCGGTTTTTAATTGTCCCTAGGCCAAAAACCGTATAAAAAGCAATCACTGATGGCATTTGCAAGATACCACCATACATCTGCCAGGCTAAAAACCGTTTCCATAGCAACACCGTGCGTCTGCGCGCGCATGTGGTTGAAAAATCGAACTACTTTGGCCTTTTTGCTGAGAAATTGAAAATAATGACTTTCTTAAAATCTGGATCCTGCAGCAATTTTTTCATATTTCTTGACCAGATTGGGCTTGTAAGAATGCCTGATGTTTGAGCTTTCTAAAAATGAAAATTATTAGCCGAAATTGTTGGTACTTTTCCCGATGCAAGGATTTAAAAACGAAAGTTCGTTTTTTTTGGGCCGTCTAGATGGTAGAGAAAAAAGGGGAAAAAGAGGAAAAAACGGTCAAAATCGCATAAAACATTAAATAACAAAATAATAATTCAAATTTTAAAAATCGGATTTCACGTGTCACCTTCCCCCCCTCCGGGTCTCCGATTGCCAAATTTCGTAGCTCTGCGACGCGCGGTCGCTGAGCCTATAGTGTATAAGACACACAGACACGCAGACAGACATTGCCTTTTATTATTTAAGATGGGTGGTTTAAACTAATAAAGACACAGTAGCAGTGTTCATTTTGGAGAAATTAAATAAAAAATGCAAATTTTTATTTTCAAGACAAGTAAATACACTATGATAGGGGAATGACACTTAATATAGGCACCCGGTCGTCCATTTTGTTGCTCCAAGTCCTCTGGACGAGCCGGACGGCCTGGGGCTTTCACTTAATATAGGCAACTGCTTTATTAGTACTCGTATGTATATATACATCATTAGAAAAATTAAAAAATTGTTTTGCTTTAATTGCAATCTTATATTTAGAACTAACTTCTTATTTGTTTCATCTTCTAAAAAGAAAATCTAGTTTTTAAATGTAATTTACCTGTTCTAATGTCATTTCCTTGTCTACCAAGAAGACAGGTGAATGACGACAGGGGAATAGCAAATCATATGATTTTACTTTCTGAGCATATGAGTTTTATTTGCATTTAAACCTGACTTGATATTCAGTTTGCTGCACTAACTAGACACATATACATGTTAAAAAAAATATTTACTTTTTTATTCTGAAAATAATTAAAGACAGGTGAATGACAGGAATAAAAACACTTACCCAAACGAGTTCAGTTTTATAATATTTCCCTGCACAGACTGATGGCTAGAACATAGTCAAACTCTTGAAATGGTGAATGTGGACTTTAGTAAGAAAGACTAATAATTTAATTATATTTTATTGTCATCTATGTATAGAAAAAGATGTTAAACTTTAACGACAGGTGAATGTCAAAAAAGCTAGGTGACAGTTGTAAAAAATTAATTTAAACTATTGCTCTAATGCATAGTGGATATTTTATTACTGTTTTTATTTTAAATTGTCTAATTTAATATAAAACATCAAATTAAAAAAAACTAGAAAATGAAGTCTTGTAAAATGAAGTTGTGATTTCATTATTTGACTGTTGGGACACACAGGGGAATGACATTTAATAAAAAAACTAAATGTAAAATATTAAAAATATAAATTGTTTCTTTAGCTAACGGGTTATAAATATGAACTACAATATAGTAATACTGATCAGTGTCGAAAATCAGTCACAAGTCATGCAAACTTTTATTAAAAAAAACCTGGGACATGCAAAACTCCCGTTTACAGAAACTGACCTTTATGAATATTAAAATCAACGAAACAGTTAAACCACGGCCACAATGCCGAAAAAAGAAATATTCAGCACTGGCTTAATTTTGGAGATTAATTAGACTAATTATATATATGGGGGGGGGGGTCTCTTTGTAAGAGAAATTATTGTAAATGCCTGAATCTAAATTGTGAATTCTTCTGTCTCCCTTCACTGTTAAATTTGTTAAAATCTCATATATCATCATCTGATATCTCATCTACTAAACTTAAACAGACAAATTAAATAAAATATATCAATGATAATACGAATGATAGTTTATGCCGTAACAATAACCTAAAAATACTATCTAGAAAATCTGAAATTCCGTTATCCTAATGTCTAATGGAATAACAACGTACGTTACTTATTCTATTTATAGAAGAGCTTTTCACTGCTTTGCATTTACTTTTATTTTATAAAATGAATCAATATATATTATACCATAAGTAAGAGTCATTAAAACTTTATTACTTTGAAAATGTTTGGCTTTAGTTTTTATGAACCAGACAGCAAATAGTAACACTTCTACAAATATCGGTTGAAGCAGAAATTTATGAACAAAACTAATTGGAAGCCATATAAACTTTGTACTTCATATACTTTTAATTGAGATGCAACGAAACTCTGTTTAACATTATAGAAAGGAGTTAATATAAAAACGTATATATTTTATTAAGAGGAGGATTATAAAGCTGTTTACAAGTTATTAAAAATAACACACATCAATATCTGTATTCGTTTATTGTAAAGTTTTACGCGCATAAGATTTTGTCTTTTTTTACATCTGATATTAATTTTGAATCCATTACGAAAATATATAAATTCAATTTATCATTTTAATTCATTTTGGTTTAAAATTTATTACTTGATAATATTTCCCCCGTGTACTACAAAAATGAATTTTTAATTATTTAGTTTCTTTTATCTCTCAAAAGCCTGAAACAAAATATTTTTAACTGTATTAATACCAAATTCGTTTCATCATCTTAGTTATTTTAAAAATCTAATTACGGCAAGTAAAATGTTTCATCAAGATTTTTTCATCACCTACAATGATAAAGCATCTACTAACTATGCAGTTATTTGTAAACAATTTTATGTTTCTAATTTACAAAATAACTTTAAAGATTATATATATTTTTAAAAATATTTCAAATAATTTTCCAAAATTTTAAACAAAAATTTTGAAATTACATATATACCTAATTGAAATTCACTTCAAAATATTTTTAATTTCTGTATGTTATTTTAGTTCCCAAATTTCATAAAATCCTTCTTACTTTTGGAACGGTTATTTGTGGTCATAATGAATATACAGCAGCAGCAATGAAATATATATAAAACTGTGTAAATAAAATAAATAATAATTCTACTACATGGTGATTCAAAAAAGATGAGCCAAACTTTACGAGGTGGTAGTATACACCAAACCAAGCATTTTTACAGAGCACTTACTCGTTGGGAAGCGGCCGCTCCGCAAATTAAAATCGTCATTCTGATTACTATTTTCTGGTTGAAGAAGAAAGCCCCGTATGCAAGTTTTATCTGGAGAAAAAGAAAAACCCTTATGCAAATTTTCGTAATACCGAATGTACGCCCATATCAGTTTGCAGCAGTTATTCCTATAGATTGGAAGATGTGGTCCCATAGACCATCCTCCGGATCGCCCGATCTGTCGTGTCCTGACTTATTTTTGTAAGGATGTCTCAAGTGTTTCGTGTATTGACACTTCCCTGGAATCTGAAGGGGAAATCGTCACCAGAATTTCGGCCGCTGCTGCCGAAATACACGACATGACTCGTCTGTTCGAGGGAGTTCGTCAATCCTTCCATCGCCGCTGTGAGACATGCATTCAGATTGGCGGAGGCTCTTTTGAGCCATTACTGTAATTATTGTTTATTAAATTTCATTTTATAACCTCTAAGTAATTTTTGTATTTTCGCCACACCTCATCGGTTTCACCATTAAGCGCCCACTGGCGCCTTTACGTTTCATTTCCGACCCGGTAAACTATGACGAAAAATGCTTCGTTAAGTGTGTGCTACCACCTCGTAAAATTTGGCCCATCTTTTTTTAATCACCCTGTGGCAAGACTAGTGACGACGTGGATCACTTTTTATACCCCTATATTCTCTCCAGCCTCAATCCGTTACGAGCGCTGAAACAGACAAGAAGAAATGCGCAGCATCTCTTTCCATTGCTCTCCGCTGCAGAAATGCAGAAAAATAAAATAATCGTCTGAGGATGAAAAGTTTGTGGAGATAACTCCGGTGGCCATGGAGGACAGGTCAAACGACCTATAAGTTACTAAACTGAGTCTAAACGATTAGGCTAGAAATATCTTTAGGCCCAACCATCCAATTCGAGATATCTTTGACCTGAAAAGTTGCACAGTTTGAGATGATGTGAGAGCTAACTGTCACAGGTTAATTCAAATTTAATATCTGCAAACCTTTGAAAATATCACGTGACGAATATAGAGAGTGATAATACTGCAAGCGATTCTGAACTGGATAAAAGGAATTCAGCAGACTGAATTTGTTTTTACTTTCACTATATAGTGGAATGAAATATCTGAATCTCGGATTTTGTCAGATTGACACTTTGTGAACATTCATATGAGGAACATGAATATGAATTATCACTTTTTTATGTGTGTTTCTGTTCGTGATTCTGCGGACAGGATTACTTTCAAACAAATTATGGTATTTAATTGAAATAGGGTAAGATTCCTGCAACTTGGTAAAAGAAAATAATAAATTGATTTTCCAGACGCTTAGTCTAGAAGAAGTGCAAAATTTGCCGAATCTTTTTTATCTATTTATTTATTTATTTTCATTTATTTATATATATATATATATATATATATATATATATATATATATATATTGAAAATCCAAAAAAACATAAATAATTATGTCTAAAATTGTTATAAAAAGAGTCATTTTTTTATTTTAAAGACGAATTATATCATTTAAAAGACGCTAACATGCACCATTCTCTTAATATCCATTAGCGCACGATTCTGATCGAAAATAAGAAAAAAAATCCAAGGAAAATAAATACTGGAAAAGAAAATTTAACATTATTTAGAATGTCACTAGTCACTTTCGCATTATAGGCATTTTTCTTTCTCCACAGGGAGAGAATAATTCTAAAAATATCACACGACTTTCTTTACATTTATGATTATTTTAAGTGGTTAACATAATAAACCTTTTATTATTAACCACATCCAGTTTACATATAATCTCTAATTTGCATTTTTTTTCCACAATATCGTAATTTGTAATTTCGCAAGAAAAAATGTCAGATATTGGAGACATTTGATTTTTAATGTGAATAAATTCGATAGTCAGGATTTTACAAAAATGTGAACAATTTGGACAATTATATTTCCGAACCTAATAGATAGAAATGTAAACAATGTATACTTGTTTTGTCGGAGTAAATCTACCACTTTTGAATTGTATTAAAAATCAAAAGAATAACATAGTTCATAATAAAATTACTAATCTAGAAGAACTATGAAAATTCGTCACATACGTTTTGATAGGTAGAGGCAAGAAAACGAGGAAATAAACGGATTATACTGACTGCCCCTTAACAAGAAAAGGGTTGTCTCGGAATCACAGCGTCTCATTATAACCTCCGGGAGAAATTGTTAACTTCATTCTCATTATCCCAGCGCAGGTTTATGGACAGGGGATGACGGTGGCGGTGTCTTGGGGAATAATTGAGTTTTGTGTAATTATGTTGATGCCACGGCTGGGTTAATGTAAAGGTTATTCTCTTGTAATGTGGAATACGAATTATACAGCGCGGAAAGTAATGCATGGAGTCACTGAAATAAGTTGCTGAACGAATGAAGACAAATATATCGTTAGGTGTAGGAATAATAAATTGATTATAAGTGATCAAATGGAATTATATAAGTGCCTCCAGCGAATTATTGAAGAACCTTGCGAATCTAAGATTAACAAAAAAAAATCAAAAGGAAAAGGAAAAGATTGTCAATAACAAAATTGTTAAGCATCGTCTAATTATACACACACTATATACATACATAGAGTAATTCAAAAAGTCCTTTACATTTTGGAAAGCACCGAATTATAATCTAATAACATTCATCGACAGAAAACTCTGAAGGCTTTATTTCGTATTGTTGCGTGATTGTTGTATTGTGCATGCGACATTAGAGAAAGTCATTGTATCAAAATGGCAAAGCTACAACAGAAGACATCCTGCAAGTCTTCAAGACAAATTGCTTCACAGCAGTACAACAGAAGTTTCTTACATGCTTCAACAGTGGTTTACCAATTCTGGCGTGCACCAACCAGGTAATAGTAATTCAAAGACATGAGATATCAGTGGAAAAGGAAGAGCGCAGGTCCACCAAGTGTATCGGATGACACTGTCATTCCAATCAGCAAATCCTTCGGGATTACAGATGGATACAGTGCCACGCCAACTACAGGATCTGCCAAAGTTAAAATAACTAATCAGTTGTAGCAGCAATAATTGCAATATTGCAATCAATAATGAATGCCGTTATCGCAACGATCGAATAACCGACCAAGATTGACCGACCAAGAATGACCGACCAATAGATGGTCGACCAAGTGTATCGGATGACACTATCATTCCAATCAGAAAATCATTCTGGGTTACATGAAGGACACAGTGTATGTGACACGCCAACTACAGGATCTGACAAATTTGAAACAACTAATCAGTTGTAACAATAATTGCAATGACCGCAATAATGAATGCCGTTATAGCAACGATAGACACTGACTTGTTCCTCCGTATGTTGCAAGAACGGTTTTATCACTTTGATGTATCTCGTATAGCATTCGATTCCCACATAGGATCTTTTAAAGTGTTCAATAAAACTGACAGAGTTTTTCTGTCGATTGATGGATAGCAAGTTCATGTATTATTTTTCTATACTTATTTTCTGCCTTGTCAATGTGTACAGATTTCATTTCATTTAATTATTTTGTATTATTAACAATATTTCAAGTATACACTGCACTATGTAGAACTAGTGTATACTATAGAAATAACTAAAGGGAACGTTGTATATGACTTCGTATTTGAAGATTTACAAAATTAAATACTATCTGTTAACTGAATATACGTATATTTCTATTTGTCTTTCTATTCATTGCTTTATTGGTTTTTAATTGTATTTTATGGTCTGCTACTGTACATTACTATTCATTTCGAGCATTGTGTAAGTTTTTTCGGGAATGAAGTAAGTGATTCTGGCCAGTTAGATGCTGTTTTGAAATAAAATTGTTCTACTGAAACCATCATGTCTCTCTATTTCCATGAAACCTGGTATGATTCTGTCAATTTTTAATGAGCTTGACTCAACAAAAAGCTCTAGTCAGTTTTATTGTTTTTCTAAAATATCCAAATCCATTAATCTATTCAGAAAAATCACGTACTTTAAAATTTATAACTATCGGATTTACAATGGGTTTATACCCATCAATTCTATAGTTTTAAGCAGTTTAGACTAATAAAAAATACCATTTCCTTCACGCATTTTTGGTCCCTGTCTCCTTAAAAGTTATTTAATAAGGCGGAGAATTAAATTTGGGATATCGAAAGTAATGTATTACGGGTGACAATATAATTTGCCAGATATGCACATATCTGGTTCAACAATATTAAGAAATTTGGAATGGAACATCAATTCAAATTCTAATAGCTATTTCCATATAATGAGAAAAGGTTATTACCGCAATCACAGCATGTCCTTATTACCGAGGGGAGGAATTGTTCATTTCATTCTCATTATTCTAGCACTGGTTTATGGACAGATGACGCTGTAGGGGGTGTCTTCGGGGATAATTGCGTCTTGTGCATTTATGCAGCGGATAGGTTAATAGCATGGTCATTTGCTTATAAAATGAGATGTAGACTATAAAATGGGATAATTGGAATGCCGTCTGACTGTGGATGACCT
Source organism: Amaurobius ferox (assembly GCA_951213105.1). Classification (NCBI taxonomy): domain Eukaryota; kingdom Metazoa; phylum Arthropoda; class Arachnida; order Araneae; family Amaurobiidae; genus Amaurobius; species Amaurobius ferox. The sequence continues at coordinate 40,321,947 of OX578137.1, read as the reverse complement.
GCAATCATGTTACAACATGGACCAAGATAACACTATACAACTTTCCTGTTTTGCTCCCTAGACCTCTTATTATTACTTTGTTACGGTCTTTTCGGTGTGTAAAGATTTTATTTAAATATTTTGTATTATTAACAATATTTAAAATATACACTACACTATATATAACTGCTATATAGAACTAATACAATGTACAATATAAAATTCACTAAAGAGAAATTTATATATGACTTCTCTTTTGAAGATTTACAAAATTAAATAGTATCTGTTAAATGATTATACATCTATTTCTGCTTGGATTTCTATCTATTATTTTATTGGTTTTTAATAGTATTTTGTGATCTGTTACTGTGCATTACTATTCATTTCGTGAGTAATTGAATAAGTTTTTTTCGGGAATGATTTAATCGATTCTGGCTAGATAGATGCTGTTTTGAAATATAATTATTCCACTAAAACCATCAGGTATCTTCAGGGATAATTGAGTCTTGTGTATTTATGCAACGGATATGTTATTGGCATGGTTATATGCTTGTAAAATGGGATGGGAACTTTAAAATAGGATAATTGTAATGCTGTCTATGTAAAAAATAAATTTATAGTTTAATATTGACTGGACAATTATGTTACAATATGGATCAAGATAACGCTATTCACATTTCCTGTGTTTTGTTTCCTAGACCTCTTATTATTAACTTCAGCTGGACTCTATCTCTTCGTTCAACATCTTTTACGGGTTCGTTCTTTTCTGCAAGAGCGCGTTGATATCTGAAATTCAGAACGCAGTTTTTTCTCGAGAAACATTTTCATCTATCAAATTATAACGTTATTACGTTAGGTCAGTACGTCCTCGATTATGTTTTTGCTCTTTTCGTGCATTTTCTTTCAGAATGAGTTTTATTGTAGAATTCGGTATTTTCGAATGAAATGTTCTGGTTCTAACACGTCGTCCTTGTCCTATGTATAATACTACATAAGTTTAAGGGTCCCTTGCGTCAAAAGTAAAACGTAAAAAGTAAATTTTGAGAAAAAAAAACAAGTATTTTAATGTTCTCCACTACACAACAATGGAGCACGGAAAATCAGAAAGTAAATTTTAATCTCACACAAAATTGAACCAATTTTAGGGTGCATTCAGATTCAATTCAAAACAATACTATATAAATATTATCATTATTTAAAATTGATTGTATATACAAAATTGTTGAAACTTTTCCTCTGCCTACACCCTCATTTCCCTTTAGCAATTTTGCATAGTATCAATTTTGGATTATGGTAAGATATATTTATATTCTTGTTTTGGATTGAATCTGCCTACACACCATCAATTTTGTTCATTTTTGGGTGTGATTAAAATTTATTTTCAAAATTTCCGTGCACCACTGTTGTACAGGAAAATACATTGAGAAACTTGTTTTCTTCTCATAATTTTATAGCTTTCTGTACCATACATGGAAATGTATAGGGAAATATTGTAATGGGATCGAAATAAAAACTCGAGTTTTCAAAGAATTTACACATTTTTTGCACAAAAAAATATGAAAACAACCGTATTTGATAGAACCACGGTGTGTATGTGTGAATCCGTCTGTCTATCTAACAATTTGTTTGTACTGTGTATATTTCTTTCTACGCTAGCTCGAAACTGACAAAATTCCATGAAATGTGGAAGTTGAGTCACTTATATATTACTCCGACACTAAATAGAAATTGTCCGTTCGTCCAAATAGTTGCTCAAGTCCTCTGAATGAGTCAGACGGCCTGGGTTTTCCACTGAATAGAAATTGGTACAATTGAAAACAATAGAACCGGACTTTTGTATAAAATGGACCGCAAAATTCAACAAAATCACTATATATAATTGTCTAATATGTCTAACTTGTCTTTGTATTTCCAGATCCCCGGACACCCTCTTGGTGATCTAAAAGACTGAATATTTACACGCTTATGGTATCGGGCCAACGGCCGTACCGTGCTGAAAACACCGGTTCTCGTTAGATCACCGAAGTGAAGCAGCATCGGGCGCGGTTAGTACTTGGTGGGTGACCACCTCGGAACGCCGCGTGCTGTTGGCCATCTCGGGTGCGGTATCCCCGTGGTTTGCGCGCTAGATTTGCACGCTGCCACAAATGCCGCCGTGTTCATGCGGAGTACGATCACGTTAAACATGTGGGTCCGTAAGTCCTTCCGAGAGGTTGGTGGTAGGGGAAGGAGGGTACGGTCCCTGTGGATGCCTCCCCCACTGGGTTCCGGTCTAAATTGGGTGGCACTTCCCGGCCGTCCATACAGTTACCTTACACCTTTCTGGTAGGTCGGACGGTCTGGTTCTCAACAATAACGCTTATGGTATCATGTTACCTTACACCTTTCTGGTAGGTCGGACGGTCTGGGTTTCAACAACAACGCTTATGGTATCAGGACGCGGTAGCCCAGTGGTTAGCGCGCGGGAATTGCACTCGGTAGGCCCGGTTTCGATTTCCGCCACTGCCAAAACTGCCGCCGTGTTCACGCGAAGTACGATCACGTTAAGCATGTGGGTCCGTAAGTCCTTCCGAGAGGTTGCTGGTAGGGTAAGGAGAGTACGGTCCCTGTGGATGCCTCCCCCATTGGGTGGCACTTCCCGGTCGTCCAAACAGTTACCTTACACCTTTCTGTAAGTCGAACAGTCTGAGTCTCAACAACAACACTTATGGTATCAATTACAATTCATAAACTAATGCAGACGGATTTTCGTTTTACTCCTCCGAAGGCGGAGAAAATTGGGTTCTTTCGAGAAACATTTCAAACCTTCCAGAAGCTCCCCTCCTCTCTGGTGACCTAGAAGACTGCATCGTTGCACCCTTATAGTGCTGATAACAGATGGAACCTAATGCAGTCGAATTTTTAGTCCTTTTCGGGGCGAAGATTATGAGTTTTAAATGTCTTTCTAGACCCTCAAGCAGCACTCCGGTAGCTTGAAAGGCTGAATCTTTGCACACTTTTCGACCACTGGACCGAACTTAACAAAGCCGGATTTTCTATTTTTTTCCCTTGAGTGGATAAAATTATGGAAGGGGTAAAGTCGAACAGAACCCTCCCCAAACCTCCCACAAGAGACATAAAAGCTGAAATTCGATCACGGCGCAGAACCTAACTGGGACAATTTTCAATTAGGACAACAGTTTTTAACACTGAGCATCATACATTGCGAAACAAAATAAAACGTTTAAAAAATTCTTAATTTTTTAAGTGTTAATTTCCTTGTCTTTGACAATCTTCAATACTTGTCTATATAATAATTGTCAAAAAATTTTCTGTCTTTGCAGACAATCCAGACTGTCCAGAAGACTGATTGCACATTTACTACAACTAGGAGACTGAATGTCCATTTAATGCAACTATATCAGACTGAATGCACACTGAAACTTTGCACATTTGTAGTATCAGCCGCGGGACAGAACGCGACGGTTTTTGATTTCCCCCCTGAAGAAGAGAAAATGGTTTGTTTTATGAAATTATTTTATACCCTCCAGAACTCCTCCAAGTGACCTAGGAAACTAGGAAACTATATTTTTGCATATTTGGAAATATTACTACCATGTATCCACTTGAGTCGTAGGTACATTTGCAAGATTCAAGAAAGAGTCAGGGAATTTCCTGATATTTAACGATTAAGAACATCAAAGAGGGTAAACAGGAACAACATAAAGCTAATAACATAAAGCTAAGGCCACAAAACAACTGTCAGGTACAATAAACAACAATCAAACGCTCAACTAATTCACAAAACAAAATATTGCATTCCCCAAGAAACTGGCGTAATCACAGTGCACTTTTACTCATATAACTTTAACAACTTAACGATGATCAGCTTATATACTCTCTGTGAAAATATTTGGAAAGAAACTACGTGACTCTTGAAGTTCTAAGCCAATCTACAAAATTAGAAAATTTTTCAAACCAATCCAGAAGTCGCCAAGTTGGCGATATTTCGTCAAAGTTGTCACCACGGTTACCGAATTTGCTGCCAAAGTCAAGCTCCAAAGGACAATCCCAAAGTCCAGAAACCCAAAAGTGATCTAGAGGAAAGCTGAATATTTGTACACTTATTGTATCTACTAAGTTACAAAATATAAAGGCGCCGGATTTTAGATTTATCCCCTGAGAGGCGAAGAAAATGGATAGTTTCGAAAAATATCTCCAGAGCCTCCAAAAATCCCTCCGTCGACCTTGAGGGTTCAAATTTTGCCCATTTAAAATATTAACTATGGTTCAGAACCTTGAGGAGACAGATTTCCAATTTGCATCCCCGAGGGAGGACAAAATGTAGGATTTCGAGAAGTACTCAATCTCTCCAGTAGCCCTTAGTAACCTAAAAGACTAAATCTTTGCACACTCGAATCATCGGACCATCGAACAGAACTTAACGTAGCTGGATTTTTGATTTACCCTCCTGGGGAGGAGAAAATACTTTTAGGTCCCCCAAAAGACCACCTGGTGCTCTAGAAGGCTCTCTTTTCTAACCATAAACATCCATTCTGTGGTTTAAAAGGAAGAATCTTTGCACACTTAAGATATCGACCTCTGAATTGAACCTACTTAAAACCTCTCAGAACCTTCTTAAAACCCCCACCGGGCACACATAAAAGGCTGAAACTTACTCAAGGGGAAGAACCTTACTGAGCCAATTTTTAATTGAGACAAGTATTTTCGGCGCTAAGCTCCACATATTGATAAACAAAATAAAACTTATTAAAAAGTGAAACGTGTTTTTTTAATTTAGTTAAAGTTAATTTTTTACAAAGTAAATTCTTAATTTTTTTAAAAAAGCTTCCCTGTCTTTGACAGTCTTAAATATAGCAAAAATATACACACACGTAACTGTACAATACCAAACTATACGAAAATATTTAGAAGTTTAACTCTACTATAGATTTACAAGCGTGATTATCAGGCTCTTCAAGAAATCAATTCATCACACGATGTAGTAAAAGTCATATCCTGTCAATATCAATTTTCTTATATCATAATGTTTTATGCCATAACCTATCAATAACAAATTCCCTGAGGTATTTTATTTGATGTCATCTTTTACACTGCACTTTAGAAAGAAACAAAAAAGGGAGTGAAATACATCGAGAATGTGCATTAATATTTAAAGCGTATAGGAAAGAAGACATTAAAGTACTCCAAAATAATTTCTTTATAAGAGAAAAAAATTGCATATTTTATGGTTAAAAAAAACTTTTTTTATGTCACAGTAAAAAGCGTTTTGTGTTTAATCAAACTGTGCTATATCATTTTTTGCCTTGAGTGTTCATTTGCAGTGAAGTAGAAGGGGGAAAAAAACAGTGCTGCCATTATTTTTATGAGTATATGCGAATTTTAAAGGTTTTTGTGACAGCAAAAGGTCATAAAGAAGCTTTTACAGTAAAAAACGTATTAATAATAGAATGCATTAAAAACAGGGCAAGTTTTGTCATGAATTTTTCGACTCATCATGTAGTTATATTTAGAACAAAAAACTGAAAATTTATTTAAATTTAGCCGTCTTCTGCAACCAGCCCTAATGCAGTTCGAGAATAAGCTCTTCACGTGTAATAGCTGTCTCCTAAATATAAGTGAGAAAAGCTCCGCTAATCTTAGTTCAGTTCTTATTGTTCAGATTGATTTAATAGAATATATTATATATAGTTTTAAAGCACAGAGTGTAACATATTTATTTAGTATAATAAAATAATTAAAACTTACTTCCCAAATGCAAAAGAAGTGTGTTTTTTAGCTAAGAAACTAGAGCTCAAAACTAATTTTGTATCAAAAGGAATATTTTCCAATAAATATCTTCAGTTGCAGAAGTTAGTTGAAACATTATATAACATTTCTTACTTCCCGTGACACACATTGGTCATTTTTATCACCTACTTTATCCTGTGTCCGATATCAAGAAATTGGAATTCGCCGTTTGAAATTTAAAAAGAAAATCCTAAAAATCGGCCGATCACGTTAGGTCGTTTTATAAGAGGCCGAAATCATTCATTTTGAATTTTCTCAAATTGGACTAGCCGTTTTCAAGATATTTAAGTTTTTTTGGAATTTTGAGGAGTTGGCGAAGTTTTGAAATGCATTAAATTGTCTGTTAAAAAGACAGTATTAAAAGTATAAACGGGACTAGTTTCGACAAAGGGACATCTGTGTGTGCGTGTGTGTGCGTGTGTGTGTGTTTGCGTGTGTGTGTGTGCGTATGTGTGTATACTGTGTATGTATCCACTCTAACTCAAAATCTAATTGACCAAATTTCATACAATTTAGTAGGTAAGTCACTGGTATATTACCATGATGCTGATTAGATTTTGGTGTAATTTGGAAAAAAAAATTTCTTTTCGAAATAGCCCGTAAAAATAAACAAAATCTGAAATAATCGACTACGTACACTTAAATATATCAATTAAATACTTGTTTTATACTTAATTTCTGACGAAAAAAAATTAGTAAAATCAACACCATTAATTTAGGGTTAATTATTCTCGTGGTATTTTAGTTTTTCGATTTCTGAAGATTGAATATAATTCTTCTGCATAATCCCTGTTGTTTTGAGTTAATTATTAATTTAATATTCTTGATTACCAATACAGCGAGTTTCACAGTTCGTGGGACAGGTGTGGTTTCGTAGGTAGTTCGGGGTGTCATAAAGTAATTGCATTTTGCTAGAGGGTCATTTTGTAATTATATTGTACTAGGGGTCATATAGTGATTATAGTTTGTAAGGGGGTCGTACAGGAATTATATGCTGTAAGGGGCCGTATAACAATTAATATTAATTGCGAGTATATCTGTGTGTGGGTGTGGGTGTATGTGTGGTCCGTGTGCGCTTAAGTATTTTAGTAGAATAAGTTTTGAAGGCAGGTCGCTAGGGGTGGATGGGATTTTTCATAACTTCATAAATCGCGTAGTATGTTTAAGAAATCGGATGTGTGCAATATATGACTTTCTCTACATAATGCAATTTTCATGGCAGAAAATTGGTGTACAAGATCCACGATACAGTGTTTTTGGTATTAAACTAACATCACATGAATTTAAACTGGGCGCTTTTGGCAACTTGTTAGTCATAGCCGTATTCATATATACGTGAAAAATCTTTATCAAAGTATATTAAATGTTTCATTAAATCCCGTTAAACTGAATTATTATTGACGAATTCTTTGGCATGAAAATACAAATCTACTACAAAATGTAACTTCTCTCATGAATGAAACGAACTAAATCCCTGAAAATGATTTATTGCAACTTATTGCATATAAGAAATGAACACCTTTGATAAACATGCTAATCTTTAAATTTTATGTAATTTATTTTTCCATTTATTTGAAAAACGAGCATTACCTCGAGAACGATTCTTGGTAGCGTCCTAAAGTTTGTGACAATCGATTAATACTAAAAAAGTTCGCCCGAAATGATGTTTATTTAGCATTCTTGAAGGTCCTGATTTTTTTAAAGATATTTACAAAAAAAAAATTCGAAAATTAGGGGAAGTCTGCCGATCTCTCGATCGGCTTTAAAATCAATCACTTTACGGTATTCACTGGTTACAGTACTCGTATCAAATTACGTTTAAAACACTGCATTCTTTTGTGAGATACCGCATCCACAGACTTAAGAACACACACACTAACATACATACACACGCACTAACATGAGTACATACACACACTAACATCGGTACATACACACACTAATATAGGTACATACACGCACTAACCTAGGTACACACACTAATATAGGTATATACATACACGTAGACATCATTTTTAAAACTTTCAATTTAAGTTCAGGGATGCAAATGTGCTCTTTTGTCGACCGTCATAGAAATTTCGCTATAAATTAAACTATGTAAGAAAAAATAATATAATATTATAAATACATTAAATGCTTTTCTTGCATATTGCCTATCTCCAAGGGAAAACAACCTTTACAGGTAGCCAATCATATTACGTGAAAGTAGGACTGCCATACGTTTCAAGACGTGGGTGCAATATATATTTGGCAATATATCTCCAACTTGACGACTTTTGGTGAATTTTCGATTATACTAGAACTTTCTCGAAACATCAAATATTATTAAAGATAAGAACACTTTCAAGATATTTCTATAGAAAGTATATAAGGAAGCCATTTCTCGGTTGGAGAGCAATACGAGCTAAATTGAATTGCGAGATAAGTAGTGTTTTGAGAATAAAATTGGTTATTTTGTTAATTAGTTGAACATTTAATTGATATTTTATTGTCTGACAATTATTTAGTAAAAGAATTATAGAACAATTCGTTGTATAATATTATTCATCTTACGCTTATTAATGCTTTTAAATAAAAGTATTAGTTATCCAGATATTTGGACTTATTCCTGTATCCTGGGAGTACACCCAGTATTTCAGAGGATACGTCGTAATAATAATAACATTTTCATTTATCTTCTTGAACATTTTATGGTTTGCTTTTTCACGAATATTATCAGAACGTAAATGCAATTTGTTAAAAAAGCAGAAATCCAGCAACCAATGAAAGCTAGTTATCTCTTCAAAAATTGCATGCCGTTGCCATACCAACCTGAAAAAGAGAAGCCTTTTTTTTTTTTTTCAAAATGTCTTTCGCTAAATTAATTAAAACTTTTTCGCCATCACACTAGATTAGTGGAACAAGGTTCAAACTATGTGTTGCGCGGCAAATGTTTCCATTTTTTTTCTCCCAGAAATTAGTTTAATATAAGTTAAGAAACTTCCCTACAACTTACTTATTTGTTAGGTAACTAATTAATAAACTTGAGGAAATAATTTGCTTTGGAGATAAAGATGGTTAATAACGTTACCGACGAATTTATGAATTTTGGCAGCATTTTTGTATGCATTTCGAAGATAGATGCTAAATTTTTCGTAATGATCTTGCCCGTAACTGTTATTCATCCTTATGTTTGAACAAGGACAAAATGTATTTGCATATTTCATCTTGTGAATTAAATTTGTCAGGTTTATAACTCATAATGTAATGCTATATTAGTGGACATATAAATGTTAGATTCAGTATCGGAATAATGCACGGAGCTTTTACTGATAATATTGTAATTTAAAATAAGAATAATTTGAAATTTTATATTCAGTAATGATTGGTGATTTCTTACGTAGATTTTGCTATTTAATACTGTTTTAATGCTCTCTAATTACATTTAAATAGAACACTAATGTAGATAATTGCACTCTGTTTTCTGATAACACCATATATCGATTTTACGCTTTGTAGGCACTTTTCAACTTGGAATAGTTGATACGAGTGCATTCCAGAGTCTTTTGTCAATAGAAGTTTGTAATTCCATCCCAGTAACTCAACTTTAGAGCGTTGGCTGGCCAGAATGAAGATCTGTGGTTTTATTCCTGGTTGGGGCAACAAGGTTCATTACAGCATGCGAAAGTATAAATAAAACTTGCTATATGCCATAATTGTGCGAACTTCTATGGAAAACGACACATTAAATTCGCACAGAAGACAACAAGCTTCACAAATGTATCTCATTACTTTTTAGTTGCCTATTTTAACGTATTTTTTCTTTTACTTACTTATCTGTCCTTTTTAATATTTTAACTCTCTGAACTACCCAGTTTTAATGGTGACCGATAAGAATTTGGCATCAAACCCTGGTGATGATAGAGAACTCACTAAGGATTTCCACCTGGTATGTCAGTTCCCATTACAAAATTTACATTTCCCTTGTAATATCTATTTCTCAAGATGGAAGTGCTTTGAGATCAGATGATGACTAATATGGATTCAGCATCACACTTCGAAGGGGGTAAGGAAGTTCACTAAGCATTTTTACTTTTGGTTCTGGATGCCACTTTTTTTTCGAAATATCGTATGACAGTGCGAAATAATCGCTCATAAAAGTAAAAAAATTCTTAATTGTTCTATAAAAAATAAAGTGTACACACCACTTGCCATATATAAAAGCTCTTCGTAATTTTTTGTTCTCTGAATTATAAATATAAAATACAAGTCACAAAAACAAATAACAATTTTCAGAATAGAAGCATTTTCGAAAAGTCAAACCTATTACATCTAACAAACTTTCTAATACAAACTTTTAATCTTTCTCGTATTCCAAAAAATATTAAGGAATAAAATTAAATGAGCATAGCTACATGCTTTTAGCCAGGGGATGTGGAAAAACATCATATTATCTTTACAGTTTAAGCACTTCAAAGAACGATTTCCCTTCCCAAAGTTTTCCTTCTTTAAGGGCAAATAAAGAGAAAAGAATCATAAAATTCTACGAGTTGTTCTATTTCTATAAATAGTAATCATGGGATAGTAGGTATGTCTACGTATCCATTCTGGCATAGATATAAATATATTATAATCCGCCCAAACTGGCCGGAATTTCAAAGTGTTGTGAATGCACTTCTAAAGGAAATATATTTTTATTGTTAATGATAGATGAATACTATTGACAATCTTATCAATAATATTGGAAATTATTTATTCTCACTGTGGTAATAATCTGCAACACATCGTTGATGCTATTAGAATGCATCTGTGACGAATAGAGAGATGGATCTCTATACATTAAAAAAAATATTTTCCAATAAGTCTCAATGGTGTATTTTACCGTGCGTATCACTAAGGAACTCATAATAGATTTTTACCGATTTTTTACGAGCAGTATCGGAGTTTTTAGACCTGTACCACGGTGTACGAAGTAAAACATTCATGGAATTAGGAAAAAAGTAATACATATATCCCGTGGCGTAGCGATCATAGAGGCTAAAAAGCTCAGCCTCCCCAGTTTAGCCTTCCCTGTTAAATCCAATTTAAGGATTTATTTAAACATTTTTATTTATTTTATTTTTTAAATAACTTTTCGAATGTATATGTAAATTTTAGAAAATGGCTACACTTTATTTGCTTAAAGTAACACGTTTCAAACTAATTTTTTCCCATTAAAACGCATCTTTTAAAGTATCATAGGCTCAAATATTCAAGCCTACGAAGTAAATAACAATTAGCATGATATTTAAACATCCGGACTCTTCCGTGGCTGATCATCGCGTGGAACGAGCATGTGGAAGCTAGCCTTGAAAAAGGGTGTGGCTATTGCTTCTTCCCTTGCAAACGACAATGATTGGATGTGAGATGTGACATTTCTCAATGCCATGTACAAACATGATGTGGGTGAATGGGTCCACCATTTTGAGTGAAACGAAGTGCTATTTTCGCAGAAAATATAAACTTTCTAAAAATTCTAAATAATTTGAGCGATTTTTCACGAATAACTTAACATTCACCTAACTTTAAACAAGATCAGGACGAAGAAATACACTAATAATAACTATTTAAACTTAATAACTACTAGTTAGTAAGTGAAGTAGTCTTCGGCATCAATAATAGTTAGTACGTGAAGTAGATCTCGACATCAATATGGCGATATTCTGCTTGCGTATCTTGGGATTTTAGAAGGAATAAATCGAATTTCGCTTTGGTAATCGCCTGTTACTTGAGAATATCTTAACACAACTGATTAATAATATTTCTAGTATAGCATTTTATAGTATTAGTATATAGTTTTCATAGTATAGTATTTGTCAATTGTTTAAGGGCATTGTTGATTACAGAAATTTTCAATTAAGCTTGTTAAATTCCGAATTTTTTTTTTCACCCATTTCCAGTGCATGCTTGAATTGTTCAATTTCGCTAGTTCCAGCTATTTATATTTACAAAAGTGATATATATTTTCTGTCACATGCTTATATTCTCTTTTATATTTACATTATTTAATATGGTGGTTGAAAAGGTTGATCTAATTTAGAAATATGAAAACATTTAAAATGTATATCTTGCATGCATTCATTTTACATCGGTAACATTTTAAAATATCGTACATTTCATGCACTTTTTTCATTTTCATGCTACATTATATTATTTTACTCATCAAAAAATAAAAAAATAAATACTCAGCCTCTCCAGTCAAAAATCTTACGCTACGCTACTGCATACATCAGAGTTTAAGAAGGGCGTGAAAATTATTTTTGAAATAAGAGTTTTTATAAAGGAAAGTCCCGTCATGATCGTCTGATATCCCCAGACACTGCAGAAAGAACAGATTGAGACTGCAAAGATCAAGCTCAGATAGTTTTGAATCCACAAAACCGCTAAGTGCCCTTACATGCTCTTGGTTGTAAGATATCTAAAATTAAATAACTATAGATAGGAAAAATCACATGAGAGAAGAGTTTATCTCTTTCCGTATGGAAACATCCTGCTTATTCGAATTACTCAGACACGCTATCGTGTGGAGAAGTGTATATTCACCACGGAGCACAAGTGTTCTCTTTCGCTGCAGATTCTCTTTTATTTCTGGGGAACCACTTGTAGCACACAAGCAGGGTGACACCTGAGAAACCAAGTTATTCCAGTGCCCAAATGGAAATTTGGGAGCATAACCAGCATTTAAGCTAATAGAACTCAATGCTTAAATATTATGTACGACCATCGACCTCCATTTGACCTTCGCCCAGATTCTTTCAGAGTTCCTAATAGCTATATTTATGAACTGTGTTGCCGAGTAGTGTTAAGAGTCATAAATAGAGTTTTCTCTTCTTTAAGTTTAACTTTGAGGCAGTGATGGAAATTGAGGGAAATGTCCCCTCGATGGGCTGGAGTTAAAGAAGCCGATCATGTTCCTTTTTTTTGGGCCGATCTCGGACTTTGTATCCAGACCTGTTTATTACTAAAGAACCTTGGTTTTGAGCCTCTGGTTATTGACGTACCATCTCACAGCTCTATGTTTAGGAGAGACTATGCTAATACGAGAACTTTCGGGAAATAAAAGAAAACAAGTTTTATGTATAAGTTTAAACAAGAAACTTAGCTGAAAATTGTTTTTGATTGTGTTTGAAAAATGAGAACCTAATACAAACTTATACATAAAAGGGCAACTTCAATTTCAATTTTGGGCTCTTAAAGGGGAATTTTCTTTTTCCAAATCTTAACAGTATTATTACTACAAAAAATAGATAACAACCTTTTACTTTCCTTTATATAAACTTGCAATTATACTGACTACATTAACCTTCTTCAAATTAGGATAAAGAAACTTGTTGAAAACAAAATAATACTTCAAAATTAAATAAACTTCTCAGGTTAAGAGTATGGAGAGATTTATAAATAAATTTTCATAGTGAAGGCGATCATTTACAATTTTATATACTGCTAAATTTTTAGGAACAGCCCATTTTTATAAGAAGTAACTATTTTGCAGATACTGCTGCGTTAGATCGCCGAAACGGTATAAAAAAGAAAGACTGAAGGCATGCAAAAAATAACAAAGTGCATATCTCCAGAAATAACTGTTAAAAGGCACGATCTAGCGGACTTTGAAAGTGGATAGTTGAAGCTTCAATCAGTGGCGCAAACATTAGCAAAACAACTGCATTTGATCGTCGGTAGCAATTACTCGAGTTGACAGAAAATGAATCACAAGGCAACAAACAGAGCCTGGGTGTGAGGCGTGCAGTCGTCAATGGCTGCTAAAGGCTTGAGCGGAGGGATGTCTACTTAATCAAGCACACTGAAGGGTTTTGTCAAAATACAGATAATCTGCACAACTTCTATAATATTTTACCTTTTAAAAGCTACATTATATTAATTTAATTACTTTAATAATTAAGTACCTGTTATTTAATTACTTTATTATTTGATTACCTTATTATTTACATATTACTTAATTATATTACATTAATATTTTTTTTATTTTCAACATTTGTCTTTTATATTTAGATGTATTTTTCTTTTCTTCTTTTTCATTTTTGCTTTTTTATTTCCTTCTAAATTTTTATTTTTAATAGACCATATCACGAGACACCATTTACTGCAAACCATACCTTTTGGTCAACAAGTCTTAGAGGAATATACAATATGCTATACATATTTATGATCAGAAAGAACTTTATAAAATTTCGAAATAATGGATACATTTCTGAATGAATGGTCTCCTCCAAATGATAATGGCGGCAATAAAAATGATAGAAAATGTTATCGACAATCCCATCAACGTCTCTGTGATTACTTTGCTTATATTATAGGACTATTCTGCAATGGATAGCTAGTACTGTTATTATAGAAATTGGTTATATAGTTAGGATTGAATATTTTAGTACATAGCACTGTTTCAGTTCTCTTATAATACTTGCATAATAATAAATTCTTTCTATCACAATAGGACGAATGGAATGATGTGCCTGTTGTATTTGGTTACTAATTTCACTGCCAATATTTTCTTGTTTTGCTTGTCATTTCATTTATTTAGAGAACAATTATAAATAGCAGTGTTGTATATGCAATTACGTCTATAAGTGACTTATGTAAACCCAAAAAATAATAGGATTTTTGCTAAACATTGCTTTTTCCAAGAGAGAAATAATTTTAATTTTGGAGCAATGGTTCTATAGCTATTTTTATGAAAAAATCATTGAAGAGTGTCGAAAGAAATACCCATACTCTAAAACCCTCTAACAAATAAACAATTACGAGGATAGTGAGGCGTTTTCGAGAAACTAGATCTGCTGCAGATAAAGGGAAATCAAACAGGCCTTCCATTTACATATCCAATTTCTTGAAACGCTTTTTCAACTTCGTAATTGTACCATAAGCGGTTTTAGAGGATGGGTATTTCTTATGACATTCTTCGATAACAATAGTGATCTGCTGGTTCACAACGTAAAGTACAGCTAAAATATAAATGACCAGATTTACGTTTCGAAAATTATTCGTATTTCCGTCTGCAATGCAGCAAGTCTGGACCTGAATGACCAAATAAGCGTCAAGTCTATATTGGTCAACTGAAGAAGGAAATAAACCAACTTAAGAATAGTTGTCTTTAATTACGTTGTGAACAAGCTCATTAGTGGTTGCGTCCAAGGTCACGTGTGCTTTACATCTTCAATGTCACTCGTATAAGAATGGTTAGAAAAATAGTGCTCTAAAATAAATATTATTTCGCTCTGGGAAACGCCATGTTCTTCGATGGATACAGAAAGGGTCTGCCATGATCGTCTGATGAATTTAAACTAGCAGTCGACATTTCTGATATATTTTTATGGTAGTATTTCAATTTTTAGATAACATTTGTAAGAATTAAACAATTTCTATTCTCGACATTATTTTTCAAGCAGCGTCTTCCCCGGGGAAAAAAGAGTCTAAATTTAAATAGTTGCAGCGCAGATTTCGGACTGTAGAGGGAGCTGGCCACCAGGTTATAAAAAGGCGAAATGCGAGGCACGAGATGGATTTGGGATGATTCGAGATGATACGAGTTGGTAGGTGGAGCGTGGCGTGTGTGGATTCCAAACGATGGTAGGAAGAATGGACCATGTACATTCTGATTTATTATTTGTAAATTACACAAATGGAATTTATTTTATGATTTCTATATTTTAAGAATCGTTGTTTTATCAAAATATGCCCGAATGTTCATTCCGACACCTTTACACATAATATGATTTTAAAATTAGTGAATAACTCGATTTAGTGATAACATGATATTTATCGAAAGATTGAAATCGTTTTTGGAAACGTGTGTCCGTGAATGGATATTTTCGACCGTATTCAGCCGGTTTCCACACCACCCCTAGAGGTACGGCTGTCGGCGCGTTTTTTTTATAGAGGTCATCCCCCGAGGGGCCTACTCCACTTTTACTAAACTGAAAATGCAGTCGTGTTATTCGACTGTTTCCGTGAAGATGGCATCGGTGAGATTAGAATGATTTGTTTGATACTAGTTTAGCACAGTTTCTCCGTTTTAGGTGCATCAAAACCTACAAATAGAACCGAAAATATTATGTTAATGTATTTGGTATAGTAATGACTTAAACTTTATGAAATTGTGTCATAAATATTCTGAGCGTAAGTGAACACATACATATATTACGCGTTGACAGACACAGACGATATTCTAAAAAGTATGGTCTAGAATGTCCAAAACGTGTCAATTCATTGGAAAGAAGTTCTTCATTTTCGATCTCATTCCAATATTTTACGTATCATTTCTTTATAGTGTGGGGTTTTAATGTATCCTGTATGAAAATAGAAATTAACAAATTATGATAATGTGGGAAGGCAGCATAAAATTTGCCTTTCGTACAAACCGTCTTATTGAATATCTATAAGTTTATTGTTGCCACCGCATAAACTTATATTCAATAAGACTAATTGTACGAATCATATAAGCATACCGCATAAACATTCCGTATAAGCGTACCGAATTTCCAATTAGTCACTTGACTCCATCTACAGGTATCCTGCTCTCTTTGAAAAACTAAATTTTGCAATACATAAAAAATTTTATCTTTCAAAAGATGTTTCTCCTCATTTTTAGTTAAAAGCTCTTTAAAAAACATTCACTTATGTGGATTTAAATAATCTTATTTAATATCTTAAGATTTTTTTTTTCCACTTTAGATCAAATACGTACAAAGAATAGCCCATGGTATCTTCCCTTATATTAGATTATTATTTTTAAATAAAAAATTACATATAAAATAATTTTTATAATAATCTTTAGCATAAATATTACATGTTATACTCGAATAAAATAAAACTGCAATGAGTTTATCCTAGTCCCAAAAACCTTGAAAATTAGTAAATAACCTCATTCATTTATCCACTAAAATAATCGTTGCAAATTTCATTTGATTTCCTCAATTTGTCCGAGGTATATCGTCGATTTAGACAAACATAAAGAACAATACAAACTCAGGCATTAATAAAAAATGGTTAATATGTTTTCAGGGATAGCTAAAACATATGAAGCTATCAAAATTCAAAATCGGAGTGTTGGATTTTTGACCCTCGCAGTACATTCCCTTTCTTATACTATGACGATATTTCATAATTCCAAAAATGAATGAATAGCTGAAACGCAGTTGAGGCGAACTTGAAAAGCAAAATAAAGTAAAAGCTCATGTGAGAAAAAAGTCTGGCTGCCATCCTGTTTCCAAAAACGTCTTGTCGATTCATTTAAAGTGAAGTTAAAAAAAGAGGTTACAAAATGGATTACTGCATACTAGTATTTTTTTCTAGGAATGCATCCGTTTTTATTAACTGTTATGTAATAACGTCTATCATGCAGCAGAATGTGTTTGAAAACTGCACAACTTAATGTTTAACAATTCGTTTATTATGAAATTTAAAAATACATTCTGCTGCACACTACTTTCAATCAACATGTTTTCACGTATTGAAAATTATATACTATTTACTTGTGTCTTTCCATTCGTAACGTACTATGAATAAATTAAAGTATAATCGAGGTTTTCGTTGCATTATTTTTTTCTTCAATGTTTGATTTAGCGGAAAATTTGGAAAATAACAATGCTGAAAAGTTACCACATGTTACATTTACTGAAGGACCGACACTACGTCATAAAAGTGTACACGCAGTATTGGTATTACTTACGACCGCCAAGACAAGAGAATGCTCTTATACTTCATATCTAAAAGGCAATGAAACACGTAAAGATAGTGTTACGCCAACCTCCTAAAAGTTAACGTGTCTTTTCAGTTGGTAACTGAAAAGATCCTCACTATCACCAATTTATTTAAGCAAAGGAAGATTTGGGATTGCAACAGAAAACTTCAGACGCACAATCTCGTGTTGATTCTATGTTAAATTGAACGAAATGTCTGGAACATGGTGGAATTAGTTTCATCTCAAACATTCATGGTCGCAACATGAATAGAACCCGAACGTCCCGTGTTGCCTTAATCTTTTGCCCCATTAGCAAAAGGTTAACTCCATCATTCCGTCCATGTAAAGAATCCCCCTGTCGCTTAAAGGATACTTTATGATTCCATACATTCACACAATATCTGTTACTGAACCCTAATTTTATAACATATAAAATCAAATGAATGTAAATTAAAAGAGGTGGTAACTCACCTGTTGTAAAACGGAACATTTATCTGTTCCAATCAGCCTCTAGCAGCATTTCTGCCACATACTTCGTTATCCTTTTCAAAGTCAAATAAATAGTCGTCGGAGCCTCTTCTTTTTCTTAGAAGTCACTGAAATAAAATAACAATTTTTAAAATTATATTTCTGTATCATTCTACAACAAGCATGACCATTTGAATACTTTCCACATAGCCAGTACTCACAGTAAATACTTTGTCCGTTTGCAGTCAATCTGAAGCTCACTGATGGCAAATGGAACAATCCTCTGCACCGATCAATCATCAGAAGCTTTGCCGCCGCAAACAAACAGTCTTCGTGATCGCTTTTGAAACCAATGAATTAATCTTCTTACTCCTTTTGTCTTTATTTTAGGTCCTGAAATAAGAAAGGGATTATTTACTTTTATCCCGGATGCAAATGCTTGAAACTATTCTTCACAAAAGCATATCCTTGAAATGCAGGCTGTAGCAGGGGAACCGAACCACTCACTCATTTGGCGAAAGAGGTTATCAGAATCATCACTTTCTCCTTATCTCTATTTTACCATTTCCATCTGTTTGCATTAGAGGCACACTCCAATGTTACGATTTGGCGAGAAATCGGGCACGTGTGCAAATTTATCGCCTGAACTACGATAAGTAAGTCGAACAATGAATATGTACTTTATTCCACGCAAAATGTTATTCGTTTAGATTGATACGCAGTAAAGAAAAATTAGATTCTGCACTATACTTCTTATTTTAAAATGTGTGATTTTTGTCCAGAATGTTCCCTTATTTTCATTCACTTCTAAATTCGAATATTTCGCGCTCTGTACCGAAACGAAAACCTTAACTGAAATACAAAATGGATTTCGGACAACTATGATGATCTGGTATGATAATTTGTTCACCGTATCTCTCGTAACGTCTCTAAATAGGAACCTGAAATCTTTGGATATTCCATGGCTCATAAATAACAAAGTAAAGGTGTTCCCTTAATCTTCCGCGAAGTGGTGAGAAAAATGGTATAGACCATTGATATAATTACCGTATATCTACAACCCTTTAAGATAGGAATCAGAATTTTAGCAGGGGTGTTTCTCATATGTCATAGATAACCGCTATGAAGGAATATTTACGTAACTTCTTCGAGATGGATGCGATTACCGAGAGACAGGTTCAATGCTGCAAAGGTCAATCATTTATTTTCTCAGTGTAGAGTACGCTGTATCTTTCAATCTTAACCGAAGCTTGCGTTGTGTAGAAAAATCTGCAATTAGTATTTCTTGCTCGGGAATCAGTTTCTTTCCCTGCCAGGGAATCAGCAGCTTTTTGCCCTTTGGGGGGATCGCCTCAGATTTGATTTTCAATTAATATTTCCACAACTGAATATCAGAGCCAACGGCCTTCTCGTTAGATCACCGAAGTCAAGCAGCATCGGGCGCGGTTAGTACTTGGGTGGGTGACCACCTGGGAATACCGCACTGTTAGCACATTTCGGGCGCGGTAGCCCGGTGGTTTGCGCGCTGGATTTGCACGCTGCCACAACAGCCTCCGTGTTCATGCGGAGTACGATCACGTTAAACATGTGGGTCCGTAAGTCCTTCCGAGAGGTTGGTAGTAGGGGAAGGAAGGTACGGCCCGGGTTCCGGTTTAAATTGGGTGGCACTTCCCGGCCGTCCTAACAGTTACCTTACACCTTTCTGGTAGGTCGGACGGTCTGGGTCTCAACAACAACAAAAATATCAGCCCATCTCCTTCAAAGAAGGGGAACCCATCTAATCGTTTTATCAACTTTTCTAACATTTATCCTCTTCTTGCTTGAAAATTATTCTGCGAAAGTATTCCCCTGACAGTTTAGCAAAATCTGACTGGTGTGTAACACTCCTCCCCCTCCCCTCATTTTCCGTGATGGAAGATTAGAATTCCCTACATATTCGGATACTTTTTTTAACACTGTAGTTTTCAACATTCCACTCAGATTAAATAATTATGTACCCATTCAGGAAAGTAATTATTTACCTATCGTGTATTAAAATGTAATTGTACACGAAAACGAGTTTAAAAGATATGTATTGCGATGCTCCATTTGACTTTCTCGTGCATTTCTCTTCGAGACTGTTTACGTTCACTTGCATCATGATTATCAATATACAAAAGAATTGTTTCTTCCTGTGAGCTCTTGTTCGTAAATTATTCGTTTAAAAATGTTTGCAAAATATCTTAAAAATGATTTTTTTTTAATTTGTTATGGCCTGTCTCTTTGATGAACTATATACATTAGGCAGAATTTTTTTAGTAGATTTAATTTAAATTCTACTCACAAACTTAGCGTTTATACACATATGCACACATTATATACACATATTGTCGGGGATCTTTGTATAAGTGTTCGAAATGAGTTTATGGGGGTTTTAAGCATGATTTTCTGTTAAAATCTCGAATAGAAAAATGAATATCCTTCTGCATGAGTATGAAATAAAAAATATGAATATAGAAACTAATAATTCGACTACAAAAAGTAAAAAAAAATTACCTTTCTCGTTTCCAACGTCTTGGTGTTGTAACTCTGAAGGTTTATCATTTGAATCTTCTCCAATTCCAGTCACTGATTTAGAAGTGCCGGCCAACCCTTCATCAACGACGGGTGATATACCTGGTACTTTTTCTTCTGTCACGGTTGTTTCTTTTGTCACCTCGGGTGCAGATTCCATTCTTTCGTGATTCGATTCCGGTTCGTCTAGGTTTTTTGAAGTGGTGGAAGGTTCATCCACTTCCTTAGCCATCTCGGGATCGGTATCCTGTTCATTTACGTTTTCTAGAATAGTCGTTAATTTATCTGTGAATAAACATTAGATATCAAGCCACTGAGTTTAACAGAACTAAGTAGAACAATGCAGTAGAACATAAGTCAAAGTGCAATGAACACCTTATAGAAAATATTTCAAAATTACCTGTTTCTGTAGCTACAGACGGGAATCAGCAGCTTTTTGCCCTTTGGAGTGATCGCCTCGCATACGATTTTCAGTTAATATTTCCACAACTAAATGTCAGCCCATCTCCTTCAAAGAAGGGGCCCCCATCTAGTCCTTTTATCAACTTGTCTAACATTTATCCTCTTCTTGCTTCAAAAATATTCTAGGACAGTATCCTCCTGACAGTTTAGCAAAATCTGGCTGGTGTGTAACACTTCTCCCTCCTCATTTTCCGTCATAGAAGATAACAATTCCCTACATATTCGGATACTTTTTTAACACTGTAGTTTTTAACATTCCACTCAGATTAAAAAATGAATTACCCATTCAGGCAAGTAATTATTTACCTATCGTGTCGTAAAATGTAATTGTACTCGAAAACAAGTTTAAAAGATATATATTTCGATGTTCCATTTGACTTTCTCATGCATTTCTCTGCGAGACTGTTTAGGTTCACTTGCATCATGTTTATCAATATACAAAAGAATTGCTTCTTCCTGTGAGCTTTTGTTCGTAAATTATTCGTTTAAAAATGTTTGCAAAATATCCTAAAAATGATTTTTTTTTTTAATTTGGCATGGCCTGTCTCTCTGATGAAATATATACATTAGGCAGAATTTTGTTAGTAGATTCAATTTAAATTCTATTCACAAACATAGCGTTCATACACACATGCACACATTACATACACATATTGTCGTGGATCTTTTTGTAAGTGTTCGAAATGAGTTTATGGTGTTTTTAAGTATGATTTTCCATTAAAATCTCGAATGGAAAAATGAATGTCCTTCTACATGAGTATGAAATAGAAAAATGAATATAGAGACTAATATTTCAACTATAAAAAGTCAAAAAATCACCTTTCTCGTTTCCAACATCTTGGTGTTGTAACTCTGAAGGTTTATCATTTGAATCTTCTCCAATTCCAGTCAATGATTTCGAAGTGCCGGCCAACCCTTCATCAACGACGGGTGATATACCTGACACATTTTCTTCTGGCACGGTTGTTTCTTTTGTCACCTCGGGTGCAGATTCCATTCTTTCGTGATTCGGTTCCGGTTCGTCTAGGTTTTTTGAAGTGGTTGAAGGTTCATCCACGTCCTTAGCCACATCGGGAACGGAATCCTGTTCATTTACGTTTCCTAGAATGGTCTTTGCTTTATCTGTAAATAAACATTGAATACATATCAAGCCACTGAGTTTGACAGAACTAAGTAGAACAATGCAGTAGAACGATGCAGTAGAACATAAATCAATGTGCAATGAACACCTTATAGAAAATATTTCAAAATTACCTATTTCTGTCGCTACAGACGGGAATCAGCAGCTTTTTGCCCTTTGGGGTGATCGCCTCAGATTCGATTTTAAGTTAATATTTCTACAACTATATGTCAGCCAATCTCCTTCAAAGAAGGGGCACCCATCTAGTCCTTTTATCAACTTGTCTAACATTTATCCTCTTCTTGCTTGAAAATAGTTCTGCGAAAGTCCTCTGACAGTTTGGCAAAATCTGGCTGGTGTGTAACACCCCTCCCCCCTCATTTTCCGTCATAGAAGATTAGAACTCCCTACATATTCGGATACTTTTTTTAACACTGTAGTTTTCAACATTCCACTCAGATTAAATAATTATGTACCCATTCAGGCAAGTAATTATTTACCTATCATGTAGTAAAATGTAATTCTACTCGAAAACAAGTTTAAAAGATATGTATTGCAATGCTCCATTTGACTTTCTCATGCATTTCTCTGAGAGACTGTTTAGGTTCACCTGCATCATGAATATCAATATACAAAAGAATTGTTTTTTTAGAGCTTTTGTTCGCAAATTATTCGTTTAAAAATGTCTGCAAAATATCTTAATTATTTTTTTTTAAGTTGGCATGGCTTGCCTGTCTGATTAACTATATACATTCGTCAGAATTTTTTTAGTAGATTTAATATAAATTCTATTCACAAACATACGTTTATACACACATGCACACATTATATACACATATTGTCGGGGATCCTTTTGTAAGTGTTCGAAATGAGTTTATGGGGTTTTTAAGCATGATTTTCTGTTAAAATCTCGAATGAAAAAATGAATGTCCTTCTACAGGAGTTTGAAATAAAAAAAATATTAATATAGAAACTAATAATTAAACTAGAAAAAGTAAAAAAAATCACCTTTCTCGTTTCCAACGTCTTGGTGTTGCAACTCTGAAGGTTTGTCATTTGAATCTTCTCCGATTCCAGTCACTGATTTAGAAGTGCCGGCCAACCCTTCATCAAAAGTGGTGGAAGGTTCACCCACTTCCTTAGCCACCTCGGGAACGGAATCCTGTTCATTTACGTTTTCTAGAATGGTCGTTGCTTTATCTGTGAATAATCATTAAATATATATCAAGCCACTGAGTTTGACAGAACTAAGTAGAACAATGCAGTAGAACATAAGTCAAAGTGCAATGAACACCTTCTAGAAAATATATCAAAATTACCTGTTTCTGTCGCTACAGACGAAGACATAAAATCCAATTGATTATCACATGTTTTGTAAATCATTACGGCTCTTTCTTCGGAATTTCCTGCAACAGAGACATCGGATATCTTTAGGTCTACCATTCCTGTCGCTGATTCAGACATGCTCACCGGTCCTTCCTTAACTATGGGAAGCATTTCTGATGCTTCTTCTGTAAACGTTGCTAGAGATTTTGTCACTTCTGGTTTGGAACCCACAACTTTAGAATCCGTTTCTGGTTCCATTATATCCTCTGGGACAGTGGAAGACTCTTCCGGAATGAATGATAATTTTTCTTCCATATCAGTTGATGAGATTTCAACCATTTTTGCATCACTTTCGTGGGAAGGAAGCTCTATTGTGATCGATGTGGAACATAACCTGGTCCTTAAGGTGCGATGGTAGGCAGAGACGAAGCTGTCAATCCGAATACGGTCGACTGAAATGAATGAATGACATGAGTCACGAAAATGCCACTTGACTCATGTCATTAAGTTATTTGAAATAAACGTATCAGTAATCGAAGTATTTTACAATCTCGTTACCAGGATTTAAATAATTTAATACAGCGTTTATCAGAGTATGTTTCTTCGTCGAGGAAACCTTACGGTTTCTCTACAGTATTTCAGAGATTATGCGGCGTGTAGGCCTTATCTTTATTAATTTTTATTAATCTTTATTAAATGTAAGCGTGATACTCTCGTAAAAATAATCTTAAGTAAAAAATACGCGTAAAATTTGAAAGCATATTTAGACTACAATGAACTTTTACTCAATTTGGGGTCCCAGAGTTAAACTGAATTTTAAAAGTGTTCCGTGACCAAAAAAGTTTTAAAAAACACTGATTTAATACAACGCAACGCAGCAATACTTGAAAGATGTTATTAGTAACAAGGATCATTTGCCTAGGATAATTAGGTTTTTAGAATTAAAAAATTACCAGAAAAAATTACGGATTTCGCAAATATATGAGGGGAGTGCCAAATTACTTTCTTATTCCAGAAAAAATAAAACAAGAATTTGAAAGTTTCTGGAAATGCGTTTATTTACAAATCTATAAGACTTTTCAACTTAATTACCAAAGACATCTAAGTATATTTCGTACCGTATCACTTGTTTTATAATTCTCTTTCGTCAATAAAAAAAACCTGCCCATTTTGAATCACGCTTTCACCTCGACTATGATGATTACACGCGTTTGCCTCCCAAATGTTCATTGAACCCTATCAATGGATGAAAATGGTTGGATATATTTCAGTAAAGCTATTACTTCACTATTACGTCGATTCACAGTTTGTATTTAAGCATCCAAGCAGCCCAGCTGCATAGCTAGGGTTTAAATTATGGCGTTGTTCAATAACTCCGAACTGTGTGAGATGATTATAATTTTTCTGTGAATGTCATCGATCGCCCAGGTCTGAATGCAACCGATTTTCAGGCAATTTCAAAACTGACAGAACATGCTTAATTTTCCATAGATTTGGTTATAAAAGGATGTGACGCACCCACAAAATTACAATTTATAGTATTTTTTACCTTGTTTAAGGTTAAAATAACTTTTAACCAGACTCACACTTGTCTACTCATAATAATTTTAATAATTCTGCTGGTAAAAAACTTTTAACCTCTACTAAATTATTTCTGCGAATCAATTAAACTTTGTGAACGGTCCCTGGATTCATGAATTGGGGGAATTACCGGTGTATCGGAAAGCCACAATATTTTTTTTTTTTTTAGTTTGGCAAAATTAAGTATTGGCAAGAGTTTTGTAATTTCATTTTTTCTTTTTACTAGAGGGGCTATATAAAAGTTCATTTTTTGATTTTACAAAACTATTGCAAATTATTTAATTTGCTATTGCGAAATTTCCTATCTTATTTAAAGCATTTTGCATTTAAAGCGATTGTAATTATATAGATACAACCAACTGTTCGAAAAGACTTATTCCCTTTTCCTGAAACACCCCTTAAGCTCAAGAACTACAGTGGTTACTAGGGAGTATTGGGGCAGACAGATGTCGTTTGCGTTTAGTTGCACTAAGATTGACGAGAGTAAATGGATACTATAACTCTGTAGATTAAACTTATCCTTCGTATCATAAAATATGTTTTTACTGTTTGTAGAGGTACTTTTAACAACTTAAAATTTACCACAAGGGAATTTCCTATCCGTAGAGTTTTAGGTCTCGTAATGAATACGAATCTGCTTCATCTTAACATCATCAAGTGCTTAATCTTTTAAATTCACACAACTACTTTAGTAGTTTCGAAAAAAAAACTTAGCATATTAAACCAATAGCTATTCTCACCTTTCTTACACCATAGAAATTCAGACGGACTAGTGTAGATCCCGCGAACCAGGAATCTGTGGGCGAACGCCAGTTGGGGTCGCGCTCGCGAATCCGGATCCAACCTCAGGAACATAGTAATAAAATTTCGTATGGAACTGATATCTTTATCCTTAACCTCAGATCCTGGAAGGGCTATTTCGATGTATTTTCGCAATTTCTGTAATTATAACATAAAACGTTCTGATAAAAATAATAAAGTTAATCCATTAAATATAAATATGTTAGTCGTGATTCATGCTTATTTTCGAAAGCCGAGCCCGAGACCCAGTACTGCTCTGCTCAACCATAGAAACTTATTGCAATTCGTAAATCTGGCAAACTAGATCGATATCTTAAAGATGGCATCAATCTAGATCATACAGCTGTCTTAGCCTTTTGCTTACGGGTGGGACAGCGTCAATCGCAAACGAAGAACTTTTCAAAAAAACAGGTATTTGACATACCCTATCAAATACCTGTCTTTTTGAGAGGTTCTTTGTTTGGGATAGACGGTGTCTCACTCGTAAGCGAAAGGTTAAAGACGTTCATTGACGAAGATGCTAATTCACACAGGTGCATGGGACCTAAAACGTATGTTAGATTATCCGGTAACTTTCCATATACATTGATATTTTCGTTACAAATTAGGTTTCAAAAACTATTTCAGGCCGATAATATTGATTTCAGAATGCAAATCATTTTAGTGTCCATATTTTATCTTTAAGATATACAGGGTCATTATCTATGACTTCTTCAATGATTACCGCTATATCATCCACTTTAATGCCATCTATAAATGGAAATGAGACAAACGCCCTGAGAAAATATTCTAGTTTAGAGAAATTCGTAGATATTGTATTAAATTGATTTTGCATCATAGTTAACTAATTGACGTATGATTTGTACTCACATTTGATGGTCACTAGTTAATAGAGTGAGCCCAGGGATAAAATTATACATTACGAAGAGGACATGAAACAGTATATAAAAATATTATCTAATAAAAAACAAACAAAAAAGCCAATAAAAGTTAATTTCTTCAACTTTGCAAAATGCGTTAGTCAAAAAAAATGATTGAGATGAAGAACTGTTGCCAAGTTCGTCAAAAGCCATAAGTAAAAAGTGTACAGAGAAAAATTTATTGGATTTACTTTGAAATAAACTTAGCAAATTTATCTAGTTATGATGTATATAGAGATGCAATTTATACGTATTTCAAATTGAATCAACTCAATGCAATTCATCTGAGTTTATTCCAGCAAATGACTGCTTTACATGAAAGAGGTAAATGTGATAAATTTATTACGATATAAATCCAATAACTTTTCTTGTTGATGAATACGTTGAGTATTTAAATGTATTTTTGTTCCTGTTTATTTTTTATTCCCATTTACACTTATTGCTGCTATGAACAGGGCTTTAGTTATCCGGCTCCTCGAACTCATTCTTGCATCCTGAGAATACAACACAAATCCGGAGAATACGCGTCGAAACACTCTGTATGAGTCACAATGAGTAAATCTCACCTGCAGGATCTTAAATAGAGCAGGATATGTATGATCCGTCCAAGAAGACGGATACTTGACCATATTCCTATTAATGGCATTTCCAGTAAAAGCCATTAAAACAAGTATGCCCATCGTCCACATATCAACGGTCACACCGTCCACGATACTCTGCCTTCCCCGACTCATACAAGCCTCTGGAGGGCGATAACGCAGTGGTATCCCGTACCTAGAACAAAATGTAAAATTCAGTTGCAGTGTACACCAAGTAAGGTAGTACAAGGAGATTAATAATACATAAACATGCACTTTTAGTTAAATATAGAAATTATGTTAAATAAATGGTTTACTTGGTCACTGGGATAGCCGTGGTGTTAATAAACGTGAAGTCACAGATTACAGCCTTTTGCTGGCTGCTGATAAGGACATTGTCTAATTTCAAATCCAAATGACACACTTTTAAACTATGAAGGTACTGCAATCCACTCAGAATATGAATGAACCACATCCGCAGCTTTCGGATTGCCAACGGATCAATCCTGAAAAGTTTACTCGATCACACATATTTGTTTCTTGGGGTTCCATCTCGAAAATAACGGCGTCCGCTGAGTTGTTCACCATCATATGCTGCAAGCGCATGAGGTAAGGACTGTTCAGACGAGGCCAAAGTTCCATTTCATTCTGTGAAACTTTGTCCGATGTTACGATCTTCATTGCCACATCTTTTCGGGTATATGGTTTCCTCATCAAGACCACGTCACCAAACGTACCTCTTCCCAGATTTTTAACAAATTGATATCTGTTACTTTCAAGAACTGGAATTACGTATTTGTTGATTTCCATTCTAAACGATGTTTCACTGATGATATTTCTCCTCTTTTGTTCTTTTACAACATCAATCCTCCTGGACCTTTCCTCAGATCTTTTTCGGTTCTTTACTTTATCGTCTTCCATAACGATCACAATATGCCAGATACAACCAATCCAACAAAAATAAATAAAGCCCAAAATTAATAACTTTCAGACTTATTTTATAAATTCGCAATTTTATCGCCCAGAGATATATTTTAAGCAAACTAGCACTTTCAAAATTTCTCTGAAATGACACTTTATTTAAAAATGTTCACTTTGTTACAAGCTTCTCACTGTTAAGATATCGAATTTCAACACTGCTTTTTGATTTAAACAAATTTGAACTGTTGGAAATATCAAGTTCGGCATCCGTTAAGATTGTTAAAGTCCATTGTTTAAAATAAATACAAATGACAAGATAATATTTTATTTATTGGTTAGACAAACCCATGAAAGTCCCATATAGATCAAAAATAAAAATCACAGATACAATTTAAAATTCATATTACATACAGAGTTATCAATACTACAATAAAACCAAAAAAAGGTCTAAACATATCACACTAAATCAATCAGATTCAACTCATAAAAGTATTAAAAGTTTAAAAAGACCACAATTACATTTATCAGAGCAAATACTTCACACCCGTCCCAAGAAAGTCCGGCCGTCCAACTAGTTACTCTAAGTCCTCTGGACGAGTCGGACGGTCTGGGTCTTCAACACCCGTCCCAAGAATTCACTCTTATTCCATTATAAAATTAACTGACGTGTGACTCAACTACAATTTCTCATACTAGAATTCATTTTTTTTCAAATTTTACAAGAAAATTTTTTTAAAAATTTGTATCGTGGGTCCAAATGATTATAACTATAGCGCATCATCTTTCCCTTTAAAAGGCTTTAAAAAATCTTTCGATTGATACCATACAATGGCGGCTCTTGAATAAGCACTGCGGGAGCGACAGTGCTCTCTCTCTCGCAGCCTCGCGTGCAGCTTCCTATGTGCGCATGCGCACAACAGTCAAACACCACGCTTCACAGTTCCAGCGACGTGGTGTTTGACGTGGTGTTTGACTGCGCATGCGCAAGTTGGAAACTGCACGCCAGGCTGCGAGAAAGAGAGAGCACTGTCGCTCCCGCAGTGCCTATGCACGAGCCGCCCCTGAACCATACTTGACAATGTACTCCCCGGGGGGTAACTTGCACCCCAAGGGGGGGTTAATGACGTCACGAACAAAGGAAAATGTGTCGTGATTATTTTTCACAACAATAATTGGAACTATTAAGTCTCGTGAACATTGAGCCATAAATAAACCCTTTTATAACGTGATTATATCAAATTTTGTTCATATTAAAGAAATATAAAATTCAAATTTTTCGCTCGTATTTACAAAAAGAAACTCTATCGAGTTTCAGTTTTTTTTATAACAAAGCCGGATATAAAATTTCGTGAAAATCCATTAATGTTTGTAGCTTCAATCGTGTACACAAAAAATCAACCACAGACAACATACAGACAGACAGACGGACATCACTCCAAAAATAGTCAAAACGTGTTCAGTAGGTCTTAAAACATATATTTGCATCAAAATCTCAAAATCAAAAATTGTCGTGAAAACTGTACCAGCCCAGAGAGCTTTCACCTGCGCAGATAAAATGAATCATTTACTAACTGCGGTACCTGCAATTAGTATTCAGTTATGTTAATTAATTATGAGGAAAAAAATCAGGTTTTTCCTCATGTCCTCCCCCACTGGTGCACGGAAAAGCAGAAAATAAATTGCAATCACACGCGAAATTGCACCAAATTGAGGGTGCAGGCAAATCCAATTCGAAACAATACTATGTAATTCTTAATATTATAACTACTCTAATTCAAAAACAAAGAACCTAAAATCTAAAATAGAATTATATTCCTGGAAGAACTACAAAATAGCTACAAAAATAGCTACAAAATAATTTTTGCAATTATTGATCTAGAAGCAGGATTTCCTACAGAACATTTTTATCACTTACTACTTACCTTTCATAGTTTATAAGATATTTCAAGTGAAAGTAAGCAAATTCAACCAAGAACTCACTCAGTCAAAAAAAAATTTTACATTTATTTTTATATATTCATAAGCTGGGCCCTATGTATTTCCGACAAAATAAGTAAAAGTTGTTTACAATTGTATCTATTAGGTCCAAAGTGGATAATAAGTAAACGGAAAGTACATGTGACGTTTAAACCAGCTGTAAAAAATACAAACAAAATAATATAAGTAGAAAATAACCAAAAACGACTGCAAAAGAGCCAAATCATTTCGGAGGCTATATAACTTCTTCAAATAAAACATTGCAATATCAATTTTCCTTATTTTCCTTACAACATCTATTTCTCAGCATTTTCTATAGCTAGAGATTGGATGATAACTGATATGGATTCACTATCAAATTTCGAAGAGTCTTGGGGATTCATTAAGGATTTCAACTTCCTGTTCTGAAGATGTGTGTGAGATTTCATGTGCAAAAGCCATTCTAAGAACAAGATTCCAGATAGTTTAGAATTATTAAATAATATTTTTTTTAATTTACTATTCCTTCGCATCGTGCCCCTTCATTCGAATTTTCGAAATATTAGAATTTTTTGTTGATCTAGAAGCTGAGACGGATCGATTAAGTCCAAAACATAGATTCTAGATATAGTGGAAGTGCTCTATAAATTAATACATTACCCCTCTCAATCAGTCAGTCATTTCAGTGCATATTATATAGATAGCTTCCATTTATTGAATTAAAGTGCAATTTACGATTTTAAACATACAGGGATAAAAAATAATTTTAATCCCTAAACCCTGAAAATTAGAAGGAAAGAAAAACGCCCGGGATTGCAATCCTTAATTTATGTATTACATATAATTTCGTAACACTTGATAATAACTGTGAGGATTTTATTATTTATTATCATTTTATTCTATTTCCTGATTTTAATTTATGTCCTAAACTTTTCAACTTTCATTCCGAAGAATCCCTTTACTCATGATTGGCCAGATCTATATAAGGGCAGGCTTTAGAATTACGGATATGCCATTCTGCCTAGTTGGCGTGCGTGCGTGTGTGTGTGTTCTAATCGTCCATGAAAGGATATCATCGAGAGTATAGCCTGCAATCTTGTGAGTATATATATTATGTCGTAGTTTGATCATCATAGGTTAAGATTGAAAGTCAGTTTAGTAAGAAGTTAGATTAGAAGTTTTTTATAGATTAGTAAGTCTCGAGTAGAATTTGTAATGCTAGCGTTGTAAATAATTTGTATATAAATTTATAATATATATATGTGTTTTGAGTTCCTACCGAAGTTTATTGTAAATAAAGGTGTTTATTTGCTAAATGTCATGATTCCTTCGTCGAACTCTAGTCATTAGGTTATTGGAAGTTTAATTTAGTGTGAAATAAATTGCAATGGTTCATACAAAAGTTATGATCTTTGGTAGAAAGTAGAATAACACTTTACATAATATTCATAGATTCATTTCTTCATAGGAAAAAAACACTCTTCTTTACTTTCCCTGCATAATAATAAGAAACTCGTTGTTGAATAAGAGCTACATATCCGTCTGAAGCCTACGTCTTTCGAACATGAAATACTCTCGACAACAAAATTTAATTTTACGTCCGAACGGAAAAGTTGAATATTATTCCACCTTTTCCGAATTCTTCCATTTTCAGTCGAACTTGTTTTCGGATTTTATTCTTTTGGGATTTCTTTTTCAATCGTCAGAACGTGTCTTGGTTTTCTTTATTGCTTTCAAATGCAATAGAAACGGCAATATCTTATTTTATTTAATTTAGAAATAAAACACTTGATGATATATTAAATAAACGACATAGTAATAACGTTGAGAAACGAAATGGCTGTTATTTCAAAGCAATAACAAAAGTGTACTTTAACCTTTTTCAATAAAATGCTTTTATGTAATAAAATTCTTGCAGGGTGGGCATTTACTACACCAGGGGTCTCTAAACTTTTTTGACCGTCGATCCCGTCAAGAATTTCTTGACTTTTTCTGACACCCCTCCCCCCTCTATATTTTACTATTACATAATTATAATAGGACAAAAAAATGACGCTTACATGATTTTATAGATTTTTAAACTCAGTGTTTATTATTTACAGTACATACATATAATATAATTATATCTAATCACATGCATTATATTAAGACTTTTATCAAGTTAGTAAAATTGACAGACATTGTCAATGTGACTAGTGTGCTTGGTGACTGTTGTGATTATCAAAATTGAAACACCATCCAACATTCCTATTCTTTCAACAGCTCCTTAAAATATCCCAGACCACTCCAGAAAAAAAAATAATTTCATAAATCCATCTATTAATTCATTATAAAAAATTTTATCCGAGCCATGTTTTTGATTATTTAAACGAATCTAACAGTCTTCGGGCCCAACTCGAGGTGGAAAGATACAAGGAAAAAGACCAGACTCATTTTGTTTAGGGGAGTAGATATTTTGAAATTGGACTGGTGGGTCTGCGTGGGCCCTAGCCAAGCAGGAGTCAGAGGGGAACTAAGCCCCCCAAAGAGGTATACTCAGCCCCCCTGATAAAAATATTAAAATTTTAGTAGTAATATGAAATTTCATCCAAAATGTCATCCAAATTTTCTGTCAAAAATTTCTTTTTGAGATTTTTTCTTATAAATTACATAGTTTCTTAGAATTTTTTTTTTTTAATTTAGCTGAATTTGTGGTTATACTGATGATCAATTTATTTACAAATTATGATACTAGTATTTAGGATACTTTTGTATTATTGCGGGATTAACTGTTATACATTATAGAATCAAAATGAACTGATAAGTAGTTAAGAGTTAATATTAAGCATTAACTTGTATTAACTTTCAGAATTATTTTTCGATTCACTAACAGCTTCACTACTAGTTAATGCTTATATTAAAATCAATTGCAATTTATATATATTAATATTAATGTATAGTAGATATATAAATATTAATAATCAACTCTTAGCTTACAAATATAAATATGCAATTATTTGTTAATAATTTATATGGATTGAAATATATAATATTAACTATTATGGTTTATAAACGATAATGATAGAATTTTTGGTGAGCCCTCCTTCAAGACTGTTGGGCCGCCTTAGAATTTCACTCCAGCCCCTCTTCAATTTCATCTCTGGCTACGGCCCTGTCTGCTTGTTGTTCCCCGTCGTTATAGTGACTATAAAGGATAGTGTGTAAACGAAACCCGGTAATTTAATGAGTTTAATTTATCCCTACTTTAAATCCCAGGCACACCGGGTATAGTTTCTAGTCGCTACATAAAGTACAGAAGTCATTACTTTCTTACTAACAGGGGGGGGGGGGTGATTTTGTTAGTTATTCCCCTAAATTAGCTTTTTCTACCATCATAATAAACGGCTTGCGCTGTAGTTCATAATTAGACCTTTTCTAATTTCCTGAAAGATAACAAGCAAAAAATGAATAAATTATTCATAATTTCCAAACTAGTTGATATGAGAATCGATTCCTTTCCGGACATACAGCTGACAAAAATGTTCTTTTTTTTTGTTGTTGCTGCTATCGATTATTCTATTTCATAAAAGTTCTTTCGCGTCACTATTGTAACGGCCGAATGGCAACAAAGAAAAGTGTGGCAGCGGTGTTATCATAACTGTCACTCTTTCAAGGACTAAATTATAAGCTTTCGAAGAGTTAGATGGCAAGATGTGTCATGCTAAACATAGATATTACAAAAAGAATTTCTCAGAATACAGTTGAATAAATTTCTTAGAAAAGAATACTAGATGCGGTAAACGATTCGAAGAAGAATACTTTCGAAATGGCATCAATTATAAATATACATTACATGCGAATTGTTACAATTCTAATCAAATTTTTTATTTTTGAAATCGCATCCATATTGAACTGTGTTTAATTTTTGCACTTTATCATATTATTGTCAGTAGCGAAGCGTCAGAGGAGGCAAGGTAGACAGCGTCTACCCAAATAATTTATGATCAAGAAACTTTATATTATTTAATAATTATGCGAAGTAAATGCATAAAATGGTTTCTATGTTGATAAGCGGAAGGAGAGGCATATATATGCTTTCATTCCAACGAACGCCAAAATAAGAATAAGCCGAGATTTTTTAAATCAGTGGATAAATAAGAACTATTGCTCAGGATATTTTAGAGGTAGTAATAAAATGTATAATGCCTATAATTTTTTTTTATTCGGTGTCAACAGTAATGTACCTTGCAAAAATTAAAAATCTGACGTGGGCAGCACATAACTTTCCCTGCAGACTTATATCCACGTTCTCTTTAGTTAAATTAAATTTAATTCACTTTTAATTCAATTTTCATTCTCATTTGATAACTAGACTTTTTACTTTCCTTATATACATAATGTATAAGGAAAGTATTGTGACGGGTTCGAAAATTCGAATTCGAGTTTTCGACGGGAGAGCACGTTTCAAGCATCCCTGATCACGAATCAAACATTTTTGAAGTGATGTCTGTGTGTGTGTGTGTGTGTGTGTGTGTGTGTGTGTGTGAAAGTATGTGTGTGTGTGTGTGTGTCAGTGAGTCTGTGGAGACGATAACTGACGAACGAATGGACCGATTCGAACCAAATTTGGTACAAAAATCACAATCCGTAAACACTGGAAGCTTATTGCTTTTATATGCAATCGAATGTTAAGAACCCCCCTAAATTTTCGAATGAAATTTTTTAAAAATCGTCAAAAAATCAAAACCACTAATAAAGTTACGCAAATAGACATTTCTTATGTAATTTTTCATTAGAAAACGATTGACATAAATTTTAGAACGCTAACATGAACCGTTCTCGAGATATTGTCCATTTTTTAAAAAAAAATTATCAAAAAGTCATATAAAAAAAGATTCCTATTGAGAAACATGTTCACTTTTCATATGTAATACCATGCGATAAATTGGGTTACATCATTCTCGTGGAACTAGCTCATTCCATTCATGACAAAATATACTTTTAGTAATACTTTTGTGTTTGAACGCCAATAGTCATTTATCTGCTGTAAGAATAACTTATTTCTTAGTGCATAACGCTTGGCGAGATTTTGGCGACGAATTTGGCGGAATGTCGCCAACTTGGCGACATTTTGAAATGTTGCCAAATTAACGAAAATCTCGCCAAATGGATAAAAATGACGACTAATTGTCGAAAATTTAATATCTTGGAAAGAATATTAGTATCTACTATAAGAAAAACCTATTTTTTTTTACTGTAAAAGTAGTAAATTAATTACATTATATAAGGAAAGTCATGTGTTGCCCACATCAGATTTTTTTTAAAGGTGGCGTAGAGAAAATACAAAAAAACTAAAATATCTCGAGAACGGCTAGTCCTAGTGTAATGGGGTTGGTCTTATTCTTTTCTTAGTTAAAAATTACGTTTGATACAAGCATTAATGGATGTATCTGAGCATACGTAGTTTTTATTTTAGATTTTGGCGATTTTGCGGACCATTTTGCAAAAAAAGGCAGGTTATCTCTTTTTCGAATCGTACCAAAATCTAATCAGCACCAGAGTGACCCACAAGTGACTTCCCTACCAAATTTTATGAAATTCGGTCCATTAGTTTATTAGTTAGGGTGGATACAAAATCTGCACAGACAGACAGACACACAGACACACACACAGACGTCACGCTAAAAATAATTTTTTCGTATTCTAGAGGTCTCGAAACGTATAGATCCGTCGAAAACTCGAGTTGCGATTTTCGGCATGATTCCAATACTTTCCCTACACATTACCATGTATTGCAGGGAATGTAACAAATGCAATTTTTAGACTTTTAAAAATTAACAAATGCAATTTTTCATCTTTTAAAAATTAACAATTGTGAATTTCTATTTTTCAAAAATAACAAATGTGTCTATCTTTTTATGGAAAATAACTTAGGTTCTAACAAATCTGCTGTTTCTTTTTTTCCAAAATTAACACATGTGAATTTCAATTTTTCAAGCACTAACACCAGTGAATCTCAACTTTTCCAAAAAATTAACAAATGCGATTTACACCATGTGAAATTTAACATATGTGAAATTCAACTTTTTCAAATTTTAACAAATGGGAATTTTTAACTTTCAAAAATTAACAAATGCGATTTTTCAGCTTTTAAAATTAACAAATACGATTTTTTATCAATCAAAAATTGACAATACGATTTTTTTTATCTTCCAAAAGTTAACAAAGATTTATTTTGATACGTTCATATTTATTTATTCCTTTATTTTTTAAAATTCACGATAAACTAGGGACACAATAATTTTTAAGAATAACAAAAAGAAGCACAATCAAACACTTTTGAGGTGATGTCTGTGTGTGTGTGTGTGTGAAAGTATGTGTTTGTGTGTCAGTAAGTCTGTGGAGACGATATCTCACGAACGAATGGAACAATTCGAACAAAATTTGATACAAAAATTACAACCTGTGAATTCTGGAAGCCAATTGTTTTTAAACGCAATAGAATGTTCAGAACCCGCTATATTTTCGAGTGAAATTTTGAAAAAAAATCGTCAAAAAATCAAAACCTTTAACAATGTTACGGAAATAGTGATTTCATATGTAATTTTTCATTAGAAAACGATTGACACACTTTAGAAGGCTAGCATGAACCATTCTCGAGATATTGCACATTGTTCAAATAAATGTATCAAAAAATCACATAAAATAATAATAAATATTAACTATTGTGAAATATGTTCACTTTTCATATGTAATATCATGCGATGAATTTGGTGACATTATTGTTCTGGATCTAGCTCGTTCCATCCATGAGAAAAGATACTTTGGGCAATACTTTTGTATTTGGACGCCAATAGCATTTATCTGCTATAAGAATAACTTATTTATCCGTCCATAACGCTTGGCGAGATTTTAGCGACGAATTTGACGGAATGTTGCCAACTTGACGAATTTTTTAAATGTTGGCAAATTAACGAAATTGTCGCCAAAAATGACATCAAAAAATTTCAATAGAAATGACGCTAAATCAATGAAAATGACGACTAATTGATGAACGTTCAATATCTTGAAAAGAACATAAGAGTAGACTTTTAGAATAACCCATTTCTCCGTCCGTCCTCGCTTGGCGAGAAATTTAGCGAGACGTCGCTAACTTAGCATCTATGCTAAATGTTGCAAAAGTGGCGCCAAATTGATAAAAAAAATGACTCCATACAGGCAGTAATGTTTCGCATGATTTCCGTCATATATTGGGTAACGGGCATACCTTCTAGCATATAAGAAATGCTCTTCTCTCCGTTTTTCTGGAACACTTGGGGATGCATTTGGCGAACTTGACGAATAATTTAGCAAAGTATAGCCAACTTGGCGATATTTCGTCCCAGATTGACACAAATATAGTCAAAATTGCAAAAATGACGCGAAATTAATGAAAATGACGTCCAATTAATGAATTAATTATTCAGATATTTTAATATATAGACCATATCGCTTATTGAGAAAAGCTATCAATATTGAAAATTGTTTATTTAGAGTTGCTCGAAATATAAATTAATTGGGTACTTTGAAATAGTTTTACGTGTTGTCATCCGGAAAATCACCAAATGTACTATTCAACGTTAAAAACACAGTACCGTGAATCTTATACATTATCTTTTGACTGTAAAAGTAGTAAATTCACTGCACTATATAAAAAGAGTCAGTGCTGCCCACATCAGATTTTTTTATAGCAATTTGAATTTTTACATATCAGAAGCAATAGCAGGTTTACCTGCCAGTCCTTATATAATTTATCAAGAATTTACTGTTTATAAATAGATTGATAGATTCATCTGTTCTATCACTCAGATTTGTTAATTTCTAAGCGCGAATTATATTCATTTTTAAAGCAAGAAAATTGCTTATGTACGTCAATATGTCGCATCCCAAAGAAAGTGAAGGTGCTCTGAAAAATGTTTTACTGCAGTTCCGGTAGATAGCAGCACTACATTTCTATTCACAGTCCTTTATAAAGAATTCTAATGTGTCTATTTTGGTGCTGCCATCTAACCTTAATATTATAAACGAATTCTCTTCCTACTTTATATTTATTTCACAACAACTGATTTTCGTATTTTGTCTACAAAAATAAATTACTCGTTAGTTTAAAAGTTATGACAAAATATCAAATTATTTTACTAACATGATTGGCTTCAAATAAACTATACATATATCTATGAACAACTTATATTCATGTGAACTTATATTCAAACTTATATTTTGAATATCCCGTGCTTTGTACATCTGTGTTTCATGAAGGAGGAAACACACTGAGCTGCATCGAAAAATTTAACAGCCTCAAATATTAAAACTAAATATTATTGAAATTACAACCATTATAGCCCAAAAACAAAATTCTGGATCCGAAATCCATTTATATATCCTTTGTACAGCTTTCAAGGGGCTATAAATTAATTCTTACTGTTCATAGTTCATACTTTCAGTTTTTAAGTAGTACGAACTTGAATAAAGGGAAAATTTTTCATATTCTTAAACTTGACTGTTATGTATCTGGCAACAACGAGATCACGGTAACCTTCCAAGCTGTGTGACGCGCGCGTGCTTGGTTTACCTTTAAAATGTTCCGCAGTTCGTTTTGTACCTGTTCGGTGTGGTTGTTGTGATGCCGTTTGTGTCTGTGTATCTTAATGTAAATAAATGTTCTTTGCGTGTATGTAAAACGAATCGTATCGTCTCTCGGTCTACCTGGCATACATGACAAAAGAGTTGGCGACGAGAATGGGATCTTCGAACATTAATTTTGAATCTTATGATGCGTCTGTGGAAGACTGGTCCAGTTATGTGGAACGTTTAGAATCTTACTTCGTTGTTAATGGGATCGAAGATAAAAAGAAAGTCCCTGCTATTTTAAGCCTTATGGGAGCAACAACGTATAAATTGTTAAAGAATCTGGCCACTCCGAACATTCCTTCGGATTTGACTTATCAAGATATCGTAAAATTACTTTCGGAACATTTGAATCCTAAACCACTAGAGATGACAGAACGGTTTCGTTTCTACAAGAGGAAGCAATTTGAAGAGGAGTCCATTGCAAATTATTGTGCCGAATTACAAAAACTGTCGATACACTGTAACTTTGGGAACAATTTAAGTACGATGCTTCGTGATAAATTGGTGATGGGTCTCAAAAACGGAAATATACAGAAAAAGCTGTTAGCAGAGGATAAGTTAACATACGAAAAAGCTAAGAGCATTGCATTCGCAATGGAATCTGCTCAGAGAGATGTGTGTGAAATTCAGAATCAAATGGTATCGATAAAAAAATTACATAGTTCGCAAGATAAAACTATCAAAAAAGATTTTTCTAAATTTAAGAAATCTGAACCTACAAAGAAGTTTGATAAATCTCGGAAATGTTACAGATGTGATAGTACTCAACATTTAGCTCACGAATGTAAGCACAAGAACACTCAGTGTAGGAATTGCTTAAAGAACGGGCATTTGGCAAAAGTCTGCCGCTCAAAACGTAACGAAACAGTTAAACAAATAGAATCTTGTTCTGAAACTGTACCAGTTAAATCACCACGACATGCAAGGGATAAGATTTTATTAGAAATTTTTGTTGAAGGGAATAAATGTTTATTTGAACTAGATACTGGAGCTGCTATTAGTTGTATGAATGTGAATGAATTTAAGAAACTTTGTCCGGATGTAGCCATTAAGTCTACCAAATTATTGCTTAGGAATTTCGATAATTCTATGATAACATCAGCTGGCCAAGCAGTGGTGCAAATTCAATACAAAGATCAAATTAATACAGAAACTATTTATTTGGTACATGCAAAAGTAAACGCAGTTTTTGGTCGTGAATGGTTGAGAAATTTCCAATTAGACTGGAGCTCAATTAAAGCAGTTCGGGTTGAAAATTGTAATTCTCGAACCAATAAATTAAATATCTTGCTTCAAAAGTATGAGAAAATTTTTTCTCCGGGTATCGGGAAACTGGAAAAGTTTTGTTGCCGTCTTCAAATGAAACCTAATTACAAACCGGTATTTTTTAAACCTCGACCAGTACCATTTGCTTTAAAAGAAAGAATAGAAACTGAACTTAATAGGTTAGTTGCAGAAGACATCATTGAGCCGGTGACATATAGTGATTGGGCTACACCAATTGTTCCTGTTATCAAACAGAATGGGAACCTACGAATCTGTGGTGATTATAAGGTGACTATCAACCCGGGACTAAAAATTGAGCAGTATCCTTTACCCCGTATCGAGGACATTTTTGCTGAACTGTCAGGAGGGGAGTTCTTTACTAAAATCGACTTATCTGAGGCATACCTCCAAATGTTAGTTGATGAGCAGGATCGACATCTATTGACGATCAATACTCACAAGGGTTTGTTCCGTTACAAGAGAATGAATTATGGTATAGCCTTAGCTCCGGCAGTGTGGCAGAGAGCCATTGAACAAGTTCTATCAGGCATCGCGGGGGTACACGTATTTTTAGACGATATTACCGTAACGGGGAGAAATGATCAAGAGCATTTTGAAAGGTTAGAATTAGTACTACAGAAACTAGAAGAATATGGTCTCAGAGTAAATAAGCGGAAAAGTGAATTTTTTAAGAAATCTGTGAATTATTGTGGTCATACAATTGATAAATTCGGCCTCCACAAAACACAAGAAAAAATCGATGCAATTACGAAGGTACCAGTTCCAAAAACTGTATCTGATTTGAAGAGTTTTTTGGGTTTAGTAAATTACTACGGAAAATTTATTCCCAACTTATCTACTCGTGTCGCTCCCTTAAATAATTTACTGCGGGAAGGTACTAAATTTTTGTGGACTGCAGAATGTGAAAAAGCTTTCAAGGCATTGAAACAAGAAATTGCTTCAGACCGAATTTTATGCCATTATGATCCTAAGTTACCTCTTGTATTACAAACTGATGCATCACCAGTTGGAATAGGAGCAATTTTAAGTCACATTATGCCAGATGGTTCAGAAAAACCAGCAATGTTTGCATCAAGGTCATTGACTAAAACGGAACGTAATTATTCGCAGATAGACAAGGAAGCATTGAGTATCGTATGGGGAGTAAAGAGATTTTATCAATATTTATTTGGTCGACATTTTGATCTCGTAACCGATCATAAACCCCTAGTATCAATTTTCGCACCTAATCGTAGTTTACCATGTCTATCAGCAACACGAATGGTTCATTATGCACTTTTTCTCCAAGCATTCAGTTATACAATCAAGTATCGAAACACTAAGAATCATGGCAATGCCGATGCACTTTCACGGTTACCACTAGCAGTTGACAAGAACTGTGAGTACTTGACTGAAGCAGACGTGACAAATATTTCGCAAGTTGAATTAATGCCTGTTACAGCAACTGACATAGCTAGAGCTACTAAAACTGATAGGAAATTGTTCGAACTGTATGAAAGTTTAAAATCTGGAACTGAATTACCTGTGCCTTGGAAAGGTAGAGAATCTGAATTTTCATTGCAAAATGGTTGCATAATGTATGGTCATAGAGTATGCATTCCTGAAAAGTACCAGAATCAAGTTTTGGAAGAACTTCATGTTGGACATCCTGGAATTGTCAAAATGAAGGCCATAGCTAGAAGCTACTGCTATTGG
Organism: Amaurobius ferox; assembly: GCA_951213105.1. Lineage (NCBI taxonomy): Eukaryota > Metazoa > Arthropoda > Arachnida > Araneae > Amaurobiidae > Amaurobius > Amaurobius ferox. The sequence goes on along the minus strand of OX578137.1, from coordinate 40,280,145 downwards.
CAAGGTATTGATGCCAGTATAGCCAATTTTGTTCAGAACTGTTCAGCTTGTATCGCAACGAGGAACGAACCAGCAAGGATAAATCGACATCCGTGGGAATGGCCAAATGGACCTTGGCAAAGGATATACGTTGACTACGCTGGTCCTTTTATGGGGAAAATGTTTTTTGTAGTCTCTGATGCATATTCGAAGTGGATAGAAGTCATTCCGATGAAAAATATTACAGCTAGTTTTACGATTCATCATCTTCGTATTCTTTTTGCTCATTATGGAATTCCCTTAACCTTGGTTAGTGATAACGGCGCAAGTTTTACTAGTTACGAATTTCGACATTTTTTGAAACTGAATAATATTAAACATATAACTTCAGCACCGTACCATCCTGCTACGAACGGACAGGCAGAAAGAATAGTGCAGTTATTCAAAGCTTCGTTGAAATCGAGTAGAGGTGATTCTGGAGATCTAAATGTGAAATTACAAAGATTTTTATTACAGTATAGAATAACTCCACATTCTCTCACGGGAGAAACTCCGAGTGCCTTGTTTTTGAAGAGATGTATTCGCACTAGGCTTGATCTTTTTAAACCAAATTTGAGAGACAAAGTTGTTCAGAAACAGAGTTCGAGACTTGACACAGAATCTATCTTGCGTGAGTTTCAGGAAGGGGAGAAAGTAGCCGTAAGAAATTATTCCGGACCTAACAAATGGAAAATTGGAACAATTATAAACCGAGATGGAACCTTGAGTTATAGCATACAAGTTGGAAATGAAATTTGGAAGAGACACGTAGATCAAATAAGGAAATGTGGGAAGTCGATTGAATTATCCCAAGATGCTACTGAAATTCCAATTTACGATAAAGAATTGAATTTTCCAGATGAGCCAGTATCCGATGATGTTGCTGAATCGGAACCGCCTGCACCTGTACCTGAAGTTGCCCCTGAACCTAAAGATGTACCTGTACCTGCCACTCCAAGTGATGATATACCACCTAAGCCTGTACCAGACGCTTCCGGAAAGCCGAAAACTGATGTGCCACTCCGACGCTCAACCCGAATCAGGAGACCTCCAAAGAGACTCGACCTGTGACTCTATATTTTGTCGGGGAGGAACTGTTATGTATCTGGCAACAACGAGATCACGGTAACCTTCCAAGCTGTGTGACGCGCGCGTGCTTGGTTTACCTTTAAAATGTTCCGCAGTTCGTTTTGTACCTGTTCGGTGTGGTTGTTGTGATGCCGTTTGTGTCTGTGTATCTTAATGTAAATAAATGTTCTTTGCGTGTATGTAAAACGAATCGTATCGTCTCTCGGTCTACCTGGCATACATGACATTGACAAAACTAATCCTCAAAAAATATGAGCTTTATAAGGAAAAAATTATTAATCCAGAAACTTGATCTCTTACTGAACACTTTTGTCGTTTAGTGTTCATATCTATCTCTTATAGTTTAAAAAATATTTCGAGTGAAAATAAGCAAAGTGAAGCAAAATTTTGCCCCTTGCTTCGGAAGGCTTTGTTTTCGCGGTGGCGTCAGCTACTTTTTAACACTTTACAACATAGTTGAAAAGCGTTTATGACTTTGTTCATTCTGTCTGTCTGTCTGTCTGTCTGTCTGTCCGTTAGCACAATAACTGCCGTAAAAATGACTTTATCAAAATGAAATTTTAGTATGTTGTTCAGACGGTCTGTGGGACCAATGGGAACAACATACTAAAATTTCATTTTGATAAAGTCATTTTTACGGCAGTTATTGTGCTAACGGACAGACAGACAGACAGACAGACAGACAGAATGAACAAAGTCATAAACGCTTTTCAACTATGTTGTAAAGTGTTAAAAAGTAGCTGACGCCACCGCGAAAACAAAGCCTTCCGATGGGAATATAAATGAATAATACCACCCAATTAGTTTTAGATTGAACCCGGGTTTTTCAAGCGCATTTAAAATTCACAAATTGCTTCGAAAGTTTTAGGACCTATTCAAATTATCCCATAAAATATATAAAAAAAATGTCAGCAAAATATATTAGGTTATTTTTTAAATAAAAATTAAAATAATAATTACACCTTTTATATGGGGCGCGGTAGCCCATTGGTTAGCGCGCTGGAGTTGCACTCGGTAGGCCCGGGTTCGATTCCAGCCACTGCCAAAACTGCCGCCGTGTTCATGCGGAGTACGATCACGTTAAACATGTGGGTCCGAAAGTCCTTCCGAGAGGTTGGTGGTAGGGGAAGGAGGGTACGGTCCCTGTGGATGCCTCCCCCACTGGGTTCCGGTCTAAATTGGGTGGCACTTCCCGACCGTCCAAACAGTTACCTTACACCTTTCTGGTAGGTCGGACGGTCTGGGTTTCAACAACAACACCTTTTATATGAAGAGATCACGTGACCCACTTCAAAATAAAATATGACATCCGTCTTGTCTCAAAATCATGATAGTTAAAGTTCCTTTTAATTCATATTTAGTGTTGTATCCGTCCTAAAACCGCTTCATTTTTGCTTAAATTATGTACATCTACATACTGAAAGAACGCAATTACAATATATTTGAGTTTAAATGATCACCAAACTTTGATTATTTCTACAACGAAGTCTAATTTTCACTTATGAAGAATGTAAATACCCAAAGATGTAGAATGAGCTGTATAAGAATTGCTGCATTTCTTAAACGCAAAATTATTTAGCTCACGAAGTCTGCAATATAGCTGATATGAATGAAATATTCATTGATTTTACGCAGAGAAGCAGACGATTTTTTCGATAAAGTTTTAAGCATAGAGTTTAATTACTTGTACCTCCATGGTCTTAATTTTTTTAAATAAAATAAATTATTATAGTATTGTGGTGAATGCAATGAATGGAAAAAGTTTAAGAATGAAATGTTGTTTTTATAGAGAGAACAAGGCGTGTAATATCTCGATGACGTCATTTGAATTAAATTTCATTTGTTTTCGCTGAAGTTTTCAAATATAATAAATTATTGTAATATTATGATAATTTTTAAAATATTACCCAGGAATGTATCGCATTTTAGAGATGTTTAAACCAGGCAATTTATATTTCAATGCCGTCATTTGAATGAAATTCATTTTTTTCGATGAAATTTTAAGTTTTCAAAAATATAATAAATTAATGTAGTATTGTGATAATTTTACAAAATATTACCGAGGAATGTATCGCATTTTATGTATCGAGGAATGTATCGCATGCAAATGCATCGAGATGTTTAAATAAAATTGCATTGAAGTTGAAAAGTATTTCATAATCAATGCTTTATGCATGATTGATCTTTCTTGCTTTTAACACTTTACAACATAGTTGAAAAGTGTTTATGACATTGTTCATTCTGTCTGTCTGTCTGTCTGTCCGTTACCACGATAACTACCGTAAAAATGACTTTATCAAAATGAAATTTTAGTATGTTTTTCAGACGGACTGTGGGACCTATGGGAATATAAATGAATAATAACACCCAATTAGTTTTGGATTGAACCCGAGTTGAAAAAATGAAATACATTGAACCCTATGGGACCTAATTTTTCAAACATTTTTTTAGCGGATTAAAAATTCATAAATTGCTTTGAAAATTTTAGGTAATATTCAAATGTTCCATAAAATATATAAAAAAAATTCAAAATATATTCAGTGGTTTTGTAAATAAAAATTAAAATAATAATTACACCTCTTATATGAAGCGATCTCGTGACCATGATATGAAAAGATCATGTGACCATGATATGAAAAGATCACGTAACCCACTTCAAACTGAAATATGGCATCCATCGTGTCTCAAAATCAAAATTTTTAATGTTCTTTTTAATTCATATTGAGTGTTGTATCCGTCTTGAAACCGCTTTATTTTTACTTAAATTCTGTGCATCTACATACTAAAACAACGCAATTACAATATATTTGAGTTTAAATGAGCATCCAAATTTGATTATTTCTACAACGAAGACTATTTTTCACTTATGTAAAATGTAAACAGCAAAATATGTAGAATGAGTTGCATAAGAATTGCTGTATTTCTTTAACTCAAAATTATTTTGCTCATGGAGTCTGCATGGCTGATATGAATGAAATATTCATTGATTTTACAGAGAGAAGGACGATTTTTTTCGATGAAGTTTTAAGCATAGAGTTTAATTACTTGTAGCTGCATGATCTTAATTTTTAAATAAAATAAATTATTATAGTATTGTGATGAATGAAATGAATGGGAAATATTTATGAATGAAATGCTGCTTTTATAGAGAGAGCCAGGTGTGGAAGACCCAGACCGTCCGACTCGTCCAGAGGACTTAGGCAGAGAGAGCCAGGTGTGTTATTTTTTCTATGACGTCATTTGAATGAATTTTAGGTGTTTTCGATGAAGTTTTCAAATATAATAAATTATCGTAGTATTATGATAATTTTAAAAATACTACCGAGGAATGTATCGCATTTTGGAGATGTTTAAACCAGGCAATTTATATTTCAATGCCGTATTTGAATGAAGTTCATTTTTTTCGATGACGGTTTAAGTTTTCAAATATAATAAATTAATGTAGTATTGTGATAAGTTTTAAACTATTACCGAGGAATGTATTGCATTTTAAAGATGTTTAAATAAAATTGAATTGAAGTTGGAAAATGTTTCATAATCAATGCTTTAAGCATGATTGATCTTTCTTGTTTTGTATATTAGGGAGGTTTCACATTTTAAAATAAATATGGTAGATAACAATTTTTCAAATAATATAAATTATTATAGTATTGTTGTGAATGAAAGGATTGGAAACATGTTTATGAATGAAATGCTGCTTTTATACAGAGGCGATTTATATTTCGATGTCATCATTTTAATAAAGTTCATTTGTTCTCGATGAAACTTTCAAATATAATAAATTATTATAGTATTATGACAATTTTAAAAATATTACCGAGGAATGTATCGCATTTTAGAGATGTTTAAACCAGGCAATTTATATTTCAATGCCGTCATTTGAATAAAGTTCGTTTTTTTCGATGAAGTTTTCAAATATAATAAATTAATATAGTATTGTGATAATTTTTAAAATATTACCGAGGAATGTATCGCATTTTAGAGATGTTTATATAAAACTGCATTGAAGTTGGAAAGTGTTTCATAATCAATACTGTTGTTGTTGTTGCTCATAACCTCCTGTTTCGGTCGAACCACAAACAGGACCAGTGATGGCAGAAGAAGGACAAAGAATGACATAACACGAGTTCACAAAGTTTTTTTATTAACACAAACAAGCATCACTGACGAAGGTCTGGGGGGGGGGGGGTGCAGCTTCACATTTGGACCAGAAGGCGGAAGACTGACTTCATCCTAAAGAAAACGCCCATGCCTTACTCGGGATTCGAACCCAAGCCCACTAGACAGCAGTCGGAGACGCTATCCACTTCACCGCCTGGGCGGCTAATCAATGCTTTATGCATGATTGATCTTTCTTGTTTAATATAGAAAAATGCACCATAAATTCAAAATTTGAATTGCTCCCTATAAGTTGCAAAAATAGTTGCAAACGTATATACGTTGTAAATGTATATACGTTGTAAAAATAGTTGCAAAAATCTTTTAATAGCTGCCTTATATGTGCAAAGGAAAATATTTTGTTTTTATTTCTTCCTAACTAGGGGAACTCCACCCCCTGCTCCGTACTCTGGCCATCACCCGTAATTCGTTTCATGACCATGGAATGGAGGGAAAAAAAGGGAATAGAAGTTGAAATCCTTGGTAGCCTCCATCCCGTCCGATTCTCCTCTGAAATTTGATGCAGAATCCAAATCAGTCATCAGAGTTTTATAGCAGATCCTGAGAAATAGATATTTCAAGGAAATATATTTCGTAAGAAGAATAAACAGTATGGCAATTTTTTTTTACCATCAATCAAAATTCATTCATGAGTATGCAGCTTTATGAACAAAGCACTTCACAGACATAGAATTCCGAGTATTCCAACGAGTGCGAAAAGAAAAAGAAAAAAAGATCCTATCAAATAACAGAATTAGAAAGCGGTTGCAAAACCTTTCTTCGTTTAATTTCAATTAATATTTTTCTTTTCTAAATATTTTCGAGAGAAAGAGAGAGTTGAGAAAAGCGTTTGATCATTTCTATATCATACTAGAGAGTAAAGAAAGCATTGCTCACTAGAAGAAATTGGAATATATTTTTTGATAAATGCGCATGTTATGTAAAAAATCGTGGAAAAAATATCGCCAACTTTTAAAATGATGTTTGAATGCTGGTGTGTGGAGAGCAATGAAGCCGGGCCATTCCCATAGGAACAGGAAGTTGAGATAGAACCTTGGAGTTAAAATTTTGTTTATAAGTAAGTATTTAAAAATTAAGTAAGTCCCGGATAATAATGGCATCTGTTTGCTTTTGCATTTTGGGAATATTTTTTTCTTTTCTGGGAGTATTTTCAGAGAACGATTTCTATATAAAAATTGTAAGCAAAAGACGTTCGTTCACAAATAAAAAGTTGAAAAGTATCTAACAATTGACAGCCTTAACTAGCATTTTATATGTAATTTAACGAAAACAAACTTTATTCGGATTTTTCAGTGAGTTCGTTATATACTTGTTTATCAGTGATCTCGTTATTCTAGTTACATAAAAAATCTGATGTGGGCAACACTTGACTTTCCTTATATAATGCAATGAATTTACTACTTTTATTATTATGTAACTAGAATAACGAGATCACTGATAAACAAGTATATAACGAACTCATTGAAAAATCCGAATAAAGTTTGTTTTCGTTAAATTGCAGGTAAAAAAAATGTTATTCTTATACTAGATACTTATATTCTTTCCAAGATATTGAATTGTCTTCAATTAGTCGTCATTTTCACTGATTTAGCGTCATTTTTATCAATTTGACCAGATTTTTGTTAATTTGGAAACAATTAAAAATGTCGCCAAGTTGGCGACATTTCGCCAAATTCGTCGCCAAAATCTTGCCAAGCGTTATGGACGGAAAAATAAGTTATACTTTCAGCAAATAAATGACTATTGGAGTTTAAATACAAAAGTGTTACTCAAAGTATCTTTTTTCATGAATGGAACAAGCTAGATCCACGAGAATAATGTCACCCAATTTATCGCATGGTATTACATATGAAAAGTAAACATGTTTCTCAATAGGAAATATATATTTTTTTATTTTATATAACATTTTGATAATTTTTTTTAAAAATGTGCAATATCTCAAGAACGGTTCATGTTAGCGTTCTAAAATTTATGTCAATCCTTTTCTAATAAAAAATTACATAAGAAATGACTATTTGTGTAACTTTATTAGCGGTTTTGATTTTTTGACGATTTTTTCAAAATTTCACTCGAAACTTTAGGGGGTTCTGAACATTCGATTGCATATAAAAACAATAGGATTCCAGTGTTTACAGATTGTGATTTTTGTACCAAATTTCGTTCGAATCGGTCCATTCGTTCGTCAGTTATCGTCTGCACAGACTCACTGACACACACACACACACACATACACACAGACATCTCTTCAAAAATGTTTGATTCGTGATCAGGGATGCTTAAAACGTGCTCTCCCGTCGAAAACTCGAATTCGAATTTTCGACCCCTTCGCAATACTTTCCTTATACATTATGTATATAAGGAAAGTAAAAATATACTCACCACAGTCTGTAAGATGATACATTTCAGCTGTTCTGTAGGCTGCAAAAAAAATTATTTTTCAAACGATATTTATGAAGGAGTTTTCAATACGGTAGCAAATGCTATCTGCATTATATCAACTATTAAGCATTTTTATTCTTTTTTGCACACTTATATCGTACAGTCATGCGAAGTAAAATCTCCAGAACTGGAAAGGGAAATCTTTACCCTTCTCTACCCTCTCTGGAATTTGATGCTGAATCCATATCAGTCATAATCTAAGTACTATCTGTAGTTAACCTTGAGAAATAGATATTGTAAGAAATATGTTTGAACTGGAAGGGGAGTGAAAAACCAAAAAAGAACATTCTTAGTAAACTACTCTTCTTTCTCCAAAATGTGATGCTAAATTTATATCAGTTATCATCTGAGCCAATCTTCCATAGCCAATCTTGAACAATAGACGTTTCAAAGAAAATTTTTTAACCGGGAATAGAAAAAGAACCGGAAATGAAAATTCTTAGTAACCTCCTCTGGAATTTAATGCTGAATCTATTTCACCCATTAACTAATCTCTATCTATAACAGATCTTGAAAAATAGTTGCTTCAAAATAAAATTTTAGTAAAAGCAGCACAGACAAAATTTCTACTATCAACAAAGAAAATTCATCGGTCGTCGATTCTTGTAGTTCTCATATTTAAAGTGAAATGAATAATTTTGAGGTTCTACACTGTACTTTCTCCGCACCGCATATAAAGATTTATTTGTCTGGAATCTAGAGTTAAACATGGATTCCGAAGCACTAAGAACATCATATATGGGACACCGCGGACCGTTGATTCAGTGTCAGGATGACACATTAGAAGCTGTGCAACAACTGCATACTTATTTTGGTCTCTTTGGAAGCCTTTCATTCATATATGCAGTAACACAGTATGCAGATGTGCTACACAATGTAACTTTAACTCAGTAAACATTATTCAAGCAAGCAGTGCAAAGAAAATTTTTGTGTTACTCTTTGATGTCTTCTAGAGAAACAATTTGTAAACAAACTAATCCAAGTTTGTCTTTAGATAAACTATCTATATATAAAGATATGTATTCTAGAGTTCTTCGTTACGTATGACATCAGATACTGAAAATAAAGCTGGATATTGCACTCAGTTTTAATTTATTTACTACAATGGATATTATACCTCCTTTTGTGCCGTAGCTGCGCAGACAGTGATTGAGTGAGTGCTGTCATTTATTATAGTACTAGAAGGTATGCCCGTCATATGACGGAATTCAAAATTTGCAAAATATTACCTCCCATTTGGAGTCATTTTTATCAATTTAGCGACATTTGCGACATCCCGCCAAATTATTTTCCAAACGGACGGACGGACGAACAGAGAAATGGCTTTTTCTTATAGATGATTCTTATATTCTTTCCAAGATATTAAATTTTCATCGGTTTGGTGATATTTTCGTTAATTTTTGTGATATTTTGTTCAATTTTGAGACATTTTAAAAAACTCGCCAAAATTGTCGCCAAGTGGAACAGTTGGACTGACGCTCAAATGCTGCCGAAACATCATTACAATACTATCCCCTTTCAAAATACAATTAAGTTATTGATTTGGCGTCATTTTTATCGATTTGGCGACATTTCAAAAAGTCGCCAAATTTGTTGCCGTGTGGGATGGTTGGACTTAACAGACAAATGCTATCGAAACATCATTACAAATACTTCATTACAAATACTTCATACATCATTACAATAGTGCTTTTGAATCCACGTTAAACTCTAGATTCCAGCCAAATAAATCTTTATATGCGCTGCGGAGAAAATACAGTGTAGAGCCTCAAAACTATACATTTCACTTTAAATATGAGAACTACAAGAATCGACGACCGATGAATTTTCTTTTTGGTAGTAGAAATTTTGTCTGTGCTGCATTTACTAAAATTTTATTTTGAAGAAACTATTTTTCAAGATCTGCTATAGGTAGATTAGTTAATGGGTGAAATAGATTCAGCATTAAATTCCAGAGGAGGTCACTAAGAATTTTCATTTCCGGTTCTTTTACTATTCCCAGTTAAAAAAATTTCATTTTCTTTGAAATGTCTATTGTTCAAGATTGGCTATGGAGGATTGGTTCAGATGATAACTGATATAAATTTAGCATCACATTTTAGAGAAAGAAGAGTAATTTACTAAGAATGTTCTTTTTTGGTTTTTCACTCCCCCTTCCAGTTCAAACAAGTTTCTTACAATATCTATTTCTCAAGGTTAACTACAGATAGTACTTAGATTATGACTGATATGGATTCAGCATCAAATTCCAGAGAGAGTAGAGAAGGGAAAAAAAGATTTCCCTTTCCAGTTCTGGAGATTTTACTTCGCATGGCTGTACGATATAAGTGTGTAAAAAAGAATAAAAATGCTTAATAATTGATATAATGCAGACAGCATTTGCTACCGTATTGAAAGCTCCTCCATAAATATCTTTTGAAAAATAAAACTTTTTGCATCTTACAGAACAGCTGACATGCATCATCTTACAGACTGTGGGATGTATATTTTTTATGTAACTAAAATAACGAGATCACTGATAAACAAGTATATAGCGAACTCATTGAAAAATCCGAATAAAGTTTGTTTTCGTTAAATTGCATATAAAATGTAATAACTTTTCAGTTAAGGCTGTCAATTGTTAGATACTTTTCAACATTTTTAATTGTGAATGAACGTCTTTTGCCTACAATTTTTATATAGAAATCGTTTTCTGAAAATACTTACAGAAAAGAAAAGTATTCCCAAAATACAAAAGTAAAAAAATGCCATTAATATTATATTCCCTTTCAAATCGCAATTAATTTCATTGATTTGGCTTCACTTTTATAAATTTGGCTACATCTTCGTCAATTTCGCAACATTTAAAAAAAGTCGCCAAGTTGGCGATATCTCGCCAAATTCATCGCCAAAAATTTCGCCAAGCGTTACCCAGAAATAGATAGATGGATAGACAGATAAATCAAGATGCTTATATTATAAATATCCCATGAATAAACTTTTTTTTTAATTACTTACGGTCAGAATTCTCGAGGGCCTCACTAGTTTATATATAAAGAGTAGAACTTTGGAGCTTTACTAGCGTATAACATCAGATATTGAAAGTGAGTCCATGATGTGGGCAGCCTGTTCACTACATAATGCAATCGCAATTAATCTTCTTTCACAGCGAAAAACTGAAATCTAACCATGGAGTTTTACCCAGCACATAAAATCCGATAGTGAAAGTAAGTTCATAATGTTATTTTTATTTTTTATCATTTTATAAATTTTTATTTGAGGTACCACGCGACTCGGAGCGTCGAGCTCGTTTCATTAATATATTTAACATCTAACATAATAAAGGAAGATGTTTGCACGGGTGTGTGTATAGAAGGGGGTCTGTGCAGTCTTCTGCTACGGGAAATCTATTCTAAGTGTCGTAGGACAATGACATTTGGAACACATGCACTTCAGAACCCGAATAGGTACACCTCGGAGTTTTAATTTTAAATTTCGAATTTTTTTTTTTTTTTTTAGTTATTCTATGTTTTGGCCCGATTTATAGCGATTTTGATCGATATTCACACAAATCGATTCCTGAGCGTCCTAAAATATTATCACAAATTTTTCATCTTGTACAGAGTACATCATCATTCAAAGATCAAGAATTTCCAACAAAGTTTGAACCGAATCCGGGGAACAATTCCTTCATATTTATCTTTTTAGATACTTCGAAATTTGCATATTTTATGTAATCTGATATATATAAAATTGAAAATCTGCCTGTCTGTCTGTCTGTTTGTCCCTTCATCACGGGAGAACGGCTGAACCGAATTTGATGAAATTTTGTGGGTAGCCTGGAAATAGTCCCACTTAAAATTTAGTCTATGTTTAGAGTTTCTACGATCAGTGGTTCTTGAGATATTAGTAAAAAACAAAATTTTCGTTTGTCTCATCATCACGGGAAAACGGCTGAACCGAATTTGATGAAATTTTGTGGATAGCCTTAAAATAGCCCCTCATAAATTTAGCCTAAGTTTCGAGTATCTAAGACTAGGGGTTGTCGAGATATTAAAGAAAAACGTAACTTTTTCCTAGAAGTTCTGCTTTCTAACTCTGTGGTTTATCCAAACGAAAAGTTTGAAAATCGTTTGAAATTGAATTAAAACTTTATCTCCGAGTTCGACGGGAGATTTTTTGCGCGAATTAGTCACTTCCTGAAAACATGAATTGTTTGAAATATGATTTAAATGGGAAATCTATCTCCATGGTTTATTTTCCACAAGCTTTTACTGAACAATGAAAAGTATAAAGAAATCAAAATGGTTATTTAATTTCGCAGTTTATGAGGAAGATTCTATCTTATGTCATATTGCTCAGAAACGCAATTAAATTAAATCTGTTTGTTAATTTTAATTATTATTTTTTCGATTTGAATAATAAATAAATGGATATAAAAATATATTTTAGAAAAGAACGATTTGATTTTTTTTATAGCATTTTGGCTGGATAATATCAATTACGGTCTTCAGGTTTAAACGTTATTATTATTGACATTTTCGGAGATTATTGATATTTTCAAGTTATTATGCAATTGTTTTATTATGACAAAAATTGTTTAAACTCATATATTGTACGTTGTACGAGTAATCTTCTACAAATACACGGGTATATCTACTAATCTACGAGAATATAAGTAGTACAGGTATATTGGCATATGTTTTAATATATATTGGCATATATTGGAATCAATTACGACCTTCTGGTATAAAGAGTACAGGGATTATTGATATTTTCAATTTATTACGTCATCTCTTTTATTTTGGCAAAGATTTTTGAGACTCATATTGTAATACGGATAATCTTCTACTAACACACAGGCATATTTTCTAATCTGGAACAATATAAGTAGTACGGGGTTGCATATATTGATTCAATTCCTTATTATTATTTTTTTTTTTTTTTTTTTTTTTTTTAATTTTTTTTTTTTTTTTTTGTAAATTTGCTTACAAAAGGGACCAGCATGTTTTATTCTTCAGATCTGCCCGTGAAGATAATTTTGCATAGTGAGAACAGATATATATAAATATATATAAAATTGAAAATCTGTCTGTCTGTCCCATCATCAAGAGAGAACGGCTGAATCGAATTTGATGACATTTTGTGGGTAGCCTGGAAATAGCCCCACTTAAAATATAGTCTATGTTTGGAGTTTCTACGACCAGTGGTTCTCGAGATATTAGTAAAAAACGAAACTTCCGTTTGTCTCATCATCACGAGAGAACGGCTGAACCGAATTGAATGAAATTTTTTGAGTAGCCTTGAAATAGCCCCCCATAAATGTTGTCCAAGTTTCCGGTTTCTAAGACCAGGGGGTTGTCGAGATATTAATGAAAAACGGAACTTTTTCCTAGGAGTTCTACTCTCTAACTCCGTGGTTTATCCAAACGGAAAGGATGAAAATCGTTTGTTTAAAACTTCAAAGAGAAATAGAACTTTATTTCTGAGTTTGATGGAGATTTTTTGCGCTAATAAGTCACTACCTGAAAGCATGAATTGTTTGAAACATGAATTTAAAGGAAAAATCTACCTCCATGGCTTATATTTTTTCACAAGCTTTTACTCAACATTGAAAAGTATAAAAAAATCAAAATGGTTATTTAATTTCGCATTTTATGAGGAAGATTCTTTCTTATATCATGTTGCTCGGCAACGCAATAAAATTAAATGTGTTTGTTAATGATTATTATTATTTTTTCGATTTGAGTAACAAATAGATGGATATAAAAATATATTTTAGAAAAAAGAGGTTTGATTTATCTTTTAATTATATTAATTGCGAACTGAGTACATCACTTTAATTTATTTTGGCAAAGAGGTTTCAAGCTTATATATTGTGTTTAGCTAATAAACTTATATATTCTGTCTACCCAATAAATTCATTTATCCGATTGTTGAAACAGAAAAAGAGTAGAACGAGTATATCTTCTAATAATATTTTAGTGTTTTCATTTATTATATACAAACTGGAACACGATATTTTATTCAGATCTGCAAATTTAGAGCTACGAATTTGGCTGGAGATCGCTAACTTGGCAAATTTCTTAAACGTTGCCAAATTGATTGGAATGTCTCCAAATTGATAAAAACAATGTGAATAAATGAAATTTATTTTGTTTTGCTAGAAGAAAGTACTGAACTGGTGTTTCGTTAGCATTTATCTGTCAGTCCAATCGTCTTAGTAACACATTTAGAAAATTTTTAAAATATCACCAAATTGATAAAAATGTTTGTAAATCCATAAAAATATCTTGAAATTGATAAAATTGCGCTAAATAAATGAAATTGCGCTTTTATAGGGGATAATATTTTGATGATGGTTCGTCAATTTATCGCCCAAGTGGGACTGTCAGTTCTACAGTCCCACTTGGCGATAAATTTGGCAATTTTTTAAAATGCCGCCAAACCTTCATTAGAGATGGCATTATTCAGACGATATTTTGACCATCAATTTATTTGAAGCAAATCATAACATGTCGCTTAGCAACGGATTTAAATCCAGTGTGTTTATGAGGAAGAAGATTTTTATTAAACATTTTCCGATTTTAATAATGAAGATATGTATATAAAATAAATTTCATTGCCATCATATTTTTGACTGGATAATATCAATTACGATCTTCAGATTTAAACATTATTATTATTGATGTTTTCGGGGATTATTGATTCAGAGATTATTGATATTTTCAATTTCTTATGCCATTGTTTTATTGTGGCAAAAATGGTTGAAACTCATATATTGTACGTTGTACGAGCAATCTTCTACAAATGCACGGCTATATCTTCTAATCTCTGAGAATATAAATAGTACAGGTATATTGGACATATATTGGCATATATTGGAATCAAGAACGGTCTTCTGGTATGAAGATTGCGGGGATTATTGATATTTTTAATTTATTAATTAATCTTTTAGACTCAAAAATTTTTGAGACTCATATTGTAATACGGGTAATCTTCTACTAACATTAGGACATATCTTCTAATCTACGACATTATAAGTAGTACGGGTATATCTTACCATATAATTTTAGCACTTTTATTTCGGCACATATTGGAATCAATTACTGCCTTCTGGTTTAAAGATTACGGATTTATTGATATTTTCAATTTATACATGTAATCTACTAATACAGGTTATATCTTCTAATATTCGCATATATAAGTAGTACGGGTCCCATACAATTTTAACGCTCATATTTTGCATATATTGATTCAATTCCATATTTTTTGTAAATTTGCTTACAAAAGAGACCAGGATGTTTTATTCTTCAGATCTGCCCGTGAAGATAATTTTGAATAGTGAGAACAGACATTCCTTAACTTCTTTTTAGGAGCATTATGTTAAATATTTTAGCAGAATATTTTGATTAAAAATGCCATTTAATATACTATAGTTATTTGCACATGATTGTGAATTTTAAGTTTCTTTATATTATATACTCCGTACGAAGAACGGGTATGCTGCTAGTATATAATAAAAAGGTTTGAAGGTCCAATGAAAAAAAAATGAGAAGCTGTAACTCGAAAAACCTAACTTTCTAACAGGCTTATAAAATAAAAGTATAAAACAGCAAATCGTCAAGCAAATGGAAAAAAAAATACAAATTTCGAGTCATCAAGTCTAAGAAAAGTATCAAAAACAAAGGTATGGAATCGATAAAAGAAAAACAGACGAAATCCAAGCACAGACATTATACACGTGGACAAGACTCTAGGCCTAAATCAGGATTTGTTCACTTCTTCAAAACTCGTTTTCTAGTCCAAGTGTCTTGTAGAAGCAAACACAAAAATGCATGTTTCCGAAGAAATAGATAGATTATATCTATAAACTATTTCTACTTGGACTACAATGAATTATATGAATTAAATGAATTTTGCACTGCCATTCCTATTTACTCATTTTTACATTTGCATATTTGCAAAGTATCCTTAATTTTTTAAGTTTACTACGGTATTTATTATATATATATATATATATATATATATATATATATATATATATATATATATATATATATATATATAAAATAAATTATTAAATCCAAAGTTAGATTGTATGTAGTAACTCATAATACACTATTCCAAAATTTTCTACAAATACAAAGAAATTAAGACAAAAAGAGGAAATAATAAAGCATAATGCAAGTCATAAGGACAAAGACAATCAACAAATTTCAAAAATGAGGAATGCAAATAAGAAAACAAAAAAATCAAGCAAAAAAGCTTGCACATGGAGGAGATTTAGGCTTACGAGATTAGGCTTACGAAAAGTTCATTTCGAAAAAATTCTCATCGGGTCCATATATCTTTTCGAAATGAACACAAAAATGCTTGTTTCTGAAACACAAGATAGATTTTATCTATAAACTTGTGTTATATGGACGACAAGCATAAAGATTGGAACAATAAAGGAAACATAAATACCTGAAAACGCACCTCTTCAGCGCAACCATGACGAGCAAAATATGACTGGATCATCGTTGCCATATGCCAAAATGAAAAGATGTGATTTGCTGTTGCCAAAGAGAGTAATAAAAACAGTACTGCGCAAAAGCAATAAAATGAGTTATTCAACTGTTAAAGCTTCGAGATAAAAAGATGAAAATATAATTGCAGGAGAATGAAGAAGTACGGCTAAAATAAGATAATAAGGGGAGAATATGAGAATTTTAGGCTAATCGAAACTTATTAACTATACTATTGACTAAATATGCAGGATATTGATACATTTTACTGGTAATTTTGAGGTTATTAATGTGCAAAGCATGAAATTTTTTATCTGATAATCTATAAATTCTAAAAAGTTGATTAAGTATAATATTTCTAAACAATTGAATCGAGTTGCAGGAATTAAAAGGTAATAATTTATTAATATTAAATTTAAAAAAATCTTTTTTATCATATAATTTAGTAACTATCCCATGAGCAGGTTCTATAATTAGATTTAAATCTAAATAATAAACATTATTACTAATAGAAGTTTCATTAGGTATTAATTCCAAATTATCCGGATAGAAATCTATATCTATGACATAGTTATCAGTAAATACAAGACAAATCAGATCATCTACATATCTATAAATTTTATAATCAGTTGAAGTAAAGAATTTTTCATAATGATATAGGTATAAATTAGCTAACATACTGCTACTACAGCCACCTTGTGGAACACCTGAGACTTGTAAGTATAATTTATTAC
Source organism: Amaurobius ferox (assembly GCA_951213105.1). Lineage (NCBI taxonomy): Eukaryota > Metazoa > Arthropoda > Arachnida > Araneae > Amaurobiidae > Amaurobius > Amaurobius ferox. The sequence continues at coordinate 40,263,197 of OX578137.1, read as the reverse complement.
CTTGAAAGATATAATTATTGAAAAGAACAAAATGGAGAAGCTTAGGAAAATTGGTAAATTTTGTAAGATTAGAATGTTTAGTAATATAAGCATTATATAAAGCTAAAATGACATCATATAGATCAGTGATCTTAATATTATTAAATAGATCTTTAAAATCAAAAGTTTGAAATCCTATTATTTTACCATGCGTTTTTAATTTATTTTTTAATTCCTTACTGTTATTTAGAATAATGTAGCTATCACCAGAATCTCGTAAATTGCTATTTAGTACATTTAAATAATTTAGTAATAATTTACTAGCAGTGGTAGAGTATGAATTATGACCACTAGTAACAGTTCTAAATTTAATAGGATTTTTATGAAATTTAGGTATAAGCACAATATATGGAAATGTCAAAAATTTATTATTAATATCTAAATCACTATACATATTGATAATTTTCAATTTGATACTATTAAGAGAGTGTGAATCAATTTTAAATAGACTATTATTTTTTAAATAATCTAGCAGATATTGAATATAGAATTTTTTACAAATAATAGCATAATTATTAGAGGCTTTATCTACATAAGTAATAACAAAAGATCTATGTAAATCATTAACAGAATGCTTTATATTATCCATATTATATATGGATCTAGATAAATTAATACTACAAATGGTATTTTTAATAGATCTTAAAATAGTAAATTTCCACATATTAAATGCCTCTAAAGGCTGAGCATATTTAGAAGCTAATCCATAAATAAATTTATCAAGGTCCAGATTGATTGACTTTAACACTTGTTTAGAATTATTACATGAAGGTAACCTGAATTTAGTGCCAAATGACATTATAGTTCTTAAAGATTTATCTTTTACAATGGCTAAGTCTCCAGTAACTATATGACCCAAGTGTGGATTTATAAATTCAGCATAATTATCAGCACTACAAATACATTCACCATCTAAACTTGTTGAGGAATCTATGTCGACTGAGAGAGATTTTGAAATTGCATTGTAATTAAAAATGGTTCTTCCAATAGGCTTGTTATATTTAAAAGTTTTTGTAACATTCAAATCCTTTACAGGCAATAAATGATGAAATTGATTAAATAAATTCTTAAAATTTATGGAATTATAAATAGGATGCTTAAATGATATTACACAATAAGAATTGGAACAGTTATTATGATGAAATTGATTAAGTTTTATTTTTAAATATTTTGATCTAGTAATGAGCAAATCATAGAAAATATGATTAAAATGTTCATTAGTAAGATTTAACTTTAAGAAAATAGCATAAACTGTGTTTAATTGTTTTTTCTTAACTGCAAATACCCATGATTTAATAAATTTCCATTGATATGTGTTATTGAATTGTTGATGCATACTTTTAATCTCCGCTTTAATATCATATTGGGAGGAGCTTCATATATATAATTGAATTTTACCCATCTAACCTAGAATTAATTCCTAATGAGCCTAGCGTTAGTCAAACTGTAAATTTTTTAGACCTAAATTTAGATACCCTCAATAATCATGTAATCACCAATCTATATAACAAAAAAGATTCTTACAACTTCACTATCATAAAGCTGCTATCATATCAATCTTGTAATTATATTCAATTGTTTAGAAACATCATTTTAAACCAGCTATTTCGAATACATCGACTTTCTGATCCTCGGTTTCACTTTCTCCACATCAATAATCTTAAACGCATTTGTCAAAATTACCAACATCCGGAAGTATTTGTAAATAATATTATTAATAATTTCAAATATACCACGTAATCATTTTACACATGCATTATTTATCTTTGATTGGATAACTCAATTTTGAGAATTCACCCATTCTTATCACCTAACTTACCACTTGGCCTGAGTCTAATACTGTTTACTATTTTCGAATCACTGTTTTCCACTTTTCCTGAGTCCTATACTGATTACTATTTTTGAAAGTCTCCATACATGTTATGTACCGTTCAAATGTATTCATTCCGGTGCCCACTCGCATTGACGAAGTGAGGTGAAATGCTCAGTCGCTTGTTCAACTTACACGCGGTGGCAATGCTTGTGAGTTCATATTTCTGTTCGAGGAAGTATTATTTTTCTGATTTGTAATTCAATTGATTTATTTTTCTCCTCAAACTAGCCAGTAGACAGTTCCAATGGTGTCTATAGTTAAATACTATCGCCATTGTCAGAAACTGGCTATTCTATTGGTTTTAATTCGAATTGTATGGCTGTCCTGATGAGAATGCAATTTCGAACTAACCGCCATTTTTGTGTAGTTTCAATTGATTGTTCTCTATGTCTTAATCTTTTATCTTGAGCTAATTATTATTGCCTTTTCTCATTTTTGCCGTGTTTTATTTTTATTTTTATTTATATTTATATACTTTTACTTGTGAATTTTGTATCCTAATATTCTTCTCATCCCCCTTTACCACTGTAGTGATATGTTACCTTCTATCTTTATCCTTAGTCTTGGTCTATAGTTACTCATTTATAACAGATATGCTAGTGATGGGTTTTTTTTTGTACATACAGTAGTTTCAGGGCCGGTTCAAGGATATTTTCGTGTGTGGGCAAGACAGTTTGGGGCCGCCCTATATATATATATGTATATATATATATATATATAAAATACAAATATATAATAAAAATTTTCTTAATGTTTCCTTAATTATACCTTCCTTCTTAATGTGACGCAACAAGCCCATTTTCCATTAGTTAATCTTTATCCAATGGCATGATTCACATCCTCGTAAGGGTCCGCTCGCCCCCCCCCTCCCCTTGTCTTGGCGCCCCTAAATTTATGATTTTGTGACCTTTTGGGTACCCGTGTTGTAAAACTCGGCGCCATCCAGACTGACAGTATTGTTTGCCGTTTTGTACACAATAAATTACACATATAAACTTATCTCATCACAGTGTGAGATCTATTTCTGGTCTCACACTATCAAATTTTATTCTCATCTAAATTTAGAGTTTTAATTAGCGGTTTAGAAAATGTAATGCCTTACATTTCTTTCTACATGCATACATGCATGCATAATGCAGCAGTAATTTATAATACATAACTGAATTTTGGACTTTATTTGCAATTTCCCTGCACACAAATGATGTATTGGAAAATAATGATGGGGTCGAAAACTCGAATGTTCGACGGATTAATATACGTTTTGGACATCCTTTAACCCATATCAATTATTTTTAAATGGATGTCTGTGCGTGAGTGTAATATATATATGGGTGTGCATAGGAGTCTAGAGAGACAAAATTGCTAGAACAAATGAAGTGAAGTGAACAAAATTTATGATTTTAAAGGGAAATGAACACTCGGAAGGTCGCAAATTTTCTAACTTCTTTTAAATCATAAAAAGAAAACGGCATTCAAAAATATTAAATAAACAATCATATTATATGTAAGTCGACGTGAATAACATCTATGTTTGGGGTTTCTGTGTAGGGGAAACGAAGCGTTATGAAAAATGTAAACCTTTTGGACACTTATAATAATAATATCAATATTTTAATATTCAAAATTATTTTCTAGAAAACAAAAAGTGTCTGTCCCAGCGAGTGTTTTTATTATTCTTGTTTTCATTTTAAACTATAAAATAAAGATATAAATAGTAAACGACAAAAATACGTACTAGGGAATTTAGTATCAAAATCTATATTTATTATTAAGAAAAGCTTTTATAGTTCTCGAGTAATCGTCTTGTCAAATTGAAGAAGATTGAAATTTTTCCATTTTTCAAGATAGTAACATCTCAAAAACTAAAAGAACTAGCTTTGAACAATAAGCATAAATTTGTAGCTCTGTGAAAGCCCTACAAGTGTATATAATTGGATTTTGGTTCGAACTCTATTTTTTGGGGGAGGGGTGGCTTAAACTTTGAAACATAAAAATGAGTTTTTTCCATGTTTCATACTTTCACTCGAAATATCTTCGAAATAATAAAAGATCGATAGAATTATATTAAGTGATAAAAATATGTATGAGGAAATTTAGTTTCTAAATTTATATGTATATTTAAAAAAGCTTTTATAGTTTTTGAGTAATCATCTTGCCAAGTGGAAGAAGTTTGAAAATTTGAAGTATTTTAAGTTTGTAATGCTTATATCTTAAAAACTAAAAATGATAGCTATAAACAATAAACATGAATTTATCGCTCTTTAAGAATCCTACAAGTGTATATAATTGGATTTTAAATCACTTTCTTGGTTTTTGAAGTACAGTGGTTATAATTTCGATATTTTAGCTATACTTTGAAAACCAAGTTTTCCAATGGGTGGGAAAGCTGTAATATTTGAAATGCCACGATTGTTGCAGATCAGTCTGGTTACTTACTCTTTTGTGAAATATTGGTGCACAAGCACGAGATATTTTGCTTTGTTTAAAAAGAATTAGGAAGTTAAATGAATATGGGGATTCTAAAGATGTTTAATGATTGGTGAGGTTTGAACAAAATAGGTGGAAATATACGTATTCAATTACGTATTTATGTGCCGCCAGACACGTTTATAGATTAACTCAAATGTAAAATATCCTCAGTAAGTTTAATTTTTATACTGCAAATCAAATTAGTAAAATAATCGAATATATTAAAGTGGAGTCTATAGTCGGAGTTTTCAGATGAAATCGGGGTGAAAATTAAAAACGCTAGCTAGTTACAAATAGTTAATTTGTATTGCTAGTAATTTATATTGCTTTGAAAGCCTATAAACGAAACAAATGAGTCCGAAATAATCGAATAAACTTATTGAACTTTACTGGAGTTTTATCTTACAAAATATTATTCACGCAAAGCAATTTCGGCTCCATCGGACTACAGTCTCCGCCGATTATATTTTTCTGAATTTAACAGGAATCAAAAGTAACTTACTCATTATGTAGTGTCATGAAAGTTACCCTCATCATTTTTTTAATAAAATTTGAATTTTTAATTGCATAAATCTTAGGAATAATTTGTATATTTTAACAGTAAAACATTATAAGCAAATCAAAGAAATGATTTTATGAATAAATTAGGAAAGAGGAGAGATGAAGGAAAAGCATTTCAATCCCTACGAAGCTAAGATATAATATAACAGGACAATTCAGAATTTTGCCGGTTGTTATCAGAAATTTATTTAAATAGCTAATCTTTAATATTAAATTTAAAATGCAAAAATATTTAAATTTGTTGGTTTTTGATTTCGCAGAGAAAAATCTGGGATTCTATTTCGAAGCAGTTTGTGACTGTCCATTGTAGCCCCTCTAAAATCTGATTAAAATACAGAAGGGACATAGAATATAACCACTATACTTCAAAAATCAAGTTTTCTAATGGGTGAGAAAGCTGTAATATTTGAAATGGCACGATTGTTGCACATCAGTCTGGTTACTTATTCTTTTGTGAAATATTAGTGCACAAGTATGAGATATTTTGCCTTGTTTAAAAAAAAATTAGAAAGTTAAATAAACTTGGGGATTCTAAAGATGTTTAATGATTGGTGAGGTTTGACCAGAATAGGTGGAAATATACACACGGAAATATACCCGGCCGGCCAAATGGCTACTCATGTCCTTGTTGACGAGTCGGTCGGTCTGGGTCTTCAACACGGAAATATACATAATAATGGAATACTACCCAAATTACAACAAAATTTTACGCTTTGACTAATTTAACATTTGCTTTATTGTATCACTGGAATGAATTACCCGGTGTTGACTGGGATGCAAATAAACCCCGTTACTACATTTACAAATAACACTACTCAATTTTCTTCAAGTCCTAAACCGACGTCAAATTACCAGTACGCTATCCGCAAAGCGAAAAAAAAAAATAAACGCTCTCCGTGCTCCGTGATGCAAAATATAAATGAATGAAATATTAATAACCTCTAGGAGATGAACGTGGCATTAGATCGTTACGGTAGCTGTTAAATCGTATGATTAGCTGCTAGATCATATCGATGGCTGGAGGTTCTGTAACTGTTAAATCAAGAATAAAGCTGCTAGGTCATATCAGTAGCTGGAGATTATCTGATTCTGGAATTTAAAAATTCGTTAAAAATCGAATGTAAATTTTTGTAAAAGGCCTTCGAGATGCATTAGTTCAGGTATAGATGAGACTGTGTGAAAAAATTCAATGAGACAGATATCGGCCGGCATTGTGGACAAACAAACAGATAGATTCTTCTTTTCATTATTATAGATTCACTGGGGGGTGAAGACGATTGAAATGTAATGTTTAAAATGCCCCTGAGTTTGTGACAAGTGAATGAAAATATATAAAAAAATGTTCGAAGATACAAAACCTAATCCAAAAGCAGGAAAATATATATAGAATAGAAAAGGGGACAACAATTAGGAAAGAAAGGTGGAGGGGGTAAAAATTAAAAATATTTTAATTTTCTGCCGAAAGATAAAGTGCATAACAAAACTAAGAGAGAGGGGAAAATCATATTTGCAAGCATTAGAGAACAACGCGGTAAAACGCGCAATATTTATTTTCGTAATTTTGAAAAAAATAATAAAAGAAAACATCTGAAAAGAATTTGGAGATACATGGGCCCAACAGAAACACAGGAAAATATCGAAATGCTTCCAAATTCATTTAAAAAAAGGACGGGGTGGGGGGTAGAAAACCCAGACCACACGACCAACCCATAGGCTAATGGTAGCTTTCTGTGTGGCCGGGGGGGGGGGGGGGTGTTAGAAATTAAAAATTATGAACTTTCGAGTGGGGGTAATAAAAATAGGGTGTATTAAGAATAAAAAATAAATTCCATTCGTTGGAAAAGAGGAACGTCAATGTTTCATTTTTTCTTGGTTTTGAAAGAAAAAATGGACAAAAAAATACTACATATCATACAATACAACTTTATATAAGAATAATAATAAATCGAATGTTGACTAGAACATAGGGATATTAAATGAATTGTTTGAGTAGAAATTAAAAAAAATCGCAATATCAAAATGTATATAACAAATTTTAAGGTTGTTTAATTAACATTTTACTTAAAAGTGCATTAAATTATAATTATAACTAAAAGTGTAATTATGAAAAAATAAAATAGTATTTACGGATTATCGAACGTATATCTAGACAGAAATTTGTATGCATGAGCAAAAGAATATATATAATTCCCATATTGAGTCTATAGAATAAATTTATTAATTTATGAAACAGTTCTAACAATGTATAAACAACTTTTGCACTTTTATGCAGATATTCATAAAGGAATTCCTTCGCAAAAATATTTTGTACCATTTTTTTTTTTTTCGTTTTGCAATGAAACTGGTAAAAATACAAAATTAAGATCATTTTACACCATTGCTTAGTTATTTGCCTCTGAAATTCCTCATACAACAGCCACGGGGCATATTATTTTGGATAAAAACATGAAAAATTATTCTTTTATCAATATTATTCTGGGGCTAATACCAAAGACTAAATTCAGTACCAAATTAATTTTATTTGTTGAAACACATTAAAAATCGACAAAAAATGTAGTCAATTAAGAAATTTTGCAAAAATATTTTAAACAATTGAAAGAAAAAGTTACCCGAGTAGTTAGAACTCAAAAGACAGCCATATTTGTCGATGGATTTGTGAATCTCGCACGGCAGCATAACACAACACTTTGAACACTAAGAAGTAGCTTTTTACTTGTAGTCATTGTGTTTGTTATCTACATGGTCTTCAGCTAGGCTCAATGTCTAAAACAGCTAAAACGGTAGACGACCAAAAGAATGACCATCTGGACTAATCTCCTCCCTCCCGTCCTTTTAGAAGTGCGATCATAGAGGCCGCATCCATGTGTTTGCAATTTGAATTTGAAACCAGGAAAAAATTCTGAGAATCGGCCCTTGGGTTTTTCCCAGTATTTGGGGAAAACAAAGTCCCCAAGGGATTGCAGGCTGCACCCAGCTGCAAATTGTTTAAAATCTGGTAATCTCCCAAGTGTTTGAGCGCACGTACTTTCAAGCAGAACTGTACATTGCTTCGAAAAAGATATAATTATGAGAGAAAAACGATTTTATCCTTTTTATATTTTAATACTATCTAAAAAAGTAAATTCATTTATATTAAAGTGGCACAAAATTGGTTCATTTTTAAAATATTTTTTAATACGACCACAAAAGTCATTCTTACTACACCTTATTTCACTTCCAAATGGCCGCCCCTAATTCGTCCGCTGTGGGCAATTGCCCACGCCGCCCACGCCTTAAACCGGGCCTGAGTAGTTTATGCGTAATTTTCGATTAAAATCTTTCAATTTATATATATATATATATATATATATATATATATCGTCACATCCGAAAAACTAAGATTAGCACAATTCTATAATTTGGCTAGAACTTCCTCATATATCTCAGCATTCTAACAAAAAAAAGTTTTGAAACAAAGTAATTTTAATTTTTGTTATTTTTAAGTGATCGTATTCAGTCATCGCAATGACCCGTCTAAAAATATTTCAAACTTTTTCCAACAAAAGCAAGAAACTTCCTTGCATATTTTTGTTTATTACTTCTAGGGCAGAATGGCCGCAGGTTTAACTAGTTTGTATAAACTTTATAACGTTGTTTCAATTGAGGGCTTATTTAGGTACTGAATAATGAGAATTTTATTGTTATTTATTGAACTTATTTACCCCTTCTCTGCATATCATGATTAAAGCGTGACGCTGTCGTTTGAGGCAAGTTGTTAAGTCTAAGATGGAGCAAGCTGATGATTTTCATTTGTTCTCAGGACAATGATTCGGAAATGACCACAGTAAATACGGACAGTTCAGGAAAACATATTTTGAAAACGAAGTAAAAAAAGAACGAAATATTATTAACCCCAATGTTAGATCATATTTATTTATTTATTTATTTTTTTATTCTCAATATTATTAACTTTGAAAAAAAAAACGACTTTTCACTACATTAAACACTGTTTGATTACGCTTTTTGTCATTACAATAACATTTTCTATATCAGCATTAACATTTCCCAGGATGGGGTAAATTAATACACTTCCACTTGACTAACTAAGGTTTCAAACTGAGTTTAACTGTGTTATTGATTTTTTTTAAGTAATGAAAAAGATGATTTTTATAACAGCGCCCTTGTTAATACGAGAAGCACTCGTGAAGAAAGAAAATCCATATACGTATTTTTATAAAATGCTCATAGGTTAGAAAAGTGCACAAGATCGAACTTGGGCCACGGGCTTAGGCCCTAACCAACCCGTGAGACGAGCCAATTTCGGGCCGAACTAAGTCCGACTTGGGATTTTTTTTTTTTTTTTTTTTTTTTTTTTTTTTTTTTTTTTTTTTTTTTAATTAATACAGGTCGGTTCGGACCTGGCGTATTCAATGTTTGAAAATTTTATAAATGATATTTAATAAAGTATCTGAAATTATTTTGTTCTTTTCAGCTATGTAAACATAAATATTTAAAAATTAATTCCGAGTTCAAAAATTAAAGGAAATTCATATTTTTGACATATTTGGATGAGGCTCGGATATGGTTCAAGCAATAATACCGTCGGATCTGGTCGGGCAAAGTCTAAAATTTCGTCCCGTGCAGACCTCCCTCATGAATTCAGATTAGTTTATTAAATATTCAAAGTGGATCTTTTAAATGTGACCAAATCGAAAGTTCTTAAAGCTAGACAAAATATTCAAACTGATGCCAGAATGTGCTGCAAATCGGAAATTTAATCTGGAAGTTTTTTTTTTTTTGTTTGTTTCCTTTCATACAAATCGGGCATTGCACTTCATTATCCTTTAAAGAGCTGTCATCTTTGCTTATCTATAGCCAAGTAACGTAGGACTTCCGCTTCGAATGTCTGAATGGCATCGAAGACGCAATTGTATTTTAGAAACCTGTGTGTCTCAAGATAAAAGAGCCAACTGCTGAAAAAACTTAAAATTTCAACGAATTCGTAAACAGTTTAACATGGGATTAAAATAATGCATAGACTTGACTCGCGGTAATGTCATTCTAATAAGATGCACAACTGTATTTTTTAACACTTTACAACAAAGTTGAAAAGTGTTTATGATTTTGTTCATTCTGTCTGTCTGTCTGTCTGTCCGTTAGCACGATAACTGCCGTAAAAATGATTTAATCAAAATGAAATTTTAGTATGTTGTTCAGACGGTCTGTAGAACCTATGGGAATATAATAAATAATATTACCCAATTTTATTCCTAAATGAATAATATTACCCAATTAGTTTTCGATTGAACCCGGGTCGAAAAAATGAAATACATTGAAACTCTATGGGACCTCATTTTTCAAACATTTTTTAAGCGAATTTAAAATTCACAAATTGCTTCGAAAATTCTAGGTAATATTCAAATTGTTCCATAAAATATATAAAAAAAAATTCAGCAAAATATATGCAGTAGTTTTTTAAATAAAAATTAAAATAATAATTACACCTCTTATATGAAACGATCACGTGACCCACTTCAAAATGATATATGGCATCCATCTTGTTTCAAAATCGTGATTTTTTTTAAGTTCTTTTTAATTCATATTGAGTGTTGTATTCGTCCTAAAACTACTTTATTTTTGCTTAAATTCTGTGCATCTACATACTAAAACAACGCAATGGCAATATATTTGAGTTTAAATGCTCATCTAAATTTGATTATTTCTACAACTAAGCCTATTTTTCACCTATGTAAAATGCAAACAGCAAAATATATAGAATGAGTTGTATTAGAATTCCTGTATTTTTTTAACACAAAATAATTCAGTCCATGGAGTCTGCATGGCTGATATGAATGAAATATTAATTGATTTCATAAAGAGAAGGACGATTTTTTTCGATGAAGTTTCAAGCATAGAGTTTAATTTTTTGTAGCTCCATGGTCTTAAACAAAATATTTAAATAAAATAAATTATTATAGTATTGTGATGAATGTTATGAATGAAATGCTGTTTTTATAGAGAGACCCAGGCGTGTTATTTTTTCTTTGACGTCATTTGAATTAATTTCAGTTGTTTTCGATGAAGTTTTCAAATATAATAAATTATCGTAGTATTATGATAATTCTAAAACTATTACCGAGGAATGTATAACATTTTAGAGATGTTTAAACCAGGCAATTTATATTTCAATGCCGTCATTTGAATAAAGTTCATTTTTTTCGATGAAGGTTTAAGTTTTCAAATATAATAAATTAATGCAGTATTGTGATAAGTTTCAAAATATTTCCGAGGAATGTATTGCATTTTAGACTTGTTTAAATAAAATTGCATTGAAGTTGGAAAGTGTTTTATAATCAATGCTTTAAGCATGATTGATCTTTCTTGTTTTTTCTTTACCTAACTTGTACAATTCAAACTGCTTATAAAGTTAAAAAGAAAACAGAAAAGCAGTATATAACACAAAATTAATGATATCGACCGGTTTCGAAGACAAAAACAGCCTTCTTCGTCAGCAGAAGCAAGAAGCGCGAACTAAACTCGCCAAAGCAAGATCGATATTATGAAAAGTCAAATCATGTGACCTTTTTTACCCATTCAGAGCTTGTCACTGGAGCCCAGGGCGCAATCAATGCAGCTTTTCATAGTATGCAACAGAGACTGGCATTAAAATAAAACGCGAATGAAGCAGGTTAGTTTCCTTTTATAATTTATAGTAGGGCACTTATGTTCGTAGTTTTGCTCACTAAATAGGTGCTTTGAATCTTTTTGCAAGAAGTTCAAATTTTTCTTTACTTTTTAGTCGATCATTCATAGTATCCTACAACTCGCTCTGCAGAGGATATTTACGTATTTTTAAAACGATTATATTTCAAAAAGGAACAAAAGTTAAATTAATTCACAAAAAGAAATATTGGCAACAGCTCATTTTATAGAAGCTAAATTATTGTTTAATGTAGTTAAATTTTGTCTATTTTAAAAATGGCGCATGTAAACAAGCTTAGGATTGAAGTCCACGTTTTCGTTCTTTCTAAAGACAAATACTCTTAATTAGAAACGCTGTGAAAACTATGGAATTCACATTTCTAAATGCAAAATAAGCAATATTATTAATAATAAAGGGGAAAAGCGTCAAGCTTTGCTTTTTACCATGAAAAGAACAACAAATGAATACCCAAAGAAGGTACGTACATGTACGGCTATTTCAAAAAAGTATCTCGTCTCAAAAGAAAATACACAGACTCAAAAACAAGAAAATAAATTAAGATTTAAATCTTAAAAACGCTAAAAAGCATAATGTTACCGCCTCTTGCTAGATATGTGACTGAGGGCAGAATACTCTGTAGAATTCTCTATTAAAATTATTTAGCTTGTGCCAGATGTAAATATATTGTGATAACTGGTAAAGCAGGGATCTATTTAAATGACTGTAAAAAAAAAAAAAAAAAAAAAAGAGATTTACTATTGAAAAAGAGGAAATTTCCCTGATGTGTCACCAATAGATTATTGTGCTTTTGAATTGTCAAAAAGAGAACTTTCTAAATGCAAACCTAAAACAATGGATGGCCTATACATGTAAAACTGTGAAGGAGGAATAAAATATCCCTCATAACTTTAAGAAAAGTAATCTTATCTTGAAAATCAAGACGTAAAATGATAACCGAGAGAATGGGGCGTTAGATAGATTAGAACATTTAAGAACTAATTATTGATACTTCAAACCTTAATTATATTACTTTAAATGTGTTCTAAAAGTATATAACTATATCTGTATGTTTCGTGGTTTTGTGCTCCTTTCCTTTCCTCTTGCTTTCGAAACCGGTTGACAACATTAATTTTGTAAACATTCCGCTTTAAACGAAGTTCTTCTATTTACCCAATATTTAAATTGAATCGAAACCGAGTAGATTTTTAACTTTCTCATTTAATTAAAATATTTAAATTAAGTAGTTTATAAATTTTCATAAGTATATTTAAAATTATTTTATTTTTTATGATTAGTTCCTTAGATGTACGCAGACTGTCTAGTGTGATGCTAGTTACCATCTATATAAAAATTAGATATATGAATATTGCTTACATTTAGTTAAATTTGCTCCGATTTTAGATCATTAGATTTTCTTAATCTGGAGCTTAGCAATTTTATAGTTAAAAGACACAAAGATTAAAATTTACTTATAATTTTTATCTTTGTCCGTATACCTTCGGGCGGGGCGGTATTACACCTTTCCTATCTATTGTGGTTTTCAAAGTCAAGTCACTTCCTTGGGAATGGAGAATGGTCTTCGCTTTGCTTATCCGTATAATTGTAACAGTTTGCTCAAATAAATTTTCATTCAATATCTGTTATCGGGAAGAAATCGACGAAATTAATTTAAGAATAGAATTTATTTAATTTCAATAATTTAGAAACATACAAAATCTAACAACTGAGATTAAAATTGCAAAAGAAATTGCAAATAAAATATCAGTGCTACATTTTAAAGTAAACAGTACCTTCACCACCAGTTAAGCAATCACAGTGCAGAAGCGATTAAACTTTTTTCGCAATACATTTAAACTATAACAAATTGCAACTCGCACTTGACCAATGATAGCAACCGAATGATCATTTCCTCAAAAATTAAATTTAGGTGGCATTCCTTTCCTTTTCAATTTATAGATCCTATGACGTTACGAAACATGACGTCTAGTATACATCGACGTCGTATATTTATTTTGCTACATCCAGGCCAGAACATATTTTTCTTATGTTGCTGAAGTTTAAAACGATTCAAATTAGTAAGTGCAAGTTGCGAAGAGCAATGTGTTTATTTTGACTTCGAAATGCCGTCGAACATATAAGTCATAAATTTCCTATCTGAACTCATAATTTTACAGTATCCGGTTTTAATTTACCCATATGCGTTCTCAAGCAAACTTTTACTACTTAATATGGAAAAAGGGGCTAATTGAAATTTTGTTTCATATGTAATTTCAGATTTTTTTATTTCAATTTTGTTCTATTTTTGTCTTTTTATTTATTTTGTGCCGGCCCGTGGGCCCACGGGCCATGTTCATGTCCGAGCTCGTACAGACTCTAACGTAGACCACTTGATATTAATATGAACTTAATTTACAACTGACCCCCCCCCCCCCCCCTTCCCCAAATGGAATGTCAAAATACGACATGCTGCACAAGCCAAATATAGTCTTTCAATAAATGCTCGAAATACTTTCAGGCGGCGTCTTGAGACTTGAGATGTACTTTTCCGTCAAAATAACGAATTAAAAGATTTCCCGAAAACTTCTAAGAGATCAGAAAGAGTAACTAGAAGATTTTACTATGGTTTTTTTTTGTTTTTTTACTTTCTAGACGGGTCACAGTCATAGTTCTAAAGTTGCGTCGTAGTAAGTGTTATCAGAGATGTCATTCCCGTTTCAAAAATCGTGAATGAAAAGGAGAATTCTCAAAAGTGACCTTTGACTTCAGAGATAAATTGTTTCTACTACTAACGAATACGACCCTTGGTCCTTCCCTATCTCAATCTGAAACAACTGAATTCAACCTGAATACAAAACAGAGGATTAGACGTTCTTCTGTCAAGGTAAGTGCCCTTGCAAAATTTTACTTTCTAAAATCCCAGAATTAGTGTTTTGGACTTGATGTCAGCATTTAAAAATCAAGTTACTATTTGATATTTATGTTTACTTGAAATTATAATTTATTTTCTTATACTATTGTATAGAAAAGGGATTTTTTTTTCCGCAAATTTTTTAATTCCATATTTTTCTGGAAATGTAATGACCATTGGAATTTTTTTTTCTGTTTGCTTATAATTTTTTTTGTTTGTTTGTTTAATCAGTATATAGCATAGGGCAGTACAATTTGTATAAGTGGCGTCGCTCATATACGAATTCTGGAACTCTCTACAAACATTTATCATGTAACATTCCCCCCCCCCCCCCCCCTCCCTCTATGTTCGATTTTACTCTTCTTGTGAATATTTCGTTTTAAAAAGTATTAGGGGGCCAGGCCGTCTCAAACACTTTGGTCCAACACTCGAGTTATGTTCTTTCCCGTACAGCCCTGCATAGCATCTCTAATTTCTTTGATGAATTCAAAGATTTGATTTTTTTGCAATGTTATTTTCCTGAAAATGGCACCGAGAATTACTTGATAATTTTTGAGCATATGTTTTCAAAATTGATGTTCAGAAATCATTTTTTGTAAATTCATAAATCAATATGTTTTCTTTATACTATTTAAAATTTGCACTTGAATTATTCAAATGCAAATTTTAAATAGTATTTTTAAGCAATATTTTTATCCATTCAATTTGAAAGGTTAAAAAAATTATTATTATTGTTAATTACTTCATATTAATTTTATCATTGTAGCACCAGATGGCAGCACCTTTCCAAATTTCGATTTCCAGAGAAACGAGGATTTGTTTTTGTTATGTTGTATTTTGATTGAAGAAATAAGTTTCCCGATTTTATTCGTTAATACTGTTTACTTTACTATAAATCTATACGAAATGCTTATCAAAACATTTTAGAATCATATATTTACTCCAAAAGGTTTCCTTCAAGTTATAGTTATTTAAAGAAATGTTTTTGTAAGAGGCAAAAATACTGCCAATTTTAATGCAAGTTGTGTTCAATGTTTGAATTCATGAAAGTTTATCATCTAGTTAAGTAAGTAATCATATTAATTAACCTTAATTTTACTGATGTGTTATGTGATGATGTTATTTTTTACTCGTACGAAATGTGCCGCAAATGGTGTAAAATGCGATGCAATGTCGGACAACTTGAACACTAACATAACTTTCCCTGAAACAATTTTAATTGGACACAGTTTCTTTATATTTTTGGTTGGAAACTTTTCAGGGTTAACTAACAAATTACAATTTGTCTTTATTATCTTGTGCAAAACTAATGAAAAAAAATCTGATAAAGACTGCATATGATTATTCCTATACAGTAATGAAATCACCTTTAGAAAACTTGCCTGTTCAAAACCTACCGGCAATTTTGCCGACTTTATTGACGTAAACAAAATCTATATTTAAAATTTACCCCAAGATGCCATTGACATTTAATTAACCTCACGTGACAAATTAAGCATGGCGAACTTTGTGCGTTAAAATGCAAAACTATCTATATATGTATAAAGAAGAAAGTGTGTATGTATGTATGATCCACCATAACTGGAGAACGGCTGAACCGAATTTCATGAAATTTATCTTGGTAGTCTTGAAATCGTCCCACTTAAAACACAGGCCATGTTTCGAGTTTCTACTACCAGTGGTTCTCGAGATATTAGTGAAAAACGACACTTTTTCCTAGGCGTTCTATTCTCTAACTCCATGATTCACAACGAAAGGTTGGACATTGTTGGTTTAAAACGTGAAAGTCAATTAAATCTCCGAGTTTTGTGGGAGTTTATTGAACGTATTAGCCACTTTTAAAAATCGCGGGTTTGAGATATGAGTTCTATTCTCTAACTTCATGATTCACAACGAAAAAAGTTGGACATTGTTGGTTTAAAACATAAAAGTCAATTAATGAGTTTTGTGGGAGTTTATTGAACGTATTAGACACTTTTGAAAATCGCAGGTTTGAGATATGAATTTAAATGGAAATTATCACCATGGTTTATTTCTCACAGGCGTACTCAACAACGAAAAGTATTAAGAAATCACAAGAAAGATTAATCATGCATAAGGCATTGATTATGAAACACTTTACAACTTTAATTTTATTTAAACATCTCTAAAATGCGATACGTTCAGCTGTAATATATCACAATCGGCACTATATGTTCCAGTATAATTTTTATCACAGTTTTGCATGGTAAATCCTGAACAACGTCGGGTAATCGCTGCTAGTATATTATAATAGTAGAACTACAATGTAATATTCATGAGAAAAACTACTTTTATAATATATAATATATTGTTCTGCAATAATTCTTCTACAATATATTATAAAAGAATTATTGCAGAACAATATATTATATATTATAAAAGTAGTTTTTCTCATGAATGGAACTTGCTAGATTCATGTGAACGATGTTAATGGATTTATCGCACAATATTAAATATTCAAAACCTACTTATGTAACAATATACTTACCTTTTTTTTTTAAGATTATGTAACTTATGTATGTAAGATTAATTTATTCGAAAAACGCAATATCTTGAGATTCATATTTAGCATTCTATAATCAGTGTCATTCGATTTCTAATAATAAAGTGAAAAATGATTATTTATTTTTTAATGATTGGCCGTTCTGATTTTTATTTTTTTATAAATATTCGAAAATTTAAGCCTTTTATTTGTACTTGTGAGACCTACGAGCATTCTACCCATAAGCAATTTAAAAAACTGGTTTATCCATGAGATATTATTATAATAAAACACAACACACAATCACTGTCTGCGTAGCCATAACACAAAAGGAGGTATGATGATATCCATTGTCGTAAATAAATTAGAAATAAACCCAATATCCAGCTTTCATTTTCAGTATCTGATGCCATACACAACGTATAGCTCCAGATTTCTCAATTGTTGTAAGTAAGTTAAAAATGAGCCCAATATCCAGTTTCGTTTTCAGTATCTGATGTCATACGCAACGTAGAACTCCAGAATATTGCTCTTTTATACATAGATGATCAGTAGAGTTCCAGCATTCACAGATGCGATACTGATAATCGTACCAAATTTCATTCAAATCGTTCTATTTATTCTTAAGATATAACGTATCACTAAGAAAAGTTACACAACCGTAAAAAAGGTAAGTTTTTTTAACACTTTACAATATAATTGAAAAGTGTTTATCACTTTGTTCATTCTGTCTGTCCGTTAGCACGATAACTGCCGTAAAAATGACTTTTTCAAAATGAAATTTTAGTATGTTGTTCAGACAGTATGTGGGACCTATAGGAATATAAATGAATAATATCACCTAATTAGTTTTGGATTGAAACCGGGCTGAAAAAATGAAATAAATTGCACCCTATGGGACCTAATTTTACAAACATTTTTTAAGCGAATTTAAAATTAACAAATTCCTTCGAAAGTTTTATGAAATAGTTAAATTATCCCATAAAATATATAAAAAAATGTCAGCAAAATATATTGAGTAGTTTTTTAAATAAAAATTAAAATAATAATTACACCCTTTATATGGAGAGATCACGTGACCATTATATAAAGATATCACGTGACCCACTTCAAAATAAAATTCGGCATCCATTGTATCAAAATCGTGATTTTAAAAGTTCTTTTTAATTCATATTTAGTGTTGTATCTGTCCTAAAACCGCTTAATTTTGCTTAAACTCTGTGCATCTACATACTGAAACAACGCAATTACAATATATTTGAGTTTAAATGATCATCCAAATTTGATTATTTCTACAAAGAAGCCTATTTTTCACTTATGGAAAATGTAAACAGCAAAATATGTAGAATGAGTTGTATAAGAATTGCTGCATTTCTTTAACGCAAAATTATTTAGCCCATAGAGTCTGCAATATAGCTGATATGAATGAAACAATCATTGATTTTACAGAGAAGCAAACGATTTTTTAATGAAGTTTTGAGCATAAAGTTAAATTACTTATATCTCCATCATTGTTTTAAGTTTTAAATAAAATTAAGTATTATAGTACTAGCCGCCTTTGGCGACCAGCCTGTTCGCTACCCTTGAAAATTCTGACCGTGGCAAACTCTCGCTGGCGCGACCTAGCAGAAAGGTGTAAGGTAACTATTTGGACGGGCAGGAAGTGCCACACAATTTAGACCGGAACCCAGTGGGGGAGGCATCCACGGGGACCGTACCCTCCTTCTCCTACCACCAACCTCTCGGAAGGCCTTACGGACCCACATGTTTAACGCGATCGTACTCTGCTTGAACACAGCAGCAGTTTTGGCAGTGGCGGGAATCGAACCCGGACCTACCGAGTGCAATTCCCGCGCGCTAACCACTGGGCTACCGCCCCCACGACAATCTCCATAACTTTCTTTTTATTCACACAATTTAGACCGGAGCCCAGTGGGAGAGACATCCACAGGGACCGTACCCTCCTTCCCCTACCACCAACCTCTCGGAAGGACTTAGGGACCCACATGTTTAACGTGATCCTACTCCGCGTGAACACGGCGGCAGTTTAGGCAGTGGCGGGAATCGAACCCGGGCCTACCGAGTGCAATTCCTGCGCTCTAATTTAAATTTGATAATAACCACATGCTAAGCTCTATTAAAATATCCATAAAATTAAAATATATCCATAAATTAAAATATCCATTTAAAAAATCCATATCGTTCCATCAGTCATCCATATCGTTCCACTAATCCATAAATATAATAATCTCAAATACATCACCACAATTCAATTATTTAAATTATTTAAAATACCCATTTAAAATATCATATAAATATAATATTTTCAACTGATGTATACAATATATATGCTAAGCTCTTAATTAATTTAAAACTGGAAGCGCGGTCTCCATGGAAACGGGGGGAGGGAAACGCCGATAAAGAACAACTTTAGCGGAAAGCCGAGAAATTGAAATCCGGAAAATCTTAAAATCCCGATTCTGTGGGCAATTTTCATTATTTCTTGACCAGATTGGACTTGTAAGAATGCCAGATCTTTGAGCTTTCTAAAAATGTAAATTATTAGTCGAAATGCTCGGAACTTTTCCCGATGGAAGGATTTAAAAACGAAAGTTCGTTTCTTTTAACCGAAAGTGACTTTTGTTTTAAAATCTTTTAAAAATATTAGAATTTGACCCTGAGATTTGAAATTAATATATTTTTACTCGCAATTGTCTGCTCTTTCCGGTGGTGTGATTTCTTTTTTTCTACGACGTATGGATGGTGGAGGAAAAGGGGGGAAAAACGGTCGAAATAACATAAAACATTAAATAACTAAACTAATAATTCATATTTTAAAAATCGGTTTTCACGTGTCCCCCCCCCCCCCCGGGTCTCCGATTGCCAAATTTCGTAGCGGTCGCTGAACGTATAGTGTATAAGACACACAGACAGACAGACAGACAGACATTGCCTTTTAATTATTTAAGATTGTGGTGAATGAAATTAATGGGAAAATGTTTATGAATGAAATGCTGCTTTTAGTTAAAGAGCCAGCCGCTTTATAATTCGATGACTTCCTTTGAAAAAGTTCATTTGTTTTCGATGAAGTTTTCACATATAATAAATTATTGTAGTATTGTGATAATTTTAAAAATATTACCGAGGAATGTATCGCATTTTAGAGATGTTTAAACCGGGTAATTTATATTTCAATGCCGTCATTTGAATGAAGTTCATTTTTTTCCGCTGAAGTTTTAAGTTTTCAAATATAGTACATTAATTAATTATTGTGATAATTTAAAAAATATTACCGAGGAATGTATCGCATTTTAAAGATGTTTAAATAAAATTTCATTGAAGTTGGACAGTGTTTCATAATCAATGCTTTATGCATGATTGATCTTTCTTGTTTTTTGTTTTTTTCAGGAGAGCAGAAAACTAAACTAGACTAAACTAACGTTTTCTGTAAAAGAAGGGATTTTATATTCAAATTATTACACTATGTCGTAAGATGGGGAAACTTGAACCCAAAAATAAAACTCCCTTTTTAAATGCTTTTATAGATATAAACTAAAATTTTGTCCTCTTACAGAGTGTCCCAAACATATTGAAACGCGGTTTGATAATTTACCTGTTGGAGGTAAGTGGGCAATGTAAATTGCAAAAATGTGGAAAGTAAGGTAGGAAATAAGACTTCGTTAATGAAATAGTCCTCTCATTAATTTTCAAAAAGTTACACTTTTTAAATTTTTATTCGTCCCCCTTAGACAAATTTGGTCAATCAGAACATTTTTATTTTAAATGCAACAAGATCATTAAAAAACACGCATATCTGTATCTTCAACTGAAATCAACTGAATTATGATGAAGGCAGAAATCTGACTTATGCCACTTTTCCGTACCATGTGAAAAGCTGTTTCATCAGTAACAAGAACGATCAATCATGCATTATAAAACACTTTCCAACTTCAATGCAATTTTATTTAAACATCTCTAAGATGCAATACATTCCTCGGTAATATTTTAAAACTTATCACAATACTATATTAATTTATTATATTTGAAAACTTAAACCTTCATCGAAAAAAATGAACTTCATTTAAATGACGGCATTGAAATATAAATTGCCTGGTTTAAACATCTCTAAAATGCGATACATTCCTTGGTAATAATTTTGGAATTATCATAATACTACGATAATTTATTATATTTGAAAACTTCATCGAAAACAACTGAAATTCATTCAAATGACGTCATAGAAAAAATAACACTCCTGGCTCTTTCTATAAAAGCAGCATTTCATTCATAAATAATTTCCCATTCGTTTCATTCATCATAATACTATAATAATTTATTTTATTTAAAAATTAAGACTATGGAGCTAGCTACAAGTAATTAAACTCCATGCTTAAAACTTCATCGAAAAAAATCGTCCTTCTCTCTGTAAAATCAATGAATATTTCATTCATATCAGCTATGCAGACTCCATGAGCTAAATAATTTTGTGTTACAGAAATACAGCAATTCTAATACAACTCATTGTACATATTTTGCTGTTTACGTTTTACATAAGTGAAAAATAGGCTTCGTTGTAAAAATAATCAAATTTGGATGATCATTTAAACCCAAATATATTGTAATTGCGTTGTTTCAGTATGTAGATGCACAGAATTTAAGCAAAAATAAAGTGGTTTTAGGACGGATACAACACTCAATATGAATTAAAAAGAACTTTAAAAATCACGATTTTGAGACAAGATGGATGCCATATTTCATTTTGAAGTGGGTGACGTGATTTTTTCATATCATGGTCTCGTGATCGCTTCATATAAGAGGTGTAATTATTATTTTAATTTTTATTTAAAAATCGACAGAATATATTTCGCTGAATTTTATTTTATATATTTTATGGAACAATTTCAATATTACTTAAAATTTTCGAAGCAATTTGTGAATTTTAAATCCGGTTAAAAAATGTTTGAAAAATTAGATCCCATAGGGTTCAATGTATTTCATTTTTTCAACCCGGGTTCAATCCAAAACTAATTGGGTGATAATATTCATTTATATTCCCACAGGTCCTACAGACCGTCTGAACAACATACTAAAATTTCATTTTGATTAAGTCATTTTTACGGCAGTTATCGTGCTAACGGACAGACAGACAAACAGAATGGACAAAGTCATAAACACTTTTCAACTTTGTTGTAAAGTGTTAAAAATAGGGATCATAAACAAGTTGAGGATGGAAATGGTTTAGATCAAAAATACGTTAATATGTGTCAAAATTTTTATCACAAATGCATCTAAATAAAGCATTACACAGACAGAGATCATATAAATACTCACTACGCGGTTGGGTATCCTATGTATTATCATCCAGTTTTATCTTTTTTGTGATATGTCACAAATTTACACTTCTAATTTGATATATAGTCCCCATTCACAATGTTCAATTTTCAATTAAATATAACTCGCTCAATTTTAGACATACAGATATGCGCTTTCTTTGAATGATCTTGTTGCATTAAAAATTAAAATTTTCTGATTGACCAAATTTGTCTAAGGGGGTCGTATAAAAATTTAAAAAGTGTAACTTTTGGAAAATTAATGGAAGAACTATTTCATTAACGTAGTCTTATTTCCTACCTTACTTTCAACATTTTTGCAATTTACATTGTCCACCTGTCTCCAACAGGTAAAGAATTAAAGCACGTTTCAATCTTTTTGGGACACCCTGTATACATGGGCGCCCGTAAAACAGAAGGGGGCAAACCACTGACATCAGTGGGACAAACTCAAGGATAAGATGTACAACATCGACTAACTTGCTGCCCACATTTGAGACCTTAAACGTGCAGGGCAGAGCAAATGCCCCCTCCTACCTTCCCGTATGGGCGCCCATGCCTCTATGAATATGATATAAATGTGACAAAATTTTAATCTTATCCGTAAATGCATTTAAAAAATGAGGTTGATAACTTTATTTGTTTTGGGGTTTACCTTGTTACCCTTTAGGGTTCAAGTTACTCCATCGTGATATCTACCGCACTTACAAGTCTGGGGTTTTACACACAGTAGCATCTACCTTTCTGGTAGGTCGGACGGTCTGGGTTTCAACAACAACAACAACACAGTAGCATCTTCCGGCCGTCCAAATAGCTGCTCTAAGTCCTCGGACGAGTCGGACGGTCTGGGTCTTCAACACTCCTTCAACACAGTAGCATCTTGCCAAAACTGCCGCCGTGTTCATGCGGAGTACGATCACGTTAAACATGTGGGTCCGAAAGTCCTTCCGAGAGGTTGGTGGTAGGGGAAGGAGGGTACGGTCCCTGTGGATGCCTCCAGCACTGGGTTCCGGTCTAAATTGGGTGGCACTTCCCGACCGTCCAAACAGTTACCTTACACCTTTCTGGTAGGTCGGACGGTCTGGGTTTCAACAACAACAACACAGTAGCATCTAGACCTAAACTGATGCAAGTTCGAAATCAAAGCCCTTTTCCAAATTATTAATTAGATTTTAAAACGCTAGCAGTGGGCTAAATATTCTTTCTCCGGCGCGTTCTTTAACTACGTGACAACGCAAAAGCATAATAACCATTGTTTTAAGATAGATAAAAATGAGCCCAAAATCCAGCTTCACAACAGATAAAAATGAGCTCAAAATCCAGCTTCACAACGCAAAATGAGGTATTTTGGGGTGTTTGTATCCCATGCGTTCGATCTTATTTTTGTAGATATGGTATGTAATGAAACTAATAGATTTCGACGGGTTCAATGAAATATTGAAATAAGTTTTAGCCAAAGAAGAAATACAAAACTTAGACCTAATTAACTTGTTATTTTTCTGTCGTTGAGGCCAATGTTAAAAATTCCACAGATGCTTAGAGCGAAAATGCTTTGCGCGGGTACAGCTATGCATAATAAAAGAAGACGCCTGTCTGTGTGTATGCACAGTCTGCAGCGAGAAAGCTAAGGGTCGTAGGGTACTTCAAGACCCAGGATGATGCGCCTCGGCGAGATTTAATTTTTGTCGCTGTGGTTGTTATAAGCGGGCGTATTATTAAAGCGTTCCTTAAATTTCATTCACCAGAATTTACACCTAATTCTCAAAACCAGAGAACGTTTTATCAATACGCCCGCTTATAGCAAATAAATAAACTGCTGCGTCGGGCAACGCCGAGTACATTTTCTAGTTTGAAATATAAATGTGCAACTTTTCTGCTCGTAACAGAGGCAAAGTTTGCTCATCAGACGATGATATTAACTCAAAATCATTACAGTGTGTGAATTTTTTATTTGTTTATTTAATTTTTTTATATGATATGCGATATGTCTTCAGACATCAGACATTCGAATTCAGGGGATGCACAAACAGGTATATCTGTCGAAAATTCGAATTTTATAGACCCCCCCCCCCCCCTCTCATCACAGTACTTTCACTATACATATGTTGAGAAAGTAAATATGTAATTATATTCACTTAATATTTCTCCTATCTTTTCTTTATCGACACCTGTATAAAAAGGAGAAAATTTAAAATAAAATAGTTGTATTATGCGTGCGACATGTTACCTTCAGTCACGTGATTCACGTTAAGTCGCGGAATTGCGTGTTTGTAATAACGTTCGCAAAATTGAGACACATTACAAATTTCCTTGTTGCTCTTAGAGAGGTATTGGTTATACCTCGCTGAAGAGCACTAAAAACGCAAAAACGGATTCATGGGTGCTTGTACCTGCAATTGGAGCGCTAAGAATTCAGTTGGAAGATCGCTATCATCCCCTCCTCTTATTTTTTTCTACGTATTGCTCAAATTTCTGCACCTCTTTTATGCATTGTACTAGAAAATGTACCCGGCGTTGCCAGATGTTAAAGCAGAGATTAATTTACTAATTTAAAGTAATTTTAACGAAAACAAAACGTTCACTTTCCAAATTAATTTCGATCTAAATCCACACGAAATGCGAAATCAGTTTAAGCTCATTCCACGCTCCTCTCCTAAAACTCAAAGAGTCGCCGAAAGAGTGTGATCTGAGTATAGATAGCTGATAGATCGTGAAGGTAGCTTTTAGATCGTATCGGTAGATGGCAGGCATCAGACGAGAGAGAATCAGGTGCTTCGACGATGATCGGGTGTTATTTTTTCCGAGTGCGATCGATAGCTGTAACTGGGTATTAACTGATTTTAGACTTAAAAAATTTGTCAGTTTTATACTAAATTTGAAAAAAAGAAGAAAAAAAAAACGCCGAGGTACACCCTCTTGAGTCTTGAAGTACCTGTGTACGAAATTTCATGGCCGTACGATGCTTAGATTTTCCGCTACAGACCGCTCACACAGAGAGCGAGAAAAAAAAATCTTCGGAGGCCGCATACAAATGCGTTTCGTAATACCCGCAACTTTAACAATCCACAAATAATGTATCACCTATTAATTTAATCTCAATTCTACAGTCTTGAAATATTCCTATTTTCTATGTGTATATATTTCATTTTGTCTTCTATCTCAGTCATTTTTTTCTATATCGTGCTTATATAACTGAAATAAGTGTGAAAAAGAATAAGAGACTACTTGAAACCAAACTGATTATTCAAAAAACTAGGATTGCGTATGAGTGAGGGTATGTTAGCCTGTTAAGCAGGTTGTGGAGCATCAAAATGGGGGCATTTTAATTGTAAATGAGTAACCTTAATTCCTCGATTGTATTTGGTATCGTAGTAACACACGCATCTTCACCATCTGTCGTCTACCAGAACTTAGAATATGTGTCAATCAATCCATGAATTAATATAAAGAAAATGAATTCTGTGAATTGTAGAAAGTTATGAAAACGACAATTTAAGAAAATAAGAATTTTAATTATTTGCAAAATACCGCCTAAGAAAGATCTAAAATTTCATAGCCGATTTCTCAAGACATTTTTTTGCTTCAGGTGAATGATAATATGATCATATGATGAAAAAAAAATTGCCCATTTTCATCCACTTCCTTAAATCTATTTATCCATGACAGCTGCAGACGATCTTCCGTGCAGGCAGTGGTGGTTAGCGAACCATATCTCAGACTTTTTGTCTAGACATTACTGCAATAATATTTGCGATTTTCTAAATTCGCGAAATTAAAAGATAAAATTTTAATTTCTGGAACATAGCATTATATCAATATTATAAATGTGTCTCGCTGATATAGCAATTAATTTTGCGTATTTTACTTTTGAAGTAAAGGAAATTCGAATATTTTCATTATAGTAGTGGTTAGTTTAGACAGTCTAAAATTCTAACTTCTTAATAATATCGGTTTTCGAACATTGGAGTTTAAAAGATGTAAAATATTAAGCACAAAATATATTTTTCTGCGATCGACAAACCCGATGTTTGTGCGCATGCGCGCCAAATTGCATTCGCGCTGATTTAAGGCGTATCTGTGTTATTTATGTATCGAGCGTTTATTTAGGACCCGAGGAAATTTGAATAATTCATTGTAGTTATTAAAAATTTTATACAAGTATGAGAAAAATATGTGTAAAAATCAGGCATTTTCTACGTCGTTGGGCATTTTACGTGTTCATATAACTGGGATACGACGACTGGACTTGTGCATGCTATTGAGGAAATACAATTAGCCATCTCATTAATTGAAATAAAATAAACGTAACCATGATGTTGTTTACGAAGCTCTTATATCCTTTTTGCAGTTTTTAGTATACTCTTAATTACGATATAACCTAGAATCTGTAGTAACCATTTGCTTTCATGTGTATCAAGATATTTTATTGTTGCTCTCGGAAAGAAACAAATCATTGGATAAATTAAGGGCCGGAAATTAGAATGCGACTTCCGCTGTTTGGAGATATCGTATTCTAATGTCATTAACCTTTATCCATCCTCGAGCATTATAGAAAACGGAGAGCAAACAAACAAATGAAATCCTAAAATATTTAGAAGAATATCCAAAGTGTGAGTCTCCACTTGACTTTCTCGTACATGCATATTCCATATTTTTTAGTTCTATTTGCATATCACCATCAAAATACAAAGAAAGATGGTATTTTTTATTAGTTTTCGCTCGGATTATTTTTTTAAACTTTTTTGTAAAAATTATTAAAATTAGTTTTAAGATGGCAACAGTTCTGCTACGCTTTTAAAATGGGAATGTTTTTAATTCATTGGTAATATTCATGGGAGTAAAAGTTCTTTCTAACTCCATTTTATTAGTTAAGACCCTTCTCATCTATTACGTAGTTCGAACTTCGTATATTGGAAGAGTGGGGCACATTGGGACACTTTTCAGTTTCTGACTTTTATACTTTTATAAAAAAAAAAAAAATTATATTTCTATCTTAAAAAGGCACTTATGTCGTATAAATTAAACTCTTCTGCATAAGATAAAAGTATAATCTACTTTAAATGTCTTATACACAATTAGTGAAAAAAACATTAGAAACCTTCAAATGTCCCATACTATTATGTGTCTCTGTCCTAAACTACTCCAACTGGCCAGCTTGTTCCTAAATTGGATCCCATGCTTTTTAGCTTAACTTCACAATGCCATTTTACATCTAATTTCACAATAAACATGCCTGTTTTTTTACCATGTTGTTTTATTTAAATAAATTAAATTCTAATCACTGTTACTGTCTAAAAAATTTACATTAAAGTTTTTCTTACTGTTATAAAAACTAAAAAAGTTTGAGAATATCACCTATTTACATAGCAGTACAGCTTTCAAAACTCAAGAACAAATAAATGCACAGGAGGTCCATCTAGTAGTATATAAAATAAAAGATTTTAATCTCAAACATGAGTTTAAAAATAACATTTAAGGTGTCCCACAAGCTAGGCCGTATCTCAAGATACCCCACTCTTCGCTACCGTACACTACCACCATTGTTTTAGGAAATATTGAATCCCAAAAAACAAGAACTATCCTTTAAAAATATATCATATATAATACAGGTAAAATACAAAAGCTCGGTCCCTTCTATAAAGTCTTTCAAAGATCGTCGAAAGTTTGTTCACTTATTACCTTAGAGCTGTACTTAATTAAAGTTTGTGGAGACTAAAGACAACCTTGCATCTGCGGAACAACCCCCTCCCCCCTGTCAAAGTTATCTGTCATTTTCAGTAATTCTAAACACAATTAAAAGTTTAACGCAACAAAAAATATGAAATAAAATTAATTTTATCCGGATGAGTTTGTATCTTCTTCCAATTAGTTTCGATAACTGTTTACTGGTATACTAGGTAAATGATAAATAAAAAAATTGTTATAGCCAATAGGAATTTATAACCCCTGAAACTTCAACTACATAACTACATTAGAGACTACCGTAGATCTTTTACATGATAGAATATGTGAGGTCTTTTTGATGTGTATAGTGCCTAGTCCAGGACCATACTTTAATTTGATTCTACTCTAATGGGGTACGTCCATTGTTGAACCGAAGGCCAAGTCAAGCCCGCTCACAATTTATAGGCCCATAATATGGCTTTATTAATTAAAATGAATAACACTCTCATGATAGTTTACAAATGGTCCTCTCAAGCGCTGGACCTGGAGTAATTGAAACTATCGTTCTCAGTATTCGCCCTCACACTTCGGTAGCATCAAGGATTCTGTTAGTTTGCAATCTAGATTCTAGACATTGGCATAATCGGAATCTTGGACGTGAGATGGGCCAACAATTCTTTGCAAGGAGGCTATTGAACCAATGGGAGTTTGACTCCTAAAACATCTTGAATATGCCACTGCATGAGCGGCTGATCCATCTCTTCAACATAGTGCCCAGCCTATGACCACACTTGTTCGATTCTGCTGTAATGAGGTCGATTGATGAACCTAGAGGCCCCAGTCAGAGCCTCTGACTCTGTCGCTGTTTAATAGTGACCTATAATGTGGAGGATCATAATGTGGTTTTATTAATGCGTTGCTTATTTAAACATTCCAACGACCTTGGTCCATACATTACCTCTAACTATCCCACCTTTATATATTCAGCATTTAATAAAGTAAGCGCACGTTGCAAGGCCTCAAGTCTCCTTGTGTTTCCAAATTGAAACACCTGCAAAAGAGGAGGGGCAAATGTGGGGATGTAAGTAAGAAAGAAAGAGAAAAACGGAGAGAAAAAAAATTTGAACTGGTCTGCGTGCGGCACTCAGCTTGGAATCTGACGTGTCAAGTTTATTCTTGGCATGGTTTGGCGTCTGTGTTCCTTGCTTGTGTTGTGACGCGGAAGTGTTCACTCGTTTCTTGAGATTTGCTTTGTAAACAAGGGATTTAAATTGGAAAGTAAGTTGAATTTTGTTGTTGTTTTTAAAGGTTTGGGCTATCGACTTTCGTAAGAGAATCGTAATAAATTTCGAATTTGCACGTTAATTATATCTCGCATAGAAAGATTGAAGACTGCTTTAGAACTGACAGTTTAATGTTAATGGAGTTCTGCTTTATAAGGCTGTCAAAACTGTCATGAGTTCAAGAGTTATCAATTGCTATCTCTAAGCTTGTCACCTGTTATCTCACGTTCTCACTAAACAATTTTATTGTTTTTTATTCTTTGTTATACTTAATATATGATGTGTACCCATTTTAGGCCATATGATTCAAAATGTCCCACTGAGAACTATCCTAGTCGTTTTCAGAGCAAGGAGGGGGGGGGGGGGGTTAAGTAAGACATTCCGTGTGTACAAAATGAAACAGAAATGTTTTTTATTCTGAGTTATTGGCATTTCGACCGGCTGTAAAAATATGACCATAGGCACCCATAGAATTTTTTTCAGGAGGGGACAAACTCAAGGATAAGACGTACAACATCGAATAGCTTGGTGAATCCTCCTTTGTGATCTTGCACTTCTAGGGGTGGTCAAGTCCCCCCCCCTCTTGCCCTCCCCCTATGGACGTCCATGGTCACAGTAAAAATATGGCCGTCTCTTCCAGGAGCTAAGTGACCAATATAGGTATTTCATTTCTTATATTTACAAAAATATGAACAATATCATGGGCACAGGAACTTGTTTCAGTAAAATGCTCTGGGCCAGTTAGAGGCATAAATAAGGCTCCTATATATACCCTTATAGAGGCATAAATAGGTTCCTATATATAGGAGTCTTAGGCATAAAGGTTTGCGAAAAACACACAATTTTTTAAATGTTTGGCCCTAAAATTTGTGTGCCAGGTGTACCGTCAACAGTAAATAATTATTTAAAATAAATAGTAAATGTATGACGCAGCATATAGGCCCTCACAATTATTCGATTTAGCCAACGGCCTTAGTCGACCTAGTCGTAAATCTCACTTTAACCAGATTATACAAATGCAATTAATGTTGGAAATTGTATTTAAAATAGATCATTTTACAAAACAAGGCTGTAAACTGGTTTCGGAAGCAAAAATTCATTCTTTTTTAGCTCCAAAAGATAGCGCAGCGACACCAGCAAAAGTAAAAAATGCTTCTCAAAGACTGTTGTTGTTGGTTTATACTAACACAGTACACATATTTGTAAAAAAACATATTTTTGGGTCGTTTTTTAGTTAAATTGAAATATGTGTTAGAAATGTCTAAATATTGAAAATTACACTATTAAAACGCGTCCGACCATGTATGCAGCGCGGTTTATTCCGCTAATTCTTGGTGTAGAAAGTCGTGGTTTGTCTTAAATGAGAACTACAAATCTTGGATTGTGCAGAATGTATTAGATAGAAAATTCTAAACCGTTAATATATATATATATATATATATATATATACATATAAAAATAAGTATATCACGAACGGAACTCCTATTTAAGTAAAGGAGAAAACAGAAACCTTACAGAGGATGTGGCGCTTAGCAGCTCTGCATCCAGAGTGGCATATAAGGATATAAACAAGAAGAAAAAATAAGCGAGAACAGGAGTGACCATATGATTTGCATAGAATGGCAGGGGTGGATTGCGACACCCCTTTCCCGCTTAAAGCAGCTTTTACGACCCGGGCAACGCTCACGGCACCAATGTAACTCAATGGTCAATCTCCCACATGTGCAAAGACAGAAGCACCCGAACGGACACAAAAGCAAAGATGGAACCAAGCATGGAAGAGATACACCCTACAATCCAGCTTGAAAACACAACATTTTATAAGGGAAAGTCGCACATGCGCGATAAGACTTCATGATGATAGGATCGCAGATATGAAAATATATATGATTAAGAATACTCATTTAGAATCAAACAATGCACAATTTCTTTCTTTGAAAAAGGAATAGTAATAATGTTGTAAAAAATATCTAGGGTAATTTCTTTTTAATGCATCATTTATTATTTTATTACATTCATAAATGCAGTCTTTTTTAAAAGTACTGTAGTTTCTGTTTCTTCTGAAGTACCCGACAATAATATTTCTGAATATATTTTTAGTGAGGTTTGAATTCCAATCAATAATATTATTAATTTTGATATTGTATGAATTTCTCTTGTCGTGTATGGTTGTATAAATTCCATACTGTTGGTGTTTTCTTATTGACAAGTCCAGGAAGTCTGTCGATCCATCCTCATTGATCGGGTTTTCAATTAAGTCTAATTCCCTTGGGTAGAATGCAAAATCTATGTCAGGGGTGTTTGCATAACCCCCTAATATCACATCGTCAACATAACGGAAATAAGGTATTTCCGATAATATATGGGTTCCTCTTTCATATTTGGATAGATAAATATCCGCCAATATTGATGAGCATGCACCACCCATGGGTATGCCTTTGACCTGTTTGTAGTAATGCGTACCGTCATATAGTATGTTTTCATTCAATACTAACTCAATCAAATCCAAATATCTTCTGAGAGTTATATATGGTTTTAAATTATATTCCTCATGTAATTCTTTCAAGATCATTTGTAGGTTTGTTAAATCGATGTTATTAAACAGATCCCGGAAATCGTAGCTTCTGAAGTTCAAATCTTTATGGCAAAATTTCAGTCGGTCTATCAATTCCTGTCCGTTTTTTAACATTATGGAGTTTTGCTTCTTAATATCAGTTATAACATATTGGAGTAATTTCAGAAGTTTTTTATTTGCTTGTTCCAGGTACGATCCGCATCCCACTGTTACAGTACGGAACTTGACTGGTTTTTTGTGTAACTTGGGAATAAGGATCAAGTATGGAAATTTTACTGATTTAATATCCATACCAATTCTTTTATACAGTGCTTTTATTCTATTAGTGATGATTGATTCGTTGCTAGGAATTAAGGTATACATGGCACTATCCTTATAGCATTGTGTTAAAGTATCGACATAGAATTTTTTACACGTGAATGCAAAATTTGATACGATTTTGTCGGTGTATGTCATTACGAATTCTTCATTAAAATGTTTGATTGAAGACGGAAATCGAGAACCTCCTGAATCCTTGTTTCTTCTCGGGTAGAATTGGCAAAAAGCACTGTAAAAGGCATATTTCCATGCGTTAAAAGTTTGTACAGGTATACTGTACAAACAGTATACCTGTACAAACTTTTAACGCATGGAAATATGCCTTTTACAGTGCTTTTTGCCAATTCTACCCGAGAAGAAACAAGGATTCAGGAGGTTCTCGATTTCCGTCTTCAATCAAACATTTTAATGAAGAATTCGTAATGACATACACCGACAAAATCGTATCAAATTTTGCATTCACGTGTAAAAAATTCTATGTCGATACTTTAACACAATGCTATAAGGATAGTGCCATGTATACCTTAATTCCTAGCAACGAATCAATCATCACTAATAGAATAAAAGCACTGTATAAAAGAATTGGTATGGATATTAAATCAGTAAAATTTCCATACTTGATCCTTATTCCCAAGTTACACAAAAAACCAGTCAAGTTCCGTACTGTAACAGTGGGATGCGGATCGTACCTGGAACAAGCAAATAAAAAACTTCTGAAATTACTCCAATATGTTATAACTGATATTAAGAAGCAAAACTCCATAATGTTAAAAAACGGACAGGAATTGATAGACCTGTTACGCCGCTGCCCTCCACTCTGTAGGCTAACATACTGCCACAGTCCCTATACCCACTTGGAGGACACATCAATAGGCGAAGTAAAGGTTTCGCGGATTGGCGGCTCTTTTCTGATTTTCAATGACATGGCGTAAAGCGTGAATGGTTAAATAAAAAGAGATGATATAATTAAAAATAACAATTTATTCCTACACTTCGTTCATATTATACATTGTTTTTACTTAGACAGCGATCGGGCCTTTCCTTACACTAGGAAAGAGGATGGCGGAGTAGAGAGAGAGAGAGAGAGAAAAAAAGACGTGATTTAAATACATCGCGTCACGAAACTTAGCCCCTAATTATTCCTAACAAACTAGTGCGTTTTAAAACCCATTATGGATGAGAATTCTTACCTTCACTAAGGCGGGGTCTCTGCTCTTGGCTGCACCTGGGGCGTCACTTGTCGGCAGGGGCTCCGGGGACTCTGCACAGATTCACATCTAACTTTCTACTCTGCACACCACAAGTATGTGAGTCTAGTCTACGTATGATAAGTCTGATGATGATGCTGATATCCTCTCGGGCCAATATATATAGTACCCGACTTGTTGTTTACGCTTTCCCGTTCCCACGACCTCTAGAACCCTTGACCATCTGGCGGGTCCGTCAGCTGCTGGCGATCTCAAATGGTCGTGGGAGATTTCGCTCCCTCAGGCCATTAAAGTATTCCCCTTATTGTGCATTCACACTGACCCCTTTTCGGACAGATTTCTAAGCCCTATTCTATTAAAGTTGCGCAAGGCATATTTATAGGCAGTGGAATCAATTCCCTTTTCTTGCGTTATATTTTATAGCACTGGGACTCTTCCGTCCCGAAGCCGCCCCGCGTTAAGTGCTTTCTTACTGAAAGGGGTGTTTATATCAAAATATCGCACCTGGCCCTGCCTTAAGCAAAAACACATTCCACTATTTGCCATCTGCCTCTGCTGTTAGAATAACAAGTCTTAGGTACGCGATATCTAGTTACGCGTTCAAGATTTTAATTTTGACCGCTGTAACAATAGTCCACCGTTCCCTTTTAAAAAAATAACGATCGACGAAGCCATTCGTTGATAAATGTTCTCTCTCTCTCGACCATCGCTCACCACCACCCCCTTACCTGTATACAATTAATCTTCATCTGTCACTCTTCATTTCCAGTCTGGGGAAGAACCTCTTTCTATTCGTCTTTCCTCCTGGTCCCGCAAAGGGAGGTCCGTATTCTGCTGAACCGATGACGGGTGACTGCTTCTTTGTGTCCACCCTTTCTCCACCTTTTACCCGGGGTGAGGAGCGCAAGATTCTACTAAAAAGAGTGATATAAATATATATACAGGTTTTATATACAATGAATTGGACAGTTTTAATTATGGTGAGAGTTTATATTGTCTTTTCATCGTGATTTCATCACATTCTCCGGCAACATCCGGAAATCACAGTCGAAACTACGAAGATGAGGATGAATAGTCCGGTGATTAATGAAGCACTGATTTTGGCTAGCACCGTCCATCCGACAGTCCCAGCGAATTCTTGGAAGTTCCACCATCCCTTCGCTTCTTTTAACGCTGTATTCTGGTATCCTGATCCCGAATAGTTTTGAGGAGCCAAGTCAATTGCTCCTTCATCAAGGCAAAACTTTATAACTTTGCATGAG
Source organism: Amaurobius ferox (assembly GCA_951213105.1). NCBI lineage: Eukaryota > Metazoa > Arthropoda > Arachnida > Araneae > Amaurobiidae > Amaurobius > Amaurobius ferox. Next base: position 40,228,522 of record OX578137.1, on the reverse strand, counting down.
GACACCGTTCGTGCTTGCAAACAGATTTTATCTTGAATGCACCTCTTTTCACTATGGAAGTGTACTGTCATTACTTGTGCTTTTGTGTCTAACGTAATTGCGCGGGTTGACACTTTAATCACTTCGAAGTGCACCGTTACGCGCCCCGGCCGACAGGTTGAGTAGGCTTTGAACTGTAGTCTAGCCAGGGGGGCACAGGCGTAACATCCAATCACTGACACAGGCTCATCTAAAAATTTGGGACATACCGTCACTATTTCAGAATACATCCGATAGTTCTGAAAATTGAGAGCTACTACCACCGGGCTGGTGCGTAGTAATGATGAACACCGTTGTCTTTGAACAGGCGTAGCCTCTAGCTCCCTCGTGACAGGTATTTGATAGCATCCAAGCACTTCTTCCTCCCGTGATCATGAAAATCGTAACTGATTGCACTCACCCCTTCCTCGGGCGCCGCAGTATAGAGTCTGATCATTGTTGTTCAACACCATGATCATTGATCCTGTGCACATTTATAAGTAAAATAGTCAAGAGTCATTTCAGTACTTATATAATTTAACATATGAACAAAGATAAGGATTATGACCACATAACGGGTCTGATCCTTTGTTATACACACTTAAAGTAAGAAATCTCATCCATTTACCATTCAACAATAACTCTTTTTTTTTTCTTTTCTGACCCGGTATTCCCCATTTTAATTTTTTAAAATTTAGGATTACTTATACCTAGGAGCATTCAGTAGCATACTCCTAAATTCGTGGACGGATCTCTCTCTCTATCTCTCTGATTATTACATTATATTACACAATTCCATTTGATAAAATCATAAAATCACACATAAAACTTTACATATACATAATTAACATCATAACCTCACACACGTATCTTTACATATACATAATTATATTTTCTCTACTCCTAATTCAGTATTCTTTAACTTAAATCTATACAATTCACATTTCAATATTTTTAACTTAAATCTATCCCATTCACATTTCAATATTCTTAACTTAAATCTATCCAATTCACATTTCAATATTCTTAACTTAGATCTATCCAATTCACATTTCAATATTCTTAACTTACATCTATCCAATTCATATTTGACAAAAACATACTTGAAATTACCATCATATATATATATATATATATATATATATTTATATAGTTCATACTTATTATTAACAATCTAATACTTGTCCTTACAAAGTCAAATTATCTATGCTCATTAACTTTACATATACGTATTTACATATACTCATACGTATTCGCATATATTCACGTACATTCTTCACTTTCTTATTTCATATTCTTACGCTAGCTACTACTCAGTCTTAACAGTCTTATGCTTCGTTACAATCAATGTTTAATTGTATCAACAATTATCTATATATATGTTTATATAACTAAATATAAACGTATATAATTCACTCTCCTCTTTCCTAATCTTAAATTAAACTTCTATAACTCGCGTTATCAATTTAAATATTAATTTAATGTTCCTTAAGTTACATAAGGCAAACCTTTAATATTAATTCTTAGCTCATAATAATTTTCCGATTTGCCTTACCTACAATTACTATTTACACATTCCAGTAATCATTTATTTACACTCCTCTCAATGCTTGGCCACCATTCATTACTAATATTCAGATTCTAAGCCAAGAATTTCTCGTTTATTAACATTTAGGTATCCCAGTACTAACAGAAATGTTTTTACTGATATACTCAGTGACCTATAGTCGTAACCCAGCCATCATTTTAATATTAACATTTTGACTAGTTGGTATTAATCTTGATCATTCATTTCAACTTAAACTTACACTCAAATATTGTTAGTGCTCATCATGAATTATATTTATAGCTCCCTTATCATTTATCTCTTTCATAATTTTAACAAACATGACCCCACATTTTCTCAGGGTCACCACTCAAATACCTCAAAAAAAAATTGGTAGATTCTTGTTAATCTCCATTATTATGTTAATTAGCCACGATTTTCTCCCGTTACAGTTTCCGTTACTCGCTCGTTCCTCTTTGTTCATTGCGTTGTGTTAAATAATAATATAACAAAAAAAACATTTCAACATTTTAAAGATTACAATTTGTCAACCTTAATCAATTGTTTTCCCATCCCTTTTCCCTTTTATTTAACCATTCATTAGCCATCATTAACATTTGGTCATGTCATCTCTTAATTACACTTTTCGCTCATCATCACGTACTTTGCATTACTTAAAAAAATCTTGTCTTCCTATCACTACTCTTCATACTCTTAATACCTTCTAAACTCAATCCCTTCCAATTTGCATTCCTATAACCATCTTCTCTTCCTCTCGCTTAATACCCATAAGCTAAATATTTTCTAAGATCCAATACCTTCTATTCCGGTTCTCACTAACCTTCATTCGTAACCCTGCACTCTTTGACTCCAAAATATCCCTTTTATTTACTCGTTAACCCTCTAAATTTTCCGTCCCGAATCATTCGATACCAACATAAATAACTGAAATCCCACATTCACCCTTCTTACGTCTGTTCATATAACATTTTACTTAAAAAAAATAATACCTCTTCCTATATCGCCGTGAACTACCCCTTATGTTTCGTTCTTCATAACTTTTCCATTCCGTTTATGCTAAACGATACATTTCCAAAATTCCCATTCATCCCTTTACTTTATCACCATTCTCACTTCTCTCTTTATTATACTAGTGCGCTTATACTACCGCTAACCCATTTTGGCCTTTTAAACATAAGTTTCCCACCTCTCTTGGGGCTGGTGTAAGACGGAAGGTTCCCGAGCTTTTCCGTTATAACTCAACGCGTTCACGAATGATTGTGCCAATTTATCTGCCAGTTTGTCTAGAAACCCTTTCTCCGAGTCGTCATTCAAGTCCGGTTTGACCAAATCCATCATCTTACGATACACCCATGTGTCATTTTCGTCTTCCTGAATTTCACTTACTTTCGGAACTGAGGGCGCTTCGGGTACCTGCACGGAAATCCCTAAAACTCTCTGTGGGGGGGCGGGTCGTAAATTAGCCGCTGGTCCCCCGCTTGTTATGGCATCGCCCCGTTTCCCAGTAGGTTGTTGCGTTCGGGACGCTCCAGTTGACGTACTGGGTATATTTCGTGAAGTGACAGGAGGCACTATGACTTGATCCCCACTCGGTTCAATTCTTGCGTCAGGTAAGTATACCGGAAAGTCATAAAATACCGTTTCTTCGTCGGATTCGACAGACTCTGGGGGAGGAGGGTAAGATTTGGGGAGTTCATTGTCCCCGCTTACTTCTACGTTGGGTGCAATCGCCTCCTTTTCAATGGGTCTATATTCCAAATATGGCTTCCTATCCAAAGCAAGCGTTAAACGATCGATGTGCACTCTTTGTGTATCTCGCGGCCTTGCTATATTTTGGATTTCGAAGTTGACCTCGGAAAGTTGTTTAATGACTCTATAGGGTCCTACCGAAAATTTTGCTAATTTCCGCGACCGCCCTTTCCTAACAGTGGGTGTGTACAAATACACTTTTGACCCGACTTGGATATTTTTATTAACGGCTCGATCAGCCCGGTATTTCTCTTGTAATTCACATGCTTTTAAATTATTTTCGCGCACTACCCGATATGCATGGTGTAATCTATTACATAAAGCTTGAACATGGTCGTCATATGGGAAGTATGAGTATTTTGGTTCGGTTTGAATTATATCATGCGGTAACCGCGGATCTCTTCCATAAATTAGGAAATACGGCGTATCTCCCGTGGCTGTGTGGGTGGCACTTCGGTAAGCTATCAGAACGTGTGGTAGAAAGACGTCCCAACTGTCTTGACTATCGTCTACTAATTTTGCTAGTGCATCTTCGAGGGTTCTGTGAAAGCGTTCTACTTTTGCATTCCCAGCTGGATGAAAACTTGTAGTTTTAAGATGTTCAATCCCAAATTTTGATAGCATTCCCTCAAAATCGCGAGATAACAGATTCGCGCCACGATCGCTCAGCACCTTATTTGGAAATCCGTGGACCGAAAATACATGTGTCATTAGCATATTTATAAGTGTTTCTGATTTTGTGTCGACAAGAGGTATTGCTTCTGCATATCTGGTGAAATGGTCGACCACTGTTAAAATATATTTATTACCCCTTTCCGTTCTTGGTAGAGGGCCCACGATATCGACACCAATAGTTTCAAATGGGACTTCGCATAGTGGTACACGTCCCAATTTTGCCTTGGCCCGAGGTTTAAAACCGCTTCTCCGTAAACATTCGTGACACGTCTGAACAAAGTTTTTACTGTCTGCATACATATTAGGCCAGAAATAACCCCTTCTCACTTTATCATAGGTTTTCTCAAACCTTAGGTGTCCGCCTGAGATTCCTGCATGGCATTTTTCTAGAACTTCTGCTCTCCTATTCTCTGGAACCACCACTTGTTCCAAGTATTCTCCCCTAGTACCATTGTTTTTAGGTCTTGAGTAATGTCTTAGAATTCCGAACTCATCTACATAATAAGAGTCGTCTGACTTTCGCAATCGGGAAATTCCGTTTTTTAGCTCTTCTATGATCGGTTTTAACCTAGGGTCATTTTCTTGGTCTGTCTTTAAATCGGCCACTACTTTGTCAGTCACCTCCAGTGAATTAACATCCCGAGAAAGAAAATCTGGGACAAAATTTTGGCTTCCCTTTACATACTGGATTTCAAAGTCAAATTCTGCTAAGCTGCATGACCATCTTGCTAATCTTGAATTCGGATTTTTGATATTGAGAATATAAGTAAGGGGTCTGTGGTCGCTGGTAATCACGAATCTCTTCCCATAGAGATATACCCGGAAATAGTTCACTCCCTCTACGATGGCTAATAATTCTTTCTCTATGGTGGAGTATCCCAACTCATTACTTTTCAATTTACGGGACATGAACATTATGGGGAGTAAGGTACCGTCTGCGCCTTCTTGATGGATAGCCGCCGAAATACATGAATTCGAGGCATCGCAACCTAAGAAAAAGGTCTTTTCCGGATCCGGGAAATTTAATCTGGGCATCTCTAATAGCGCTGCTTTCAGAGTATCAAAAGCCTTTTGTTCTGCCGTTCCCCATTTAAATCTTATCCCTGTTTTAGTCAAATCGGTCAGAGGTTTAGTCAATTCCGCGTAATCCTTAATATGTCTCCTGTAAAACCCACACATCCCCAGATATCGTCTGACTGCTTTTACGTTTTTGGGAATTACAAAATCCTGAACTGCGTACACATTTCGTGGGTCAGGTGAAATGCCGTCCGCGCTAATGGTGTGTCCCAAATAGGATAATGATTTGCTCATGAATACACACTTACTCGGAGCAAACTTTATATTATGACTCCTAAATCTTTCAAGTACAATTTTAATTTTTTCGAGATGTTCGTCTGCGTTATTTGAAGCAATTAGGACATCGTCAATAAAACAGAAAATCTTTTGCTCCCTCAACCCACATAGAGTAGCATCTGCAATTCGTTGGAAACATCCCGGAGCTGCCTTGAGGCCAAATGGGATGGTGTTATATTCAAATAGTCCGTCCTCGCAAATGAACGCAGTCCTTTCACGGTGATCTTCTCTGACCTTTACCTGGTGGTATGATGCCCGAAGGTCAAGCGTGCTAAATAGTTGGCAACCTGCTAATTCACTAAATATATCCTCGACCCGTGGTGTCTGATAATTATCCATGATACAGCGTTCGTTTAGCCTTCGGTAGTCAACTACTAAACGACTATCGCCGGATTTCTTTTTCACGAAATGGCAGGGGCTACTGAATGCAGATTTTGACGGACTGATAACACCCGCCTGCATTAGATCTTGAATTTGTTTGGATAACTCTTTTCTTAATGCTAAGGGGGTTCGATACGGCCTGCTTTTAATTGGGGTGGTATCTGCCATATTAATTTCGAATGGAATCAGTTCACAATAGCCAATGTCTGATAAATTTCGCGCAAACGCAGTTCTAAATTCCTTAAGGACCTTCCACAATTTTTGTCTGTATTCCGGTTCAACCCCGGTCAAGTTAAAGTCGGTTTCCTTTAAAGGGCCCTGATCTGACTGATCGCTTTTAATATAATCTTCGGGAACTAAATCATATGGTACGATATTTGCTACTACCATCCCTTTATTTAGAATCATTGATTCATTCGTCCGGTTTTGAATTTCTACCTGCAACGATCCGGTCTTATTTACAATGGTAGGTTTTGATGTGACCTCAATTTTATCTCTTTTATGTGTTCCTTTCGAGGGGAGGGCATTTATCATAACTTTCCCTTTTACTTCAACTTTCGGCGACGAGCTGCGAACCGACACTACCTTCCTCTCTCTTCCCGCTAAATGTACCTTCTGACACAATCGCCCCCTTTTCCCCCCTTCTGCCATACCAGGAGTTGACCGCGAGAAAGCGCCTATTGTGTGGCCACGAGGGGATGAGAAGTCAATGTTTACTTTTTCTCCCGTCTGTGTGTTGACCAACTGATCCTCCTTCAAGTCAATCACAAATCCTGCTCTTTTGAGGTAATCTACCCCTATTATGCCGTCGTAGACGGCGCTCAATTTATTTGTGGTGATTACAATGGGGTGCGATATGATGCCTGTTCCCACTTGTAGAGGCATTACATAAAACCCATCTTGTGGGACCTCCCCTCCATTCACCGCTGTCAGTCTGATTCCAAATCTTCGCATGGGGTAACTCGTTTTAATGCGAGCAAAGGCTTCCTTATCCAGTAGCGTTAGAACTGCTCCCGTGTCTAAGAGTAGCCGAAACTGGACTCCGGAAATCTTTGCAGAAATGATAGGGAGACTAAAATCCTCGTGCCCTTTCTCCGTCATTATCTTTGATATGCGGGCGCCCTGTTGTCCCCCCTTATTCCAGGACGCCCTTGCGTGTTTAACGTTTCATTCCTGGGATTGTACTGGTAACGGTCCCTTTGCGAACCCCTCTGCGCCCCATTATTTCGAAAACCCCTCTCTTGTCCACCCCTATTCTGATCGTAACGTGGAGCTGTCGTTCTTGCTGCCCCTAGGGGCGGTCTGGCTGTGCAATTGCGCATCAGATGTCCGACTTTTGCACAGACAAAACACCTTCGGTCTTCTACTCGCCCCCCTAAATTTCGTTCCTGGGGCCTATTGGTTTGATTCCGGATTTCTCTATCCTGGGTCCGACGACTAACCTCTAAATCATTAATTTTTTTCTGAAGGTTGTTTATCAGCGCTTCGTTCGCTTGTTCTTTCGCTAGTAACACTTCGAGTAAGCCCTCGCTATCTGTTTCTGTCGCATTTATGAGGGACCCCCTGCTACATATCCTTTCGTTTGCCTCCTCGAGGATTGCGACCTCAATTGCCTTATCCAGTGTCGTGGGATTTTGAGATAGCACAGCCCTCTGCAACTTCACATTTAAGCCGGACAAAAATTGGGACAGTCTAGTTTTGTCCGCAATACTCTCCACTTCTGGGATCTCAAAATTTGCCCCCTGTAAATAATCAAACGCAAGATTTTTCACGCGTCCTGCATACTGTTTGACGGACTCCCCCGGCTTTTGTTTACATGATGTAAACTGCTGCAGTTTGACTGCAAGAGGGAGCTGTTTTTCAAAATATTCCAAGAAATATTTTTTGAATGTTTCGAACGCTCGTACCTGCCTTACATCGTGATGATTTGACAAAAATGCATATGCACCCCCCTTAATCTTTGTTTTTGCTATTAGCAATTTTTCGGCATCAGTCCAACCCGCTAATTGCGCCACCTCCTCAATTGATTCGATAAACTGGGCAGGTGTTAAAAATTCTTCACTTCCCGTAAATGAAGGGATTAATCCTAAAAATCCCGCTATTGTGTTTGTTACCGGGGCACGGCCGACCCCTGTGCTCCTGTCTCCACTCTCCCCCTGCATTCTTAATGTCTACACACAAGTGTCATATACAAAATCACAAATAAACAACCATAAATTTCAATAACAGATAAATTATAAATAATAAACAATTGTTTTACCCCTTACCCAAACTAAATTTCACACTTAAATTTCAATAACAGATAAATTATAAATAATAGACAATTGTTTACCCCTTACTCAAACTAAATTTCACACTTAAATTTCAATAACAGATAAATTATAAATAATAAACAATTGTTTACCCCTTTACCCACTCTAAATTTCACACTTCTATCATCCTAATCCACATTATCATCTCATAACCCCTTAATTCATCAGATCATCCCCCTATTTTTTGTAATCCAAGGTAAAATCCCCTTTCTCATGTTCCTTCTTAATACCCCTATCAATCACTTAATTTTCCTATCTTTCCTTTCGATCCTTACTCCCTCATTTTTACCCCGAAAACCTCGTACAGTAAATACATACAGTACATATATACAATCTACATAAATCGCACATTACCATAAAATAATAAAATTACACAATATACATATAATAAATAAACATCCGTTGCATGCAATTATATATCAATAGCTATTCATTTGATTTCAACCCTTTTTCCCTTACCTTATTTTAACCTCAGTCTATCCTTTTCCTAACCTAAAGTTTCCTTTCCATTCTCATTTACAATTTCTCCCAGGTTTGAATTAAAAAATATCCTGGTCGCGGCACCAGTGTTACGCCGCTGCCCTCCACTCTGTAGGCTAACATACTGCCACAGTCCCTATACCCACTTGGAGGACACATCAATAGGCGAAGTAAAGGTTTCGCGGATTGGCGGCTCTTTTCTGATTTTCAATGACATGGCGTAAAGCGTGAATGGTTAAATAAAAAGAGATGATATAATTAAAAATAACAATTTATTCCTACACTTCGTTCATATTATACATTGTTTTTACTTAGACAGCGATCGGGCCTTTCCTTACACTAGGAAAGAGGATGGCGGAGTAGAGAGAGAGAGAGAGAGAAAAAAAGACGTGATTTAAATACATCGCGTCACGAAACTTAGCCCCTAATTATTCCTAACAAACTAGTGCGTTTTAAAACCCATTATGGATGAGAATTCTTACCTTCACTAAGGCGGGGTCTCTGCTCTTGGCTGCACCTGGGGCGTCACTTGTCGGCAGGGGCTCCGGGGACTCTGCACAGATTCACATCTAACTTTCTACTCTGCACACCACAAGTATGTGAGTCTAGTCTACGTATGATAAGTCTGATGATGATGCTGATATCCTCTCGGGCCAATATATATAGTACCCGACTTGTTGTTTACGCTTTCCCGTTCCCACGACCTCTAGAACCCTTGACCATCTGGCGGGTCCGTCAGCTGCTGGCGATCTCAAATGGTCGTGGGAGATTTCGCTCCCTCAGGCCATTAAAGTATTCCCCTTATTGTGCATTCACACTGACCCCTTTTCGGACAGATTTCTAAGCCCTATTCTATTAAAGTTGCGCAAGGCATATTTATAGGCAGTGGAATCAATTCCCTTTTCTTGCGTTATATTTTATAGCACTGGGACTCTTCCGTCCCGAAGCCGCCCCGCGTTAAGTGCTTTCTTACTGAAAGGGGTGTTTATATCAAAATATCGCACCTGGCCCTGCCTTAAGCAAAAACACATTCCACTATTTGCCATCTGCCTCTGCTGTTAGAATAACAAGTCTTAGGTACGCGATATCTAGTTACGCGTTCAAGATTTTAATTTTGACCGCTGTAACAGACCGACTGAAATTTTGCCATAAAGATTTGAACTTCAGAAGCTACGATTTCCGGGATCTGTTTAATAACATCGATTTAACAAACCTACAAATGATCTTGAAAGAATTACATGAGGAATATAATTTAAAACCATATATAACTCTCAGAAGATATTTGGATTTGATTGAGTTAGTATTGAATGAAAACATACTATATGACGGTACGCATTACTACAAACAGGTCAAAGGCATACCCATGGGTGGTGCATGCTCATCAATATTGGCGGATATTTATCTATCCAAATATGAAAGAGGAACCCATATATTATCGGAAATACCTTATTTCCGTTATGTTGACGATGTGATATTAGGGGGTTATGCAAACACCCCTGACATAGATTTTGCATTCTACCCAAGGGAATTAGACTTAATTGAAAACCCGATCAATGAGGATGGATCGACAGACTTCCTGGACTTGTCAATAAGAAAACACCAACAGTATGGAATTTATACAACCATACACGACAAGAGAAATTCATACAATATCAAAATTAATAATATTATTGATTGGAATTCAAACCTCACTAAAAATATATTCAGAAATATTATTGTCGGGTACTTCAGAAGAAACAGAAACTACAGTACTTTTAAAAAAGACTGCATTTATGAATGTAATAAAATAATAAATGATGCATTAAAAAGAAATTACCCTAGATATTTTTTACAACATTATTACTATTCCTTTTTCAAAGAAAGAAATTGTGCATTGTTTGATTCTAAATGAGTATTCTTAATCATATATATTTTCATATCTGCGATCCTATCATCATGAAGTCTTATCGCGCATGTGCGACTTTCCCTTATAAAATGTTGTGTTTTCAAGCTGGATTGTAGGGTGTATCTCTTCCATGCTTGGTTCCATCTTTGCTTTTGTGTCCGTTCGGGTGCTTCTGTCTTTGCACATGTGGGAGATTGACCATTGAGTTACATTGGTGCCGTGAGCGTTGCCCGGGTCGTAAAAGCTGCTTTAAGCGGGAAAGGGGTGTCGCAATCCACCCCTGCCATTCTATGCAAATCATATGGTCACTCCTGTTCTCGCTTATTTTTTCTTCTTGTTTATATCCTTATATATATATATATATATATATATATATATATATATATATATATATATATATATATATATATATATATATATATATATATATATATTAATGTGCTAGTGAATTGTTGCCCAATTTTCACACTAATCCGTTCATACCGTTGGGAAAATGGCCGCAGAATCAGAATAATTATACCCAACCATCTTAAAGTCCGAAAAACGCTCTTTTTTTCAACAAACATTGATCGGCATCTGAGAAACTTTTTTTTTTCTTTCCGATTTTTACGAATTCTTAAATATTTAACGGGCATAAAACCTAAAGTTTCCGTTCTCTATTTAAACAAAACATTAATTTGACTTCATTTTCAGGCATGTATGCTCATAGAACTATATAGGAGGGGGCAAACCACTGACATCAATAGGGTAAACTTAACTCCACCTGTGTGATATTGAACATCCAAGGGGGGACAACGGACACGTGCCCCCCTGTCCCCCCTTGGATGGGACATGGGAGTCCATATGAGGGCCCTCTTGTCCTTTCCTATGAGCGCCCATGTTTTCAGGTTAAAAATATGTTCAAATACTGAGTAAAAAATTTTGAAGATGTTGATAAAAGATACTGGGATTGATCAGGAAAATTGCCCGTTTCTAGATGACGCACGTGTATTTTTCAGGTCAGAGGTGAGCTAGAGCCGATCGCACATCCCAGACAAAATCGTCGGAGTATCGTCCACCGGGGCACGCAAGGTGGATAATCCGAGCTATAAATTTCTTTAGTTTCGGTTGATCGATCATAAGTCAGAATCTTAATGTCAAAAATCTTACAAATTTTGCAAGAAAATATTTAAAAAATCCATATTGTTGGTCCAAATGGTAACAATTATAGAAGCTTCATGATCATTAAGCTATAAATAACCCCTTTTATGCATAATCATGTCAAACTTTTTCCTATGCTGCCATGTTAGGAAAGTATAAAATTTTAAAGATTTTGCTTACATTAAAAAAAATTCTATCTAATTTTAGATTTTTCATTAACAAAACCAGATACAAAATGTATTTCATAAAAATCCATTTACATGTGGCAGATGGATGTGGATAAATAGATTTCATAAAAATCCATTTATATGTGGCAGTTATCGTGATCACAAAAATTGACAACAGATAGACAAACGGACGGACATCACTAAAAATAGTCAAACCATGTTCAGGGGGTTCTGGAACACATGTTTTTGGCATCAAAATCTCATCAAATTTGGCATCAAAAATTTTCGTGAAAACAATACTTTCTCTTTACATATTCTATAGTATGAGAAAATAAAAACCAAATTCAAAGTGTAGGTGGGCAGGTGCCGCTCCTTGCTCGAGAACTGCAAGTACCCATGGGTATCACCATAAAATTTTACATTTAGAGACATTATGTAAAACCTAACTGGATGGATTTTTTGTAATTTGTATGGTATAAAAATTAACATAACTACTAGAGCATTGGTGTACTACTGCACTCTAGTGTCTTTTAATGCTCAGCATCTGTTGGTAACTTACTACCCAGTCTGTGGAGTCTTCAATCAAGTTTTTCAGACATTATCCATACTATTTAGTAATTAAATAATTAAAGTGGTATCACTGCCATACTATTTATTTAGTTCTGTTTGCCTCAGAATCATTATCAAAATGAAGGTATAGCTCAAGCAGTTCCAATATCCCCTCTGCCCAGACACATAGGGATGAATTATTACACGAGCCTCTTTACACATATAAACCATGTGCTTATTTAAATTAAATTAACTTTAGATCAAATAATATATAATTTAGAGTGAGTGTAAGAAACTTTCAGCAATTATGACAAAATCTTGCTCATAAAATGCTCATAATTAAATAATTAACCATTATTGTTTCTACTACATATTTAACCAACTTCTTTTATTTTTTTTTCAGATATGTGGTGTCAAGCCAGCCATCATGTGTTTAGATATGCAACTCTTAATAACCTAACTTTGAAAATCTTCCGGTGCAGTGAAACTTCTAATTGCGTTCCATCCATTTTAATTTTCAATAAATGCATTCATAACACAAGGGCAATGCATCAAACAAGAGTACAAAAAGTTGTAAATGTTAAACAGACATCTAAAGGTAGACGAAGAATTGAAGTTAGACCTCCACCATTTGCAATCAAGTCCCAGTCCATTATATTTCCAGTAAGTAGCCTATTATCTTCTAAGGTTGCAAACAGTAGATACCATTTTGACCTGAAGATTTTGGATTTAAAGATGATTTTTCAAACCTTGAGTTTTCAATTAATATCTTTGGGTAATTTTTTTGTATTATTTATTTGATTGAATATTTTTTATGTTTAATGATAATTGGTATGTTTTCCTTTTGATGGCTAATTGTCGATTGTAAAACAAATAAGGGTCTCTTTTGAATCCTAGAATGTTCTTTGACAAAGTTGGAGTGCATGGCATAGAAGATTTTTTTTAATTGACACTAACATCCAGTTACTCAACAATCCAAAGTTTCTTCCAGTTTTGCAACATTTATTAGTCCTTAACCTAGATTGGCTTGTAATTCAAATTTTATTTGGAGTTAGATTACTGTTGAAGAAAACTGTTTTCCTTATTGGCACCGATATTATCTGAGCAACCCTTCCTAAATAAATAATGTGACTTTGTGTGCAAACAATAAATAACTAGATCACAATATAAAATACTGCAAATAAAATGTAGAAAATTATCTCATCAGAAACACTTGAATTTCCTTCTTCAGTTCTAACAGGCTTAGAGCTGAATGACAAAAAATATATTTCTTTAATACTATCTCTTGGCTACAAGACTGGTTCAAAAATATCGTGGTAGAGTCATAACATTGTTTTTCTTTAAAATTAATATTTGTATATTTCTTAACATAATATCATAAATAATATTTATTTTTATTTGCTATATATGCTACATACAGCAGTATTTCAAATAATTTGGCATAAATACTTCACAAGTTGTATGTTATTTCTTTATTGTTCTGATTTAAATATAATTTATAAGAATTTTTTTTTTCCAAATGTAAATGCTGCAATTTCCCTTACCAAAAGTGCAGTTTGTATATTGTTGAAGACCCCGACCGTCCAACTTGTCCGAAGACTTGAGCAGCTATTTGGGTGGCCGGAGGTTTGTATATTGTAAAAGTGTAAAACACATTTCTCAAAAAGGGTACTCAAAAAATAAATTTTTTCCACAATGTAAATTTGAGCCACTTTACAGTAATCAATGCACATTGTATGAATAATTAAGATCTTAATTTTGTAAATATTTTTATTTTACTTGGCTCTTTTATGTATTGATATACAGTTAATTTATAGGGAGCAGAAAGAATACGTGCATCCGGAGTTATAGATGAACCAGAAAAATTCTTAGAATTTCCTGATAATGAAACACACACAGTTTGTGATATCCTTATCAGAGGATTTTTAAAAACTCGTAAGTGATATAGTAAGTATGAGTCATGGAATAACCCTGTGTCATATCACTAGATTTTATTATCGGAATTTTATTTTTTATCTATTAACTTTAATTCAAATTACTAATTTGTTTTTCTACCTAAAGTCTAATGTTGATCTTTTATGTTGAATGATGTACAATGTAAAATATAAATGTTAAATAGTGTACTATAAAATATAAATATTAAGTTGTGTTGGTACTATGTAAGTAAATTCCGTAAAAGGCAAAGTGCATTTTATAATATAACTTTGGAATTTAATTTGGTTTCAGTTAAAATTTCATAAGTAGTTTTGAAATTCATATTATGGAAATTTAATACATATTTAACCTTCTAAAGATGTTTGGGTCTTTCAAAGCAAATATCCCTCGCGTTTTTAAATATAATACTTTCAACAATTTGTAGTTTTATAACTTTGATTTAACTAAAAAGTATTTTAATAGCTAGAATTATTTTTACCTTAATAGTTTTGATGATGTAAAAATTGTTACACATTTTTTGTTTTTTTCTAATCCAGCCAAAAACAATTAAATTACATAAGAACCATTTAGTGTAACAAACAATATCCCAATTCATATTCAGCTGTAAAAAAAATGTGTGAGTTGTATATCTCATTTATGTAGTAATCTTGACCACTAGAGGGTCTTTGCAATTCGAGCTGCCATTTGATTTTGAGGTAAAAATATACATGTGTACTTGTGGACATGTGTGAGTATATCTGTGATTGTATAGAGCAGAACTGACTACTTTTTGATAAGAATCTTCAGATAGTCTTATATTCCAAATATAAAAAAGTTCAATGTTGAAAAATTGAAATGAAATTTTTTTTTACATATAATAAAATTTTTTATAATTTTTTATTGCTTATGAAAAAAATCTTTGTTAAACTCAGAACTGTGCCTGTTAAAACTTATTTCTGTGTCAACTGGCTAAAGGTCTGCGTATACTATGTATAGTATAAGATTCCCATTTGTCACATTTTTCCTGGGACTGTCCAATTTTTTGTTAAAATATCCTGGTGTCCCAAAATAATTTTAAATGTCCCATTTTTTAAATATCCTTCCTGAAAAAATATTTGTGAGTAACAGATTTTAAAGAGGACTTATTTGATAAGTTTGTATGTGTGAATAAATATTGTGAAAGCAAATTTGAAGTGTGGACTGAACTGAAGGATTAAAATATCAGTGAAAAATTGTGTGAAATGTTCGCTCATTTTACAAAGCAGAATATAAATGCTGAGAACCTGAAATGCCTAGTTAGTTTTGTTAGGCACTGCCAGGGTCCAATGTAGCTGTTCAACGTGTTTTTTCATTAAGAAATGCACTGTGGGCAGATGAAAATAACAGACTTTAAATTGAAACCATGAAAGCTTTAACTATCACAAGGACCCATTTTAATGATTTCTCTTTCTATATGCCCAAATAACAGAAAAAATAAATAACTTCTTGAACAGGTCCATAAATTTGATAAATATTATGATGAATCTAAATTATGAACTTGACAACTGTGTATTTTTTAAAGGTACAATTTTTCTAGTAAGTATGTTTGTGATTTAGAATTCTTTTTTTAAATGAAATTTACATTAGTTAATGTGTTGAAGACCCACATCATCCGACTCATCCAAAGGACATGAGCAACCATTTAGACGGCCGGTTAGTTAATATGTGGAAGACCCAGACCACACGACCAACCCGAAGGCTTATGGTAACAAGATGTGTGGCCGAGTTAGTTAATGTGTGTAATTTTAAACCAGTATCTTATTTAAAGTGCAACATATAATATATAATAAATTTATTTATCGTTTTTTTAATTCTTAACATGAATTATTTTACATTGTCCGAAGTTTTTTAAGTAAAAATTTGGAAATGTCCTTATGCATTTAAAATGTTTGGAATTTCTTTGGGAATTATGAGAATCCATAGTACAAGTAACTACTGGCATCTTTGAGAGATGTGCCCCAAAGAGGCCATTTTTGATAGTACAGCGTGTACTCCCATTCCCGTTTCTTTTTTGTTTTCTCTTGGAGAGAGAAAAAGGAAAAGAAGGGAAATTTAGATACAGTACTTCTTATTGTACACACAGTCTAAGTATTCCCCTTAATTGGAAAATATGACTGGAATTAATTATTCTATTTAAATAAAATTTATTGTATTTTATAGAAAATGGCAAGTGTCTTGGAACTAGATCACCATCAAAGAATCCTGAATATGAATGGATTTCTTATGAAGAGGTTTGTAGTGTTCAAAATTTTATTCTAACTTCTCATTTTGTATAGTTATGCATGAATACAGTTGTTGATCGTTATTAATATTATTGTCCACCTAATGTTATTGTTGTCAACATCTTTTTTTGAACAATCATATCAGTGGTATACACAAAGAGGGTATAAGGAGTATAAATGCCCCCCACCATAAATATTTTATATTACTTAAAACTACTGCTACAATATAAAGATTTACAATAAATATATCAATGCAATAATGAGCAATCTCCGATGTTTGTTTCACTTTAGTTTATTTACCTTACATCTTTCTGGTAGGTCGGACGGTTTGGGTCTCACTTTAGTTTATATTTATTTATTTTGTGGTGAGATCTATTGAACCTTCGGCTATAAATTCAAAATATTTTTGTATTATTTCAAAATATATTTTCAAGTAATCAGCTCAACTACAGTGTTATTTTAAAACTAGAAAATATACCCGGTGTCATCTGGGTCTTAAATAAGCACCCACTGCATAAATAATACAGATACAAATAACACCACTCAATTTCTAAATTGCCTGTTTTGAATCAAAATTATTTCCCCTTACAATATTGCTCTTCTGACAGGTCATTTTAGTCTAATCCCTTAAGCCAATTTTTTTTAACTGTCCAACATCATAAAAAAAAAGAGTTCAAGTTATCCAAGATGAGCAAGGAAAATAGTTTGCCTTAATGCGATCTTTTAAATATTATTTAATAATAAACTTGCAAAAAAGAATATTTTTTGAGATATCAAAAAATTTGAGTTATCAAAATTTGAGATATTGTTTGAGTGGACAAGTGCCAATTGTAATATTTATTTCAGCTATTATCATAATTTAATACATATATAACTCTTCTATTAACTTCTTTTATTACCTTGCTATTTTGCTTTATCGATATTATATTAATGTTCTTTTATTGTAGGTTGTACGAAGGGTGCAAAACATAGGATCAGGTTTAGTTAGTTTAGGACTAGAGCCATCTCAAAATTCATTTGTTGGAATATGCACAAAGACTAGACCTGAGGTAATTTAATGCTCAATTTTTATATCATGAAATTATATTTTTACAAATAAATAAGCTGTTGTGTACTGGTATGTATGGGGGGGGGGGGGTACCATTTATTCAGAATGTATGGAAATACATGTTTTAAAAATTAATATTTTCAGTTTTTAACACTTTACAACATAGTTAAAAAGTGTTTATGACTTTGTTCATTCTGTCTGTCTGTCCGTTAGCACGATAACTGCTATAAAAATGACTTTATCAAAATGAAATTTTAGTATGTTGTTCAGACGGTCTGTGGGAACTATGGGAATATAAATGGATAACATCACCTAATTACTTTTGGATTGAACCTGGGTTGAAGAAATGAAATACATTGAACCCTATGGACCTCATTTTTCAAATATTTTTTAAGCAGATTTAAAATTCACAAATTGCTTCGAAAGTTTTATGAAAAATTCAAATTATCCCATAAAATATACAAAAAAAATTTCAGCAAAATATATTCAGTAGTTTTAAAATAAAAATTAAAATAATAATTGCACCCTTTATGTGGAGAGATCACGTGATCATTATATGAAGAGATCACATGACCCACTTCAAAATAAAATATGGCATCCATCTTGTCTCAAAATCATAATTTTTAAAGTTCTTTTTAATTCATATTTAGTCTTTATCCATCCTAAAACAGCTTTATTTTTGCTTAAATTCTTTGCATCTATATATTAAAACAACGCAATTACAATATAGTTGAGTTTAAATGATCATCCAACTTTGATTATTTCTACAACGAAGCCTACTTTTTTCACTTATAGAGAATGTAAATACCATAAGATGTAGAATGAGTTGTATAATAATTGCTGCATTTCTTTAACACAAAATTATTTAACTCATGGAGTCTGCAATGTAGCTAATATGAATGAAACATTCATTGATTTTACGCAAAGAAGGAAATGATTTTTATTACTTGTATATTTAGCATAGAGTTAAATTACTTGTACCTCCATAGTTTTAAGTTTTTAAATAAAATAAATTATTATAGTATTGTGATGAATGAAATGAATAGAAAAAAGTTTAAAATGAAATGCTGCTTTTGTAAAGAGAGCCAAGCGTGTTATATTTCAATGACATCATTTGAATAAATTTCATTTGTTTTCGATGAAGTTTTCAAATATAATAAATTATTGTAGTATTATGATAATTTTAAAAATATTACCCAGGAATGTGTCGCATTTTAGAGATGTTTAAACCAGGCATTTTATATTTCAATGCCGTCATTTGAATGAAGTTCATTTTTTTCGATGAAGTTTTCAAATATAATAAATGAATGTAGTATTGTTGATAATTTTAAAAATATTACCGAAGAATGTATCACATTTTAGAGATGTTTAAATAAAATTGCATTGAAGTTGGAAAGTGTTTCATAATCAATGCTTTATGCATGACTGATCATTCTTGTTTAGTTTTTATTGTACTTTCTGTGCTATTATATCATTGTTTTCATGTAAATGTTTTATTCTTAAATATTACTTTTAAGAAAAAAATATTAAAATATATATTTTATTCTCAAGAGTTTTGTAATGTGTATAAATATTCCAAAGATAATACTTATATATTTACTAGTGAGTACCAGTGGAAAATCCGGGAAAACTTTATTCACTGAATGTTAGTAAATGTAAAAGATCTTTTTTTATGTCAAAGAAATCTTAAAAATGAATATTTTTTGTAGAAATCTTATATACTATTATTTACCTTAGTCAAATGACTTAAAATTACCTCACTGAGAGAGAGAGAGAATCGCTTTTGATATTTCCTTCCTCAAATGACTGGAAAATAATGGCGATAGTGCTAATAGTCAGTTAGGCCTAACTGTTTTCTTATTTTAAGAATCTTTGATGAATGTATGATACTTTTACTCTGGTTCATTTAATTAATCACCTGAAAGTTACAGAATAAAGCACAAATATTGTGTGTAACATGTTATTATTGCAAACAGGTATTTTAAAACAATATAATTTCTTACTTTATTAAAAGTACATAAATAAACCCAAATCATCTGCATAAATTACTCACACATAGAATTATGTTATTTAGAATGTTTGATTCAAAAAGTTAAAATATGTATTTTATTCCCATGTGTGTGTGTGTGTGTGTGAGTTTTGTAATCTACATAAATATTACAAAGGTTTATTTATATGTTTATATTTTCTTATAAATGTCTAGTTTATAATGAAACAGTTTATATACATTTTTAGGTATTGAGAGAGGTTTCCATGAAATATTAGCTCTTAGATCAAAATTTTAAACTTGCCTGTCATTATATAAAAAGAGGTAATGCAATTAATAGTTTTGCAGATATACAAAATATGTTATTCAAATTTTATTTCAACTATTTAAATGGCCAAACTGCAGAACTTTAGCACCTTACTGAATATGTGGCTTCACGACTTTAGTTATAAAAAAAAAATTCTGAGGTAAAATATTTTATTAGGAGATTAGGATTGCTTATCAATTTTAAAACTTACAATATTAAAAACTTATTATGAATTGTTTTGTAAGAATTGTTTATGAATTGTTTTGAAAGTATTTGAAAATAATTTAATTAATATGGTGCTTTCGGAGGAGATATGTATGAGATGGATACGGAGGAGATGGTATGACAGGAGGCGATTTATGGTGATATGAGGATCGCTTGGCAGTTTCCCATCAAAGAGTACGGCTTATTCTTCAGCTTATTTTTATTAGTATTCCATGATATTAAGCACAGGTGCCCTAAGCATCCAAAGGAGAGGTTAGTAAAGCCAAAGTGTCAGCATTCGAACTGGCAGTACTCTGGTTCCAGCGCCTTGGCAACAATAGTGCTTTATCTCAAAGATTCCAGCAAGTATGATCACTTGAGTTATCATGAAGTTATTCCACTCTTGTGTATATTTAAAAGAAAAAATATTCCAGTGTGATCATCTTGTAGGGTTGCAGTACGGATTCAGCAATCCTATCCATGTCTCATTCAGTTTTATTTCAGCACCTTTTTTCCTTCGTTTAAAGTCAACACATGTCCTTTTATTACTCCTCCATGTTATTTCTATATAAATTCTTCTTGAAAGGAATTATTTTTCGTATCAATTCCTGATGGCAATTATGTCATTAATTATTGCAGTTCAGTCAAGTAGGAGAGCTATTTCTGTTCTAAATCCTGTAAATATGCCGATCTTGAGAGTAGCTACAGCCTGCCGTTAAAGGAACGATTGCTCTTCTCCAAAATTGGGTATGCTCAGCTTCATATAATTTTGGTTCGAGTCCTATTGATGGTATTCATCTGCCCATTGGTCACCTTCAGGCCTGCGTCTGGTCTTTTTTTTTTTCCCTCGTCCAAAACAGGTGCAAGAAATTCCTCTATGTAGAAGTACTGAGTGGTGGATTTTTGTTTGCTTTAAGAGTGGAGATTCCCCAAAAATGTTCAATAAATGTTGCATTCATTGTAACACACATGCTACTTTTCTATTAATTATACAATGCATGAATGTGTGAATCGTACACTCAGTAACAAAATTTATAAAGTCATGATGCTGTACATAATTAAGAAACCATCATTTAATTAACAAAGTTGTGTTTTATCACAAGTTGTGATCAATACTATACAAGTCTTTAATAAAAGGAACAAATTAACAAAATTTCTACTGGTGATTAAGTTATTATTTAAAATCATGATGGTAAATTTAGTGCTGAAATATGTGTAAATAAAAATTACGTAAACAATTACCACCACACTTGTTGAAATTATTGATTATTTTTATCCCTATAGCTCTTTGTCACTTGTGGTTTTTAAAATGAAAAAGTTTGCCCAACAATGATTTAAACTATGGCTGTTTCGAATAAAAGAAACAACACATTTTTGTATCGTATATTTTTTTATGTTAGTTTAGATATGTTTTATTTTTCAAACTATATATTTTTAAATTTTTAAATTACCTTTCCAGTTTTTACTGACATTGTTAGGAGCAAGTAAATTTTCCATGGTTCTTGTGCCAATGTATGAATGCTTAGGAGGAGATATAATATCCTATATTATTAGTCAAGGTTTGTTTTACATTAAATATTTTACATTTTGTTTAACATTAAATATATGTTTGTTAGAATCATAAAATTGTGTTTTTATTTAATATTATCTGACAAATTAACCTCATAACACCTCATTAAAATCACAGCATGAAACAAATTATTGATTGTCACAATGAATTTTGAAGACAAAAGAAAGCTTCCTTCTTCAGGATAAAATTACATAGCAACAACACTAACAAAGTCAAGAAGTTATCTATCTTGACTTTATTAGTGATATTGTTCTATTTTTATCCTGAAGAAAGAGGCTATTTTTTGCATTTGAAACTACTTGAAACCATTTATTAATTTCTCTTTTGTTGTGCTTTTAATTGTTTTGTTCTTTTATGTTGGGTATTGTGCATTATGTTTCTATGCTGTGTTTAAGTTTTAACTTTTTATATGATTTTGCATCAATTCGAGCAATTTACTATTTTTGATACCTAAATTTTTATATTTTGTTTATTTAATTTAAGCATTATTTCTGTTTTTTTTTTAAAGATATTGTTTGAATATTAAAAATAAACGTGAAATTTACATTATTTATATATGTATGAGCTTTTATAAATATTACTAGCTGTACTCCACTATAGGCATTTGTGGAATTTTAATGATAAGATTCTGAAAATGACAATTTAATTGGGCTCCAAGTTGTTTTACATGCCATCTTTAGTTGAGATGAGACTATTTTTAATTCTTTCTTTGGCCCATTGAAGTCTACTAGCTTCAGCTCTTGATGCTTTTTTTCTAATAATCCTGTGCATTAGACAATATAATTTTATAACTCTATGCATTATACAGTAGAATTTAATTAAGCAAATAAAAAGTTTTTATGAAGTTTTTAAACCATGAACTCGTGCCTTTCTCTGCAACAATTTATTTTAGTGTACAATTAAATCCGTAGCTACCTGATCTTCAGATTAGAAAAACTTTTTTCAATTTTTATGATTCATTAGTAACTGTCTATTATAGTCTAAAAAACTGATCTCTTCTTACTTGTGATGATTCACATAAAATATTGTCCGAAGTCTGCCAAATATTTTCATATCAGCAAGATCTGAAATATATCAATTTTACTCAAATTTAAATAAAATTTTATCAGTGATGACAAAAATTTTTATCAAAATTTTTGATATAGCATTGCAACCAAATGATGCATTAATGTGAAGTTTGATAAAATTTCATAATAAATTTTTTTTTTTTTTTTTCACAGTACTTCACATTTTTTCTGTAGTTTTTAAAGGAAGCTTCGAAAATGCTTAATTTTTTTAAAATGAAAAATATGCAAGAGCGTTGAATGTAAATGAAGTATTGTTATTAATTATTAGTATGAGAAAATTATTGTTATCAATAAAGTTTTCATATGTTTGCCTATATCTGCTCATTGAAATATTTCAATTGCCGATGAATTATTAACAAATATCTGAATTTGACACTAGTCATTATCTAAGTACTCTAAATTCTCAAGTATAATGTGTGTGTTATATATGTTCTTTTTGAGAAAATTTTGCAATTATTTGTTGCACATTATACATAAGAATTACTTTTTTATAAAAGTGTGTTTAAAGCATTCAAATACTGATAAGTGAAATCACTATACAGTTGAAATATGTCAATGTTACTTTCTTATTATATATAAACTATTTTCTCGTGTGAATTACCATACATTTCAATATTTACAAATGCAAAATCTAATGTTAATTTACTATTAATCAAATTAAAACAAATAAAGGTATATAAATTAATAATTTATAAAAATATACACAATTACTTTTAAATATGCAATAAGAGTTAGTTTTTAAATATATAATAAGAAATTCCAAAACAACTTTCTCATAATAAAGAATATAATATCACAAATTCTTCAAAATCCCACTCTATTATGAACTAACAAAACCAGTGAAATTTTCTGATTCACTATCACAATTAATATTGTAATCATCCAAGTTTTTGAACAATGTATCTAGTAAAATTTCTTGAAGTAAAACATTGCTTTTATCATATGTTGAATTCTAGTAACCTCCATCCCCTTCCCATCAGCAGCATCATAGGAATAAATTCTTGATATCCCGAAACCTCCTACTGTACAAGGTGCTAAAAAGGGCTAGTCTTCTGATAAAATGCGAATTAAAATTGTACCATGCTCTGTAAGCTTCGAGAAGTTTTGGATAGCATGTTATGCATTAGTGTGTTGAGAATTTAGGATATATGAAAAATCATTCAAACTGATGTTTAAATTCATCTGCAGTAAAAATCCTTGCCTTTATTGATGCAGTTGCTCTGTCTTTCTGTTAGCCAAAGCAAACCAAATATCTATGAATATCTATGGGGTTCCTGTGGCATCGACACTTATCCCCACATCAGTATATAGCAATATGTCAATTTTGTAGATTTCTTGTAGATGTAGATGAGCTCTGGGCACTTCAAACTACAAAGAGCTAAGATACAGTCAGGAAGTAGATGGTGTATAACATGTCTTGGATGGCAGACTTTAAGTAGTTGCTGAAAAAAGGGCGGACAAGGGGCAGAAAGAAACTCAAGAGAAAGAACAGAAAAGGTACTAGAAGTGGAGTAAAATCAGGCTGGTGCCAAAAAGTGTGAGTTAAAGCAACAATCCCACCATGTCAATTGTCCAACAGGGAATGACTAGATGGGTCTACTTTACACTGAAGTATTTAGAGCGCTATCTATTGTGCATTCTATAATGACTTCTATTTGTAATAGAACGTCGACAATTGCAAGTGACTCTTAATCATACATTGTGGCAATGCCCCTGCAAGGGATGCACGTATCCCGCCAATGTTATGAGGTCCCTGTTCTTTCTATTGTATAGAAAGTGGTTGATTTGGGATTTCAAAATTGGATAAAATGTTTAATCAACATTTTATGCTGTTGTTAATAAAGTATTTTTATTGCAGATTATCGAAATGTGTTTCATAATGTATTTTACATCTAAGTACTTCATAACTGATACTCATGTAATTTTTTCATATTCTATATTCTAGTTGAACTCAAAGTCATCATTTGTGAAGATTTTAAAATTGCTTCACTTGTTATACAAAACAGGGAAAAATATCCACATTTGAAACACCTAATTCTTATAGACGATACTGAAAAAATTGATGAGCTGAAGACATCCGACATAAAAGTTTTGACATTTGAAGAACTGGAGGTTTGTGCTTTTTTACAACCTTTCATTTAACTTGATTTGGTGTTGCTAATTCAAATCTTTGAGGCCCTAACTAAAGAGATTACATTAACCATAGTAACATGAAATTTGCTATGTCATTGTCTATTGTGGTATATTTTAATTCTTTTGTTTTTGAACCTTATCAAGCAAGCCCATCCTGAGCCCGCCATAAAAATAAACTTATATTTTGAGAATAACTGGAAAACTAGAGCTGTTAGAGAGTCCAAATGTAGTACATCATTGTTTTTTGTGGTACATTTTAATTTCTTTGATTTAAAACCTTATCAGGTTAGCCCATCTTGGGCCTGCGATAGGAATGGAATCATTCTTTGAGAATAACTCTAAAGCTGGAGTTGCTAGAAAGAAAGTCCAAATTTAGTATGTCAGTGTCTTTTGTTGTTGTTGAAACCCAGACCGTCCGACCTACCAGAAAGGTGTAAGGTAACTGTTTAGACGGTCGGGAAGTGCCACCCAATTTAGACCGGAACCCAGTGGGGGAGGCATCCACAGGGACCGTACCCTCCTTCCCCTACCACCAACCTCTCGGAAGGACTTTCGGACCCACATGTTTAACGTGATCGTACTCCGCATGAACACGGCGGCAGTTTTGGCAGTGGCTGGAATCGAACCCGGGCCTACCGAGTGCAACTCCAGCGCGCTAACCAATGGGCTACCGCGCCCGTCAGTGTCTTTTGTTGTTGTTGAAACCCAGACCGTCCGACCTACCAGAAAGGTGTAAGGTAACTGCTTGGACGGTCGGGAAGTGCCACCCAATTTAGACCGGAACCCAGTGGGGGAGGCATCCACAGGGACCGTACCCTCCTTCCCCTACCACCAACCTCTCGGAAGGACTTTCGGACCCACATGTTTAACGTGATCGTACTCCGCATGAACACGGCGGTAGTTTTGGCAGTGGCTGGAATCGAACCCGGGCCAACCGAGTGCAACTCCAGCGCGCTAACCAATGGGCTACCGCGCCCGGTCAGTGTCTTTTGTGGAATATTTTAATTCTTTAGATTTTGAACCTTATTGGGCTATCCCAGCATGGACTTGCCATAGGAATATACTAATTTCTGGGGAATAAATTAAAAACTGGAGTGGCTAGAAAGTCCAAATTTAGTATGCCTTTTTTTCATGTGGTACATTTTAATTCATTGTATATTTTGAACCTTATTTGGTCAGCCCACCCTGGGCCTGCCATAGGAATGTATTCATTTCTCTGGAATAACTGAAAAACTGGAGTGACTAGAAGATCCATATTTAGTATGTTATTGTCTTTTGTGGTATATATTTTAATTCTTTGGATTTTGAATCTTATGGAGCCAGCTCGGGTTCGCTATAGAAATGTATTCCTTTTTTGGGAATAACTTGAGAATCAGACTAGCTAGAAAGTCCAAATTTGGTATATTATTGTCTTTCATACATTCAAGTTACATACATTTTTCATACATTGAAGTTACACACATAAAAGAAAAGGCAGTACTTTAAAAACCATGTTGTTTTTACTTATTTACTTTTTCATTTATTATTTTTTTGTTTTTTTTTCCTGCAAGGCATGCTTTGTTTTTGTTTTATTTATTTTCACTTATTTGTATTTTGTTTTTCACTAGGATCTGGGAAACTCAAATAATCAAGAACCAAAGGTAAATCAGTGCCTTTTTCTTTCTTTTGTTCATTTAAGCATAAAAATATACAGTGGACTTTTAATAATTGATAGCTTTTGGAAACAAAAGTTCCACCTAATAGTTTAGTGTTTACAAACATGGGGATATATTTGTGCATTTATTGCACATAATGAAATATGCTTATGTGCAATTTTTACTATTGCAGTTTACATTTTGTGTAAAAGATTCCTTTATATTTATTTTTTGCTTAATTGTTCCAATGAAAAAAAAAGTAAAAGTTTTACTTTCAAATTAAATTTTTCATGTTATGAAATGCAAACATGCAATAAGCTTTACTTTTAGAAGAAATCTAATAGTAGAGGCAACAAGAATATATAATTTAGTTCTAAATCAATAAAATCATTAATTTTTAATTGATTCCTTGATTAAATATAAAATTTTAAATTAAAAAATGTGTTTTAATGTTTATTACATTGTATTTACAAGTAACTATAAAATGATAATTTGATGTATATGCATTAATTAATCCACAAAATGTGTATTTCAGAAACCTAAACCGGATGATCTCTTTTGCATCTGTTATACAAGTGGTACAACTGGTAAATAAAATGTGATTTCTGTATAATTTGCCTTATTTCTCATAAATAATTTACTTGATGTGAAATATGAAATTCATAAAATTTAATATTATACATTCATATTACTCTGAAATTTTTCAAATTTAACAGGAAGCAAATCTGACCATAATTAAACATTTCAGTATGTAAAGACCTGCAACCATTAGCCAGGACATTACTGAGCTTATATCTGGGTTTTAGTATGTTTCTGTCTAGAAAGAACATATAATTGGAATGGTTGCAATGAATCAAATTGCTGCTTGTAAGATAAACAGTTACAGAACTTCCTGTTATTGATAAATATGCAGTTTCTTACATTTTTATAACCAAAGAAATATTCTTTATTCACATCTTTGGCTTTGAAAGTTTAGCATCCAAAATTTAGCATCCAAAAACTGGTTGCTTTTCTTTAAAATTAGTTATATCCTTCTTAAATCTCATGCACTAATATTTTTGAGTAGACAAATCGATTGATATTTTCTTTTTGTGGATGAAGTTAGCTCATATAGCTTCTGAAACCATTTTTTCCTTCTTTCTGTGTTATATTCTTTTTTTGACCTAGTTTCAACAACTGTTAATTTTTATAATACATAGTTAGATTGATGAAATTAACTTTCGAAATGGTTACTTTATTTTCTTCTTAATTACTGCCTCGTTCCCATGTAATTGTTTTATCATTCTGTCTTTACATGTGTTTGACTATTTTTCCTCCTTTTAAAATTTTTCATTTTTTACCAATAATTCAATGGCCCATATATATTTTTTTTCTTTGTTTTATTTTAAATCTCATATCATTGCTTACTTCAGATTTCATTTACAGAACCTGCTCACCTTATCATCGGAGGTGAGGGGTAACCCTGTATCATCCTGTGGTGTTTTTTTTTTTTTTTTTTTTCTTTTTCTTTCAGTGGCTGATACCACCCACATACAAATTTCTGCTGTATGTGTTCTAACTCAATTTTGAATTGCTCATCACTTGCATTGCTAAGGTTCATTCCTAACTGTTGTTAAGGGTACACACTAGTCTACTTGTTATTTTGGCCTGACGAAGGGGACTTATAATGCCCTCGAAACAATTGTAGTCATCTAACTAACATGCTTGCTTTTTGTAAGGAAGTTCTGTAAATATTTATTTAATAGGAATGGTACAAAATTGTCAAACTGCTTATGGTCAAATAGCTTGAAATTCTGCAATTTTACTAATGGGTTTTATTATATTTTAATTTAGTAGTTTATTATAGTAGGCATGGCTAAGTAATTTAATTTTCTCTGAAAATATGGACTGCAGGAAATGAGCATACTTTATAGTTCAAACCTTCAAGCTATAATGGAGATTTTTACACCTTAGTTGTCTTATCACTTACCTTTTGAGATGTGGCAAAGCTATAACTTCTAGAACAAAGAGCATCGATGTAGTGGCTAATGGTTCTGTTATTTTTGGAGGTTTCAAATTTTATTTTTCATTTTAAATATTTCATTCAATTAATAATTTAGTTCATTTAATTTTTTTTATTATTATTAAAGTCAATTTTCAATTACTGCTTATAAATTTATTGTGGGCATTTGGTTTGTTTCAATAGATTTTATATTGTTTACAACTTTTTTTTTCCAAAATTAAATTGACTATTTAATTAAAATGTGTAGACATATACTTCTATGATTCACATAACTTGATAATGCACTTTCATTGTGCAAACACACTATTTGATGAGTACATTTATTTAATATAAAATACTAGGGTCTCCACAAGTCAATACTCGGGGTTCCATGGTAATATTTGAAAGCTTACGAAAAAAAGTACAACTTGTAGCCTTTTTTTTTTGTAATTGTAAAAAAAAAAAATTAATATATTAATGTTTTAACAGGATATATTGATGAAACAATGAAAAATATTCAACAGCTTGCACAAATATCTAACCAAATTTTTACTTGTGCAAGAGTTAAAATTTGAGCAACAAGCATTTTATTTGGGAAGATACATTTTGAAGCAGGGAATATAACAGCAAGGAATTCACTTAGCAGTAATGGGCATTATCAACATTCTCACATACTACTCTTATTGTTTACAGATAAAAATTTGAAAAAGGACATGAAAACAATAATAAAAACAATGCCAAACGAGTTAAAATATATTTTTTCTTAATTACATTAAATGGAAATGTGAGTGTATTGTAAAATAATGAAATGTTTTTTGTTAATAATTTTATAAAAATCACAAAATCTCTGCAAAGTATATACACAATATTTATTTGTAACCAGTCAACCAGATGTAAAGTAAAGCAAATATTTGTCATTTTCTTATTAACAGTTATTAATAAATAGAAATAGGCAATGAATATCATTATAATATTCTATTCAAAAGTTTTAATTAATTATTATTTATGAAAAATTCTGCTTTAAATGTTTATTTTATAATTTACTTCTGTCGAATCTAATATCTATCAACAAAATAGAGAGAGGGGTTCTATGAGATTTTAGGAAATATCTCAAAGGATCTTCCAAACAAAAAGGATTGGGAATCACTTGTGTTAAAAATTCACCAATATTAATTGAAAAATTACTTCAGAACAAATCTTCTTTCTACAAACAAACTTACTTTGTTTAATCATTTTAATAAATCTTAATAGAGAGAGAGAGACAGCAATTTATGTTCTATTTTTTAATCTTATGAAAATAGAGCTGCTTTAATGAAAATATTTTATCACCATATATATTATTTTGGTCATGAATTTTAATATGAATAAAACAAAAAAACTTTTGATGGGTTTAAATATTATTCTAAGAATTTTCTCTTTCTTTTATGTTTCATTAAATTACTGATAACTTATATCTAAACTTTTCTGCATTTTAAGGTCAACCTAAAGGTGTTATGATATCTCATCGCAATGTGATGTCTACTATTGCTTCCATGAATGCTATTCTTGGGGTAAATCAATTACTTCTATATTGGACTGAATATACTGTAAAACCATTCTTATCTCTTCCAAATCATTCCTATTCCCTCTGGTGCTTTTAAAAATTAATTAGTATCTGCATAAAAGAAAATATTTCTTATAGTTGATTGATTTTTTTTCCTACTTGACAGTTAATTTGAATAAAACAGAAGTTGACAGCCATTGTGTTAATTCTGAATATCTGATGATTGTCAATTTTCTGTCCCTTTTGCTTTGAAAGCAATAATCATGAATAACATAGATATTTTTTGCAGTATTTGTTTAGATACAATCTGTTCTACATATTTTTCAGCACAAAAGTTTTTAAATAATATTAAATGTATTTTTAACTTCATATAAAATGAAAATTTATCATTTTTGTCACTGTTCCGTAGTAATGAGTAGATTTTACATCTCCTAATTACATCAGAAAAATATTTAAATAATGGAAATAAATGGGTTAAACTTAAGAAATTACATTTTAACTTAAAAAAAAATTATTTTTAAAAATTTTAATGAAATTATTTTGCAAAATTTCTAATGCCCTTTAGTCCCCCAGAATCGATGGTTGTCCAAAAAATCATTCTATTTATCCACCAGATGGCAATAGCAGTGATTTTAAATTAGTTGAAGAACATCTGTTTAGAATTTTAATCCACATTTGTTTTGGAACTTTGGTATTAATAGGCAAATGAAAAATGCAATATTATAACTCATTTTTGATGCATATATATTTATTACCTGACATCCCTGATATGCATTTAATTATTAGTAATAAGAATGAAAATTTGAAAATACTGTGTACACTAGTTTTTTTTTTATAGCATTCCATTAATTACTCAGATGTTGAATTGAGTTTCACTGTTGGTTAGGATCCAAATGTTATTTTTTATATTTGACAATAACACATAGTTCAAACTTCTTCAATGGCCAGAAGTTGAGCCCAAAACACAGAAAAATGATCTGGATTTCATATCACGCTTTTAATGATGTTAGCAGCAGATTTAATGAATACAGTACAGGATCTATTATCCGGACTCCTTGGGACTTCAGGCATTCTGGATAAGGGGTTTTTACGTAATTCGGAACACTTTCTAAAACTTACTGGAATGGTCTAAAATGTTATAGAAAATTATAATTCATTTTAAAAATATGTATTAAATACAGATTTTTTACAATCCATATGAAAAGATATACTTGGTTAACTAAAATGCAAATTACATATAATTATATTATCAAATTTAGGGATTAGGAAAATTTTTGAAAGAAAAAATGTCTGAAAAAAGTTGATTATTTAGGGTAGTTATTAGAAGTCTTTTTTTGGAACATTTCAACTAAAGTGGGCCCTCACCATATTCATCTAATATTTTAGCAGAAGCACCTTTGTTCATATGTTTCAAAATATTTTAAAGAACTTTTCATAAAATTAAGATGAGAAGGATGTTCATTTTTAATTGAAATGAGAGATTCAACTATGGGTGCAAATATATCAAATTCTAATTTATGCTCTTCAAATGTATTTCTAATAAGCCTTATTATTCTAAATGCCTGAATAAATAAAAAAAATGTAATTTCGTTGTCCTAAAAATACATCTCAATTTCATCAACAATATGTTTAAAAATAATATCCCAGCATAAAAAGCCCAAAATATGTAAAAATATTAGTGGAGGGATACAGATTGAAAAAATCTGATGTGGGCAGCACATGACTTTCCCTGCAGACTTATATACACATTCTCTTTATTTTAATTAAATTTAATTCACTATTAATTCAATTTTCGTTCGCATTTGGTAACTGGACTCATTTTCAAAGGTGGCGTAGAGAAAAAACGAAAATATCTCGAGAACGGTTAGTCCTAGTGTAATGAGGTTGGTCTTATTCTTTACTTCATTAAAAATTACGTATAAAACAAGCATTTAGAGGATATATTTCAGCATATGTAGTTTTTAATTTTAGATTTTGTCGATTTTTGCGGGACATTTTGCAAAAAAATGCAGGTTATTTTTTCTGAATCATACCAAAATCTAATCAGCAGCAGGGTGACCTACAAATGACTTATCAACCAAATTTTGTGAAATTCGGTCCATTAGATTTTCAGCTAGAGTGGATACAAGCTTTTGCGAGCCATTTCACAAAAAAAGGCAGGTTCTTTTATCCTGAATCGTACCCAAAACTAATCAGCATTAGATTCGCCCACAAGTGACTTACCTACCAAATTTTATGAAATTCGGCCAATTAGTTTTTTAGTTAGAGTGGATACAAAATCTGCACAGACAGACACACACACAGACGTCACGCTAAAAATAGTTTTTTCGTATTCTAGAGGTCTCGAAATGTGTAGATCCGTCGAAAACTCGAGTTGCAATTTTCGGCATGATTCCAATACTTTCCCTATACATTACCATGTATTGCAGGGAAAGTAAAAATAGAAAATATTTAAAAATAAAACGAAATATATCGGCGATCGTGTTTACATACAAAAATTCCGCGATATTGCTAAACTGTCTTTTATAAAATACTAATTAATAAATGTAGCACGTTAAAACTCCATAAATATACTGCAATGGAACTTTTTAATAGGGTCAATTTTCGGTTCAAAATAGCCATTTTCATCCAAATAATAGGATTTCATTGAAAATGATTTTGATGTTGGAATTCCATCAATGTTTTTTAAAATATGAAAGATGTGTATATTTCCACAGAGATGAAAAAAAATCGGGTTTTTCCGAGAAAATGACAAGTTTATTGCTTAGGTTAAGTATTTAAAGAGATCAATCAGAAGGCCCTGAATGACATTTTATAGCTGCTATATTTTTCTTCGCATTTCGGCAAAAGTTAACTCTCATTAATTTCGGGAATTCCTTACTTAAACTTATTTTTTTTGGTCTCGGAAATGTGCTGATGACCTTTTTTTTTTTTTTCCAATCTTTTCCAATAAATGTTTGTGCAAAATAGTGTGAATTCTGTACGGCACATCGTGTTTGAAGGGCGCAGACAAAGCAAATAGGATTTCTTTAGCGATATCGGAATATTTCAAGCAAAAAAGTTGAAATACTTTTACTGAAAATCAAAGTCCTGGAACAAAGAGCAGAAAAGAAAATGTAACGAATTCGGAAAAATCGAAACCTTTGTGCCTAGTGTGCTCTGCCCTATATACCCAGAAAAGAATGAAACGCCATTAAAAAAAGCACCTTGCCGCGACTTGTCCGTAACTAAGGCTCCTATATATACAGGAGCCATATCCGTAACTAGTGAAGAATGGAATGACACGTCTCGCCATGAAGACTAACTAGATAGATCCTTTTAGCCTTCATGCGTCTCGCCAGTGCCGGATGCAGTCGCTTCGGAAATTTTCGGGAAAAATGGTGCTACTTCAGATGTTTTCCGGAAAAGAGGAGTTGCGCTATGGAGGAAACTTCCCGGAAAACACACGATCCACGGAATATTTTCATTCCTGCATTTCATTCGCTCTCGTGAGAATTCCTCGCGTTCATTTTCGAAATTTAAGAAGGATCAGCGGCGGAGAGTGCACTCGAATTCCCGCGCGGGATTTTTGAATTTCGTGTGCGGATCGTACATACCCTGGAAAAATGTAAGCTTCAATGCATTTTTTTTTTAATTGATATTACTAATTAAGGCAAAAAAGCTCTTGGTGGGATTTTAAACAAAAAATCGCTATTTGGCGCAATATTTGGCAAATAATCGCTTGTTGGCGCAGAATTTGGCATTATTTTGCCGAATTCCGGTTTTGGGAGAGTCCGGATATTGGGGTGCCAGATAAGAGGTCGTGTACTGTATACCATTGCCTATATTTCCTTGCTTATTCTTGTTCCCATCTGTGTAGTGTCATTATGAATGTTATTGACCACCTCTAAGGCCAGTTGTCGGGATTTTGCATCTTTTTATTTGTTGGGAAAAGAAAGTCTGTGTGGAAAAAAATGCCAGACATCTTCTTTATAGGGGTCAGGCAGCAGCTCAAAAAATAACACTCCACCCTCGAATTAATCAGTTCCATTACTACTTATATCCGAAAGGGCTATATCTTTATTTAGTCTTTGTTTACTTACTCACTGCCTAATAAATTTTGCTGTACAGGGCTTATTATTATAGCTTATAATTTTACTCATATATTTTGCTAAGTTAAATTTTCTGAGATCCAAGGGTTGAAGATCGGCCTCATGAAAACGATTTTGCTTGGACAACTATTACAAAGTCCCTTAATACTGGCTGCACTCAGTTGCACTCTTTTAAGTTTCTTAAGGATGCTGACGAATGTTCAATCTATATTAATTGTTGTACAATCATGCACTAAATGTAAGCATCATGCAACAGAATTGGCAAGTAAACATCTGTTTTAGCATTATATATTGTTGGGATTTATAAGTACCAAATGCAACGTATAATTGATAAGTATAATTGCCTTGAAATCTAGGTGGTTATTCCATTTAACTTCAATAGTTTGGAAGACCAGATAATTTAATTTAAGCCTTTCTATTGAAATTTAAAAGAATCACTTAGAAACTATAAGAGGTAATATATTTTTTTTCCTAACGTGCCTTTTTATATAATAAGATCTTGATTATGCAAAATACAAAAGGTGTATTGTTCTTAATTATACCCAATTTAATCTAAAACAGATTTTACTGACTATAATTATGTGCATTTTTCATATATTATTTGTAACATTACTTTTATTTTGTAGGATGCTATATCAAAATCTGGTATCATATATGCTTACCTCCCTTGTGCTCATATATATGAAATTGTTAATGAGGTATCTTAACTTTTCTGCTTATAATTCTTTTAATGAAACAATGAAAACAAAATATTGTTCATTATTAAAATTTATAAATATTTGTATAAATTCTATTTGCTTAAAATTCACTTGAATTCAAATTTTTCCAATACTAATTTTTTTTATCATTATATACTTTCATAAATTATGTTCCAATCATTACTGTTGTTGTTGAAACCCAGACCGTCCGACCTACCAGAAAGGTGTAAGGTAACTGTTTGGATGGTCGGGAAGTGCCACCCAATTTAGACCGGAACCCAGTGGGGGAGGCATCCACAGGGACCGTACCCTCCTTCCCCTACCACCAACCTCTCGGAAGGACTCCAATCATTACTGTGACATTTCGACAGGAAAAGTGATAAAATATGATTTATTTATTATATTAACACAAACTATAATAAAGATATTG
Organism: Amaurobius ferox; assembly: GCA_951213105.1. Taxonomy (NCBI): domain Eukaryota; kingdom Metazoa; phylum Arthropoda; class Arachnida; order Araneae; family Amaurobiidae; genus Amaurobius; species Amaurobius ferox. The sequence goes on along the minus strand of OX578137.1, from coordinate 40,193,378 downwards.
CATTACATTAAATATTTTAAATTTTTAACAGAAATATGCAGAATTAAATCCTTTATATACTTCCTAATTAAAAGCACATATACAGGGCACATATATTTTTACCTGTTGGAGATAAGTGGGCAATGTAAATTGCAAAAATGTTAAAAGTAAGGTAAGAAATAAGACTATGTTAATGAAATAGTCCTTCCATTCATTTTCAAAAAGTTCTTTTTAATTTTTATACAACCCCCTTAGACAAATTTGGTCAATCAGAAAATTTTTATTTTTAATGCATTTGTGATAAAATTTTTGACATATATTAACGTATTTTTGAACTAAACAATTTCCATCCTCAATTTGTTTATGATCCCTATTTTCACTGATGAGACAGCCTTTCACATGGTACGGAAACGTGGCATAAGTCAGATTTTTTTCCTTTATCATAATTCAGTTGATTTTAAAGATACAGATATGCGGTTTTTTTAATGATCTTGTTGCATTAAAAATAAAATTTTTCTGATTGACCAAATTTGTCTAATGGGGTCATATAAAAATTTAAAAAGTTTAACTTTTTGTCTTATTTCCTACCTTACTTTCAACATTTTTGCAATTTACATTGCCCACTTATCTCCAACAGGTAAAGAATTAAAGTGTGTTTCAATCTTTTTGGGACACCCTGTATAGTGATTCAAAATCCTGTAAAAACTGTAATGGAAGATAGGGAACACCAAGACAAACCTATTTTATATATGAATATATGCCCACAGTCCTTTGGTGCTAGAGAGTTCTTTTGGTGTGTAAATAAATGGCAGAGAGTGTGACCAGTATTTTTAATTACTATATTTTATAACAGTTTTACAGTAGTTGATCAAAGAAGTGACCTGTAACAGTCATACTTATGTATATATGACAGCATCGCTACATTGATTGCTGTACATTTTCAAAGATGCCTGACACTTTACGAATACTTACACAAGCTCTTCCCATGTCCATTTACAGCCCCATACGCGAGATGCATGTCAAGTATTTGAGCATTCTTTCTCTTTCTCTCTACCCAGACCATCCAACCCAACTGAAGGTGTGAAAGCCCCAGGCCGTCCGGCTCGTCCAGAGGACTTAGAGCAACAAGATGGACGACCGGGCCAACTGAAGGTGTATCGTTTCTATTTGGATGGCCTGGAAAGTGTCCTTCTGTTTAGACCGGAGTCCAATACAGATGGCAACCCCAGGGATTGTACCATCCTTCCCTTAATATATCAATTCTTGGATGGACTTTTGAACCTACATATTTATCATGCTCACAATCCACGTAGACCCAGGAATAAGTTTGAATGCCATCGAGGATTGAACGTGGGACTACCACTTGAAATCCTCTCGCCTTAACCACTGGGTTATTCTCTCCGCAGCCATCTCAGCATTTGTAAAATGCTCATGTTACAGGTATGAAGTCTGCATTACAAATAATGATGGCAAAAAAAGTCAATTGTTGTACCAACCAACAGTGTCCTCTACCACTAAAAGATGACATCTGCAGACATATATTCATTAACAATATTTGCTTTAGTGTTTTATATCTCACATTAACATTTGTACAGAGAGTTTTGATTTATCCTGTATATTTATGTTTGTCACCTTACCAGGAGAACCTGGAATTATTGGAGAATTTGAAAAACACACAAGTCAGAAAAATCTTTTTGAAAACCCAAAATCTTGAAAAGTCAGGAAATTTCTAAAAATTAGCTAGCTAACTTGTATGTATGCAAAGTATTTGTATTTCCTAGATAGAAGCAGACATATAAAAATTATGTGACTATAATTGTTTCAAGGTCATTATAAACCTTTTTCTTCAGGCCAGGATTAGTTGTACTATACAAAAGGTTACATACAATTACCAGATTAAATGCAATTTTAACTTTTTGATTAGTACACACTGCTTCTGACCTGGTGAAGAGGGCTCATAATACCCCTCAGACAGTTGTATTCAGCTAATTTTCATATGTCTGCATCTGTCAAAAAATTTGTATTTTCACTAGCAACAGTTATATTCAGTGTAGCTTTTGTGAACTCATTTTACATAGTTTCTTAATTAATGCATTGTTTTGCTTGTATTTAGCTATTATGCTCAATTTCTTTGATCTCTCTGTTAGTTCTTTCAGTTCTTAAAAAATGTAAAGACTAGAAAAATTTAGACAGAAATCTGAAAAACCTAGAAGTGTAAGGACTGTTAAATATTTTTTTTCAAAATTCAAGATTGTAGTTAAAAATTTCTATCAAATTCATTAATTTTTTATTATTAATTTTAAGTGGGCATTTTTAGTGTTCATATTTATCAAATTCACGTTGTTAGCCAAATTTGTAAAGAGTCCATTGATTGAAATTATATTTCTAATTTGAGGAGGTCAAATGTTGAAATCATTTAGAATGTTTTCAAGTTAATGAATCTAAGACTTGTTTTCTTTGAAAAGAGCAATTTATTTTTGAAGTGTTTGAAAATGATTCTACACTTCTAAACAAAGTTGTAATATTTAAAATAAATTGCTGAAAGTGCTGCAAAAATAACTAACAAATAAAATTTTCATTTAGCACACAGTTTCTAAACAAAAATTATTTAGTATTAATACTAATTTCTTTTGTGCTATGCTTTTAGCAAACATTTTACTTTTTAGACTTGTGATAGTTCAAACAATTTTTCAACATATGTTTGCTTTCAATATTTGAATTTGAAAATGTGCCATAGTACATATTGAATGTTAATAAATTTAGTATTTAAAATAGTAGCATGTGTTGAAATTATTTCAAACATAACTAAGTATGTTTTATAATTTTAATTATGATTTTTTCTCTATTTTTTAGACATATTGTATGTATCAGGGAGGTCAAATTGGTTTCTATTCCGGCAATACAGAAAACTTAATAGAAGACATTTCATATTTAAATCCCACAGTTTTACCTTTAGTTCCCAAGCTGATGAATCGGATTTACTCTTCGGTATTTTGCTTATTTAATTTGAAATAATCATGAACCATATATGTCATTTTTCATAAATTACCTGTGTAATAAATTCATTTTTAAACATAAAAATATATGCTGTAAGGATATGTTTTTAGAGTAAGAGCTTCCATGTAAAATAAAAAAGAAAAACATTTGCTTGTAGGATTAACTACACTGACAAAAGGGTTGTGACTGAATCTTGGGGATTGAGGTGAAAGTTAATATCTGCTCAAATGATGTTGACAAGTTATGTGTGCTAGGTTTTAATGGGTTTCCTGGTATATCATGAAAATACACTGCAGTTTAGCTTAGAAAGTCCTCTGTAAAGCACATCTCTCGTAGCACTATGGTCATTTCTGTCCCATTACCCCTTGCCTGTTCCACCCGAATCCAGTTCGGGCAACCCCTCTGCGTCAAATTTGGAATGCCCGAACTGACTTCGGGCAAGCGAAAAATCAGTGTTTCTATTCCGTTGATCCCTAATTGAGTCCGTTTTGCCTTACCAAATGCTTTACAATATAATTCATTGTTTTTCCAATAGATGGCGATACTTGTCCACATTTTTTTTGGAAGTAGGCGGGATCAGCTAGCTTGATGAGGCGGGATATAAACAGAGTTTATTGTAAAGAGTGTGATGTCGGCTTGTGTGCCGTGTCATATTTTTCGTATATATCATTCTATAAAAGATTTGTGAAATTCTGAAAAATGATTCTGTGAAATGATTTGTTGTTGTTGTTGAGACCCAGACCGTCCGACCTACCAGAGAGGTGTAAGGTAACTGTATGGACGGCCGGGAAGTGCCACCCAATTTAGACCGGAACCCAGTGGGGGAGGCATCCACAGGGACCGTACCCTCCTTCCCCTACCACCAACCTCTCGGAAGGACTTACGGACCCACATGTTTAACTTGATCGTACTCCGCATGAACACGGCGGCATTTTGTGGTAGCGTGCAAATCTAGCGTGCAAACCACGGGGATACCGCACCCAAGATGGCCAACAGCACGCGGTGTTCCGAGGTGGTCACCCACCAAGTACTAACCGCGCCCGATGCTGCTTGACTCGGTGATCTAACGAGAACCGGTGTTTTCAGCACGGTACGGCCGTTGGCCCTGTGAAATGATTTGTGAAATTCAAAAGATTATTTGATTTATTTTGCTATAATTAAATAATTTTGAGTAAATTATGAATATAATCCATTAATTTTTCACATGTATGTCAAAATATTAAATATAGTAGTTATTTCACATAAAAATTTATATTTTTACAAAATAAAATTTTTGTAACATTTTTAAATGTTATAATAGACAAAACTGAAGCATAAAAATTTTTTTCCATTTTTGACACATTTTCCTGAAATATACTCCACAGGCAAGGGGTTAATAATTATCCCTCCCGTTTTCATATATCTGCTTGTACTTATTGTTGTAATTGAGTTCATTTTATACCATCATGTAAGGTTGTTCATGATGCTGATACTCTGCACTCTTACACGATTGTTATATAGAGACATGATAAGCAAAGCGGTTATTTAATACCAATAAAAAGTAATTGCACATCTAAACTTAACTTTTGAAGTTATGTAATATCTAACTTTTATTGGCTTGTGCATAAGTGCTTATGTTTTCACTTATTGGTGTAAACCTAGGGTTTATATTTCAATCTATTTGGTTCTTAACTGGACTGTTCAATTTTTAAACAAGGTCTAGTGTCCAGGGATCACACAGTTCCTTCTTTTTCTTACTTTTCCTACGTTTTAAAAATGGTTCCTACTTTCCTTTGTTTTCCTCCTTTTTCCTACTTTTCCACAGTTGAAAGCTCATTTTTTGCTTATGTGACAAATCATGAGCATATCAGGAGAAATGTTCGAGAAGTTAATGATACAATGTACGAAACGAAGTGAAGAAAACTGATTTGAAGAAGTCTATTTTTATGAAATAGTGCTAAAATTTTCAATTTTTATGTAAGAGCAAAACAAAATCGTGATTTTTGAGAAAGAGCATTAAAATTCACAATTTTTTCATTCTCAGTACTATGTAACTTAGTATTGTTTTCGCAAAAAGTTTTGAATTCGAGATTTTGATACAAATATATGTTTTAGGACCTCCTGAATACGTTTTGCTTATTTTTGGAGTAATGTCAGTCTGTGGTCGATTTCTTGTGTACATGATAGCTGTCACAAACATTAATAGATTTTCATGAAACTTTATATCCAACTTTGTTAATCTAGAATTAGATAGAATTTTTTTTTCATTCGAGGGAAAACTCTGAAATTTTATATTTTTTTTAACATAGCAGCATAAGACAAAATTTGACATAATCATGCATCAAAGCAATTATCTATGGCTCAGTGATCTCGGGACTTAATAGTTTCAATCATTGCTGTGAAAAATAGCTGCAATACGACTTTTGTGTTCTTGACATCATTAGGCCCCAAGTACATTTTCAAGTATGGTATCTATCGAAAGATTCTTTCAACGCCTTTAAGGGGAAGGGTAACATGCTATAATTGTAATCATTTAGACCAACAAAACCTATTTTTTTATATTTTTCTTGTAAATATTAAAAAAACAAAACAAAAAATCCACAAGGTACTTAAAAATGGATTCTGGTATGAGAAAGTCAAGTTAAGCAACACTCCAGTTAATTAACATAAATATTCATAATTGAGAAAATATTCTAAAATTCGAGATCAATAAGATAGTTCTTCCTTTTTTCAGCATTTTTAAATAAATTACCATAAATGTTAGCACCTTGCAGAATCCACTTTGAAGATAAGAGCTTGCAATTTCATCCCAGTAGCTCAACAGTAGATTGTTAGCTGGCCAGTTCGAAGATACAGGATTCGATTCCCAGTTGGGGCAGCAAGGTGCTCGAACAAATCAACCTTGTAGGTTAGTGCAAAGATGTCAGAGAGCTGAAAGTGACCCTAGTATGACTAGTACGGATTCAGTGAACTCTGGAAGATTGAGCACTGATTTCAAAAAAAGAAAGGATAACAACCACACATGATACTAAGCTGGGTAAAAATAATAATAGCAGAAGGCTAAACCTGAGGTAAAAATAGCAGGAGGTGGTCAGACAGATCGTCAGTTGCCTGCCAATCTGACATCAGAGGGTGTAGAATGCAGAGTCCACTTCAATAATAAGAGCGTGCTATTTCATTCCAGTAGCTCAATGGTAGAGTATTGGCTGGCTAGTTCGAAGATCCACAGTTTGATTCTCGTTTGAGGCAGCAAGGTACTCTACAACTTTTAAATTACAGTGTGTGTATTTTAGTGCTTTTGAATGAAATTGTATATTTTAGAACTTTTAGATAAAATAATGTAATATTAGCACTTTAAATAAAATGAAGCATGTTAGCACTTGCAAATAAAATCACAAATTTTATTATTTTTTTCCTAAAATGTCACAAATTTCAGTGCTGCTTAAAAGAAATTGTGCATTTTAGCATGTTTTCTCAAAAATCATTAATTTATCACGTTTTTTAGCCTTCTTTCTAAATATTCACAAATTTTAGTGCTATTTAAAAGAAATTGCACTTTTTAGTGTTCTCAAAAAAAGAAGAAAAAATTCTAGACTTTTAGAGTGCTCTTTCTTAAAAATTTTCAGTTTTAGTACACTATTTCAAATGCAAATTATAGTGCTTTTTCAGAAAATTCTCAAATTTTAATATTTTTTCATAAAATCCATGAATTTTGGCACTTTTAAAATAAGAAATTTTAGCACTTATAAAAATTGCAAAAATACAAAATCTTGCTATTATTTAGATAACTTTGACTTTCAATAAGCACATAAAACACACAAAATATTAAGCAATGTAATTATGCATGAATTATTATAGAACAACACAGCATATATTTAGTCCATTTATTTATTTTTTACTTATAATGTTTGTTAACGGAGAGAATCCATTGTTGTGTTATAATTTGTTACTTAATCTTAACTTTCATTGTATTGCAGATTTCACTTAATAAAATGCAGCATTGCTGCTTCCAACTTCTGCACTTTTGACAATATGACTAATGCTCCCATTTCATATTTACCCCCCTCTGGACCGATTCTTGTGAGCTATTTCAAAATTTTCTATATTGTTTTAATCAGATAAAAAATGTAAATATTTTCTTACCTGAAATTTTCCGAATGCTTATTTCCTTACTGCAAACTGCTACAAAAAGGTTTTATTTTTATAAAGTAACATACAATATACTTGTTACATATTTAAAATTTTTTTACTCCAAATTCCAAGTTTTATTGCTAACTCCCACAAAATGGGATTTTTGCTGCTTCAAAAGCACTGTATGATTGTGTTATGCATATTTCAGCACTATATTAATGGACCTTTATTATGAGGGAGTGGATATTAAAATTCCTACTTTTTCCTAACTTTTTATATCAAAATTCCTGTTTTTGTTCCTCTTTCTTGGGAAAAGTTGAATGCAATTCCTGAGTATCTTATACTTGTTAAGCACTTATTTAAAGTTTCAGTTAAAGCATACAATGTTAATTTGTTATAATAAAATATGAGTTTTATAAATATTGCAATAATTACTTTCCTTATATACATAGTAATGTATAAGAAAAGTATTGTGATGGTATCAAAATTTTGAATTCGAGTTTTGAACAGAACACGTCTCAAGCATCTCTGAACTCAAATAAAACACATTTTAAGTGATGGCTGTGTGTGTGTGTTAATGTATGTGGATACGATATCTCATGAACAAATAGAGCGTTTTGAATGGTGTTTCGATCATAATAATTTTTTAGGATTATTACAAGCCCTGAATACTGGAACCTTATTGATATTAAATGGGATGGAATGTTCAAAGGGTCCCTCAAATTTTTGAGTAAGTCAGATGGTTTGGGATCTCTAATTTACTGTAATCAATTGTCTACCAGTCCACTGATTTAAAATACTGGTAGGTATTTAATCACATTTTTTAATAACATATTGGCATGTGCACAAATTATTTGAAAATTGAAATGAATTATGATAGATTTTTAATTATTCAGAAAAGCACACCAAAAGCCCCAAATTTAAAACACTTATTTGTATACACAATTAAAATGCTAATTTTTGGCTTAAAAAGTTGTATTTTCTATGGGAGGTAGGATCTTGGCATGTGCCTAAAGCATTTGAAAATTCCAAAAAATTAATAAATTTTTAAGTATTTTCAAAATTGGGTAGGTGAATTATAGAGTATGCATACAATGTGATCAGTTCACAGTCAGCTGTCACCTCAGAATCCAGGGGAGGAAAGCTTGGACTAGGGATTAAAAACACAAAATTATAATTTTATGAATTTTATAGCTGATTACTTAAAATTGAATATGTTACTTTGTATATTTAGGTAAGTAATCTATAAAAAATTCGTGAGACTTGAATAAGAATTATCCAATTTAGGAATTTATTCTGTTTTTGTTTTATTTTAAATAAATAAAATTTGATTTATTTTTGTGAACCCTTTATGTTTATTGCATGCACCTGCACTGCAAACCCATATCATATTTTCATTCTTTAAACTTATAAATATAGCTGACCAAAGGTGATCCTAGGCAATAGTCACATCTATTGTTAGCTGTAGTTACTAAAAAAGTGCCTGTTAAAAAAGTTGCAGCTAATATATGACCACTAGTTGTAGATACCTCCGCTAGTAAAGCTTAAAAACAAGATGTATTTTTCCCTAAAGAAATATTTTATAATAGTTTATATAACAGACTTAAATGTGTAGAACATGTGGAATATCTCTTGCAAAACAGCACATAATTTAGAATTTTATTTTGGTTTTATTTGTATTATTTCTACTTTTTTTTAACTGCTTGTCTTTATTTCTAATTTAACAATATTTTCTAGTTATCATATCTCAAAATTAATTTCCTTTTCCTTTATGTTTATCCAGATTAAGAAGAAAGTAGGGCCAAACATTTTCAAGAGATATTTGTTTAATCTTGCTCTTCGGCAAAAAGAGAAGTATTTAAAAAGGTTAGAATGTGATATTAATATATCTTTAAATATATGTAATTTTTGTAAACTGTCATTAATTATTGTTTTTCTAACATTATTGCTTTTACAGATGCAGAGCACTTTATTTGTTGATCCTCAATAAATATTATAATATGAAACTACTATTAAGTAATGTCATACGTTAAGAGAAAAGAAATTTGATTTCTGTATCTGAGTTCCCATTCTCCTCTGACTAATTTTTACTTTTTCAAACTATTATATTCCTGAATATGTTCAAATTTGAGATTCTGATAGTAAAGAACATTTTAAAATCTCCTGAACCTACTTTGGTTGTTTTTAAATATGTATGTCTTGTGAGGTATGATCATCTACTACTCAATAATGAATGTTCATATTGGTACAAAATTTCATCTGTAAATACATAACGTAAAAGACTAAAATTATACATGTGGCAAAATTAACTTCAATACTTTGTGGACTCAATTACTGGCTAATTGATCAATTTTATTTTTATATGCCCATTATGCGTACATTGACTAAATGGTTTCTGTAGTAACATTTGAATATCAATGTAGAATACTTTTATTATTGAAATAAAAAAGAATGAATTTTATTTTGAATTTCTATTACGAGTATGAATTTATATGTGCTCAAACCATTGGTTTAATCCAGCAAAATTATAGTTTTTAATTAATAATAGCGTTAAGTAGATGAACTGTATATGGTAATTTGGTGGTTTACAGTTTTTTCTATACCTTTTTTGTGTCAAGTCAAATTCGAAAATTATATGAATAATTCCTAATTATAATTTAAAGTGAAATTTCAATACTTCACATCAGTATTCCAACTCTCGCCCTTCTCAATATAGATCAGACCAATGAATATCACATTGGTATTATTCCATAACCCTTCTTGCAGTCTCTAATCCAGGGGTTCCCAAACTTTTCCTTGCATCGACTCCTTTTAAAAGAATGGATTTTTTTTCATCAACCTCCTTGCATTTTTCTCTATAATATACACTGTATATTGATGCTGTATATATACAGCATACAACATAATCATAATACAAATAATTGCACATAAATAACTTAGTCAGTCCCTTAAAGTATATCGTCTTAAACTTTAAAGTATAGCAACTACTAAGAATATGAACAAAAGTTTTGAAAAAAATGGTTTATTAGATTTATGTTTCATTATTTTTTGTACTATTATCATTTTTAATTTTACAAATATAAACAAGTTTTCAGAAACAAAATCAGCACACAAGTTTGATTTTAATTAATGTTATGGCTGCGTTTGATGTTAAGATGCAATTTTTTTAATATTTGGCATAAAATTGCTTAACTTAATTCTTAAATCACCTCATTCAAAAATATTCAACCTGTTTCTTGTTTTCCATAGCAAGTTATTGACTTGACTAAAACCTGCTTCCACTAGGTAAGAAGAGGGAAAAGTCAATAATGCTGATACGGTAACAACTTTTAGTTGGAGATATTTCTCTTGGGTGACTTTTAAATTCCAAAACTTAGCGTATCCATGTGTTTGAAATAAGACTTGTGCTTGAACATCCTCCTTCAATGCAATCAACTCTTCTTGTATCATAACAGCAAAATCAGATATATTGCAGTGCATCAGTTCTATGAGCCATGCTGGCACATTCAAATTTTGAATGCCTTCGAAGCAAACATTAAAATCTTCTTTTAAATTTTGCAAGTGGCTTATATGTAATAATATATCTGAGGAAATACAATCCTTTTCAATAACGGACAATCCCATTAAGTTATCAAAGTAACAGAATTCTTTTCGATTCAGTGTCGATATAAACAAGTCAATTTTGGAATAAAAACTGAGGATAATTGTTCTAGCTTTAATGAGATTAACGTTTCTTCCTTGCAGTTTATTTTGTGTGGCGTTGAATAGTGAATATATATCACCCAAGTTGAATATATGTTTATTAATTGTATTCGCCATGGGGTTGTCAACTTCAAGGAAAAATTCTATCATGGTATTAAAAATGTCTATAAAATGCTGCAAACAGTTACCCTTGGAGAGCCAGCATACCTCCATGTGAAGAAGCAAATTATTGTAATTTTCATCATTGTGGTCACACAGTTGTGCAAAAATACGACCTTTCAAGGCTTAGCTTTGATAGTATTTATTGCTTTGATGCATAGATTTAAAACAGTATGAAGCTCTTCCTGAATATTTTTCGCAACTAAATGTTGCCTGTGCAAAATACAATGAACAGTACAAATGTTAGGAAACTTATTTTTGAGCTACGCTAAAAAGCCTCAATATTCTCCAACCATCGCTGGTGCACCATCACAGGAAGCTGCAGTAATGTTGAATAGGGGAATGTTATACTGCTGGAAAATATTTTCAAAACAATGAAATATGTCTTCTCTTCTTGTATATGTTTCGAGAGGCTTTGCACAAAAAAACTCCTCTATTATTTCTTCTTTAGCATTACTATAATAATGCATGTAGATCATTAAAATACTGTTTCTTCCAAAAGTCGATTCATCCAGCTGTATGGCAAATTTATTAACCCTTAATTCAGAGATCAGTTGTAGTTCAATACTTTCGGCCTTTTCATCTATACGACATTGAACTGTATTGTTACTGAGTAGCAGTCTTTGTAAAATTGGTTCCGGATTAAGTTTCATAACTGTTGTTATTGCTTTGCGAACTACTGGTAATAATAAATGTTTACCAACTGTATGTGGATATCCTCCTTTTGCAATTAAATAAGAAATGTTATATGAAGCTTCGAGTCTGCCTCCATAATTCTTAGATGTTGATGGTGTCAAAAATGATTTAATTCCTCTCTTTGAACACATTAAAAATTTATCTTTGAGATTTTTGAAGTATTTTGTTTTCTTTTTTATCTTCATGCATTCTTGTTAAATAGTCTTTCATTTTAGAAGGTTTTATAGCATCGTTGTTAAAAGTTTTTTCACAAATGAGATATAAAGGTAATGTTGCATTGCATTTCCCGGTGATGAAATAAAGCCAAGAATTAAATATTCTTCAGAATATTGTCAGCATTTTCTTTTTTCATGTGACATTATTAATTTCTGAGGATCCATAAACTTAAATGTCGAAATTTCAAAATGGAAGTATTAAAATTCACTTACCCTTCTTATGATGGTGTACAAGTTTGTATAGCAAAGCTGACAACTACAAACTAACAAGAAAGACTAACCAGAGAGAAACAAATTGCAAATGCTACGAATCTACACACACTTGTTTTGGGAGACGAGTGTGCAGTGGAACACTGATGCTATGACTAAACAGTTGGTGGTGGCACCCGTGGGACTCACTAAAGAGAAACAAAACAAGAAAGGCAACTGGGGTAAAATTTCAATACAAATTTGAATATTGTAGTAATGAAGAAATTCAAATTACCTATGTTCTAAGAAAAATAGTTTTTTTTTTGTAAGCAGATCATGATCTTGATTATGCCGATCAATCACCGGTGCATATTCAGCTTTCGACCCCCAATCGACCCCTTGATCATCATTAACACCCTTTAAAATGCCATTGATCCCTCGGGGTTGGTACCAACCCCATTGGGAACCCATCCTCTAATCAGATATTAGAGGACAAGAAAGGAAATCACATCAGTATTCCTATTCTTGCCCTTTTCCCAAGAAATATAGACTACACTAATGTACATTACATTGGTATTAGTCTATAACCCTGTTCACAGTCTCCAATCAGATATTAAAGGGCAGGAGGGGAAATGAAATAAACCTGGAATAACCCCACAGATGCTGACACTTCTCCATCACTGTTGATACTGGTTCCTCACTATACCATACTACACCATTACTCATATGTTTGCTGGGTGGTTATTTAATATTTTACTGTGTTTCTTTTAATTTAAATAAATAAAATTATTTCCTGCTGTGTGATATACATTTATAATTACATTTTTTATTGCATTCATAGGGGTATAATTTCAAAGGAAACTATTTGGGATTACCTTATCTTTCGTGAAGTACAGAGACTGATGGGCGGAAATGTTGAAATGATGTTTACTGCTTCTGCTCCTGTTTCTAAAGAAGTTATGCAATTTTTTCGATGTGCAAGTGGATGTTTGGTAAGCTAGTTATATCAATTATCAATCTTCTCTTTTTAAAAGTGGAAATTATTAGAAATATAGTTTTCTTATTGTTTTTAATATGTTAACTGTTGATAATTTAATTTAAGGAGATTACAAAAACTAAAATTTAATATCAAGCTGACATTGCTAGTTTATTTGTTCATCTGTGACTGCTCACTGTCATATACATGATAACTAAAAATCTTGCCTGGCTACTCACAATTCATTTTGCACTATAAAGTGCTGAAACTGTTATTAATTTTGGTAAATCTTATCTGAATATATGCATATCATATGTATTTAATCTTTTCTAAATATGTGTGAGGCCAGAATATGTCCTCACATGAGGCATAAATAATTGGAGGGTTATTGCGGCACAACAACGAGCGATGCACGATTTAAATGTTAATTCCACATTATGAGATCAACGGCCATGTTTTAAATGATTAATAAACAATTAATATTAACATAACCTTTAAACTTAACTCTTTAAAAATCCACGTCCCACAATATGTAATCAAATTTTTTAATTTAGTTAAATCTTTTATATCTCTAACATTTTAGTAAACGTAAAAGTGTTGGTAATAACTGGTATAAATTAGCCGACATGCGTGAAGACCAACAGAATGCCCACTGGTGGGTTTTGCAGTAGCTATCAGAGAAATTTAATAATTATAACTTTTAATGTTTTTAAATCACACAATTGCAATTTTTTTTCTGTAGATTTTAGTTATGTCTTGTTTGATTTGATATTAATGTTCTTATATTTCATTTTGTTGATATTTTAATTTTGCATCTAGATATAATTAAGGATCAGCAGTTTTTGCCTCAGTCTGAGTTTTCAAATTTATCAGCCAGGTGTGAGTTAAAAACAGCCAATTGTCTTACATAACTAAAAGACTTCAGAGAGAATAAATACTATGTATATAAATCATATTGCTTTGGATATGTTCTTGTCTTACAGTATTTCCAAATGGTATAATATATATATATATATATATATATTCGAAAGTAAACTATATGCTGATCTAAAAAGTGTAGATACATAAAGGTTAATAACAGGATCAAAATAGGGTACTTTTGTTAACTTTCAAATATCATTGCATAGCTACTGTATTGAGAAATAAACTTTATTTTCTTTTAAACGTCAATGCTTCTACTTTAGACATAAATCCTTGTACTTCACTCTTTAAATCTTTTAATCTTTGTATTGATGTGACAATGGCTTACTTTTTTTAACAATGAACAGTGCTTATACTCCTGTAATAAATGTCTTTAAATTATAAAAATTAGTTTTCACAAATGTACCAATTGCATGAGTGATTGTTGGATAAAATTCTATAAAAATGTTAACCAACATGTGGAAAAAATTAACAAAATATGTATAAAAGACAACGTTCAATTAAAAATAAATGTACCATACATGTTTGCAAACTGGCAGAGTGGTGAAAAAATAATTTGGGAAGAGATAAAACCAAAATTGGAAAATAGAAAGTTTCTGCTTTCCTTTAGTGTGTTTTAAAATAAATGTGTGTAAGTGGATCTTTAAAACTTGTTTTTTGCTTGCTTAAACTTCCCCCAAAACACGTCCTTTCTTATGGCAGACCCTGGGTGGACTGAACCAGTAAGGTTCAAGATCAAAATAATTAAAATATACCACAAAACAGAACATGGCAAATTCCAATGTACTACGAATAGTGAAACCTGTTTAGTTAGTACCTCAGAATGTTAAAATGCCAGAAATTTGTATATTGAAAAGAATGCAGTAACACTCACATTCGCTGTTTAAACAGACAGATTTAACAGTTAACTGTTGAATCTCATTTCCAATGGAAAATCTTTTGGTACTAATTGTTCAGGAGAAACATATTGAGATATGTCTCTCCTGCATAATAAGAAATGCTTTAAAGAAACAAACACCAGTTAGTGCAAAAATTTGTCTATATCTCATAAATATATAATTAAAATAAAAGTTACTTGGTCGTAGATTATTTGGGTAATAGCTGTCCTCCTTGTCTGCCCTAATGTTTTGTCACTGCAGAGAGGGTCCTTTAATGTGATATTTTGTTTGTACTTTTGTTTTAAGAATTAGATGAGATCTCTTAAATGCACAGTGCATATAATTATTTAAAAATAATAAATAGATAGTTCATATGTGCATAAAAATTAAATTAAGGATTTTTTTTGTGGTATAAATTGAAGTTTGGAAAATGTTGCTGAGCAATACTTTATTAAATTAAAACCATATTTTTGCTTACACTGAAGCAATTTGTGCTGTATAACTGGGCGTTACATAAGAGCAAGAAAGTGCTCAACTGGTAATCTCTCATCAACTCACCAATGACCATGGTCATTGTCATTCGTCGTCACAGAGCACACAGTGTAGAAAGTGCTCAACTGATCATTCCTCACTACCTGTGGACTATGGTTTCACAGTTATTGCTGCTCACCAGCACATGGCAGGTAATGATGATCATTTCCTACACTGTGCTAATGAGTGTCAATGGCAATGAAATCATTAAGGTGGTAGGGATGATCAGCTGAACATTTTTTTTTTGCCTTCGTACTTCTGCAAATCAATCGAATTTATAATTTTTACTTTCTCATACTATTGTATAGAGAAAGTATTGTTTTCCCAAAAATTTCCATACTTGAGATTTTGACAGATAATCTTGTTTTAAGACCTTCTGAACCCATTTTGAACACTTTGGGACAGATGTCTATCTTTGTGTTTGTATGTGGTATGGACACTATAACTCGAGAATGAATGCACAACCATTATAAAATTTTATGGCATTATGATGTGCATATGGATGCTAATGGTATCAAAATAGTGTTTATTAACTCATATAAGCCAAATACAACAGGGTTACTAAGCTGTTGCCAATGTAAGAAATATTGAAACAGTTGAAGAATGTATGCAATATGTTTTAAAACAATTACTTGGGTGTTTTTCTGAAAAATATAACAGCCTTATTTTCTTTCTGATAATAATTGTAATGCAAATAGAAATATGAAAGTATAAGAAAGCCTAGTGGAGACTTAAACTCCAAATAGTTTATTAAAGATATTATATGGAATTTAGTCTGAAACTTGTTTGAAATGTACTTTTAGGTTTTTGAAGCCTATGGCCTTTCAGAAGTTGGGGCAGCTACAATGACTCTCTTGGCTGAACATGATGGTGGTATGACTATATGAATATTTTTTCCATATAATTTATTTATCCATATAAATATCTCCTGTGAAATTGAAATTGAAATCGAGATATGTCCCAGGGTTATTATTGTTATGAACATATCCTCTAGAATCATGATTGTATGCATTATACAAGAACAAGTCCAAGTTTCTGGATAAATTATGTTTATCCACAAGCACAGAGTAAACAGGAACAGTATACAATCAAATAGCACTTAAATGCTCCACTAATTTCACTGAATAAGCAATATTATTCTCAAAATGTTGACAAAAGTAATTTCATAAAACAGCAGTTACTATTCTCAAACCATTGACAAAAATCACAATCTAATGGAGCTGTGTCACTTTCCATTCGTCAACTCCACTACAACAGAGGGGCGAGTCCTTTTTATAGTCTCTCCATAGAAATTTCTGGAAATATCTATATCTCAAAGAATAATCATTCTATTGAGATGTTTTGAGAACATTCTGGAAGTTACCAAATTGGCGATAAATCTCCAAATCTGGAAACCCTTCTTCTAACTGGGAAATCCTGGTAACCCTGGGCTCACGTCATGCTGACATCATGCACTGTATTTTCTTTGCCTGGCCTTCGAGACAGACAAAAATGGAGGCGCCAAACAGAACATTGTGCATTCGCAACAATATATATAAATTTTGGAATTTTACTTTAAAAACTTAAATCATCTTAGAATAATTATTTAACATAAAATTATAAACCTATACTGATAGCATAAATATAAAATTTTATGTGATATCCTAAAAATTTGAATTTTTGCTATTTTATTTTAATTAAGTACTTTTAATTTCTTTATTTTATATGTGATTTAAATATTTTAGGTTTTGTTGGGCCTCCTCTTCCTTCTAATCATGTTAAGCTAATGAGTGTGCCTGAGCTTTTTTATGATTCTGCTAATGATGTTGGAGAGGTATATATTTATTTAATTTAGTTTCAAATGAATTTACTAATCTTTATAAATTAGCTATTTATTTGGTATTTTATATTTTACTCTATACATTTTGTTAAGATGGTTTTCATGAAATTTTTCTGTTATGAACTCCTACTATATGAAATATATAATGCTCAGAATATTTGAAAGAAAAATTGGCTTTCATTTTGTATTTAGAAATATAGTTCTTTTTATAGAGAGAAATACTGAAGAGTATTACACAAAAATGAGGATTATTATACTTCTTAGATTTATCATTTCCATTTAAATTTCAGATATGCATCAGAGGACCTAATGTGTTCCTTGGATATTATAAAAACCCAGAAGATACACGAAATAGCATTGATAGTGAAGGCTGGCATTACACAGGAGATATTGGTAAATGGCTGCCTGTATGTATAAATAAATGTACTGAAATTGCTTAAATTTCAAGTTATTGCATTGATTATTTCTATATATCTTAACTTTTATATCTTAGAATGGAGCATTGTGTATCATTGATAGAAAGAAGCACATATTCAAATTGAGCCAAGTAAGAAATTTTAAATTTACTTTGTTAAAGATATAATATATTGAAACATTGCATGATAATAATATTAGTTATAACATTTATATTTTTGTGACTTCAAGAAATATATTACTTTAAGCTAATGGTTTCTCAAACATCCAAAATGTACTGTCATTTTGGATGTTGATTTATCTGCCACAGAATTGGTAAAGAAACAACTCATAAATGCAAATCGCTAAATTTGTTCAGCAGTATAACTGGACTATTTTATCATTGAAAGATTGGAATATTTGGAGATTAATAATAACTAATGCATAAATGTAATAAATTAATGATATTTTGGATTAAATTAATGAAAAAGATGTATAAATAGTGTTTTTTGCATAGGCAATGAGTTGAAAATATAATCCTTAGACTTACCCTTTGTGAATTATTTAATTTAAAAATTATATGTAGTAATCACTTAACTATAAAATAGTTATTCTAAATAATCAGTTCCTAATTACTTCAGGTAATTGTTTCTCTACTGTACTTTCAAATAATAATCTAAATGTTACACAATTTCTAGGGTGAATATATTGCTCCTGAAAAGACAGAAAATATTTATGTTCAAAGCCACCTCATATCACATGCTTTTGTTGATGGAAATACAGAAGAGGTATTTTATTCTAATATTTAGCAAATAATTTAATAGAGTGAAATATTGTTAATAGCGTGAATATATTTAAGTTCTGGTGACATATTTGTCCCCAGTGAGTTCTTGAAATCTACTTGGCCAATTTGTATAACCTTTTTAAGCAAATGTTCTCAGCCTGCAGATTTGACTAAAATGAGAATAAATTAAAATTTAATACATGATCATTTATTGAATTTATAATTGTGTTCAGCATGTTTCTGGAATCTTCTCAACCCATTTTCATAATTTTATCTTTAAATGAAAGGAGTCACCTTGCAAATTCAACCATTACTTTTGCCTGAATAGAAAATTCAAATTTTCAGTATGGCTATATATTTAACCCATATGTCTATAGTGTATTCTCAGGGTCTAATGGGTAAATATCATGATTTTTTAAACAAAAGGTCTTAACTAACAGATTAGCCAAAATTTTTTACCTAAATCAGGAACACATTCAATTTTGAATAATGGCCATTTATTGAATTTTAAATCTACTTGGCTATTTTTTATGATTTTATTTTTAAACAAAAGGTCCTGACTAGCAGTTTATCTTTAAATGTTCGCCTAAATCAAGAACACATTTAAATCTGAATTATAACCATTTATTGAAACCATTTATCACCCAGTGTGTGTTCTCAGAATCTACTAGACCAGTCTTCAAGACTTTATTTTTTAAATGAAAGAAACCTTTCATAAAGTAGTTCTTTTCTTACAATAACTTGTATTTATCTATGCTATCCATATCTATTAGCATGAATCCATACCTCCAGTGTGTTTTCGGACCTACATGATCAATTTTTGTGATCTTTTAAACAAAGATCTCTCCTAAAATGTTTCCCTAAATCAAAAACACATTCAAATCATGATATTTTACTGAATCTTTAATCCACTCAGCTAATTTTCATGATTTTATTTTTAAACAAAAGGTCTTTACTAGCAGATTATCTCAAAATTTTTGCCTGATTCAAGAACACATACATATTTTAACTATGCCCATTTATTTAATCCATCTGTCCCCAGAGTGTTCTTAGAATCTACTAAAGTATGCTGCAATTTCCCACAGAAATGAAATTCAATTCCTATGACAGGTTATAGCGATATAGTTATATATATATATATATATATATATATATATATATATATATATATATATATATTATCTCATGAAAATTCTCAACTTATTTTTGTTTGTTTTTCTTGGACTGAATGAACATGGTAAAGATCTACCACAAGGTTGCCACTGTATCAAAAAAAGCAGAGAAAACTGGAATTGCCAGGGAATTTTAAAGTTTTAGCTAGTATGTTTTAATCTGCCCCATAAAGTTATTTTGACATATTGCATTGTGCAACAATGCATAGTTTGCTTAGCTGTGGAAAAGTGCATATAAAAAGAGGCATTTGAATATTCAGTTCCAATTTGCAAATCTGTTGTTAATTTTGTTAACCTAGAAAATCTCCATATGTCTGGAAAACCTGTAAAAAATATAGTTTTATTATGTTTTTTTAATGGTAACCCTGTACTAGTATAAATTTGCAGACAATAATTATATATAGGCTTGCCTATATTGGACAGTTTTCCACAATCCACCCCCCACAAATTAATTGAATCATCTTTCAAACAAAAAATAGCATTTTTTTATTTTTCCATTTCTTCCATTGAAATTATTCTTATTGTCTCTAGATAAATAATTTTCATTGATTCAACTCTTTCAGACAACTTTTTCAGATTCAACTTTCATAGATTTTTATAATTTCCATATTTCATTCAAAAACATAATTATTATTTCTTAGGATTATCCAGTTGCTGTTGTGGTTCCAGATGAACATTTATTCGTCAAATGGGCTAGAGAGAATGACTTTAAAGATCCAACTTATGAGGATTTATGTAAAAATAAAGTAAATCATTTTATTTGTCTCGAATTAAATTATCAATTTGACTAATGAGGTTGATTTGATGTAAATCAAATCAATGAGTAAATTTACATTCAATGCTGATAACTTTTTATTTATAGAATGTGAGAGTAGCCCTCCTGGAGCATATGTTGAAAACTGGTAACAGAAAAAACCTTAACTCACTGCAACAGGTATTATTAATGTTTTATTTTATCATGAGAATTTCATCATGTGAGAGTAATTGCAGCTTTATTATATCTATGATACTGATTTTGGCCCATGATTATATTACAACCTCGAAAATCAAGAAATACAGTAATGGACCAATTATCTGGTTAAAGGTTTTTGTTAGCAAATTAAAGAGTGCCTTCACGGCATCAAATTGTGATATCTAATTTTGGATTACCAAACTTGTATTTTTATTGTGTTGTGTTTGACCAGGTTCCATTTCTCCTGCCGACTCTAGGAATCGGTTGATCAGCCTAAACTCGAAGCTAATGAAAAGAGCACACATAGTACTACAAATAGTGGAAAGCATAACATGATAATTAAATGATAAATATTTATTCAAGTCGAAAATTACTATTTTTAAGCAATATAATAAGGATTTCTTGTTCCTCCATTAATACAAATTTTCCTTATGTAACAACTCAAATACAAAATGTACTTCCAAATTCTGTTGACATCTCAATAAACTTCCAACAATTCCGAGGTGAAGGGAGGAGGCATTGATCTCTCTCCTGCTACCATTTGCACTTCCAAAGGGGCCTGGATGGCTAAAGGCTCAAGGTCCAGAATCTTGAACTAAGACACTAACAATTCCCGGAGACAAATTTAATTCACATGGCAGGCTTTTATAATTCCATGCAGAGCATCATTTTCCATATTCTACATGCAAAGATACATTCGGTCAATGAAATCAAAACTTGAAGATGCTGTCTCATTGGCAATAGATTTTGATGGTGGTAAGCATGGTCCTTTTCCTCTCGATATCATTCCATATTTTTCATTCCGAAATTAATGTACTAATTATTTTAATATTAAACCAAGCAAACATATTAATCCATTTTTATTGCCGACTCTTCCATGGCTTCTACACTCCATTGTAATTCAGGGTCAAAGGCCACGAGCGTCAGTCGAACAACACCTACGTCTCGCATCAATCAAGCCCTCATTGGCTAACCAACACCTGCATCCATGACATATCATATTGTAATTAAAAACTACAGTACATGTCACTTCCAGACAATGCCTGTGCCAAACCAGCAACGGTCTCCGAACAAGCTCTCACTTTCCCACGTTAGCCTATGGAAACAAAAGATATTTCAGCAAAATGGCTCAGAAATACAAAAAACTGGGAAGGTGTTCCCAAAGTCGATACAACACTGGAATCCTCTGAACCCATGGATTTCCAAATTTTGAAATTTTCTGAATTTCTGTTCCATAGCCAAATTGCATTACCAAATATTTATGGCAACCAGTTGAATTGTTTTAAATGCGAATAATAGAAATAGACACTAAGGCACTAGTTATTTTTTCTGGTAGATTATTTGTTTATGTTAGGAATGAGTTTTCTAAACTCATTAACTTTTTTTTAACAATGTTTGTGAACCTGAATTTTGCTGCTGATTCTTGGTTTCAATACATAAACTATTTTATTTTGATTCAAGTTGTTGTATTCATTTCATAATTCACATTGAAATTTTATACTGAATTATTGTTTTTTGCCTGTAACACAAACCTAGGCCCTCTTGTGAGCAATATCTTTAGATATTGCTCACAAGACCCTCTTACCTGTAACCCTTACCTAGGCCCTCTTGTGAGCAACCTCTAAGCGAATTTTGTTCTTTTAAAGCTCACCATACGCTTACAGTTTGGCCATCAGTTAGAACTGACAGGCCAAACTGCGACAATTATGCCTGTTTGTCCAGCGCCTGACATATGCACAGATCTGGCTGATGGTTCAACATCTTTAGTCGGCCTTTCAGCAAAAATAATACAATTGCAGATGATGGTGAGTAGCACATACAAACCTCTGGACTGAAGACTGACGAAAGGCAAATTTATTTATATAGATAATATCAATTTTAAAATTAAACAATGCATTCTTTATAGATTACATTTCTAGTATTTTTATTAGAGAAAGAAATAGAGATATATCATTTATAGTCCATGATATTAAAAGGCTTATTTTTTATTTCATTAACATAATTTTAACAAAAAATGATTAGGTCATGTCATTGGATTTTGAATTGCATTTATTGTAGAGAAGCTCAAAATATGATTTGGTCATATTAGTTTGGAGACTCAAAAAATGATTGTGCCCTATTTGTTTAGAGGCTCTTATAACTATTGGGTCATACTGAAATTGAGGTAACAGTCAGAAGGACATATGAAGACAGAGGAATAGACTGATTATAACTTTCAACACTTCCTTGATGAAAACAGGCATAAGTCACTGCATTTGTTTCAAGAGCGTTTTAAGCCCCTTTCCATAGACCAAATGAACAGTATGAACTCTTCACAACCTCTAAGAACGAACCGCAAGTGGTTGTTAAGAATGCATACTGTTCTTTTGACCTGAAGTAGTGGATTTATAACACCCTTGAAACAATTGTAGTCACCTAATCGACATATGCCTACTATCTTCAAGAAAGTATTAAATGTTATATCCTCACAAGCAGCAGTTATTTATTTCCACTGAGAAAAAAAGGTTGAAAACAACTGATTTAAAACAGATGTATGAATTAACTTTTTTTTTAAATTTTCATAAATTTGGGATCTTTTGACATTATGTCTCATAATCCATTATGCGAATTTTATGAGGTAAAATTTTTTTAAATCATTCTTGTAAAATATTAAGAAATTACTGTTTTGTAAAATTTTGAATAATTTAATATTAGTTTTTAGTTTTACAATTTTATTACAGTTTTTACAATTAATTCATTATATTAATTTTTACATTTATAGGTTGGCAATGTTTATATCAGTACTGAACCTTTCACTCAAGAAAATGATTTGTTAACGCCAACACTGAAATTAAAAAGGCCCCAAGCGAGAAAAAAGTTTGAGAAAATTATTCAACAGTTATACAAAGAAGGAAACTTCCGTAAAAAGCACAATTTGTGAAAGAATGATCCTTACTTTGTATTTAAGAATATTTTTTATAATGGCTTGTAAATTTGTATTTATGTTTTTACTTAGTTGGCATATCTCTTTAGTTTAAAATATGCATCTTTCTAATCAAAATATGCAGAATTTTGTTATTGATATTGTGTTTTATATATACAGTAGAATCCTGCTAATCTGTTAGGGGTCTGTACTGAGTGAATGATGGATGAATAAAATAGAAAATATATATATATATGGATGATAGATGAATAAAATAGACAATGTAATTATTAGAATATATAAAACATTTTTCAAGTGTTTTCATGTTCAGTATTTACACAAATCTACTTAACAATATGTGAAAATAACATAAAGAATTGTTACACAAATTATTACTTAAGTACACAAAGATTTCACAAAACATCAACAAAAGATATTTCTCAAATGCATTTTATATCATGTACTAATATGACTTTTAAATTTCACTAACTTCTTGATGAATATAAAAATCAACTGAACTAACTGAAATATATGGTTTTATGAAAATTCATCTTTAAAAAAAATTTGATTTTTTATTTAATTTTCATATCACTATGTGCCTTTTCTGATACTGTATTGTGTATTTTCCTGAGTAGCAAAAGTTGTGTTGCATCTACTTCTTAGCACTCAAATCAATCTATACATTTAAAAAAATTTCTTGATGAGTTACAACAGACTGCTTTGTTTCTCATTCTTCATCACCTTCCTGACAATCATCACCCTTCATTACATTGGTGATTGGCTGGTTGGAACAGCACAAGCCTAAATTTGCTGGTCCAGTAGGGGGCTGCCCTATTAGCAGATGTGATGAATTAAAGGGTAGCTCATTAGCAGGGTTCTACTGCATTCAGTATTTATTAGTATTTTCACAATCTATTTGTTGTTAGTTGTGGTTGTTCTTGATATATTTAGCAGCATTTTATATAAGCTTAAATATCCTGATGATATAACAAAAAAAAAAATTACCTATATGTATTGTTTATTCAAAAATAGTGTATGCTATAAAAGCCAGTAATAATAAACCTTTTAATAATTATTATAAACATTTGGCCAAATTTTATTTAGGTAGATAATGGATTCCTGGAAGATTACTTCTAAATTTTTATTTTGCATATGCATGTGTGGTATTTAATATTAATTTAAGAGTTTCAAATATTTGTACTGTTGTGTGAAGTAATCCATTATTTTCGGTTGTGTATTTTAGCATTGTCAGATTTTGAAGTTATTAGTTAAAGAAATAAGCTTTATGTTTGTTTGTCTTTTGTTGAACATTTGGGTTTTCTTTCCTTTTGAGTGCAACAAACTAAGTTTACATTAAAAAGCTTTTGTGAGTTGTGCAGAAATTAAATTAAAGCTGACTCTTTTTCTTTTAGGAAAATTGGTTACTGTAGAAAATTTTCTGATACATGCACTAAAAATAGAATCTAATTATTCTTATGTTTATAGAACTTTTGCAGAATTATACATTTAGTACCTTTTAAAAGAAAGTTTGTTATAAGTTATAAACAGTTTCCACTGTATTTGTATTTTAGACACATGTACACAGTAAATGTTATCAGTAGTTTTTATAATTGAAACATCAAAGAATTAATGTTTTGTATTTTAAGTAGAGTATGTATATAGAGTAAACGCGTTTAAAATAAAATATTTTTAGGCAGTATTTTTGTATTATAAAAGTAGTATGTGGACTTTTCATGGGCTCTCAATTTAATGGTTTGTTTATTTTATAATCATAATGTAGCTCTCTGTTGGACTTTATGAATGATCAGTAAAACTTTGCTTTGATATGAGATGATAAAATCCTTCATTTCAATTCTTTATTTTTTTATGTAAAATGTATGTCATTGTCTTAATAAAGTAACTGCATCCCCCAATTATAGCTGCTTATACACTAACTAAAAAATTAACGTTTCAAAATGCAGTTTGCCAGATGCTTGGTTAACCAGGTATATAATTTGCTAAATTAACTGTAAACTGAATTAGATTAATATGCAAAATTCAATCAGTAAATCATCTAAAAATATTTATGTGACTTAAAAAAAAAAATACCATGTATACACTAAGACTACAAGAATGTCTCAAACATCCCTAAACAAACACATTGCATACACTCTACACTACTAAGCACTCTACACTAAAACACTTTAAAAAGCACTACACTAAATCTACACTCTACTAAACACTCTACACTAAATTAAACAAACACTCTGCAACTACTGATTCCTCAACTGAATGTTGATTTTGTTGCAAACAGTTTTGCCAAAATTCAGACTCCACTGTGTATAGGTACACCGGTAAAATACAGTTTTGCCTAGATTTAGACCCTATCTCATGGCTACTTCATGATTTGTCATTTTTCAACTGTTCAATTTTTTTATTAAAGGTATTCTTGTTATTAGAAAACTGAATGTTTTCTTAAGTTTCAAACAAACCGTCAACTTGCTTAACATGTGCGTTTATTTTAATGTTTCAGTCACCCCTCTAGGAACTGTATTCAGTAAAAGATTGTAGGCTATACAGGCCCTTAAATAGATACGAACATAGATACTCTTATAGATATAAAATGTGAGATTTTAGTAAAAAGGTGTATGTGATAAAATTAAATCAACTTTTAAAATTGCTGCACTGTATGATAATTATTTTAAATATTTCTCTCTAAAAATTCTATTATACCTGTTCTACGCTGTCAGTTTAAATTGAATTCCATTCTAAAAATTTTGAAAATTTTTCAATTAAAAGAATAATTCAATAAGTATAGTTACATAATGAACATCGCCCTCTCTCTCTCTCTCTATATATATATATATATATTGAAAATCTGTTCTATAACTAACATTCTATATGTGTTTATGTTTTGTTTTATTCCTGTAATTAATCACATGAAATTTACTATGTTGGGAATTGTGCCATTTTTAAAATGTTGGATTTATCCATGGTTGCACTTCATGTGAACATTTTATTTTAAATAAGCATTTATACAACATTTATGGTTACTTTCTATATACTATATTATACAACTTGCAATATTAAAAATTAAGCAATATGTTAATGGTATTTAAAAAATATATTTATGTTTTTTGTTATTCCAAAATTGTTTTATTGAATTTGCTCAGATGAAAGTATAAAGTGCTCATATATTTTTAATTAAAGATAAACAAAATAAAAAACATATACATATGTCTGAATTTAGGATTGTTTTAATTTATGGTATAGATCTTTATATATGTAGTCTTGCACTGATCCGTAATATTTTTATAGACCGCTTTACCTGTACCAGTATTAAATTTGTAAAAAATAATGTACATTTTAAGATAGTTAAAGCAATTTGTCCACAACAGACATGAAGATCATTCTTCATTGTTAATAGACTAAAACAGTTGTCAGTGATAATGCTTATAATCATAAAATATGCTGTTCAACCCTGTTTTAAAACAATTTTTGATCTTAAAATCTTAAGATTTAGTTTTCTCGATTTGTTTTAAGACATTTGGAGAAGAAATGCAGTTGTAGAGTCCACTTCGACGATAAAACCTTGCAATTTCGTTACAATAGCTCAATAATAGAGCATCCGCTGGCCAGTTCGAAGATCCAGGGTTCGATTTCTGGTTAGGCCAGTAAGGTTCTTTGCAATGGCTCTCGAACAAATCAACCCTGTAGGTTAGTGCAAAGATGTTGGAAGTTTGAAAGGGACCCTAGTACGACTAGTACAGAGTCAGTGGACTCTGGAAGATTGAGTGCTGATTTCAAATTAAGAGGATAACAACCATGCAGGATACTAACCTGGGTAAAAATAGTAGTAGCAAGAGGCTAACTTAAGGTAAAAATAGCAGGAGGTGGTCAGTCAGATTGTCAGTTGCATCCCATCTGACATTAGAGGGTGGAGAATAAAAGACTCCACTTTAATGATAAAGACCTTGCAATTTCATCCCAGTAGTTCAACGGTAGAGCGTTGGCTGGCCAGTTTGGAGATCTAGGGTTCAAATCCCAGTTGGGGCAGTAAGATTCTTTATACAGTATGCAAATAGTTATTAATTTGTTTTTCAAATTTACAATTTCTGTTTATATATAAATATAAAACTATTGAATGCACTAGTTCTGTCATGAGAAGAGCAACATTGGACACATATATACTTGTCTGATACTTCCTAAGAGCATTGCTTTTCAAAAAATTACTGCTTTACATAGTTTGTTACAGATTGACAGTTTTTGTTCAACAGGAAGTTGTGAGTGAGGTTTTTCACACCCAGAATGGCCACCGAAGTCGAGTAGCATCGGGTGCAGTTAGTACTTGGGTAGGTGACCACCTGGGAACACCGCATGCTGTTGGCACATTTTGGGCACGGTAGCCCGGTGGTTTGCACGCTGCCACAACTGCCGCCATGTTCATGCGGAGTGCGATCACAGTAAACATGTGGGTCCGTAAGTCCTTCTGAGAGGTTGGTGATAGGGGAAGGAGGTTACGGTCCCTGTCGATGCCTCCCCCACTGGATTCTGGTCTAAATTGGGTGGCACTTCCCGGCCGTCCAAACAGTTACCTTACACCTTTCTGGTAGGTCGGACGGTCTGGATCTCAACAACAACAACACCTAGAATATTATTTGGTTGAATGGATGGGCATTTTCATGGTTCCCCCATGTTGAAGACCCAGACCATCCGACTCGTCCGAGGACTTGAGCAACCATTTGCATGGCCAGGAAAAGGAGTTAGCAGGTGCCAACTCCCAAGGCCAGCGCTCTACCTGTAAGTTTATTAAAAAAAGTAAAATTTTACAACATGGTTACATAGTTGATTAAAGAAGAATAAACAATAAATGTTTGTAAGATGGTTCCCCCATCATTGAAAGTCCTTCATGAAAGTATCTTTCCACCTCTTATGATACACAAGAACAATGTCTTCAGTGGCTTTAATGCACATTTAAGTTGTACCAATGTAGACGAATAATTAGCCAAAATTTATAATATATAGCATTTATTAAAACATGTTTAAGTAATTTACATAACATACTGAACTGAGGTTCTGTCACTGAACAGAATCATGTGCTCTCAACACAAAACAAGAAAATACATTATTACAAGCTAAATTTTAAATATTTTTTATACGTATCATTCCCATCAACAGAGGAATTCAGAGATGAGTTTTAATTGAAGCACCACTAAAGGATGAAAGCACTAAAACTAAGAAAGTGTGATCAGCATCATAATAAAGTGAAATGTGCAGCAGATTACAATCGGTGGCGAATTCTGGTCTAAAAATAAGTCATGTGAAAATGCATCTTACATCCCCCCCCCTACGTTAGCAATTGCATCGCAATTATCAAGGGATTGAACTGTGATAATAGTAATGACAATTAATGTTATTGTTATTGTGTTATATACTGTAACTGGTGAAGGGAGTTTTATTGTAAATATGGGGGTGCTATACCAAATTCTACTGCAGCATTCCACTGATTACTATATATGTTAGCAAAGTAACTAAACAAGGCTATGCTAGTATGATGCTATGAGCTAGATGATGTAAATCTAATAGATGTACATCATCTAGCTCCATTACATTTGACTCTCCCATGTTTTACAAATTAATATGTCCCAATTCTCATTTCTCATCTGTTTGTGAAAGAATGATGAAAACATGTACCTGGCTGTTAGAAATTTTTACCTTTTCATGCTTCTATATAGAACAGGGGTCCACAAACTGTTGCTCATGAGCACCAGAGTGCTCAGACTGTTTAGCTTGTTACCGTCAGTGAAATAGTGTTTTTGAATAATTAGAATATGATTTAGTTAAAGAAATATGAAAGGTGTTTGTTTTTCCTAGCTTATTGGTATCTTTAGAAAAAACAAATATACAATTAGGATAAAATCCTGTGTTCCTCTATGACATACATCTATAACTTTAAAATCCTGAGGACTGATTATTAAAATTCTGTTAATCCAATCTTAATATACAACAAAATTCATTTCTTTGCTAATTATATATTTTTGTTTAAACATGTCTTTTATATATTGATATAATTTTACATAATATATTTTAAAATTTTATTTTTAAGTTTTCAAAGTGACAAAGAGATTCGACTCAAAACTTTATAAATAAATTCAAAACTCCATAAATAAATTTGATAAAGTTTTGAAAGCTATAAAATTCTATCAGAAACTAGAGGTATTGTATGGAGTACTTGGTAAAGTGGAGTTCAGATATTTGACTTAGAACTGTTTCAAAAGTAAAATTTTTAACCATAATTCCACTCCATTATAATAAAAGATTTGAGTATGAGTATTTAATTATTAATTAATTTAAATGTAAAAGGTCATTTATGTACTCCTGTCTAGAAAACATTTTTATTACTTAGTTTCTAAAAGAGTTTTACAATGTACCAGTGCTTCATGGAAGAATTTAACATAATATATTAGATTGGAACATAAAATGCTTACACTGATATATAGTAAGCAGATGTACGTAAATGGGACCTAAATGTCATTTTTTTTTCTTTTGCTATTAGGTCCAAATTGTTGTCCCACTGAAAAAGGAAATCCAATGATGTCCAAAATGTACATCAGTGTACTGTACAGTACTTGTGTAGCATTTTACATTATGATCTAATTCATTTCATTGCTTGTGCACAAAGTCATGTTCTATACTAGAATTTAACATTGTTCAGGTGCTCCTTGAAAGAGTTAATATAGTATAGGTGCTCTTTAAATGCATTTAATTTGTTGGTGGTGCTTCCTGGAAGAATTGTAAATGCTAGTGCTCCTTGGTATAAAAGGTTGTAGAACACAGGTATACAGTATTGTTTTCATGATAATTTTTTAAATCACACTTTTGATAGAAAAGCATATTTTAAGTATACACATTACATGAATACATTTCAAATACTTTTAGAAAGATGCCTGTTCGTGTATTTGTCTGTGAGGCATGGACACAGTAACTTCAGAATCAATGCAAAATGTTCCCTGTAGCAGCTACAGTATATAGAAAGTATATAGTAATGGTATTAGCTGATTTCAGAGACAAGAAACAACTTCTTCACATAGGCGCCGAGTTTTCAAAATCTCAGGGGGGGCACAATCCGATAAAGTTATATAAAAGATTCACAAAGTCGATAAAGATATAACAACTTACAAGGCCGCCTTGAAGAAAGCAAGCATATGTCAGTTAGGTGACTACAATTGGTTCGTGGTCATTTTAAGCCCCTTCTTCAGGCCAAAAGAACAGTATCCGCCCTTAGCAACTGCCAAGAACGAACTGCCCAACGACCGGCAGTAGTGGTTGTTAAGAGCTCATACGGTTATTTTGTTCTGAAAAGGGGGGGGGGGTTATAATGCCATCGAAGCAACTCTAGTCACCTAACTGACATATATATGCTTTCCTTAAGGAAGTTTTGTAAGTTATTGTCTTACAAGCAGCAGTTTTGGAGTGAGATAACCGAGTAGTTAAGTCACGGGGATTGTACTCGGAGGACCCGAGTTCGGTTTTCGGCTTTGCCTAAACTGTACCCCTGTACGAGCACGTTAAATTTGTGGGTTTGAAAGTCCTTCTGAGCGAATAGATGGCATTGTCTCGGCGGTCTAAACAGATATCTTACATCTTCGGGTAGGTTGGACGGGCTGGGTCGAAAGTAAGATATCAGCAGTTTTATTTATTGTACGATAAATATTTTTAATCTTTTTAGGCCTATTTATATTTGTAAGCTAAGAGTTGATTAGGAAAATCCATATAGTTACTATGCATCAATATTAAAATATATAGTAATTACAATGGTTTTTACTATAAGAATTAACTAGTAGCAAAGCTGTTAATTAATAAAAAAAAATCTGAACGTTAATACACGTTAACGCTTAATATCAACTCTTAACTACCTATCAGGTGATTTTGACACAAATTAAAACAATGAACCCAGCAATAATACAAAAGTATCTAAATACTATTGTCTATAGTTTAATATTTTTAAATTAAATATGTAAATAAATTGATCATCACTATAACCATACATTCAGCTAAATTAAAAAATCTTTAAAACAAAGCAATTTATAAAAAAATATCATAAATAATATTTTTATGCAAAATTTGGATGACATGTTGGTTGACAATTCTTATCATAACTAAAACTTTAATATTTTTATCAGGGGGGTGGGCTGAGTATACCTAGTGTGTGTGTGTCGGGGGGGGGGGGAGCTAAGCTCCCTCTGGCCCTTGCCTGACTACGGTGCTGCGTCAAACGTCCGGTGCTCACAAGGAATTTACCCGCGGGGTTTGCAGCTTCAAACGGAATGGAGGCCACCTGTAAAGACAGCACTGATATATAGAATCCAGGAGTAATTACAGATGAGATCTCTTTAGGTAGACAAAATAAGTCATCTCTACTTCGTGGTAATCGTTTATAGTTATTACTGGAGGGAAACAGCTATTTTTTGGAAATGCCAATAACATGGCTGTAAATATTCCATTTCTCTTTAAATTATGTGGTCAGTCGAAAAAGTTCTGGTAACCAGGTGTTTTTGTCATTAGCGAAAACATGTTTTCTGGGAGTAAAGATCAGCTTGGTTTGTGTGCGAGATAGTTCAGGGAGCCATGGTAAGGAAAATGTGAGCAAGACGGAACTGAAACGTGACATTTACCTTGATAGGATTTTTTTTCAATTATTTTTATGTTTAAAAAACTTCATTTTTTGGTATTTAGTAAAATATGAAGTTAGAAAAAAATCTTGAAATTTCCCAGAGGGGGCTTTGCCCCCTCAGGAAAAGTTCAGCGGGGGCTCGTGTCCCTCTGCCCCCCTGTAGTCGGCGCCTATGCTTCTTCAGGATGTAAATACAGAGCAATCACACTAACCACAGTAAACAGGCATCTGTCAATAAACAGTTAGATCAAGTGACCCAAGAAGGAAATTGTGTCCAAATAGAAATAGAAGAGATGAAAAAAAAAAACAAGGAGGAAGGAAAAGAACAGAAGAAGTATTCAGAACACTTAGCACTGAAGTATTTCTCACTGAACTATTTAACTACTAAACTATTACTAAACTACTATTTAACTACTGAACTATTTAACACTAAAGTTTTTCTCATTAAAGTATCCAGCGAGAAAAAATATGAGCTTAAGTGCCCTATGATGAAATAAGAAAAGAAAACGAATGGTTTCTGAAGCCTATGCGATCACTGTGACGAGCACAAGTTTGTAAAATGAAAGATCATTTTAAAGAAAAAATCCTTGAATTGTAAAATTGTCTCATCCGAGAAAAAGTTTGTTTGAATGATTACAGATGGCAGCACTATAATGGGAATCTCTTTAGCCTAGAGAGCTTTGATAGGATGAAGGATACATGCTATCAAGGCTCTCTATAAAGATACACTATGGAGTATTCCAAAACGACAATGTTAAAATTTACCAAGGGTTTTTGATATTTATATATGTGATGCCTAAACCAAGGCTTTACTGTATCCTTAAGCTTTGCCTAGGTTTACCTGTATGCTTAGATGATGTCTTATCTCTAAACCTTCACCAACGAAAGAGTATGTGTACTATGGAGATGTATTCTTTATAATTTCGAATAATAGTAGATGAGAAAATTAAAAGATTTCGAATGTCCCATAAAAATAATTTGGATAAATTAGCCACAATGTTTGTAATTGTACATTTGGAGCTTTTCCGGATGACAACATGTAAAATTATTTCGAAGAACCCAATTAATATATTTCACAGAACTCTAAATTGACAATTATCAATATTAATAGCATCCGCAATAAGCAATATAGCCATGTTGGCGATATATCACCAAATCATATCCAAGCTCCCCAAATTTATCGTCAAACCAAGCGTTTCAGATAAACACTGAGAAGAGCATTTCTTATATATAGATGATTGTTGGCAAATTGTTAGGCGTTGACAAAATGCAAAACCGTCCCATAAAGTATCTTCTCTCTTAAATATAGCGAACTAGATCCACGAGAATTCTCGTGGATCTAACTTTATTAATGAAGTTAACAAATTTATCACAATATGACATATCAAAAGTGAACATATTTTATAATAGATAATATTCTTATTTAATTTTATCTGATTTTAATGATACATTTATATGAAAGAAGATCAATATCTCGAGAACGGTTCATGCTAGCTTTCTAAAATTTAATTCAATCGTTTTCCAATGAAAAACTATATAAGAAATGGTTATTTAAGGAACTTTATTGAAGATTCTGAATTTTCAAAATTCCATTCGAAAATTTAGGATTCATCTGTCCATTCTATTGCATTTGAAATCAATAGGATTACAATATTCACGGATTATAATTTGTGTAGCATATTTCGTTCGAAACGCTTCATTCGTTTGTGAAATATCGCTTGCACAGACTCACGGAGACACACACGCGCTCATTTACACACAGACAGCCCCTCAAAAACGATAGATTCGAGTTCAGGAATGCTTGAAACGTGCTCTTTCGTTGAAAATTCGAATTGGAATTTTTGACCCTGTTTCACAGTACTATCCTTATACATTATACTATGCATATAGGAAAAGTAATATATATACACACATTTTGAAAACTGGTATGTATATCTCGGTCTTGACTATGTCATAGAGTGCAGATTAGAGAGCCTGGGTAGGAATTCCTATTCCTAAGGGTCTTTAGCGCAGATAAACAAGCAACTCCACCAACTATGCATTGTATTTTCAACAGATCACATGTTTTAGTGCTGCCATCTGTTGTTGTAAAATTCAAAAGAAATAAATATGGCATCATTGCTCATACTTTAGTGACGTAGCGAGAGGGTGTATAAAACAGTGTTTATTTTAAGACTTTTTGTCCGGGGAGAAGAGGGGGCATCAAGTTTTTCAATATAATTTTTAACTACTCCAGATATATAGAAGTAATTTTTCATATATAGTAATAGCTTATTCAAACTATTCAAGAACAAACTTTCTTCAGCTAAATAAAGGAACAATTGTCCAATTTGAAATATTTCAAATTATTGCAAATTGGACTACGTCACAAAGTCTCATTCTAAAATTAATCAATCGCGAAATAAAATTATAGAATAATCTAAATGCTGCCGCATAAATGGAAACCATGTTAAAATGTGAAGTATAACTTACAGGTTTTCTACAAGAATTAATTGGTACAGTTCTGAATTTATTAACATTTGCCAATTAACATAAAATCTTCCCACCCCGCCGGAAAAAAACACTGGGCATAATCTTCCTCAATTGTAAGAACAATTCCATTAATTCGTCTTTTAGGTCCATGTAGGACAGTGTTTTTCAAACGTTTTTACTCGTGGAAAAGTTCATTGTGGTCCAAATTATGCATTCAAATTCTATGTGTTTTTATTAATATTTAAGAAAATTTAGACAAAAGTATCACGTCGCGGAACTCCTGAAATACTGAAATTGTTCCGCTGAATACACTTTGAAAAACACTGATATAGGAAATAAACATCCAGCACATTTATCACCCATTCGATCGTGGACCCCCCCTCCCCCCTTTTAACTTTCATATATTCTGTCAACGCCTATGCACAGATTTTTGATGAAATAGTGCTAAAACTGCACGAAAAGATTCTTAAAATAGTTCTTTCAGAATTGAATATAATTTAGCTAATCCTCATATGAATCAAATTCAGGAACGTAAGACAAGTACATTATAATGTGCGCTCCTATAGGCACACGTCTGGTGCGGACATGAGTGCCCATAGAACTTTTTCCGAAATAGAACTTTTCCCATGGAATTTTTTACATAATTTCATGCTTTTTTCATTGTGATAATAATTCTGACACAAGTAAAACTACTCTAGTAACATGCCAATATTGTATATCTCCGCGTTTTATTGGAAATATTTGCGATGTAGCACCAATATTGGGCTAATATTGGAGATACACATTGACTACCAATATTGGCTAGATATTGGTCTTGCAATATTAAGCCAATATTGGCTAGATATTGGTCTTACAATATTAAGCCAATATTGGCGTTATATTAGAAATATTTTTAATTAAGAGCCAATATCTGGGATATATTAGCAGCCAATATTATCTGAATATTGAGTATATGTTTGCATGCCAATATTTGCCCAATATTGGAAGTTAATATTGGCCTAATAATTTTAAAATGTATGTCTTTTCATATCGACTCAATATTGGCATGCTACAAATACGATGGAATATAGTGCATGAAATATTGGAGACTCACGCTCCAGCTGTTTAATTTTGCTAAAAGATTCAGCCACACATGAACATATTACAATCTGCATAGATAATATATAATTTAAAATTAAAAAAAATATGCTCAATATAGGCCACGGTTTACCCAAGAAGTATATTAAAATAATTATCCATTGTTTAATAACTAGATGGATGCAGTTGGTCTCTGTGGGAAAATAAATGTGTATGATTTTGTATTTTCTATGAATTATTCATAAATCTATTGTTGAAATTCAAGGTTAAGTGTTCAACTCATAGTTGCTTCTTTTTCATAAATATCAAAACATCCTTCTCAACCTCTACAAGCGTTCAAAAAGAATTCAGCATATTACTGTACGATGTATTATACCCTAGGAAATATCTATCTACGAAAATTTAATCTGACCTCAAAAGAACCTTATAGACAAAATGTATTTTTTTTTTTTAAATGTTATTAATTAAACTAAAGTTAGTTAAATATTGAAACAACTAAAAGAATTGTTATAAATTCTTATAACCTTTCCTGCTCTGTTTGCTACTATACATTATTGCTGGATTATAATTAAAAGTGTATAGGCGATTCCACCGTAACGTGTATGGTATTAATCTACACAATTTGATTGTTAATAGTATTACTTAAATATTATTGATTGATGTAAATTATTGATATGCTTAAGCAGAATTACGTGATGAAAAAAGAACCTAAATGAAAACTACAGCAGATAATTTTGTACAATTCTGACAAAGGAAAAAAAAACTTGAAGGAAAAATTTATTGATCAAAATGAGGGGGGGGGGGGGAATGAAACGTTGAAATTAAGAGGAGCTATAAAGAGGAATTGAATCAGTGCTTGGGATCCAGATAGCTTTCATGCTATCTATACCTAATAAAAGTAAAATCAACCTGGAATGAATAAGAGTTGATTACAAGGGATATTTGTGTCCAATGATTTGCTATTAAGTGTGGCAAATATGGACACATTATGTAGCAAGACTGAAGTTTGTTTGAACTGAAGTTCTGCGGCAACTACAAAATGTATGATTGTGGAGTGAAATTATGTTTTTACTGCAAAGAGCAGAATAATAAATTTGGCTCATCGTATAAAGTTGAACATAGAGTAATTAATACAAGACGCCAGCTGTATAGAAAAGAATTTGAGTTTCAATCCACGAAAATTGATTATGGCTTATATGAGTAGTTCTCATTCCTTCCATTGCGTTGAAATTAATTTAAATCACACGAGAACTGATAACTCGTAGTTAGTGCAGGACATAATCCACCAATCTGGCATTTATCAATGATCTTTACTGGTATCGGGATAATACTAATGGCCTTCCTAATAGCTTTGCTGTTATTGCTAAGAATGATAATCCCAGAGCGGGGATCATCATTGCCAATAGCAATATAAAGTATTGTACCAAGCTGATTAGCATAGATTTGGTGATTATGCAAATTGAATTCGAAATGCTGAGTTTTTTAGGCATATCTGGTTATTGCCCTCTCTTAGATAACATTGAGATTAGGTTGATGGAATTAAAAAACTTCCTCACTGGTTACCTTAATAATAAAATCATAATTTGCGGAAATTTTAATGTGGAGCTCTCGTACGAGGGATGAGAAAAGGCAGAAGCTGGTGGAATTTATTGCTAAATATTGCTAATGATCCTAATAGTAGTCCCACTATAGAAGGACTTTAGGAGTTTGTTGGATTTACATGTGCTTGTTCTAGAATCTTGATGAACATATTATCAATTAGAAAGTTAGTGATAAAGTGACATTAAGTGACTGCAATTATATAAATTTTGAAGTGATTTGTGAGACTTGAAATGTATATACGAGTACAAGCATCAGTTGGAATATCAACAATTTTAATAGGCTAGATTCTAAAACAGAACCACACGGTAAATAAATATAAAAATAGTCATTGAAAATAAGAATTTGGAGGAACACATAGAAGATATGTAGAATGAACTTATTGTCATTTTTAAGAATAATAAGAAAAGAAAGAAGGATATGGGGAGAAGGAATGCAATTTTGTGAAACCCTCGTTTTACAGCAGAATGATGCGAAGCAGAGGGCAGCAGACCAAAATGAGAGCGACGAATATATTAAGATGTGAAGAGAATGAAGTAGAGAAAAACTTCACTATTTACAAAACAGATTATGATTGCCGTAAGGAATAGCTTCAAGCACCATTTGAATAAAATTATTGTTAGCATCTCTTTTGGAGCCTATTAAACAATTGCGAAAGGCAAATTGAAGGCAGATTCTATCAACACTTCTTTGTATACAGAAATTATATGGTTCTGTTACCAATAACTCGATTGACGCCAAAGAAGAAATTATTAAGTTTCACAAAAAGGCTAAGTGTTTTAAATTTTTATAAAGTGCTGACAGTCATAATCCCTAAATTGAGGAGGACCTCTTTATGGATAATATTCCATTTACCATACAGAAGTTGAAAATAATGATTCATGAAATGAACGCTGGCAAAGCTCCAGGATATAATGGTTTGATTTTAAATATTTTCAAAGAATTATTTTATGTAAATAAGGAATTATTTTTACACATATCTAATATCTGCCAAAAATATTGCATATTTCATGAAATTTGGAAGAGGGCTAGAATCGTATTGATTCAAAAAGTCGTTAAGGACAAAACTCGACCAGAAGCGTATAGAACCATATGTTTTCTCCCCATATGGGGAGAAATCTTACATAATAAAATATATCTATGTGTGTATTGGTAGTCTGTAGCGGAAAATCTAAACCTCGTACGGCCCTGAAATTTGGTACACAGGTACTTCATAACCTGGGAATGTGTACCTAGGCGATATTTTTTTTTTTTTAAAGTTCGAATTAGTTTTTAGTTATTTAATGTTTTAGCACAATTTAAGCGATATTCATGAGTTTCATGCAAATCGGTTCATTAGCGACCGAAAAAAATGTCCATCTCGACGCTAACGGAAACATTGAAGAGTGTTCTTTTCAACAATGTTTGAACAGCCAGCATAGGACAATTCTTTCATATTTATTTTTTTAAATACTTCGAAAATTGCATTTTTTAGGTAATCTGTTTTTTATTTCGTTTCATCCGAAAAAGTAAAATTAGCACAATTCTATGGTTTGGCAAAAAGTTTCGTGTATGCCTTCGTGTTCTAACACTTTTTTTTTTATTTCATCCATAATTTGATTTTTTGTGATTTTTAAAGCGAGAGAACCTGTTTTCTTCGTTTGTTTCGGCGGCTGCGCATGCGCTTAATATCTTCTCTCTAAGAGAAATAATTTCTCTTTGAATCTTTCTTTTTTTTTCTTTGTCACACGGGATCGTAGTCATTTTAAATGTGGGGGGGGGGGGAGAGATAGTTTAGGGATGGAGTCGTATTGCGCCGATGTAGACTGATTGTATGCACTTTTCACTGTTATTTATACGAATACAAATTATTTTTGTTATTTTAGATTCATAAATTCCATTTATCCCTGCTTGAATTTTCAGACAACACCATGTACATTTTCTAGCATTAGCTAAATTAATCCCTAAGGGACTTGTCTATTATCTGGAGAAAAATAATCTTATCAATGATAGACAGTATGGCTTTCGGAAGCACAGTACTATAGATAACAGTGGAACGCTTTTAAAGGAAATTAATGCTAATAATAGGAATAATAATAATGCATGCATGATTACACTAGACATCAGGAATGCATTTAATAGCGTGTAAAAGAATGATGTCATAAATCGACTATATGAATTGCAAGTTTCTGCTAGAATACAGCATCTCTTTAAAAGCTTCCAAACTGTTAGGAAGGTGATTATTGATGAAATACAGCAATTACATCACTACAATGTGGGAATTCTCCAAGGGTCCAGCTGTAAGCCCGTTTTACGGCTGATTATTATTGAGGAAACAAGAAACGAATTGTATTGATTCGAAAGTAAGGATATATGCCTTTGCTGATGATACAGTTATGCTTATTAGTGTGCTACAGTTTCATACCTGTTTGCAAATATTGCCACTGATGCTATTCAGATCATGGTAAATTAGGCAAGGAAATATAATAGAAGATTTACTTTTGAGAAACTAAATTTACGATGTTCCTCCATAGAAAGAAAGAATATACATTCCGGCAATTAAACTTGAGGGTAAATGAATCAGTGTGTATAAGGATAACTATTACCTTGAGTTGTCTATTGCTTAGCGTTTATATTGGACCCCCTTATCTGAATAATCTCAAGGATAACGTGAGATTAACCTCTACTTGTAATTAACGAAAGCGATATGGGGGTTGAGATTTGAAGTACTAAAGAAATCTATTTGGTGGCTGTAGAAAAAATGATTCTTTATGGAGCAAGTTTCTTATACAGATTTGAAGTATATTGTGAGGCCAGAAAATATGTCCTCACATGAGGCATTTTTATTGCAATATTTATGGTGCATGGAACGGCTAACAAAGGTTTTAGTCTAGCTGGCGCCGGAGTTTACAACAACGTGAACTTTTAGGTCAAATACAATAAATTTGGGTGTCCCAGGCCAAAGGGGCTGAGAGGGGCCTTGATGCCATTGGGTTCAGAAGAACCAATGAGCACCAAGGGGAAGAAGGGCGGAGCTACCTCCCCCCCCCCGCCGAAGGAACCACAAGTCACTCGGATCTAAAATGTGGGAGATGTAACTCTGATACAAAATGTGGTAGAAGCAAGTTTGATACGAAATGTTGTTGCGGGAGTCTGATACAAAATGTGGTAGCAGTTAGACATATACAAGGAGTGCTGTTATAGACGAAAGAGAGTGTAGTTGGAGATGCGAGCCACACACCCCAGAGTTGTGGCAAGACTGATGACAAGCCCAAGATTAAACTTGAAGGTATGTCCTCATGTGCTTATGTCCTAGACACTTTAGAAATCTAACTAGTACTGGTCACATATCCCCCATAACTCGAGTAATTAAATGATAGTTGATAATTATGATAAATTGTGCTTTTGATAAATTGAAGTTGTTAATAAATGATATTGTTTAAGTTTTAAATAGGCTAGTCTTTTTATAATGATTAATGAATTCTTTTCAGGACTTACACAAAAGGTGAAAATAATTGGAGGGTTATCGCGGCACAACAACGAGCGATGTACGATTTAAATGTTAATTCCACTATTTATGAATTTACGGCAATGTTAATGTGATTTAACAAAATGAATGTGATTTAACAAAATGAATTTATAATGAATTTAATAATTATAAGAGTGACTTGTAAAATCGTATTGCCACATATAATAACATCAAACTTCTTAATGTCCAGATCATCATGTTATTATAGATTCTGGGAAAATGTTATAGAACAATTCCAAATATATGGATGCAAATTTTGGCGGGAGGCGATATAAAGACTCAATGTGATATTAAAATCTGTAAGTTTTATCGTTGGAAACAAACTGAGAAAACAGAAATGCTTTAGAAAACAGAAATATCGTCATTACTGAGGCCCAGATTCCGATTGAAGAAAATTTAGATCCTTGAAATCTGGGAACTGTTCAATGGGATATGTGCAATGAAGAACAAATTGGTTGGAATATCTATACTGATGAATTTAAAATTAACAATAGAGTTGGATATGCTTATGTTGTATGTGTGAATGATTTGATTAATGAAAAATGTAAATATAAATTGAATGATAACACCACTGTTTTTTACTCTGAAATTATCGGGCGGGAATGACTAATGAAAGAATGATCTTTTTAATAATTGCATTGATATTGCAGATGTTTATACTGATTCTACAGCTGTACTTATGGCTTTGTCCTCGCCTAAGAATGCAAATAGTTTTATCCACGATTTTAAGAATTTGATTTTAGCTAATGCCAATTGTATAAGATTATACTGGATCAGGACTCATGTGAGTCATTGTGGTAATGAAGATGCAGATAATGCTGCGAAAAAGGCTACTAAATAAGAAGAGAATTACACTTTTCCTGTGACCAGACTTCAAATCAAGCATCTGATTGCTATGGAGATGGATAGAGAGAGAATGCCACTAGAGATGGGATGAGACAACCAACGGTGTACGTTCCTCTATAAACATTTCCCTCTCACCTCGAGAAAGAACTCATTTGATAACTATTTTGCTAATCAGGCTTTAACTCAGCATGGATCTTTTAAAGTGTATTAAAATAGATTTTTTACTAAAAGTAATCTTTGTCATTGTGGAAATGGTATTGGTGATGTTAAACATGGCATTTATGATTGTACTCTTTGAAGTAGCACAGAAAAACTTATTTTCCTTATAATAAGAATGTCAAACTTATTTTCCTTATAATAAAAATGCCAAACTTATTTTCCTTATAATAAGAATGTCAAACTTATTTTCCTTATAATAAGAATGTCAAACTTATTTACTTAGTTAAATGTAAAAAGTTCAGAAAGGGGATTTTTGAAAGTATAAATAAAATCCTTTATAATGAAATCGACAATGTTTAAGCTGCTGTTGACAACACTTACCTATTTATGTTTGTTCACTTTCAATTAGTTAAAAGTTGTTTTATTATATTTTGAGACACTAGGAGGCTCTGTCCCCTGCTCGCTCCACTCACGCAACCCCCTTCGGGAGGCTTCGCCCCCTATTCGCTGTCATCGCTTCATATTTATCTTTCTTATACATTCTACTTTCAAAAATCGCTTTTCTATCCCTGCCCATTTTTCGCAGGAGGGAAAAGCAGAGATTTTTCTTAGCCCAGGGAATCCCAAAATTGAATTCCTTGATCATGAGGCTATTTCATGCCAAACTAAAGTTTACATCAATAAATAGCTTATTTCATCGTATTACCCTATTATTTCTCTATAAATGTACCAAATTTCATATTTCTGTATGCTATAGTTTTTACGGTACGAGAGAGAGAAATCGCTAGACGTGCCTATACGAAAAAAAAATTCACTTCAGAAGAACAAAAAAAGTAAAATATCTCAAAAAATGTATCGAAATTAAAAAAGGGGCTCTGTCCTGCAAAACTTCATCCATGCAGGTACCTGCCTACAAATATTCGTGGTCTTGCTATTGTTAGTCTATCCAGGACGCAAACTCGCAGCCCAAATATTTTGTCTTTGACATTAAATATTTCTTAAACTACAATATATATATAAATACGGTTTATTTCAGCGTCTTCCTTAAAGCTTTTTCTGCAAGTGTACAAAATTTCATATTTTTATATGCAATAGTTTTTGCAGTATAAAGCAAAGAATCTCGAGAAACGAGAAATGTGTCAAACAGCGACGGCGGTGGTGTCAGCTACTGTTTTTAATATAGAAAGATTTCTAAGTCTATTCAGGACGTTCCTAAGTCTATCCAGGATCATTCCTAAGTCTATCTTTAGTCTATCCAGGACGCGAACTCGCAGCTCAAATAGTTTGTCTTTGCCTTTGACATTAAATATTTCTTAAACTATAATATATATCAAAAAACAGTTTATTTCAGCGTATTCCCCGAAGCTTTTTCTACAAGTATACTAAATTTCATATTTTTATATGTAATAGTTTTTGCGGTACGAAGTAAATAATCTCGAGAAAGAGAAATTTATTAAACAGCGGGGTACTTTTGTCTTAATATAAAGAGACAAGTACTGTCTTTTGTTATTGCTTAGTTTAATATATAAGGCTACATTAAGTATGGTAATGGGGACCTGTTCTTCTTGTTACTATGGTACCTTCATGCTTCCAGACTTATTATTTATTTATTTTCCCATATCCAATGGCCAAGTTGAAAGTGAAAGAGTGGTAAAAAAAGGATAAATGTTTCAGAAGGGCGTGATAACTAAAAGTTCAATCTCTAAAATTCTTTGTATTTTGTGTCTGATCCGTTCTTTGTTGTCCGGCTCACACCGAACACCTCCTAGGAAGGAAAACTATTCTATCGATTTGCTATCAATTTGACCACCGTTTTGAATTTTCTTCAGCAAGGATCATACAAAAGTGCACATAGATCTATGATCTTAACTTGTTTTAAGCTTTCCACATCCAGAAAAATTCTAGTAATTTAGTTAATGACTTGTCCAGTACTCCATTTTCGTCCGTGGTCGGGCGGAGTGCCCTGTAAAAATTTTCCCACTTTCTTCTTTCTATTCCTTTAGGATTTTTATGTGTCGTTTTAACCTATTTTTCGTCTTGTTGTGTCTCATTTATTCTTGCTCGGACTTGATTTGTCTTGTCGGAATATCTTGTGTGCTGCTCATCA
This sequence comes from Amaurobius ferox, assembly GCA_951213105.1. Classification (NCBI taxonomy): domain Eukaryota; kingdom Metazoa; phylum Arthropoda; class Arachnida; order Araneae; family Amaurobiidae; genus Amaurobius; species Amaurobius ferox. The sequence continues at coordinate 40,149,582 of OX578137.1, read as the reverse complement.
TTTCGGATAGGCTGGATTATTCTCCATGTTGCTTTCTGATTGGCTCTCTTTTAATCCATGTCTTCGGGATATAATCCTCCCTGCTTCCTTCTTTTGCGTCAATTCCTTTTTTGGACTTCGAGCTTGGTTTTCTTTTACTGGTGAAAGGGATCCAGCTAATCCTCGAAATAGCTGTTTGCTGTATTATTGTCATTTGTGCTTATTTACGTTGTTCCAGTTTTCCTTATCCTTCGCATAAAGTGTATTTTACTCAATGATCTTCCTAGGAAGTGTTAACATTGAAAGTGTCTCAATGGTTAGATCCAAGTAGCTCAATGGTTAGAGAGTCCCCTAGCCAGTTTAAAAAATCTGATGTGGGCAACACATGACTTTCCTTATATAATGTAATGAATTTACTACTTTTGCAGTAAAAAAAATTGGTTTTTCTTACAGTAGATACTAATATTCTTTCCAAGATATTGCATTTTCGACAATTAGTCGTCATTTTCATCGATTTAGCGTCATTTTTATCCATTTGGAGAGATTTTCGTTAATTTGGCAACATTTCAAAAAGTCGCCAAGTTGGCGACTTTTTGTCAAATTGGTCGCCAAAATATCGCCAAGCGTTATGGACGAAGAAATAAGTTGTTCATACAGCAGAAAAATGATTATTGGCGTTCAAATACAAAAGTATTATCCAAAGTATCTTTTTTCATGAATGGAACGAGCTAGATCCACGAGAATGATGTCACTCAATTTATCGCATGGTATTACATATGAAAAGTGAACATGTTTCTCAATAGGAAATATATTTTTTCTCATTTTATATGACTTTTTGATAATTTTTTTGAAAAATGTGCAATATCTCAAGAACGGTTCATGTTAGCGTTCTAAAATTTATGTCAATCGTTTTCTAATGAAAAATTACATAAGAAATGTCTATTTGCGTAACTTTATTAGTGGTTTTGATTTTTTGACGATTTTTTCCAAATTTTATTTGAAAATTTAGGAGGGTTCTGAACATTCGATTACGTATAAAAACAATAGGCTTCCAGTGTTTACGGATTGTGATTTTTGTACCAAATTTGGTTCGAATCGGTCCATTCGTTCGTCAGTTATCGTCTCCACAGACTCACTGACACACACACACACACATACTTTCGCACACACGCACACACACGCACATACACACACGCACACATACACACACACTTTCACACACACACACACAGACATCACTTCAAAAATGCTTGATTCGTGATCAGGGATGCTTGAAAAGTGCTCTCCCGTCGAAAACTCGAATTCGAATTTTCAACACCGTCACAATACTCTCCTTATACATTATGTATATAAGGAAAGTAAAAAATCCGTGGTTTGAATCCCTTCCTTTTGCACAGTGAAAGTAAAATTACTTACAAAATGATTTTTAATTTCTCATACTATGTAAAATATAGTACTATTCCACTCCAACCCAAGATCATGACTTTTGTATGAACCATTACAATTTATTTCACTCTAAATTAAACTTCCAATAACCTAATGACTAGAGTTTGACGAAGGAATCACGACATGTAACAAATAAATAACTTTATTTACAGCTAGCTTCTCTGGAAACTCGAAACACACACACATATATATATATATATATATATATATATATATGTATATGCAAATTAGTTACAACGCTAGCAATCCAAATTCTACCAGAGACTACCAATTTACAATAAACTTCAAACCTAACCTATTACTAAACTGACTTTCAATCTGAACCTATGATGATCAAACTGCGACACAATATAAGTATAATATACTCACAAAATTACAGGCTATAACTCTCGAATCTACCTACCTTCCATGGGCGATCAGAACACACATACCCGAGCGCGCGAACTCGGCAGAATCGCAGATGCGTAATTCTAAAGTCTGTCCTTCTTAGCCAATCATGTGTATGTGATTTTTCGGAATGAAAGTTGAGAAGTTTAGGAAATAAATTAAAATCAGGAAAAAGTAGAATTAGAATAAAATGATAATAAATAATAGAACTCTCACACATAGTATAGAGAAAGTACTGTTTTTACGAAAATTTTCGAATTTGAAATTTTTTGAAGAAGTTTTCATCGGTGAAATTATTCTGGTAAAAGAAATTTGCCGAACATATTTTTAGGGAAAGTGGTTTTAAAAAGAAATATTCTGTCGAAAAAGTTTCGTGAGTCAGAAACGTTTGAGAACCATTAAATAGCAGTTTGCAAATTAAATTTCAATTTTGGAATAACCCCTTACTTGCACAGAGTATTTGGAGAAGGAAAATAACATTCTCATTTGCATTTTGCGGCTAGAATCGCCAGTTAAATGTCAACGCATGAATCACTCGAAATCTATGTTCCATTCACTCTGTTTTCGCTTTGTCTTCTCAAAGTGACACCGGTTGTTGATCTCTCCAGTTTACTTTAGAATTCTATTTGCGCAATTCCCGCCATTACAACAGTAGATATTAAACCAAAATTGAAATAAATGGCTCCTGGAAGACAATGTGAGGAGAGTAAAGCGCGAAAGAAGACAAAGACCCAACACATTGCGAGATTGTAGTTCGCGAACAATGAATCTTTTTTTCTGTCTCAAGAGAAGATAATTTTGGGTTATATTTCTTTTCTGAAAACGTGGATTTTATTTATGTGGAACGATGTAAAAACATTTGTACGGAGGTTATCGAGTGGCCCAAGAACTTTCCCTGACCAGCTGTTTGACACACTAGCTGCGCAATATAGCAGTATACTCGTATAAGGCATTCACGCATTTGATTAAAAAAAGACCAAAAAATAAAATAATCTCACTAATATAATAGTGATTTTATTTTATTTTTTAATTTGAAAAAAGAATGTCCATTTTAGATAAAGAAAAAGAAGGAAATATATTGAGATTGGCTCATGTTACCATGTCTAAAAAAGTTTAATGTTGGCAGCACATGACTTTCCCTATACAATGCAATGGCTTTGCTTTTTCCACGACTTGATATACAAGATCCACGGCACAATATTTATAAAGTACCTTGCTGCCTCAACCGGGAATCGAACCCTAGATCTCCGAACTGGCCAGCCGACGCTGTACCGTTGAGCTACTGGGACGAAATTGCAAGCTCTAGTTGTCAAAGTAAATTCTGCTTTTCCACTCTCTAATGTGAGAGTAGCTTGCAACTGATAATCTGACTGACCACATCCAGCTATTTATACCTCAGGCTATCCTCCTGATACTATTATTTTTACCCAGGTTAGTATCTTGCGTGGTCGTTTTCCTCTCAATTTTGAAATCGGCACTTAATCTTCCAGAGTCCACTGAATCCGTACTAGTCGTACTAAGGTCACTTTCAGACCTCTGACATCTTTGCACTAACATACAAGGTTGATTTGTTTGGGCGCCATTGTAAAGTACCTTGCTTCCCCAACTAGGAATCGAACCCTGGATTTCCAAACTGGCCAGCCGACTCTCTACCGTTGAGATACTGGGACGAAACTACAAGCTTTTGTTGAAGTGTACAATAATATTGGGAGCTTTTCTGAGTCTCAACATATAAAACTATTTCAAACAACTTTTATTTTGTTCAAATTTGACTTGACACTTATAAGCATCTGCTAAGCAATATGCTTCATACATTAAACGATTATAATCATTAGTTATTAATATTTTATTATATAAAGCCGATGGTTTGCGTTCCAATCAATAAATTCCTAAAATTTAAAATTAAAATTCTTATAATGTTTTTATATGTCAATATTGTATTTAACATTTTATTGTTTAATTTGAAAAAGGCGAATCTTGTTACTATGGAAACCATCTAATTATCGCTAAATGAACGAATAAAAAACTGGACTTTAAACTCGTCATACAGATTCATTCTTATCAGGCTGTCTATTGAAAAATAATTAATATATAACCCCTGGAAATAAGCAATTAATTTACGGCATTATAGACGAACAGGCAAATAAATGCATGATTTTTGGTGAAAGGTGTAAAAACATAAAACTGTTTCAAAAAGTATCTTTCCTCCTGAATGAAACAAACTCGATCTACAAAAATCGTTTTAACAAATTTTTCGTCTAGTATTGCATATGGATCGGGAACATATTACACGATAGTCAACACTTTTTTAATTTTATGTAACTTTTTCTGTAAATTTTCTTAAGGAAACTTATGATATCTCAAGAAGAGTTTTTGCAATCATACTAAAGTTTGCGTCATTCGTTTCCTAATAAAAAATTATGTAAGAAATTATTATTTATATAACATTATTGAAGGTTATGATTTTTCAGTGATGTTCTCAAAAGTTTACTTGAAAATTTAGGCGGTATTCGAACATTTAATTGCATTTAAAAATCAATAGGTTCCCAGTATTTAATGATTATAATAACTGTACTAAATTTCGTTAGAAATGATCCATTCATTTGTAAGATATCGCATGCATAGACTCACAGATACACACACTAACATACACATACACTAACATGCACACACACTAACATATGCGCACACTAACATACACACATATCAACATACACACACCACACACGCACACACTTTAAAAAACATGCACACATAGATTTGATTTCAAAAAATTCGATTCCAGTTCAGATATGTTTGAAACGTGCTCTCCCGTCGAAAATTCGAATTTTAATTTTGGACCCGATCACAATACTTTTTCTCTATATTATACTATGCATGTAGGGAAAGTAATAACGACATTTCTTTTAAATTAAAATAAGTAAATTTTTTAGTGTATATCTCTGTACCATCTTTATACATTATTATGTTCTTATAATGTTGTTTTCGATTTTCGAAAAAAAAATGTTTGAAAAATTGAAGGTCTTCTTTTGATCTGGTCTATTTGGAAATCAAAAAACCTCTGACGTTTGCCACTTAAAATAAGCACACCAAATTTCATTCGACGTCATCAATTCTTTTGAGATATATTGTGCCTACAGAAACACAGACAGGTAGACACACGCAAACAGACACACACGGTGCGCATACACACACAGACACAAATACTTGCACAGATATACAGACACATAGACAGTCAGACATCATTGAGAAAATGATAGATACGCATTCAGGGATTCTCAAAGTGAAAATACTTAGCATTAAAAACCGACAGACGGATTTCGTTACAATACTGTCCTTTACACATGCATTGTAGAGAAAGTAAAAATAATTGTGGACCCGAAATCTTACTTATAATGCATTCACTCTTTGCCTCTTATACCAAATCAAATTCTGGAAAAAATCTGTAGGAAAAGCATTATGGACTTTATATGTAGAATTATGATCTCTTTTTCTGTCAAGACTTCTATAGCAGTTCTATTCTTCTATAGAGACTCTATGGATATTTCTATCGAAGTCGTCTCTATAGAGCTTCTACAAAAGTCTCTAGGGATTTCATATTAGAAACCTCTGTATAGATTCTAGAGTGTTTCTTCACAGACGTACGTCTAATCAGGAGGTGCGTACGAAGAACATAAGCACCAAAATAACAAAATGGAATCAAATCCAAGGGCTGTAAGTATTGATTGAAAAGTTTTCTTGTTATATGTCATTTGTCTAGAAGAAACCAGCTGTTGAAAATATCAAAATAGAGTTTTAGACTTTCTTACATACAGTTTTTCACGCTGATTCTAAAAATTTGATGTGGCTAACACATCACTTTCCCAAATGGCGCGCGCACGCACACACACAAAAGAGGGGGTGGGGCACAATTGTCGATAAATTGCAATAAATCACGTTATCTCAGAAGTAAAACCATAGACAACTGGACCCTTTACTTTTTAAACAATCACATATTCTTTATACAAGAAAACTTTCTTTTTCTTACCGGACAACGGGTTTTTTGATTTCAGCAAGACAGATAGGCTCATCTTTCTTTCCCTACATACATAGTATATAAAGTATAAGGAACGTATTGTAACGGGGTAGAACATTCGAATTCGAGTTTTATACGAGAGAACACGTTTTAAGCATTTCTGAACTCGAAGCGATTTTTTTACATTTGTGTGTGTGTGTGATTTTGCGGATGCGATATCTCACGAATGGTTGGAGCGTTTCAAATGTAATTCGGTACGGTTATTACAATCATCAATAAATACTGGAACTTTATTGATTTTAAATATGATTGAAAGTTCAGAAGATCCCTCAATTTTCAAAAGAATTTTCGAAGAAAATTTAGACTTTTAATGATAAAAAATAAATAACCATTTTTACAGACGTAAATTTTTATTTAAAACGAATAACTTGTATTTTTATAAAGCTAGTATGCACCGTTATTAAGATATTGCATGATTTTCAATTGAATTTTTGAAAAAAATCTTTAAAAAGTTAGAACCCTCAACACTGTTAAATAAATAATCATTTTATGCAAAAGTTTTCGTTAGAAAACTAATAACATAAACTTTAGGACGATAGCATGAACCGTTTTCCAGATATTGCACGTGTTTCATATAAATTTTTCACAAAATTTTTTCATCAATTAAAACTGTAATAAGCATTACCCAGCAGTATTATGAAACAAATATGACAACATAATTCTCGTGGATCTAGTTCTTTCTATTCACGAGAGAAGTTACTTTTATAATAGTTTTGTATTTTGACACTCAAGCATTCGTCAATAGTTATTTATTTTACAGGATATTAATTAAATATGAATTTCATTTTTATAAAGATTTCGCATGTGAGTATGAGACACTTCGTCTGGACTGATAAGTTGTCAAAAGCGCCGAATTTTACTTTATCGTGGTATTAATTCAGTACTTAAAACATTATTTTACTGGTCGGGCACATGATACCTAAAACATTGTTCTGTGGATCTTATACACCTTTATGTAGCTGTGAAAGAAGTAAAGTCATTACATTGTGCAGGAAAAGTCATGTGCTGATCACATCATATATTTTTATTTTAGTGTGGAGAAGGTAAAAAAAGTTCGAAATTATTTCATTTGCCATCTTTTTAGCGAAAAGCCCACTTTTGCTCATGTTCGAATTTACGCTCATCTTCAAATAATACATTCACAACACTGAGCATTTCCGTCCATAAAACCTATTTTCATTGTGTAGGATAAGTCATGTGCTGATCACATCATATATTTGTGTTTTAGTATGGAGAAGGTAAAAAATGTTAGAAATTATTTCATTTGCCATCTTTTAAGCGAAAAACCCACTTTGGATCATCTTCGAATTTACGCTCATTTACGAACACTTTCGAGTTTACGCTCATCTTCAAATAATACATCCGCAACACTGAGCGTTTCCGTCCATAAAACCTCTTTTCACTGTAAACTTATTTTTTCCTGGTTTGATTGCTTAAGGGTAAAGGAAGTCCAAATTATAACCTATCATCTCACTTGCAAGATCGTATTTGGAAACGGTACATTGAATCACCTTCTACTCGCAGAGTCAGGAATACCCGACATAAAGTAGATTATCACACGCCGATTCCAATGAAGGAAAAAGTCGTGTTGCATGTGATGTACAAAGTCGGAAGCGAAAAGAGTGAATTGGTTTTAAGACCACCCCGCAAAACATTTAAAGTTGTAACAACTAAAAGAAAGTGGCGAGGATAAGTGTCCATTGTTGTTGGGAAGAATTAGGGCTCCATTAATAAAATAGGAAGGCAATTGCAAGAGGATGTTTCGATTTTTATGTGGATAACATCTATGGTCAGGTATCTCTGGCTGAAATCAGAGAGTTACGAAAAATGTAAACATTTTAAGTGCTTATCTCCGAAAATAATAGATAAAAATATATACATAAAACAAAGTTTAACATACAGTTTAACACAGTTTTAGTAAAATGCACTAAAAAGTAAAAACTAATTTTTACCTATCACGACATCCTGGTCATATGAGCCTAAAAAAGGTAAAATCGTGGGGCGTCGTTGAAATAATTGTAATTGCGCATTAACAGAATTTTAAGAAACAACGGAAGTGATAACATAGAAATTGAAAATGTAGTAATTATTAAATTCAATTAGTTTACATTTATGTTTGATATTTTTAATTTAAAAATACGTCATTCTTATATATGTCATTTCCATGTTATCATTTCTATTGCTCAATAAATTTATGTTAATGTCCAAATAGAATTCTTCTATGATCGCCCTACGATTTTGTTTTTAGTCATATATGACCACGATTTTTGTGATAGCTAAAAATTATTTTTTACTTTTCAGTGTATTTTACTAAAACTGTGGAATTTAAAATGTTTTTTTATATATTTTCTTATTTTACTCTTATTATCCTTTGGCAATTTTGGGATCAAATTTCAAATCCATCACTGGTAGCTATACAAGCCAATATTCTGTGCGACATAGAGACGATTAAGTTGCTTATATCCCTCTGTGGAAGATTCTTCCACAAATGTTGCAACTGGTCAACTAATTTAGTGGTATTCTGAGAAGGTGCAATTGATGCCCCAGTATGTCTTAGACGTGTTCTAGAGGTAATAGGTCTGGAGACTTGGATGGTCTTCGGAGGGTATTAAATCCTCGAAGACATTGTTGAGAAAGTTGTGTAGTATTTAGTCGAGCGTTGTCTTGTTGGTAACCTTAAAGAGACACCGACCTACCCGAAGGTATCCGATATAAGAAAATTCCATCGTTGAGGTAGTGCACCAAGGACACTCCGCACACAGGATCGCCAAGCCGCGAAGCTTGAGTGCAGCGGAAAGACCGCTACACTCACGGTTCGCCAATAATCACCGCAAAAAAACGCTCGCACAAACGTGAACCCGAAACAGCAGACCGCGGAGCCGAAAAAACCTGCAACCTGTGGAGAGTCGTCCTCCAACTGGACAACAAACTTTATTAGCAAGAAACAGAACAAACATGGAGCAACTTGCTCCTATAAATTGCCACAGCGAGCTAAGCAATCAGTTCACAAAGTTGATTCAAACTTAAACTTTATCTTCTTCCATCACACCACTGGCTCCGCCTCCAGTGGCTCCACAACGATGGACACGGAGTTACACAAAGTTTGAAATCCAGCACAAAATCAATCAAAATTTTCTAAAACTTAATTGAACTCATATTATCAATTTCAAATGATCCAATAACATTTTCGAGGTAATACAAAATATTTAAACAGTATATCAAATCCCCCTACATAGTTAAAAGCCAGTTTTACTTAACATAAGACTCAAAGTCGATTCTACTCATTTTCAATACAGTCGGTTCAATATACAGAATTATGATCATACACGATCAATCAGGCAGCTTAAAAACACCTTAATACTATACAAAAATTTTGACAATTCAAAATTTAAAACAATATAAGCCATATTTACAACAACTATCTTATAGCCTTTAAAAGCTAAATATACAACAAATATCTTAAATCTTTCAAGATTAAAACATATATAAAAACCTTGGGCACAACCAACCATGCCCCAAATCAAACAAGAGACAATTTCTCTAAGAGGAGATTGATAATTATTTGGATAACTCCATATTTAGTTTTTGGTCCGTTGTAGAGATTTATGATTGAAACCTCTTTATAGTTTTGAGGAAAATAGCAGTTTCTAGTATTTCCCCACAGTTCGCACTCATATACGCTATGTTTGACAATACCTATGTCTTCCCCACAGAAGTAGACATCATCTTTTCCAAAGAATCTTTTTTGATAATTACGGAAGCGTCCATGTTCTGTTAAAACTTGATTTAAGTAAAAATTTCCCATTATTCTTTTGTAGATACTTTTGGTAGATAGGAATGAAGAGCCCTTCCTTCTTCTATAGTGTTCCGTCTCTCGTGTCAACACTTTGATGTTGTACTGTAAATCTTATCCTTTATCTGATTGATCTTTGAACAATTTGAATTTATTATCAATTGTACCTAACTGAGTAGTCTTTTTTTTTTGCATCCGCTATCTCATTGCCACTGATTTCTATATGGGCTTTAACCCAATGTAGATATATAATCCCTTTGTATTTGATGATTCTATTCTTAATTGCCCTGATCATTTCATTGTGGATGTTGTAAAAATCAAGGGTCAACAGTATTGACTTAGAATCTGTGTATTTATGTACTTCACCATATTTTTCTATATATATTTGTTCCACGCTTTGCAGATTGCAAACATCTCCGCATTGTAGACTGTAGTTGTGTTATTCAGTCTATATAATTTTTCCATTACCATTTCTTCATCCTGATAAATCATACAGGCACATCCCACTCTATCATTCATTTTTGACAAATCAGTAAAATTTTTTATTTTTGCCATTTCTGGGAATTTACTATCCCATTTGATGTTTCTTTCTATGCAAGGCCTAGATTGGGAGTATTCCATCTCTTCTATGTCTTGATATTGTATATCAATTTTCTTTTCAGTTATGGGCTCTTTCCGGTGTGGCAACTTATAGAATGCGATATCATTCTCAACTTTTACATCCAATGGTATACAACCAGCTAAAACCTGCATTGATGTTGTAGATGCTGTCCTATAATATTTTGTTATAGATATCATCGCTATTCTGTGGATTTGCTGTAATTTATCATTCGTTCGTCTTTAATTGTTATACCACACTTCCGTCCCATAATTAATACATTTTTCAGTTGCCTTTTGATATATCTCTTTAAGGACAATAGGTCTTAGATCCCAAGTTGTCTTGTTGGTAAATGGAACTTGGGCGGCTTGACACCATAGGCAGAATACTTAGCTGCAGAATATCATCGATATACAAGTGAGCCGATAGATTGGCTTGTAGCACAACTAGAGGAGATCGGCTGTGTCACGAGATGGCTCCCCAGACTGTCACATCACGTGCTATGATCGTATGCCGCTCGACAACAAATGCAGTGTCGGAACGGTGGCCAATATTCCTCCACCCACGTATGCGGAGGTTATCAGTACTGAGAAAGAAGAGGGATTCGTCGCTAAAGGTAATATGCCGCCAATCGGGCATTGTCCAGGCTGACCGAGTTCGGCACCAATCCAGCCGGCTTTATCTATGTTGAGGTGTCAGTCGTGAGTACCTTAATGAACCCATCTTCTCTCAGTTGTCTCAGGATAATATCCCTTGATACATGATAGAAAATGCCTTCGAATGGCTGACAGCGACGCCATTGGTGTGGACGTAGATATTCTCCCGTCTACATGATCCTCTCCAGCAGTTGTCTGTCTGGGGCGTCTTGAGCCTCTGTAATGATTACAAGCATAGGCGGTGCCACGGAGGTGCTAAAGATGCCTCAGCACCCCTATTACAAATTTCACAAACACTCCTTTTTATTTAACAACTGCCTCTTATTCCAATAATTTTCAGTTTTTCTCTCTCTCACTTTCTCTCTCTCTTTTTTAAATCAATATATCATTTATCTATTTTTTTTGCGAATTTATAAAGCTGAGATCAGATATTTTTAGGGTTTCTAGCTAGACCCAGTTCCTAATGGTTGCACATGCGCAAGACTTCAATAAAGAAATCTGTCGTGAACTCTCGCCTATCGCGGAAGGATACAGAGACGTTAGTTTCCTGTCGAGTTTGGCAGAACATTGTCAATATTCCATTGGGGTCTGTGCTAGTGTGTTCATAGTTTTCAAATTTCTTTTTACTCAGTATTTTTTAACTAATTAAGACCATGGCTATATCATGCAGAAATCGGTGGACAAAATATAATAAATTAAAATTTCACAAGTAAGCTATTTGCTATTTTTAAATAATACATGCTTCGCATGACCTCCCCCAATTGTGAGTCCACCAATGCATCCCCCAATTGTGAAATCCTGGCGCCGCCTATGCTTACAAGTGCCTTCTTTGATCCACTGTTTCAGACACCGAGCAACTAACATATAGCTCAGACAAAGATGGCGACTAATACTTTAAGTTGGATATGTAGCCATTGTATTAAAATCACGCAACCCACATTTCGTTTGATATTTCCCAATACAAAAAAGAAAAAAATATGAAATATTCACAGTAAATAGTTTAATGTCTGCATAACATCGTGCGTTACAACAAATGATGAAAATTACAACCATTTGCTGCCAAGCACAGCTCTACTTAACGACAGGTATTTGTAGCCACACGATGCAGCATATCGGTGGGAATGGATGCAGTGATGTTGTCCTTTAAGGCTTCGATTGTCTTTGGATTGTTTGCGCATACACGTTCTTTGAGATAAGACCATAGAAAGAAATCGGGGGCAGTTAAATCAGGGGATCTAGGTGGCCATAGTCCAAGTGAAATGATCATATCATCAAACACTGATTCAACGACTGCAAGGGATTTTCTTGAGGTGTGTGCGGTGGCACCGTCTTGTTGAAAATATCCAAACTGGCATTCTTCTTCCGTTAACTGCTAAAAAAATTCCTCAAAAATGGTAATGTAAACATCAGAGTTCGCAGTGTTCTCAAAGAAAATGGGACCGATTATTCTGCTCCGTGAAATCGCACACCAAACACCGTGTTTCAAAATGTTTGCAAAACGCTGAACGAACAGTTTTGTAAGAATTAGTCTTCAAATAATGCTCCACAATAAATACACGCTCCGGTAAACTGAGCGCCATTTTAGAACTATGTGAACTGACTCTGTACTAACAACGCCATCTATTGTGCATTATATGATGTATAAATAGCGCGAAATTCAAACATCTGTCTTTATATTTATGAGAGATATCAACCGATATGTGGGTTGCGTGACTTTAGAAACACCCTGTATATTTAGGCATGTAGCATTTGTTAAAATAATGCGAATCGGATAAGGATAACCTGATTTGGGATTTCTTTTCTGATTTTATGCTTTATTTCAAGTGAAATGCGATTATTTTGTAAATCTCGTAGCGGTTCACAAAATTATCACCATGGTTACACGTGTCGACTTCTCTGCTACATATGTCGGCGCAGTGAGCCATAGTTTCAGTTTTATGTTAATACTTTAGAATAATAAAATGTGATCCGTTGTATGAATCCAATATGCGGATTGAGAAACACTAAGGTGATTTGTTCTATACTTAGGAAGTATGAAAGAATCACAACATCTGGGACGAGCCATATTACATCTCAATGGGATTTCTTTAAGAAGTAAAGCAAAATCAACTTTGCCATACAGGATTTTGCGATAAAAGTCATTGTCGCCTTATAAAGAGACAATTTTTCTGTCTCCTCCAAAGAATTGAAATAAAAGTTCCTTCTTAATTTAGCTATGTCAAGTTCGATTAGTTAATTTGATTTTAATGTAGAAATCATAGAATTTTTTTGTACTATATTATACCTTTACGCTTGTTTGATGATATGGTCTTCAAACTATGGAGACATATTCGAGAATAGATCTTACAAGGGAATTATAAAGTCTTATACAGGTATTTATATAAAAAAATACCCAGAGCAGAATAATGAATCCCAGATCCCTTGAGGCACGAGAAGTTAGTCACGATATGTGCTTTTGAAACGTATAATTGGAACTAAACGTTATACCCAAATCTTTATATATTTTACCCTCTCAAGTTATGTTTTAGTTATTGTACTATTGAAGTGGCAAGTGATCAGATTCATTAGTGAAGGCATGTGTTAGGGCGGAGGGGGCAAGAGGTCGTTGTTGTTGTTGAGACCCAGACCGTCCAACCTACCAGAAAGGTGTAAGGTAACTGTTTGGACGGCCGGGAAGTGCCACCCAATTCAGACCGGAACCCAGTGGGGGAGGCATCCACAGGGACCGTACCCTCCTTCCCCTACCACCAACCTCTCGGAAGGACTTACGGACACACATGTTTAACGTGATCGTACTCCGCATGAACACGGCGGCAGTTGTGGCAGCGTGCAAATCCAGCGCGCAAACCACCGAGCTACCGCGCCCGAAATGTGCCAACAGCACGCGATGTTCCCAGGTGGTCACCCATCTAAATACGGGACAAGAGGTCGTGGAAGACCTAGATCGTCCGACTCTTCCTAAGACTAGAGCAGCTGTTTGGACGGCCGGAACAAGAGGTCGTGAAGTAATTGCGTATTATTAGGGGGTCGTTTTGCAGTTAGATTTCTTTAGGGGTCGTATTGTAATTAATAATATTCTTTTGGAAAGAGATGAGATATGAATGCGTCTGAGAATATTAGGAGCGTAAGAATTTCAGGTGAACGGATGTCAGAGAATCTTTTGCATACCTTTGGGCACCCTATACTCACACAATCAACCAGCGAGGGGGGGGGGGGGGGCTAAAACTAGGATCGTAGTCGCAGTGCAGATAACAGCCCCCAATGAATTGCTTTCGTCTTTTTCACACTTTACAATATAGTTAAAAAGAGTTTATGACTTTGTTCATTTTGTCTGTCTGTCTGTCTGTCCGTTCGCACCATAACTTCTGTAAAAATGACTTTATCAAAATGAAATTTTAGTATGTTTTTCGGACGGTCTGTGGGACATATGGGAATATAAATGAATAATATCACCCAATTAGTTTTGGATTGAGTCCGGGTTGAGAAAATGAAATACATTGAACCCTATGGGACTTAATTTTTCAGATATTTTTTAAGCGAATTCAAAATTCACAAATTGCTTCGAAAGTTTTAGGGAATATTCAAATTATCCCATAAAAAATGTGGAAAAAAATTCAGCAAAATAAATTCGGTAGTTTTTTAAATCAAAATTAAAATAATAATTGCACCCATAATATATGAAGAGATCACGTGATCCACTTCAAAATAAAATATGGTATCCATCTTGTGTCAAAATAGTGATTTTTAAAGTTCTTTTTAATTTACATTTAGTGTTGTACCCGTCCTAAATCCGCTTTATTTTTGCTTAATTTTTGTGCATCTATAATCTGAAACAACGCAATTACAATATATTTGAATTTAAATGATCATCAAACTTTGATTATTTCTACAATGAAGCCTAATTTTCACTTATGGAGAATGTAAACACATCAAGCTGTAAGATGAGTTGTATAAGAATTGCTGAATTTCTTTAATGCAAAATTATTTAGCTCTGTAATCTGCAATATAACTAATATGAATAAAATATTCATTGATTTTACATAGAGAAGCAGACGATTTTATAGCAGACATTTTCGATGAAGTTTTAAGCATAGAGTTAAAGTACTTTTACTTTCATGGTTTTAAGTTTTTAAGTAAAATAAATTATTGCAGTATTCTGATGAATGAAAAGAATGGAATAAAAGTGCATAAATGAAATATTTACTGCTTTTATATAGAGAGCCAGGCGATTTATATTTCGATGACGTCATCTGAATAAAGTTCATTTTTTTCAATGAAGTTTTAAGTTTTCAAATATAATAAATTATTGTTGTATTGTGATAATTTTAAAAATATTACCTCTGAATGTATCGCATTTTAGAGATGTTTAAATAAAATTGCATTGCTGTTGGAAAATGATTAATAATCAATACTTTATGCATGATTGATCTTTCTTGTTTTATATGCTCTTCGTCATGGAATGGACTATACTTGTAGCAGCTGCAAAAACATTTTCTATGTGCAACAATTTTATGCACCCGGTCATACATGACGAGGGTAAAAAATCGAGTATTCATTAATTATACACAACGAAATATTCTCATGGTCTCAGAATTATGTCTTTAATTGAATAATTCATGGATTGTTAAATGAGCCCTGTCCTTATACTCTTTGATGACTCACCAGTTTTTTAATCGCACTTCATATTATCCATTCAGCTACTCTGTCTTCCTTGCAATCAATAAATCTCCTGCCATCGTCCAATCTGCGGGGTGATCTAAACATTTTATACAGTCAATTGAATTTTGGTGATATCAAAGTAGAGTAGATCAACAGGTCTCCTTCGCTTATTTTTAAAGTATTTATCGGGCAAGTCTGGCAACAGCTACATGCAACATTATTGCCTGGAACACGTTCGCGTGCATACACAAAAGCAAGATAACGACCACTTCTCGCTGACATAGAGGTGGAAAAAAATGGCGACAATGAAAGAAAATTTCGACACGGTGCATGGTCAACCTCTTTGGCAAAGTGAGAACCTTACTTTTTCTTCCCCGAAACTTTTCCTACGACAACTAGCGTGTGAACGGAATAGGTTCATTGCACGGTCTCATACTTCCGGGATACTTTTTAGAATTTTGTGTCTGGCCTGTGTTTTTGTTTATCGAACTTGTACACAGAAAACTTTCCCTCAATTTCGATTTTTTTTTCGACAATTTCCCCGCCGTAATTGGATTTTGCCCACTGCTTTAAATGGGAAATCAGGTCTTCCAATTGTAGCGGTTTCCAATGTCCGAGAACGGATTTAGAAAGGTAATTTTAGTTTAATGGGGGATTCGAAAGTGCTCAAGCTAAAGTTGGGCAATGAAATCGAAATGTTAACGTGTTGCTGGATTGATTAAATTGTTCTGCTTGGTAGACTTGACATTTTAGTAGATATCGTAAATAGTAGCGGACGTTGATGCAAAATTTTCGTTAGGCTGCTCTAAGTTTATGAATAAAGTATGTTCCGTATTACTATATTTGTGATGTGATATATTCTTAAAGGTACCAAAGATATATAACCTTTACATAGGTGTATCACGTACAATGAAAGGGAGGAATCCATATATTTTAATTGAATTTATTCCTTAAAATAAAATGTATTATACTTCAAAGTATATATAAATATCAAATTCTTTCATTTTGTTACCAGATATAGCTACCAGATATAGCTACCATTATGGCCATATTTCACTACTAGAATTCGAGAATAACTTTAAAGTGTTTGCTGCAAACGAAGTAGTACGTAGGTATTAATGTCTTTCACAAACGATTAATCTTTTTATTGTATTTTGTAATCTCTGACGAGTATATTTCGTGTCATTCTGACCTTAATGATATTCTTACACTTTTATATAAATAATGACACGTTAATATGTTTGGATAGACACTTAATGACATGCATCAGGGAAAATGGATGGCCTTAATTTCAGATTTCTAACATCGTTTGCATCACCATAGTAATTCTAGGGGCGAAATTTCAGTTGATGCTCGGAAAAGTTTATCGCAGCTAAATGTTTGATAGAATATTTCAGGTGAACAAAAAAGACATCGTGTTGGAAACGCGTGCTGTGAGTATATTCTGAAATCTTTAAAGAGCTGCATTGAACACAAAAGAAAATTTTCTGAAATGAAATTATCACACGCACGCACAATATAACAACTTTCGATAATGTGAGGAAACAATAACACGTTTTAGATACTTCCTATAACTTGATTTCTTAAAAGAACGTTCCTAATTTCAAGCTCTGGGTGAGCTTAAGCTTGCTTATTGAGAGATTTTAAGCTCTAGTATGAAGACCTATTGAGCTTTTAATAATAGAGTTTAATAGAACTTTCCTATAATAGTGCTTTTGTAATTATTAAGCTCTCAATAATAGAGCTTACACTCTATTATTGAGAACTATTAAACTCTGTATTAAACACTCTCATTGAGAGTTATTAAGCTCTATTACTGAGAGCTATTAAGCTCTCAATAATACAGCTTAATGTAATCTTTTATAATAAAGCTTATCTAATTATTAAGCTCTCAATATTAAAATTTAAACTCTCTTATTCAGAGCAACTAAGCTGTGTTATTTAGATCTATTAATCTCTCAATTATAGAGCTTCTCCTATAATTCCTAATGATTAAGCTCTCAATAAGAGAAGCTTAAGTTTTCTTCTTCAGAGATTTTATGTTCTCTCAATAATAGAGCTTAATAGAATTCGTCTATAATATAGCTTTCCTATCAATAAAGCTCTCAATAAGAGAGTATAAGCTAAACTCTCTTATTGAGAGCTATTTACATGCATTATTAAGATCTATTAAGCTCTCAAAAATAGAGCTTCATAAAACTTTTCTATAATACAGCTTTCCTAATAAATGAGTTCAGCGTTCATTAGAGATTTCTTATAACTCTTATTCTAAAAGTAATTAAGTTTTCTGCTGTTACTAATCAAAAAGAACATATTAATTTTCGTGAATATGACTCGATTATTTCGAGAGATATCGCGCACCTCTCAAAAAGTTAGCGACATGTTTTTATTTTTATTGGTTTATTACTTGTTTGAAAAAAGTAATGGCGGCAAATATTTTGCCACACATCTATGTATTTACCTTTCACAAATCAAACAATCAAGTCATATTTAATGCATGCAACTAACTTACTTGCAAAACACTCAGCGAGTGATCCAAACCACCGATATTCAAAATTTTTTTTTTCCAATAGCCAGGCACTAGACTCTACGTCCACTTACGTCGTCTGCCCTCTGTACGGTCGAAATCGTGAACCATTTTGCCGTCCTAGGACGTTACCCCAGGCGCAGCAGAGAGGGGTGGAACACACTTCGCCCACAACACGCAACATCCATGTCTTACGTGGGACTCCACAACGTGGCGGCCGATAGATCGCTGGAGACGCTCGCCTTGACCGTTCGGCCACCACGTCGACTTAAATGAGCCAACAGCACACGGTGTTCCCAGGTGGTCACCCACCCAAGTACTATCCGCGCCCGATGCTGCTTAACTTAGGTGATCTAACGGGAATCGGTGTTTTCAGCACGATAGAGCCGTTGGCTTTCCGATATTCAAATTCAACTGTCTTTACTACCCTGAGCTACAGGGATGATTATTTTGCATTCTGCATTTATAGTGGACGGACACTACAATATCCCCCAGCTGTCAGATTGTAAGACAACTTCCGATCCGTCCGCCCTCCTTAATCCTATGCTTTCATATGCAGCATATCATCCCGTCGACGTAACATTACTTAAATCAAAACCTCTGCCATAAATTGTCGTTTCCTGGTAAAATTCCAATTTTAGTGTTATTCAGATCTTTGGTATTCAATACTTTGTGAGGATTCTTTATGCAAATCTTTGAAATTCAGTGTAGAAGAAGCACACTCTCGCAGTTGGTCAGATCTATTTATACGACGGACTTTGCGTTTCGGCAGAAGGAAAGAGGAAGATTTGGCAAGAGATTTAGAAAAGAGAGTTCTATGAAATGAATCGGCAAAAGTTCGACTAAGTTTGGCATATTCGGCTAAGGAAAACCATGCTACAAAGTTACCGTGTGCTGTGAATAGCAGGAATGTTCATTGTCGTCATGTAGTAAGTTATCGCATCAATAAATTTTATAGTCTGTGAAATTCAGTAATGAGTTAGGATCGAATTAGATTAGTAATGTCCCGGATAAAATCTAGTATGGTTAGCTGTGTAAATAATGTGTATATATATTATTTGGGATGTCATATTTGTTTGAGTTCCAGCGAGATAGCTGTGAATAAAGTAGTTAATATGTTAAGTGTCGTGATTCTTTCGTCGAATTCTGATCGTTAGGTAAAAATGGAATTATGTTTCACTTAGATGTTGAAGTAGTTAAAAAGAACCCGTGCAATGGCCTTCCTATCAGGGAAGTATTTCACAATTTCTGACAGGGAGTGTCAAGTTGCTCTGAAGTTATTGCAAAGAGTATGTCGCAGTGGTGAATCAAATAAATGATCCCAAGCTGGTCAGATTACTCTCTATTAAGTTTAGACGATTACCTCTTTATCTATATTGTAACCCTCACAGCAAAGATCGTCACATGTGTGACAGTGACGTTGTAGTCACGTGACACCTGGGTCACAATGTGACATCATATTTGTGACTTCTATTCGACGTTACGTATTAGTAACTTTGTAACTTTATTGTGACTATATTCTGTGACGTTTCCACAATTTAATTAACACGTAACAATGTGACGACATTACAAAGGCAATTATAATGTGACGTCACAAACAAGTTAATATGCGACGTCACAAACGACTATGAAAATGACTTCGCTGGAACCTCAATATGACATTGCCGAGACGTACTGCGACGTCCTGTGACGTCCCAAAGCCACAGTGTGACGTAAATCTTACGTCACTGTGAAAAGAAATGCTGTTAGGGAACTAAACCTTAAAATTTGATTTCAATGAATATCTCCTTTTTTTATTCTGCATTTTTAGATACTCGAAATACAGGACTTCTTAAGCACCCTAATAACTTTGTAAGGAAAGAACAATGAATGTACACGTTAGATTTGTCTATAGTAAATTCACCATGACCGATTGAGTAAAATGGATTGTAGTGCTCCCTAGTAAAGAATTTAGAAATTTAGGATGACTAACTCGGCAACATAGTAAGATAGACCAAAATATCCAGTTACTAAGTTGGAAAGCATTCTCTAATAAGTAGGAATGGCCCCTAAAATTATTACAGAAGGCATATATTTGACACAATATGATTATTAGCGAACTGCTGCTATACTCATGAATCAAACAATATAATTTCGGATGTGAGCAATTTACGCACATTATTAGCGTTTGCCGAATAACAATAAGCATATTATCAAACAACATAATTTCGAGTGTGAAGAATTTACGCAAGCGTTAATCGTTTGGCGAATGGCATCAATCATATTTACATGTTTGATGATTTGGGTTTGTTTACGTTATTTGCTTTCAATAAAGTAATAAATTTAGGTATTTTAAATTATTTTTCAGCAATAATATCATTTTGTGCTAGCCCTAATCGACACTTAGCGCTTTCGCTATTATTCTTGGGTCGTTTGAGGAAAAGAATATCAAAACAGATTTAATGCGATAATTTTCAGTTGTTTTATTAAAGTAAATAATACTATATAAAATTTGTACTAAAAATATTATTTTTGGAGGTATCTTTAACATAAAAAAAGAAAAAGATAAAAATAAAAACAAACATACATTTATTAACTTTCAATGAATAAAAATTTCCCGCATACTCACTAGTGATATAATAAACACTTACACGAACAGAAATCGAGTAAAGAACCTGCTTAAAATGCCCTCTGCCAGAAACAATGCACATTTAAATTCCAGAAAGGATATTACTGCTTTGACAAGCATTGCAGATGTCATCGTGTTAGAGACTCTGATGACAGGTATTCATTGCATTACCTATAGGTATTTTATTAGATCCTGGTGTCCATTTCTGTTAATTAAATAATGCCCTTCAACTTTGTAAATGGCTCTATTCATCTTCTTCCCTTTGTTGCCGAGTTCAATTCTTAACTCTTAAATTACTTAACTTTAAAATGGTCATTTTAAATAGAGAGATCTAACGTGTACACTCATGGCCCTTTTCTTAGAAAGCCAATAGGTGTGCTTATTCCGGTTCTGTCTAAACTATCTGTCTAAACTACCTTGTTAAATATGTGAATCCGTAAGTCCTTCCGAGAGGTTAGTGGTAGAGGAAGGAGGGTACAACCCCTATTGGGTTCCGGTTTACATTGAGTGGTATTGTTCATTGTAAATTGAGTACTCCAAACAGGTACCTTACCCCCAAATTTTTTTATTTCGAGATTTTGATGCTAATATATGTTTTAAGACCTGCAGAACACGTTTCGACAATTTTTACAGTGATGTCGGTCTATTTGTCTGTCACCGCTGGGTTCCTGTCTAAATTGGGGGCACTCTGTCCAAACAGATACCTTACACCTTCGGGGAGGTCGAACGGTCTGAGCCAAAGAAGAATGGGTGGGCTTAACAACTTTCATAGTTCCAAAGTTCATGTCCATAGAAATGCATTTTTCACTAATTTTCAGTGGAAAATTTTTCTTTATCTTGGTGTCAAATCTTTTAAGAGGAAGACGCTTAAGAGGAAGCAAATTATTGGAGTTTGAAAACTTGAGATACAATCAGAAAACTCTCAAGGAAACGATGCAGAAAAGACACTTCCATTTCAGCAATGAAAATCATTGTTGTGAATGTTTAAAACATTTAATGCTTCCCGCTCTTGATATCGATGTGGGGATAATGCTGTGAAAACCAGAAGCTTTGTATTTCCGATTATGTAACAAATGAGGAAGTGCAAGCAAGGATATAAGCTTTTGCTGTCAATTCGAGAATATGTTCAAGATGAAAAACGAACATTTGAATCTAATGTGCGATACACATTTTTGCCAAATAATTATGAGCATTTTTTCTGAATAGTATGTAGCACTTTACACATAATTAACTGCTGTTTAAAATACTTGCAAACACAATACTTTGTTGACTTTGTTGTAATAAACAGTATCTTTCTTTATTAAAACAAAATCTATAAAATTTTGACACTGCACTGTGAACAAACAGCAAACGTTACCGTTCTGAAAGTTAACTTATGGTCTAGCGATTCCCGACCAGGGTTCCAAGGAACCCTGGGGATGTCTGTTTCTGCGTGTGTATGTTTGTTAGTGTGTGCATGTGTGTGTGTATATATATTAGTATGTATGTGTGTTATGGTGTGTGTACGTAAATCTGTGGAAGCAATACTTCATCAACGAATGGATCTTTTCGAAAAAAAATTACGATACGATTATTACAATCAAAAACGCAATCAAATATTCAGTAAGCCCCCCAAATATTGAATGAATTTTTGAAAAAATGTATAAAAAAAACTGAAAATTCAATAATGTTCAATAAATAACCATTTTATATGTAATTTTTTATTTGAAAACGAACGAAAAAAATTTGGAACATTAGCATAAACGGCTCTCGAAATATTGCCCGTTTCTTAAATTAATTTATCTCAAATATTACATACAATTGAAAAGTAGCAAGTATCGTTAAATATGTAACATTTGGCGTGATAAATTTGACAACCTTGGTGACTAATTTTGCAAAATATTGGGCAAAATATTTATATTGAAAATGGCGCCAAATTGACGGAAATCTATCTCTCCAAATTTAAAACACATTACGCTACAGTTATAAAAATGACACAAAACTGGTGAATTAATAGTTAGCATGCCATTAATATAAGAACTAAATTGCTTTGCAGGTGCTAATAATAATTCCAATTGTTAAGTTAGATTTGAGCTAATTTGGTACTTCGATATAGTTTTACTTGTTGCCGTCCATAAAACCTCCAAATGTTAATGTACTTTTCAATGATTAAAACATTATGTCAGCGATCTTTTACTTCATTATTTCGCATAGAAAGTATACATAATGTATAAGGAAAATATTGTGACGGGGCCGAAAATTCGAATTCGAGTTTTCGACGGGAAAGCACGTTTCAAGCATCCCTGATCACGAATCAAACATTTTTGAGGTAATGTGTGTGTATGTGTCAGTGAGTCTATGGAGACGATAACTGACGAACAAATGGACCGATTCGAACGAAATTTGGTACAAAAATCGCAATACGTAAACACTAGAAGCCTATTGTTTTTAAACGTAATCAAATGTTCAGAACACCCCCTAATTTTTCGAGTGAAAATTTGAAAAAATCTTCAAAAAATTAAAACCGCTAATAAAGTTACGCAAATAGACATTTCTTATGTAATTTTTCATTAGAAAACGATTAACATAAATTTTAGAACGCTAACATGAACCGTTCTCAAGATATTTCACATTTTTCAAAAAAATTATCAAAAAGTCATATAAAATAAAAATATATATTTCCTATTGAGAAACATATTCACTTTTCATATGTAATACCATGCGATAAATTGGGTGACATCATTCTCGTGGATATAGCTCGTTCCATTCATGAGAAAAGATACTTCGAGTAATACTTTTGTATTTGAAAGCCAATAGTCATTTATGTGCTATAAGAAAACTTATTTCTCCGCCATTAAAGCTTGGGGAGATTTTGGCGACGAATTTGGCGGAATGTCGCCAACTTGGCGACTTTTTGAAATGTTGTCAAATTAACGAAAATCTCGCCAAATGGATTAAAATGACGCTAAATCAATGAAAATTACGACTAACTGTCGAAAATTCAATATCTGGGAAAGAATATAAGTATCTACTATAAGAAAAATCTATTTTTTTTTACTGTAAAAGTAGTAAATTCATTGCATTATTGTATAAGGAAAGTCATGTGTTGCCCACATCAGATTTTTTATTTTAGTACGGGGAAAGCAAAAGGTTCAAAATTATTCCATTTTCCTCTGTATTATTTCATTTGCGAATTTTTTATCATAAAAACAGAAAACATTAGTTATGTGTAATTAATTCATTAATTTCTTTAAAAGCGTGAAGAGTACCCAGGTTGCCGAGTAGGTGTGGAGACCCTAGTAAACATAAAGTTGTTCTTTGTAAATGCAGTTATCAAATTCTAAAAGTGGTGCTATATGTTTTCAAGAGTGAAATTACATATTAAAATACTTCTTACAATATTGTTCAATGGTAATTTAGTTTTTTTTGTGTATACCTTTGATGAACAGAGAACTTTCATATAGAATATACGTCACACTTCAATTCCATGATTTTGTATGAGAAACATAAATGCAGGATTCACAAATGGTCAAATAACAGTTTCTGATATAAACGATAAAATATTATAAAAACTTTTTTAAGTTACACGGTTTTATTAAAATGCACAAAAAAGTAAAAAATATAATTTTTACCTATCACAACATTCTTGATCATACGTGACACAAAATAAAACAGTGGGACACCCATAAAAAATTGTACTTGGACATGAACAGAATTTCTAGGAATAGAAGTGATAGTGTAGAAATGACATATATAAGAATGATGACATTCTATTCATTTAAATATTTTTGATAATTTTGATTTAACAATCTCATTCTTATATATAGTTAGCTGTATGTTAATTGACAAGAATCAGTTTATTCAGAACTAGTAATAAAGCAGCACTCTCAATATCTAAATAAATTCTTTCAACACCAACCTACTTCCATAAACACTGAGCCGCGAAGTGTCGAAGACTTACCAGAAAGAAGAGCTTCGAACGAAATTACTAAATGCAATAAATACAATGCACAAATGTGCGATATTGTATTATGTAAATTTAAACCTATTTTTTCATCTGGATAAGAAACTGTTTTAAGGAAAAGAAGTTACGAATAGAATTTAAAGTTTACAACTTCACTCGTCTGAAGCTCTTGTTTTGTGCAAAACCTTGGATATATATTCAGAAAAAGACACCTGACTTTATTTTTTAAGTTAGTTACCTTTGTTAACAATAAATGCATACATATTAAGATATGAAATTTTGTTGTACACTCAACATCTTTGTGTTCACATTACACGCTTTCAGG
Source organism: Amaurobius ferox (assembly GCA_951213105.1). NCBI lineage: Eukaryota > Metazoa > Arthropoda > Arachnida > Araneae > Amaurobiidae > Amaurobius > Amaurobius ferox. The sequence continues at coordinate 40,124,586 of OX578137.1, read as the reverse complement.
GAACATAAGCTGCAAGCACGTGATAAATGGGACTACTAAATGTAATTAGTCGTATATATATATATATATATATATATATACAATTAATTTGGAGTATGTGTGTGTATATATATATATATATAATATGAAAATACCGTGAAATAAAATATTATAAATCTATCAGAAATCACACTTAAAAGGCGCAAAGCTGCACTAAAAAGAGGATTAAAAATATTTTCAAAATGAAAAGAGGTATGGAAGGAAGCAATGTACCAAAATATGGCCGGGGGGGGGGGGGGGTTGTGATCCCCTCACCCCGGTTAAGCATACTTTGCGTCGCGACAACACTCCCGGAGAGCCGGTACATTGCAAAAAAAGAATACGAATGTATCAAGTTTTAAGATGAAAACCATACACAAAACAAATATAAGAGAAAATTGTTGAGATCCAGCCATATCAAAAATCACTAACAGTAAATGTTTGAAATAAGTTCACGAGTATAAATGAGCAAAATTACATAGCTTCTACTTAAAGACTTTAAATATTGACACTTAATAGGACAATAATAACAAATTCTATCTCTAAAACCATTTAACCTCAATGACAGTTATCACTATCATACATGCAGATGTACATCTTGTATACCGTATCATACCAGATGAAACAAATCTTCCATATCGTATTACACAATAGACCCTATATCAGATATCACTACGTTTTACCTGTGTAGTAAGTAGAAGCTATGTAAGTGTTAAGTAGAAGCTATGTAAGTGTTAAGTAGAAGCTATGTAATTTTGCTCATTTATACTCGTGAACTTATTTCAAACATTTACTGTTAGTGATTTTTGATATGGCTGGATCTCAACAATTTTCTCTTATATTTGTTTTGTGTATGGTTTTCATCTTAAAACTTGATACATTCGTATTCCTTTTTTGCAATGTACCGGCTGTCCGGGAGTGTTGTCGCGACGCAAAGTATGCTTAACCGGGGTGAGGGGGTCACAACCCCCCGGCCATCTTTTGGTACATTGCTTCCTTCCATACCTCATTTCATTTTGAAAATATATATATATATACATACAATGAATTGAGTATATATATATATATATATATATATATATATATACAATGAATTGAGTATATATATATATATATATATACAATGAATTGAGTATATATATATATATATATACAATGAATTGAGTATATATATATATATATATATATACAATGAATTTGGAGTATATATATATATATATACAATGAATTTGGAGTATATATATATATATATATATATATACACAATGAATTTGGAGTATATATATATATATATATATATATATATACTATTACGATAAAGTGAGACTAAAATAGGATATATCCCAAATAAGCCAGAAATTAAAAGAACGATTCACTACAAAGGAGGAGGCGCAAGTGCTGCTCAAATTCCCTAGTAGAATACAAGAATGAAAGTAGAAAAGAACGGGAGTGACCATATGAATTACATAAGAATGGTAGGGGTGGATTGCGACACCCCTTTCCCGCTTAAAGCAGCTTTTACTACCCGGGTAACGCTCACGGAACCAACATAATTCCATGGTCAGCCTCCCAAATGTGCGAAAATAAAAGCACCAGAACAGACTCAGGAACAAAGAAGTTAACGAATCCATGAAGGGAAAACATCCGCTAGTCCAACCCGATGGAACGTCTCTTTATATAAGTAAAGTTGCTCATGCGCAGAGAAATATCAGGATAATAGTTTCGCAGTCATGAATATTAAATCTCTATATCAACAATCAAATTACAAATTTTCTTTAAAAAACGATTTGTAATAATGTTGTACAAAATTGACTGGATAATTTCTTTTTATAGCTTCATCTGCAAATTTTTTACATTTGCAAATGCAGTCTTTCCTAAAAGTATTATAATTTTGGTTTCTTCTAAAATGTCCAATTATTATATTTCTGAAGACATACTTTGCAAGGTTTGAGTTCCAATCGATTATATGATTTACCTTGATCCTGTATGAATCTCTTTTGTCGTGTAACTCTGTGTATATTCCATATTTCTTGTGTTTTTTGATAGCCAAATCCAAGAATTTTACCGATCCGTCCTCACACGCTGGATTTTCAATAAGGTCCAATTCGCTTGGGTAGAATGAAAAGTCTAAACATGGGGTGTTTTCAAAGCCCCCAATTATCACATCATCGACATAACGGAAGTAGGGCATTTCCGATAGGATATGAGTGCCTCTTTCGTATTTAGATAGATATATATCTGCTAGTATTGACGAGCAACTTCCTCCTATAGGTATGCCCTTGATTTGTTTGTAAAAATTGCTTCCGTCGTGTAGTATGTTTTCTTTCAATACCAATTCCACCAAGTCTATGTATCTTCTATAAGTTATAAATTGCTTTAGATCGTATTCTTCATGTAGATCTTTCAGAATCAATTGTAAATTATCCAAATCAATATTGTTAAAAAGATCTCGGAAGTCGTAACTTCTAAAGTTGATATCGTTATGACAAAACTTTAGTCGGTTTATCAGTTCCTGTCCGTTTTTTATCATAATAGAGTTATGTCTTTTGATATCATGCATAACTATTATGAGTAAATCCAAAAGTTTTTTGTTTGCTATTTCCAAATATGAACCACATCCCACCGTCACAGTTCGAAACTTGACAGGTATTTTTTGTAATTTGGGGATCAGGACCAAATATGGATATTTTATTGTTTTAATATCAATTCCTATTCTTTTGTAAAGTGCCTCTATTCTTTTTGTCAGTATCAATGCGTTACTGGGTATTAAAGCATACATTTCACTGTCCCTGTAACTTTGGTTCAGTGTATCCACGTAGAACTTTTTACAAGTGAAGGCATAATTTGATACAATTTTATCGGTATATGTTAATACATATTCTTCTTTAATTTGCTTGAACGAGGATGGAACTTTAATTTCTCTATTGTTTTTGCAGTGCTGCGGGTAGTAGTGACAAAACTCTTTGTAAAATTTATATTTCCACTCATTAAATGCTTGTACTGGTAAACTATGTTTTACCGCCAATCTATAAATGAAGATGTCGAGATCATTATAAAATTCTTCGTATACATTTTTAAATTCTTGTATACGGTACTTTGTACCGAGTTGAGGAAGGTTTTTAAGTCTTTTGTCCTTGATAAAATCTAGATTTCCGGAAATTATATGCTTATGATGAGTGTCACTATGAATATTCTCATGACAATTACAAGAATCTACATTATTTGATGCAACATCTTGACAAATTTTGTTATAATTGAAAAATTTCCTTCCGTTGGTTTTGACGAATCTATAAGTGATCAAGATTTTTATATTGGACAAAGGAAGATATACGTTAATATGATTTAAAATAGAATGGAATGGAATGTTCTCATACAGTTTGTTCTTGAAAGTTGTAATAAAAAATTCTTTAGATTGTTTTATAATTTCACTTTTTGTAAGTGTTAAATTAAAAATTCTGGCTCTGAGTGGTCTGGAATTGGTATTGAAAGAAAACATACTACACGACGGAAGCAATTTTTACAAACAAATCAAGGGCATACCTATGGGAGGGAGTTTCTCGTCAATACTAGCAGATATATATCTATCTAAATACGAAAGAGGCACTCATATCCTATCGGAAATGCCCTACTTCCGTTATGTCGATGATGTGATAATTGGGGGCTTTGAAAACACCCCATGTTTAGACTTTTCATTCTACCCAAATGAATTGGACCTTATTGAAAATCCAGCGTGTGAGGACGGATCGGTAAAATTCTTGGATTTAGCTATCAAAAAACACAAGAAATATGGAATATACACAGAGTTACACGACAAAAGAGATTCATACAGGATCAAGGTAAATCATATAATCGATTGGAACTCAAACCTTGCAAAGTATGTCTTCAGAAATATAATAATTGGACATTTTAGAAGAAACCAAAATTATAATACTTTTAGGAAAGACTGCATTTGCAAATGTAAAAAAATTTGCAGATGAAGCTATAAAAAGAAATTATCCAGTCAATTTTGTACAACATTATTACAAATCGTTTTTTAAAGAAAAGTTGTAATTTGATTGTTGATATAGAGATTTAATATTCATGACTGCGAAACTATTATCCTGATATTTCTCTGCGCATGAGCAACTTTACTTATATGCGTTCCATCGGGTTGGACTAGCGGATGTTTTCCCTTCATGGATTCGTTAACTTCTTTGTTCCTGAGACTGTTCTGGCGCTTTTATTTTCGCACATTTGGGAGGCTGACCATGGAATTATGTTGGTTCCGTGAGCGTTACCCGGGTAGTAAAAGCTGCTTTAAGCGGGAAAGGGGTGTCGCAATCCACCCCTACCATTCTTATGTAATTCATATGGTCACTCCCGTTCTTTTCTACTTTCATTCTTATATATATATATATATATATATACAATGAATTTGGAGTATATATATATATATATATATATATATATATACACAATGAATTTGGAGTATATATATATATATATACAATGAATTTGGAGTATATATATATATATATATATATATATATATATATATACAATAAATTGAGTATATATATATATATATATATATACAATGAATTTGGAGTATATATATATATATATATATATATACAATGAATTTGGAGTATATATATATATATATATATATACAATGAATTTGGAGTATATATATATATATATACAATGAATTTGGAGTATATATATATATATATATACAATGAATTGAGTATATATATATATATATATATATATATACAATGAATTTGGAGTATATATATATATATATATATACAATGAATTTGGAGTATATATATATATATATATATATACACAATGAATTTGGAGTATATATATATATATATATATATACAATGAATTTGGAGTATATATATATATATATATATACAATGAATTTAGAGTATACATATATATATATATATATACATACAATGAATTTGGAGTATATATATATATATATATATATATACAATGAATTTGGAGTATATATATATATATATATATACAATGAATTTAGAGTATATATATATATATATATATATATATATATATATATATATACATATATACAATGAATTTAGAGTATATATATATATATATATATATATATATATATATATACATATATACAATGAATTTAGGGTATATATACAATGAATTTAGAGTAAAAATTTCGTTAAAAATACAACATCTGACGAATTAATAATATCATCAAATTTTGAGACGAGAAACAACCTCGTGCTTCAGGACAAATTAACAGAGCAAGCACCCCATAAAAAAGAAGGTGTTCGTTCCAAGCCAGCGATTTTACTTTACAATTTCTATTTACAAGGATTTTTGCTTTAACAAAATCGTTGCAAATACGATGCAAAAGTATTCATACTTTTCATTCTTATTTACTTGATCCAAAGACCTAGAATGCATTAAAGCAAATAAAATATTTTACGTTAATAGGATAGCTTATATAAATTGTAACTTCTTTCGACTTCCTGTGATATTAAGCAAATTCTATTTCCGATTTCCTCGTAAGCATCCGAAAAATTCCCTTCTGGCATTTTCCACCTTCAGAGTGTTAAATGATTCGAATTAACAATGTGATAATAATGCGCGCGCTTTTGAAATGCTTGGTTAATCATTCTTTTCGATTGTAAGAGAACCATTATATTTAGAATTTTTTTGTTTCCTCCTTTATCAAAAGCACAGAACAAGTCAATTTTGGCGCATGTCACCGAATATTGCTTCAAATGCGTATTTTGTAACAATTTTTATTTTTTCTTGTGATTTTAGAATACATATCAAATCATGCGTGTTTCCGCACTTCACATTACTCCTGCAATAAAAATGTTGAACTTTTTAATTTAAATCCTAGTTTGTAATAACTTCTCAATTAAAAGCATAATTATTTAATTCCTATTCAACAGGAACTAGTAAAATATTTTTCGAGTTCAAAAAATTTCTTTTTTTCGAGTCGAAAATGGAAGTTAATTTTTTAACACCAAGAACGATAGTTAAAACCTTGCCAAGGAAGTCATTGATAGAATGACGACCTACGATTATTGGAATCATACAATTTGTTCTTATATTTTCATATCTGGAGAAAAGTTTGTATTGAATATTTAATACGGAGTATTATCTCAAAATCAACATGGCCGGCCAATACAGATAAAACTAAGCTGTTAATAAAATATAGCATTTACTTTCAATGAATTTTAAACTACATATATGACCTAATCACAAATGTAGTGCAATAATCAGCGGCTAAATAATAGCAAAAATTCAAATTTAAGATTCCTTTTAACATTATTATATTTTTTCAATGTTTTATGAGTATATCTACTGGAGATTAGCTATTCAATAATAAGCTTTAAAATAATATAATTTTAATTATTCTTCCATTTCTCAGAAACTTCTTCACATAATGAACTAAAATTTTTCACACATAAGTTCGAAACATTGTTAAATAGCTTGTCAACGAAGTTTGTCCTTTTTATTTCAAATATAAATTCAATAATCATAAAATATTAATTTGGAAGAAAAAATAGCATATATTTTGCTTAAGAGTGTAATATAAAATATAATATGAACTTAGAATTAATTTGATAATTCAATGATTTTAAAAGGTATACGTAGTAAAATATCGGCAGCGCCTCCAGTTCAATGGAGCCGAAATGGTTTTTCATGAAGAGCAATTTTTTTGTGGGTGTTTTTTTTCTCTAAATATTTTCAAAATAGTTTCAAAATATTAAAATATCGAAATTATAACAACGTTTTAAAATTGTTCAAAACATTAAAATATAGAAATTATAACCACTCTATTTGAAAAATGAAAACCGAATCCAAAATTCAATTATATATCCTTGTAGGACTTTCAAACTTCTATAAAGTACTTCTTATAGCTAGCTAGCTCATAGCCAGTACTTTCAGTGTTTGAGATTCATTTTTAATCAACATTTTCAATCGTTCTGAAGATGGCAGGACGATTCTTCGAAAACTACAAGTGCTTTGTAAAAACAAATTATTGATTTAGAAATTGGATATTCTATCGGCCATTTTTGCTGTTCATTTTTCAAATTTATTTTTTACAGTTTAGACGTTATTTTGAGCAAAAGTAAGCAAAATAAGACAAAAAATCACACAGACAAAAACTTGTAGCTTTTTAAAAAAAGAAATCTGATGTGGGCAACACATGACTTTCCTTATATAATGCAATGAATTTACCACTTTTACAGTTAAAAAATATTATTCTTATAGTAGATACTTATATGCTTTCAGAGATATTAAATTTTCTTGAATTAGTCGTCATTTTCATTGATTTAGATTCATTTTTATCCATTTGGCGAGATTTTCGTTAATTTGGCAACATTTAAAAATGTCGCCAAGTTGGCGACATTCCGCTAAATTCGTTGCCAAACTCTCGCCAAGCGTTACGGACGGAGAAATAAATTATTCTTGCAGCAGGTAAATGACTATTGACGTTCAAATACAAAAGTATTACTCAAAGTGTATTTTCTCGTGAATGGAATGAGTTAGATCCACGAGAATGATGTCACTAAATTTATCGCATATATTACATATGAAGAGTGAACATGTTTCTTAACAGTTATTATTTTTTTTAATTTATAGGACTTTTTGATAAATTTATTAGAAAAATGTGCAATATCTCAAGAACGGTTCATGCTAGCGATCCAAAATATATGTCAGTCGTTTTCTGAGGAAAAATTACATAAGAAATGTCTATTTGCGTAACTTCATTAAAGGTTTTGATTTTTTGATGATTTTTTCAAAATTTCACTCAAAAATTTAGGAGGGTTCTGAACATTCGATTCTGTTTGAAACAATAGGCTTCCAGTATTTATGGATTGTGATTTTTGTACCAAATTTCATTCGAATCGCTCCATTCGTTCGTGAGATATCGTCTCCACAGACTCACTGACACACATTCACACACACACACACACACACACAGACATCATCTCAAAAATGTTCTAATCGTGATCAGGGATGCTTGAAACGCGCTCTCCCATCGAAAACTCATTCGAATTTTCGACCCCCGTCACAATACTTTCCTTATACATTATGTATATAAGGAAAGTAAAAAGGAATATTAAAATATTGAAACTGTTTCTTATATTCATAAATAAAACAAGTAAAAATTGTTTGCATTTTTATCTAAGTTCTGAGATATAAGCGTCCAAAGTGTTTACATTTTTCGTGACCTCATATTTCAGCTAGATACCTCGACCATAGATGTTATTCCCAAATCAAAACACCGAAGTTTCAATGTAATATTAGGAGCTCCAAACATCAGAATATATGATGAATGAATTCGGGCTACTTAATTGATGAGTTTGTACTACTGAATTGATGAGTTCGGGCTATTGAATTGATCAGTTCGGACTACTAAATGGATAAATTACGGCTACTTTGATCTGTAATCAAAAGTAGGTGTTAACATTCAAGGAAATCGAGTTTGTACAAACATTAATACAAAGGTTTCTTATGTAAGTGAAATGCACATTTCCTTATAGTTGACATTATTACGAGATTGATACCTGTGGTTACTGGTACCTGTGGTTTGACTAAACAACAAGAGAATATCAAGAGGGGTTCAAATATTTTTTCGACAAATTGCATATTATTAATCCAGGACTGTATCGAATCGGCTATATAATGCCAAATGTCGTCCTGAGTTGTACCTTTGAAATCTCATGAAAATTGTTGGAACGCAATAATTTAAATATAATAACGATAATTATTATCATAATGATAATAATGATAATAATAAAACTTAGGAGTTTCGATAAGGTCGAAATATATTTAAATAACATATCGCATTTTCTCACCATTCTGTGATTTTAAAAAGTTTTAAATTACTGTATTTTTTAAACATTTTTATAAACGTAAAAACTAGGTCGAACACCCCCCACGTTATCCACGAAAGTCTAAGATTCAGCAAGAGAGGTTTGACCTACTTGTTAAAAAGAGGTTAGATATTGACATTCATGAATAAGTAAATAATGAAACATTAACTTTAACCAACTGCATTTATATACTATTTTCGGCAGGAACTTCTAAAGCAATTATTAACAGAAGTAGTTCATGAATTGGATTCATTGGCTTAGTATTTGAGAATATAAATATTTATGGTTAAACTTCATCTTGAAGTCAATTACTTCTGTGTCTTACTGATCGTATCGTATGACAACTTGAAAGACTAGGGGCAGGAGAACTCAGTGATTAAAGCACGGGATTGCATTTGGAGTCATTGCAATCATTGTAGTGAAAGATAGCCACGATGCAATTTGTGTGCTCATGATATCATGGAGCCCCGTTACGCAGGAGTGAGCTATCCCCCAGGGGTTTACATTGTCAAACTTGGTATCAATCGAAATATTTTTCTAGCTCTTTATAATAAAGGGTAACATGCTACAATTGTGATATATTGGACAAACAATACAGATTTTTCAAAATTTTGCTTGCAAACTTTGCAAAGAAGCCTCCCCCTCCCTCACAAATCACTTAAAAATGGATTTCTGGTATGAGAAAGCAGAGTTGAGACACATCCAGTAAATTCTCATTACCTATAGGTAAATTCTCACATGTATACAAAATTTCAAGTTTCTACTTCAGCAGTCTGGGCTGCGTAATTCATTTTTTAGTCAATTACTGCTATTCTACTGTATGATACAGAGAAATAGGATATCTCTTAAAGAAAGTAAGAGATTTCAACGAAATTTATTGTGAATATTTCAATATTTTTCAGACATTTATTAACTTAAACAAAAAAAATCAAATAAGAATTTTTTACTGCATAAGAACTTCAATAGAACACCTTAAAAAAATTGCTTTGATTACTGATATGGTCTTTGGATCGGAGCAGGTCATTTTTACTGATTGTCAAGATAAACCATTTATTATCAGTGAAATAGAAGATGAAACTAGAGCAACCAAGATTATTCCTTTCCACGAAATAATTTCAGAAACAATTCAACTTCACTTTACATCATTTTGTAAAACAACCAGTCTCACAAAGCATCCTTTTTCTTTCCAAAAAAGTAAATCCGTCTTCGATCATTTGGTGAAAAAATACAAATACTTTGCCTCAATTCTTAGTCAATCGAAAAGTGTTGGCATCCATCCATAACAAATACAATCACTGAAATCAAGAACAAAAATACGAGTAATGAAAAGGAAATCGTTCTGGTACAAATTTCGCATCCATCACGGTTAGAGTGTCAATCGTGCAAGCGTCAAAAATAACAAATTTCGGAGGTAAAAAAAGAAAAATGGCGATAGAGCTCTAAACTAAAATAATGGCAAAAAACTAAATCAGAACGTATGAAAAACTCAAATAGACAAGAAAAGTGCAACACATCATTGATTTTTAAGGGTAACACCAAAGACGTGTAATTTCGTTGGTGTGTATACTAAAATGGACATGCAATGTTATAGTTTAAAACAGATTTTATTGTTTGACAGCAGTATATTGTTCCAGCAAATAGTTTTCTAGATCAAAATGCCTCTGTTAGTATTTTTTTTACATGCATTACGGAAATAGTTTATTATCGTGACAACATTGCATTTGTCATGTTTTTCTCACGATTTGATTCCGATAGTCCACAACATATTTTTACTTTCTATATTTATTCAATATTATTGTATAGCGAAGGTATTTGTTTCCCGAATTTTCTCGTATTTGAGATTTTGACAGATAAGTGCATTTTAAGACCAGAACAATATTTGAACACTTTTGTAAAGCTGTCCGTCTGTGTGTGTGTGCATCAGAACCGTAGCCAGGCAGGCGACAAAGGGGGCCTAGCCCTCTTTCAAGAGGTGTAATCAATCAATCAACCTCTCTGATAAAAGTATTCAATTGTTAGTAGTGATATGAATTTTATCCTAATTTTGAATGAAAAATTGCTTTCTAAGAATTTTTTATCAATTACTTTATTTTGTATGGTACAGGAATAAGATTTTTTGTTTAGCTGAATTTATGGTTATACTGACGATTATCAATGTACTAACGTATTTAATTTAAAAATACTTAAAAGTTTAAAAAAAGAAATTAATATGGTATTTAGGGTATGTATTATTGCGGGGGTATATATTAAAGTGTTAAAATAAGCTGATGAAAAGTAATATTAAATGGAGTTAATATTATTCGTAAACTTGGATTAACTTTCAGGAATTTTCTTCGATTAACTGTTTCATTATTAATTAATGCTTATTCTAAAATCAATTATAATTGGTATGTATTAATATTAATGTGTAGTTGCTATGTGCATTTTCACAATAAACTGTTGGCTTACAAATACAGCTATAAAATTAACTATTTGATAGTAATATTTATAGTAACTTAATAATTTAATTTAGTAATTTTTAATAGTAATTTAATCATTTATATGGATTCTAATACTTAATAATTATTAATGTCTGTAGGCATTAAGTATTAATTGGTTTTGTTGAATAGAAACTCTAACATAATAATAGTGGTCCTCGGTAATAAAAAGTACTGTATTTAGTTATAGTAAATTAAAAATATTTTAATATAGCAATTGATTTTATTATTTAATAGGGTAATTTATTTTTTTAATAGAGCAATATAGTACACAATCTAGTGTGACGAAAAGGAAATAAGACGAGAAGAAATAGAAATAGGAAGAAATAGAAATAGGAAGAAATATGAAATTAAAAAGCAAACAAGAAAAAAGTATATGAAGAGTATATGAACTGAACGTGTAGAGCAGAAAATGGACTGAGTATATGAACTGAATGTGTGCAGCAGAAAAAGAACATGACCATGTCTAATTTTTGTTTCTCTCTTTAGCTCTTTTTCTGCTCCGTACGTTTAGTTTCTATTCTCTGCATTTTATTTTATTTTTTTATTTGCTTGCTTCTCAATTTCATATTTCCTTTCATTTCTATTTTTTCGTTTTACTTCCTTTTCGTCACACTAGATGGCTGTACTATATTGGATCCCGTCGTTTAGCCATTTTTTATTTAACCAGCATAGTCTAGATCTCATTTGGGCATTTTCAGGCATGTGTCGCACTGAAAAATGCAATTCAAATATTTCTGAAACGTACGTCTACTTACTTAATTTCATTTGCGCGGTATTTTACGTTATAATCTAACTGCTTTATTGATTGTACAGGAATTCACGTTCTATATATTATTTCAGTCCTATTAATATTTTATCCTGTATTTAAAAAATCTGATGTGGGCAGCACATGACTTTCCTTATATAATGCAATGAATTTACTACCTTTACAGTAAAAAAAAGTAGATTATTTTTATAGTAGTTATTTATATTCTTTCCAAGATGTTGAATTTTCGTCAATGAGTCGTCATTTTCCATGTCGTCATTATCAATGAGTCGTCATTGATGTAGCTTCATTTTTATCCATTTGGCGAGTTTTTCGTTAATTTAGCAACATTTAAAATGTCGCCAAGTTGGCTACATTTCACCAATTTCGTCGCCAAAATCTCGCCAAGTGTTATGGACGAAGAAATAAGCTATTCTTATAGCAGATAAATGACTATGGGCGTTCAAATACAAAAGTATTACTCAAAGTATCTTTTTTCATGAATGGAACGAGCTAGATCTACGAGAATGATGTCACCCAATTTATCGCATGGTATTACATATGAAAAGTGAACATGTTTCTCAATAGGAAATATTTTTTTTTCTATTTTATGACTTTTTGATAATTTTTTTGAAAAATGTGCAATATCTCAAGAACGGTTTATGTTAGCGTTCTAAAATTTATGTCAATCGTTTTCTGATGAAAAATTATATAAGAAATGTCTATTTACGTAATTTTATTAGCGGTTTTGATTTTTTGACGATTTTTTCAAAATTTCATTCGAAAATTTAGAGGGGTTCTGAACATTCGATTAAGTATAAAAACAATAGGCTTCCAGTGTTTATAGATTGTGATTTTTGTACCAAATTTCATTCGAATCGGTCCATTCGTTCGTCAGTTATCGTCTCCACAGATTCACTGACACACACACACACAGACATCACTTCAAAAATGATTGATTCGTGATCAGGGATGCTTGAAACGTGCTCTCTCGTCGAAAACACGAATTCGAATTTTCGACCCCGGCACAATTCTTTCCTTATACATTATGTATATAAGGAAAGTAAAAATGTATATAAGGAAAGCAAGCCATAGGTTAAAATTATGTTAACCATACTATTGACTCAAAACATTGGACATGCGGAGATTATTACTTTACTAATATAAAAAATCTGATGTGAGCAGCACGTGACTTTCCTCATATAATGCAATGAATGTACTTCTTTCACAATGATAAAATGATGTATAAAGTGCACGGCACAATAATTTTAACATTGAATTGTACAACTGATGGTTTTCTAGATGAAAACATGTTAAAGCTATTTCAAAATGCTCAATTAAATTATATTTCGCGCAAATTTCCCTTATCAATTATCAGATTGATAGCGTTTATAATAAAAAATATATAGTTCATATATTAAAATATTTCAATAACTAATTCATCTATTTGGCGTCATTTTCGTTAATTTAGCTTCATTTTTGAAATTTTGACGATTTTTTTGGAAATTTTGCACTATTAAGGGAAAGTCAACGAGTTGTGATACTTCGCCAAATTAGTCGCCAAGTTCGCTAAATTTGTGGCCAAATATTGCAGACAGACGGAGAAGACGGCTTTTCTTATATATAGTAAATACATGACTACTGGCAAATTGTTGGGCTTTAAAATACGAAACTATTACACAAATTATCTTCTCTTACGAATGGAACAAATTAGATTCACGAGAATGATATTAAAATTTTTTTCACAAATTGCAAAAATTCACAAATTTTTCACAAATTGCATTTTGTCACAAATTGCTAAAAAATTGCATATTTCGATTTATTTAAACATGAATAAATAAATACGAAGGAATTATATTATGGATTCGCTTCAAAAATCGTTGGAAAGAGCGTTTTTTCCTATGATGACAAAATGTAAACTCTGATATTATTTTTGATCGCTAAGGAATCGATTTACGTGAATATCCCCCCAAATCGGGCTTCAACATAAATTGACTAAAAAATTAATTCGAAATTTAAAAAAATCTCGCTAATGTATATTGCACCGGAAGCTCAGCTAACTCAGTACCGAATTTCGTGACGGGCCGAAGCTTTGATTTTTTACTACAGACCTTACACTCACACACAGACAAACACCTTCTTTGATTATGTAAGATGAAAAGTGAGCATATTTCACGATAGTTAATACTTTTGAATGTTGTGCAAACTTTTGATAAATTCATTTGAAAAAAGAGCAGTACCTTGAGAACGGTTCATGTCTGCGTTCAAAAGTTCGTGTCATTTGTTTTTAAAGGAAGAATTACATAAGAAATGATTATTTATGTATCATTGTTAAAAGTTCCGATATCTTAATGATTTTTTCAAAATTACATTAAAAAAATTAGGGATCTTCCAGACATTTGATCGCGATTAAAAATCAATAGTGTACAAGTAGTCACAGATTGTAATATTTGTACCAAATTTCGTTTCAAAGGCTTCATTTGTGAAATATCACATCCACAGTCTGACGGACGCACATACTAACAAACACAGTAACATATATACACATTAACACACATGCACATTAATACACATACACACACTAAGATACACACTAACACACATACACATTAACCCACATTCACACGCTAACACATACGCATTAACACACATACACACACAATAACATGCACATTAACACGCATACACATTAACACGCATACACATTAACACACATACACATTAACACACTCACTAACACACACACTAACACACACACTAACACGCACACTAACACGCACACAAACACACATACTAACACATATACACATACAGACGTTACCTCAAACGTTCGATTCAAGCTTAGGAATGCTTGAAACGTGCTCTTCCATTGGAAACTCGAATTCTAATTTTCTACCCCATAATACTTTCCCTATACTTTATACTTAAGTATATACTTATTCTTAAGTACTTTATTCTTATGTATATAGGGAAGGAAATAAAGCTTGAAATTTTACGAATTGGGAACATTTTCATTACAACCTAAGACAAAATTTCAAATTTCAGTCCATTCAGGAATTAAAGCCATTCAGAATGTTAATGATTCAAAATTTTACTCAAAAATCCTCTTTTTTGTATGGCTTCCTCATGTTTCTTTAAAAATGCCCTCTGCTGCGCACCCAAGTCATAATTTTCATTTAATGCCCCGTTGACTCCAAATAAGATGACACACTATCAACGCCCTTTCTTTTATAACAGCGAAAAGAAGAAAGGGAGGTTACAATGTGGAAAAATGTGAAAGAAATGCTGCTGAGGACTGTAAACTGTCTGGATTCGAAAACAGGTATAACTCTTCGCAAGCACGGAAGTTCATGTGGAGTTCATATTTCCTAGAGTTTAAGTCAAAAAGTTGTGATAAATGTGATACTTGGATACTGTGGGCTTTGAAGCGTAAGCTGAGTTGATGTACATATAATTTGTATGCGGATATTTACTCTTAGACTATGGCTATTAAGAATATGTAAAATCGTCGAGGAGCTTATTTGAATGGTGTATGGATTTAAATTGCTTACGTCTTGCAGGAAGAATTTCAGAAATAGGTATGTTGAATTTTATAGTGTAAATCATTGTATTTTGAAATCATGATTACCAACAGCTTCCGGGAGAAGGCTATAGTATTATAAAGTGCCATTGAAGCATTAATAAGATTAATTTTATTACATTGTAAATGTGTTCGAAATTAGGAAATGTACTACAAATAAAAGTATACTGTGTTGGGGTGCGATAGCCCGTTGGTTAGAGTACGGAAATTGAACTCGGAGGACTTCAATTCTCGATACAACCCAAACTATCCCCGTGTCTACGCGGAGTACGGACACGTTAAACTTGCTGGTCCAAAAGTCCTTCCGAGAAGTTGGGGGCATGAGTACCAAGATATTGTCCCTGCGGAGGCCACCCCCACTGAGTTTCGGTATAAATTGAATAACACTGTCGCGGCCATCCAAACAGACAACTTACACCTTCTGGTAGATCGGACGGTCTGGGTCGAAATGAAGGTACACTGTGCTAGTTATAAAAGGTACACTGTATTAGTTATAAAATGTGCACTATACTGATTATATTACAAACTTTTACGGTGCCTATGCGGAGTACAGTCACTTTAAATCTGTGCATCCAAAAGTCCTTCCGAGAGGTTGGTGACAGGGGGAGGAGAATACGGTCCTTGTGGATGTAACCCCCTGGGTTCAAGTTTAAATTGAGTGACATTATCCCAAGCTTCCAAACAGATATTTTACACCTTCTGGTAGTCCGGCCGTCCAAATAGTTGCTCCTAGTCCTTTGGACGAGTCGGACGGTCTGGGTCTTCAACACCTTCTGGTAGTACACGGCCGTCCAAATAGATGCTCTAAGTCCTCGGACGAGTCGGACGGTCAGGGTCTTCAACACCTTCTGGTAGGAGGACGTGGTAGCCTAGTGATTAGCGCGCGGGAATTGCACTCGGTAGACCCAAGTTCGATTCCCGCCACTGCCAAAACTGCCGCCGTGTTCACGCGGAGTACGATCACGCTAAACATGTGAGTCCGTAAGTCCTTCCGAGAGACTGGTGGTAGGGGAAGGAGGGTACGGTCCCTATGGATGCCTCCCCCACTGGGTTGCGGTCTCAATTGGGTGGCACATCCTGGCCGTCCAAATAGTTACCTTACACCTTTCTGGTAGGTCGGATGGTCTGGGTCTCAACACCTTCTGGTAGGTCGGACAGTCTGGGTTGAAAGAAAAAGAAGGTGCACTCTGCTAGTTATATAGAATGATTGAAAGATCGCGCACTTAATATTTCATATCACATATTGTACCTAGAAATTGAAATAGTAGAATTTTTTTCACTTAGGTGGCATTAATATATCCTAAATATCTGTTGTAGACAGACCATGGCTTTCTCTACATAATGCAAGTACATTTTACTTTTTTCAATCCGAAAAAGAACGATGGACTCCATTGCTCAATGTTTTTAACACTTAACATTTTTTATATTCTGACTTAGATTATTGTTTCATATATATGACTAGTATTACATATATATGAAACAATTTTTTATATTCTGTCGACAACGTTATTAATAATAATCTTAACTGTCCATTTTCCTCTTACTGTGTATTGACTTCATCCTACTCAAAAACTCGAGGAAAATTTTGTATCAGAAAATAGAATATTATGGTTACTTTGAGCAAAATTGGATCAATTCTAACTCGTTACGTACTATTATTGTTTTCCCTTAAAATGTCAACCGACTACACTCAAAAAGAAAACTGAAAACACTCACGCATTTTTAGAAATGAAAGTTGATTTCCCAATGGCCTTCCTGGATGAAATCGAGATAATTTCTAGTCAGCCTTTCCTCAAATGCCGACTTTGAAATATTTTTCCTCTCTTCTTTCTCAAATATAAATATAGCTTATTGTTATTTAGTTACTATTAACTACATTTAAATGGCAATTTTGATAGCAATGCTTAAGTAAAGGGAATCGCAGTTCACTGATAGTTTTTGTTTATAAAAAAAGTTCATTGTTCGACTTTTTTCTCTTTTTTTTATAAAGAATTTGTTAATAAGTTTCTTTCTGATATATAAGATCTTCTTTCGATTTCGAAATCTTTTACGATTCTTTAAAAGTATTTCCTGGATGTGAATAATATTATTAGAATAGAGTAAGACTCATTTTAAAAATATGAAACCCAAGATGTATTTTGATCTGTAGTTGGAATTAAATGATTCTTTAGTTACTATTTACTATTGGATTTCTAGTTTTTAACACTTTACAATATAGTTGAAAAGGGTTTATGACTTTGTTCATTCTGTCTATCTGTCTGTATGTCCGTTAGCACGATAACTGCCGTAAAAATAACTTTATCAAAATGAGATTTTAGTATGTTGTTCAGACGGTCTGTTGACCTATGGAAATATAAATGACTAATATCATCTAATTAGTTTTGGATTGAACCCGGATTGAAAACAGGAAATACATTGAACCCTATGGGACCTAATTTTTCAAACATTTTTAAAATAATTTAAAATTCACAAATTGCTTCGAAAGTTTTAAGAAATATTCAAATTATCACATAAAATATATAAAAAAAATTCAAAAAATATATTCAGTAGTTTTTAAAATAAAAATTAAAATAATAATTACACCCATTATATGAAGAGATCACGTGATCATTATATGAAGAGATCATGTGACCCACTTAAATAAAATATGGCATCCATCTTGTGACAAAATGGTGATTTTTAAAGTTCTTTTTAATTCATATTTAGTGCTGCATCTGTCCTAAAACCGCTTTATTTTTGGTTAAATTCTGTGCATCTACATACTGAAACAACGCAATTACAATATATTTGAGTTCAAATGATCATAATTATTATATTAAATATTATAATAAATCATAATATTAAATTATCACATAAAATATATAAAAAAAAATTCAAAAAATATATTCAGTAGCTTTTTAAATAAAAATTAAAATAATTACACCCATTATATGAAGAGATCACGTGACCCACTTCAAAATAAAATATGGCATCCATCTTGTGTCAAAATGGTGATTTTTAAAGTTCTTTTTAATTCATATTTAGTGTTGCATCTGTCCTAAAACCGCTTTATTTTTGCTTAAATTCTGTGCATCTACATACTGAAACAACGCAATGTCAATATATTTGAGTTTAATTGATCATCAAACTTTAATTATTTCTGCAACGAAGCCTAATTTTTACTTATAGAGAATGTAAACACCAAAATATGTAGAATGAGTTGTAAAAGAATTGCTGCATTTCTTTAACGTAAAATTATTTAGCTCATGGAGTCTGCAATGTAGCTGATATGAATGAAATATTCATTGATTTTACACAGACAACCAGACGATTTTTTCGATGAAGTTTTAAGCATAGAGTTAAATTACTTCCACCTCCATGGTTTTAAGTTTTAAATGAAATAAATTATTATAGTATTGTGATGAATGAAAGGAATGGAAACAAAAATATGAATGAAATGCTGCTTTTATAGAGAGCCAGACGATTTATATTTTGATGACGTCATTCGAATAAAATTCATTTGTTTTCGATGAAGTTTTCAAATATAATAAATTATTGAAGTATTATGATAATTTTAAAAACATTACCGAGGAATGTATCGCATTTTATAGATGTTTAAACTAGGCAATTTATATTTCAATGCCGCCATTTGAATGTAGCTCATTTTTTTCGATGAAGTTTTAAGTTTTCAAATATAATAAATTAATGTAATATTGTGATAATTTTAAAAATTTTACCGAGAAATGTATCGCATTTTAGAGATGTTTATATAAAATTGCATTGAAGTTGGAAAGAGTTTCATAATCAATGCTTCATGCATGATTGATATTTCTGGTTAATATGTATACAACTTTACGTCTAGTTCAATTATTTTACGTTATTAATCTATGTATAAAATTTCATACCTATATAATCTTTCGTTCTTTGGCTATCTCTCTCTCTCGTGTTCACTCTTCAAATCTAAATTTTTAAATAATTCGTATCTAAATCCTGAAACTTACAAAATAATTTTGTCAAGATATATATTCTTATTTAGTGTATCATCCACACATAAAATTCAATATCGACATGCACATTCATTCTTGAGTTTTAGAGCCTATAGCTCACACAGACGTACACTGTCTTACACCGCGAAATGAGTTCAAGACGTCTTAAAATCTGTTTTTACGCTAAAATCTTGATCTACAAAAATTGTGCGATAATACTTACTGCATACAATACTAAGAAAAAGTAAAATTAATATGAAGAACTAATATATGTATTGCAGAAAATAGAAACAGACTAACAGCTTTAAATAAAATCAAGCATAAATTAAGTATTGACAAAAAAAAACTGCACTCCTTTCTTACCCGATTCTTGCTCTCATTTACCTAATAAACCTATGATTATGGAAAAGAAATGTATCTTAACATCAATGATTGTTTTTAAAAAAAAATTGCAAAAGCGAGCCTCATTCTCACATTATACAATACTGTGGTTACAAATAATATACTTCTATTTTTAAAAACCTTAAGCAGTCAGATACACAAAGGGTAATTTTTCATACATTCTGGTAATTTGTTTCATCATTGTTTCTATTTGAATCTACCTGATTTTTCTTTGAGTTTAACAAACTTGTTCAACTCCATTTAGCTTTTACGATATTACGTAATTCAAGGTTTTCCTACTTGTGTGTACATACTACTTAGCCTTATCGGCACCTTACGAGAAAATGGAACGAAATTAAAACCAAAACAGATATTTATCACTGGGCAATGAAGCAAAAACAACTGAATGTGTTCGTGGTTTGGGCGCAAAGATGCTGGAGTTTAGGATGGGCATCGTATTTTCTTGAAGGAAAGATGATTTATATAAACACTTAGCAAAGCATGCGGTAATTGGTTCTTTGACAATATATGGAAAATTGAACTAACCAAATTTATGAGCAGGGGATAACGACCGGATATTTACTTCACGAATAAAGAGATTCGTATTCGACAAGAATCGAGTGTGGTCATATAACTCTAGTCAGAATTGCAATCATTAATGTGTACGTTGGCTAAAATAACGTTTTATCAACATTGAAAATCATTTTTCTCACATTGACATATGTTAGAGCAAAGCTAAATAAGCCACAAAACCAGCCATGGGAGTTCCAAAGTTGGAATTATGCTTTCAGTGTAGTAAACATCATCACCTCCGCCCTATCATCCGTCATCAATATACTAGTGGTTCCTGGCTCATAAGCACCAAATAGCCGTAACTGCACCGGGCAATAAGGAAATTTGTTTTAAGATACAATATGTACTTAAAACAAGTATCATATCACAACTTCTTAGAGGACCGACCAAAACTGCAGTTCCAACTTGTCCCAAAATGTTCTATAGTTGTTAAATGTGGAAACCTTATTTTTTATTCAAATATTGAAGTCATATATAATACAATTTTAGTAAGATGAATGAGCTATATTTAGGGACAGAAAAAGTCACTCACCAAGAAGGTATCGATTGAATCGAATGAAACTTTGTATGGAGTTGAAATGCTAGTAGTAGAAAGTGATTACAATATCACAGAAAAGAAAAAATCTGATGTGGGCATCACATGAATTTCCTTATATAATGCAATGAATTTACTACTTTTACAGTAAAAAGTAGATTATTTTTATAGTAGTTATTTATATTCTTTCCAAGATATTGAATTTTCGTCAATGAGTCATTTTCCATGTCATCATCATCAATGAGTCGTCATTGATTTAGCGTCATTCTTTTCCATTTGGCGAGTTTTCCGTTAATTTAGCAATATTTAAAAAGTCGCCAAGTTGGCGACATTCCACCAAATTCGTCACCAAAATCTCGCCAAGCGTTATGGACGAAGAAATAAGTTATTCTTACAACAGATAAATGACTATTGGCGTTCAAATACAAAAGTATTACTCAAAGTATCTTTTTTCATGAATGGAACGAGCTAGATCCACGAGAATGATGTCACCCAATTTATCGCCTGGTATTTCATATGAAAAGTGAACATTTTTCTCAATAGGAAATATTTTTTTTATTTTATATGACATTTTGATAATTTTTTTGAAAAATGTGCAATATCTCAAGAACGGTTCATGTTACCGTTTTAAAATTTATCTCAATCGTTTTCTAATAAAAAATTACATAAGAAATGTCTATTTGCGTAACTTTATTAGCGGTTTTGATTTTTTGACGATTTTTTCAAAATTTCACTCAAAAATTTAAGGGGTTCTGAACATTCGATTGCGTATAAAAAATAATAGGCTTCCAGTGTTTACAGATTGTGATTTTTGTACCAAATTTCGTTCGAATTGGTCCATTCGTTCGTCAGTTATCGTCTCCACAGACTCACAGACACACACACATACTTTCACACACACACACACACACAGATATCACTTCAAATATGTTTGATTCGTGATCAGGGATGCTTAAAACGTGTTCTCCCGTGGAAAACTCGAATTCGAATTTTCGACCCCGTCACAATACTTTCCTTATACATTGTGTATATAAGGAAAGTAACAATTTTCTGAGCATCAACGGTACAATTTAAATTTAACTTCAGCATCTTGTAGGCACTCCTTTAGACATGAGGGGATACTGTCCGATGTGGAGTCACACAGATGACATATACTATCCTTCGACAGATTCGCACGTAAGTGTTGCAATTGCCACTCAATCTACTATCCACTCTTAGAGGACCGAAGCTGCCATCCCAATCTAGTCCCACAAATGCTCCATGAATATTAAATGCGGAGACCTAATTTTTTATTCAAATATTGAAGTTTTATACTATGCATTTTAATAAGATGAATGAGCTAGTTTGACCTACTCATCTACACAGGCAACATTATTCTAACTCAACTTGTTTTAAAAATGTGTCCTCACAGAGGTTAAATAAATTATAGTAAAACTTCAATAGCTTTTGCAGAAAATGGCGGCTCTTTGGTTTTCACAATCTGTCAAAAATACGTAAGATAAAGTTTTCCGAAATCAATTTTCAATGTATTAATGTTCGAGAATTTTACAGTTATCATATAATTATTCTATCATTCTGCTCACTAGAACAGTGAGCAGAATGATAGAATAATTTTATAATAAAAAGATAAATAAAAAGCATTATAAATATATATGTATTTTGTGCGGCAAGCAATAATAGTTCTTCATATCAGTTTAGTTAGATAATTAGTTTTTAATTACCGAATACACTTGTAAATCAACGATCTCCAAATGCTGAATAAAGTAAATGTGAACAAGAAAGATCAATTATGCTTAAAACATTGATTATGAAACACTTTCCAACTTCAATGCAATTATATTTAAAATAGTCGAAAATGCAATACATTCCTCGGAAATATTTTAAAACTTATCACAATACTACATTAATTTATTATATTTAAAAACTTAAACCTTCATTGAAAAAAATGAACTTCATTCAAATGACGGCATTGAAATAAAAATTGCCTGGTTTAAATATCTGTAAAATGCGATACATTCCACGGTAATATTTTTAAAATTATCATAATACTACGATAATTTATTATATTTGAAAACTTCATCGAAAACAACTGAAATTCATTCAAATGACGTCATAGAAAAAATAACACGCCTGGATCTCTCTATAAAAACAGCAATTCATTCATACTTTCTCCCATTCATTTCCTTTATCACAATACTATAATAATTTATTTTATTTAAAAATTAATACCATGGAGCTACAAGTAATTAAACTCTATGCTTAAAACTTCATCGAAAAAAATCGTCCTTCTCTTTATAAAATCAATTAATATTTCATTCATATCAGCCATGCAGACTCCATGGGCTAAATTATTTTGTGTTAAAGAAATACAGCAATTCTAATACAACTCATTCTACATATTTTGCTGTTTACATTTTACATAAGTGAAAAATAGGCTTCGTTGTAGAAATAATCAAATTTGGATAATCATTTAAACTCAAATATATTGTATTTGCGTTGTTTCAGTATGTAGATGCACAGAATTTAAGCAAAAATAAAGTAGTTTTAGGACGGATACAACACTCAATATGAATTAAAAAGAACTTAAAAAAATCACGATTTTGAAACAAGATGGATGCCATATATCATTTTGAAGTGGGTCATGTGATCTTTTTATTTCATGGTCACGTGATCGTTTCATATAAGAGGTGTAATTATTATTTTAATTTTTATTTCAAAAACTACTGAATATATTTCGCTGAATTTTTTTATATATTTTATGGAACAATTTGAATATTACATAAAATTTTCGAAGCAATTTGTGAATTTTAAATCTACTTAAAAATGTTTGAAAAATTAGGTCCCATAGGGCTCAATGTATTTCATTTTTTCAACCCGGGTTCAACCCAAAACTAATTGGGTGATATTATTCATTTATATCATTTTTACGGCAGCTATCGTGCTAACGGGCAGACAGACAGACAGACAGAATGAACAAAGTCATAAACACTTTTCAACTTTGTTGTAAAGTGTTAAAAACCCAGACCACACGACAGACCCGAAGGCTTACTGTAGCTGTATGTGTGGCTAGGAACATAGTAAATGTGTAAATATTTCGATTTTTCCAGTAGTCCTTATTGAACTGATCACTTGTATAACCAATTTTAAGCTTCTACCTCTTTAAGAGATGATTCGTTTCATTTATTCGATCAATCAAACGCTTCAGTATTTGCCACCCATAAATACCAAATATTGCATCACAGTAATAATTTTCTTCCATTTTCGCATCATACGGTCTATTCTGTTACCAAAATTCGAGTTTCCATCTCACTGGTAAGTGGTTTCCAAAACAGTCCGTATTTCGAATGTTTTGGGGAAGAGCAGCCCCTTCATATGCAAATATTAGATTGTTTCAGTGAGTCTTATCCAATTTAAGTTTTTAACTCACTTAAAAGAAAGCGTTTGGAATATAATCTACAAATCGAACATTTTGTGCAGCAACACCAAAGTGAAAAACGTTGACAAACTCTTATAAAAAATGTTTCTCATTTATTCGAAAAATTGAACTTTTTGGTGTGCGGCACCCCTAAAAAACAAATATTGGAAAAGTGAAATTATACAAACAGTCCACCATATCGTGAAGCACGGCTTACTCTCATTTCGTATTTCGATTTTGTGCAACACCTCTCTCTTCGTATTTTGTTGTACAATACCCCTTTCTCTCACTTCGTATTTTGTTGTACAATACCCCTTTCTCTCACTTCGTATTTTGTTGTACAACACCCCCTTTAAATGAGCATTTTTAAAAAATTAGATTTTTGCTGTTGATTTTATCAAAATATGAATCCATGTACTAAATTGCAATTCTCTATTTGGCAAGAGGCTTTAAAAACAGATGGCAGACAGTCGGACAGACGGTGGACACTTATGAATTAGTATATATAATATTATGTAAAAGTCCTTTTCTGCGTCTATCTTTCTGTCTGTCCAGCTTGGCGACAATTTGACAACCTTGTCTGCGCAATCCGCCAACTTAGAAGCCTTACTTACTAAACACTTTCTAAATGATTATTTGAAAAATAACATGAACAAAACAAGAAAGATCAATCATGCATAAAGCATTGATTATGAAACACTTTCCTACTACAATGCAATTTTATTTAAACATTTCTAAAATGCGATACATTCAGCGATAGTATTTTAAAAATTATCCCAATACTAAAATAATTTATTATATTTGAAAACTTCATCGAAAAATGAACTTTATTCAAATGACGTCATTGAATTATAAATTGCCTGTCTCTGTATGAAAAAGCAGTAAAAATTTCATTCATAAACATTTATTCTATTCCTTTCATTCATCGTAATACAACAATAATTTATTTTACTTAAAAACTTAAAACCATGGAGGTAAAAGTAATTTAACTCTGTGCTTAAAACTTCACCGAAAAAGTCTGCTATAAAATCGTCTGTTCTCTGTGTAATATCAATGGCTGTTTCATTCATATCAACTGTATTGCAGACTCAGCGCTGAATAATGTTGCGTTAAAGAAATTCAGGAATTCTTATACAACTCATCTTACTGCTTGATGTGTTTATAATCTTCATAAGTGAAAATTAGGCTTCGTTGTAGAAATAATCAAAGTTTGATGATCGTTTAAATTTAAATATATTATAATTGCGTTGTTTCAGAACATTGATGCACAGAAATTAAACAAAAATAAAGCGATTTTAGGACGGATGCAACACCAAATATAAATTAAAAATAACTTTGAAAATCACGATTTTGACTGAACAGCATACTAAAATTTTATTTTGATAAAGTCATTTTGACGGCAGTTGTGCTAACGGACAGACAGACAGACAGACAAGACAGAATGAACAAAGTCTTTATGTTGTAAAGTGTTAAAAATGGAACACGAAATTTAAAAGAATTTGAGACAAAAATTCAAATTCTAATATTGTTATGAAATTTTATGTGTAGATACATTAAATAATAAACTAGAACTAGATATAATTTTGCGTATTTCGCAGAATTATTTGAAATTTAAGATTATCTTATTATTATTTCTTATGAAGACCGTTATTATTATTTCTTATGAAGACCGAAAACCAATGAGATTTTCCAAAGCATTAAAAAAGAAAGTACATGAAAGTCCAACTCTAGAAAATATATGTATTGACTCGTTTTGAGCATCTCTGAATACGAATCACTCATTTTTTTCAATGATGTTTGTTTGTCTGTGAGTCTCATCCCTTTTGACCGCTTTCTACCAAAGCTATTTACGTCACAGGATATACTCTGATGATTTTTAAGTTGTACGTTGCCACTGGAATCTTTACTACTGGAATAACGCAACCTTATATAAAAGAACTTTGTGAAACTGAACTATTGACTTTATAGTATCCAATACTAAATGTACTTGATGGAAAAGGCGCAGGAACATGTCTTCGGTGATCCTCCCTCTTTATGGGGAAGAATTAATACAGCTATTAATATATGGAGGAGAATTAATATGGAAATAATATAGCATGATGCATTTCACCATGGTTTTCCAAGGCGTAGTCCCATGGTAAAATGCATCATGATAAATGTCTTTGTATCACATGCATATGAGTGGCAACTATAAAAATAAAGATATCACTGGTAAAAATACTTCCTTGATAATCAATCACTTCACCTGGACCGCATAAGCAAATTAATTGACAAAGGATAATCTCCTAAATCCCACCCCAAATGTTTAACTGGCGTACTTCATTAAAAATATTTATAGTAGGAAATAACAAATATAGATTCATACAGACATTTCCAATTTTAAATTTTGAATGAACCTGCCAAATGGTAAAGTATAGCGTTATATTCTTACATAAATACTTCATTGCAGTTGCAACATTAAAGAATATTAACCATTAGATAAGTGTATCGCATTCATAATTACCTTCTTTTGAACGTGTAAAGACTTTTCATTCTAGAGGCACAAGCTCTAACTATAGCCATCCAGTCTGGAAGTTTTCCTTAAAGTCATTTCTGTCGCCAACATATTCAGATTCTGTTTTAATTTAATACACGAATATAAGGCAAAGAATAGAAATGGGATATCAGAATAATGAAAAGCAGAAAGATTAATGAGCAATGACCATAGCAGAACCGTAAGCCACCTTAATGTTATTAATAGCTAACTGTTAAAACCATAACTGTTAACGGAGGAAATGAAGAATAGGTAATATAAATAGCAGAAAAATATCCGATGTAGACAGTACATGATTTTCCCTGCATGACTCAATGATTTTACTTCTTTCACAGAGAAATAATGAGGTACGACACAATCATTTCGGCCTTCCCGGTCGTCCAAATAGTTGCTCAAGTCCTCTGGATGAGTCGGACGGCCTGGGGTTTCCACAATCATTTTGGCGCTAAATTACCCATTAACATTTGGTGCTTTTTATGAGAACATGTAAAATTATTTTGAAATACTAAAATTATATTTGCGCAAATCTAGCTTAAAATTAGAAAGAATCACTATCTTCCGTAAATCAATATCGTCCATATATTAAAATAGTTTAATCATCTGAAAGTAATATTTTATTACTAACTTCGATGGTTTGAGTTCCAGTCAATAAATTCTTAAAATTAAAAATCCAAATTGTAATATTTTTCTATGACAATAATATTGAAAATCCAGACCACTCAACTGACCCTAGGGTTTACAGCCACTATTTGAGTGGCCGGTATGACAATAATGTATTTAACTTTTCGTTATATAATTCAGAAACAGCGAATCTTGTTATTTTGACGACCATTTATTCTTCGGAAAATCGCCAAATGCGTGTATCAACAAATAAAGCTATACTACAATGTTATGTGCATTGAATCAACATTACTTAAGTGGATATTCGATACTTTTGGTGACGTTATTGATCAAAACAAAATGACTTGATTAATTATACTCACATGCAAAATCCACATCAAATGTAGCGGATCCACATCAAACATTTAATTAATGCCGCAAAAAATAAATGACAATTGGCGAATTGTTTGGCGTCAAAATATAAAACTATTGCAAACATTTTCTCCTTTCGTTAATGACACCAGATAGATCCACAAGTACAATGTTAATGGATTTGCCGCATAATGTTGCATGTAAAAAGTGAACGTATTTGACGACACTTAGTACTTTTGAATGTTATGCAAAATGTTTTATACACTTATTTAATATTTTATAAAACGTGCTTTAATTATAACTTTTATAAAACGTGCAATATCTCGAAAATGATTCGTGCTAGCATTAAAAGAATTATTCGTATTGTAATAAAAAATTACGTATGAAATGGTTATTTATTTTACATTTGTGACGCTCTTAATTTTTCATTGAATTTTTCAAAAATTCGTTCTAAACTTTGGGATCTGCCAAACATTTGTTCGAATTTAAAATCATACAAGACTGCTTGTAATAATCGTACGAAATATGTTTTGAAACTCTCCATTTGTTTGTGAGATATCGCTTCCTTAGACTCGCGGATACACACACACACTTACAAACAGACATCATCTCAAAACACAGACCAAGTACATTTATTCGTCTACGTCAAAATATCTTGTACTATATTAATCCGCGCAAATACCGAAATTAATCGTAAAACTACTT
This sequence comes from Amaurobius ferox, assembly GCA_951213105.1. NCBI lineage: Eukaryota > Metazoa > Arthropoda > Arachnida > Araneae > Amaurobiidae > Amaurobius > Amaurobius ferox. Next base: position 40,095,802 of record OX578137.1, on the reverse strand, counting down.
ACTGTACATTTGTGGATCCCCAATATTTTCGTTCATGAAATACTTTTTATCTAAAATTATGAATAAATTCCTGGAAATGTATTTTCTACTAGGAATTACAAAGATTTCTAAATCAAGCAAACTCTTAACATTACATATCCTAAAGTCACAAACACAGATATTTCACAATAAATAAAACTGTTGCTTGCAGGAAAATAACTGACAAAAGTTCTTTGAAGAAAGCAGGCATATTTCAGTTAGGTTACGACAATTGTTTCGAAGATGCTATAAGCCACTTTCTCCAGGTCAAGAAAAAACAGTATGCACCCTTAACTTCCGCTAAGAAATAACTCATTTTAAGGTTTCTGAGAGTTCCAAATTCACAATTCTGTAGTTGAACGGTTCGAACTTTAAGCCCCTATTACGCGAGAGTAATTTGGGACAACAAACCGTTGGCAAAACAGCTCAGACAGCCACAACATTTTAAGTTTAACCCAAAAATGTTGTTGTTGAGGGAACGGCTGTGCGAAAATCGACCAATCAGAAGTGCGTAAATCCAAAACGTCACAGGTCACGTGTTTTCGAATTATTTTATTTCTTACTTTAAGAGCGATCAAGACTACCGATAGACTGTTTTGGAATGCAGAAATGGAAGCTGATCATATTGAACTTATTCAATCCAAACGGAACCTTTGGGATGTTAAGAGTACTGTTTACAGTAAGAGCCCCTATTACACGACAGTAATTTGGGAGAATAAACCGTTCACAAAACAGCTTTGGGACGTTTGTGAGGTCACTCCACGCAGCACAGAAAGAAAGTGATGCCACTCCAAGCAGCTTGCTGCTCTATGTCCTCGGATGAGCCGGGCGGTCTGGGCTTTCGCCACTCCAAGCAACAAATGGGGAAGCTGAAGCTTCCCCATTTGCTGCTTGGAGTGACGTCACTTTCATTATGTGCGTCAAGTGACGTCACAAACGTCCCAAAGCTGTTTTGTGAACTGTTTGTTGTTTCAAATTACTGTCGTGTAATAGGGGCTTTAGTCTCCAGATCCTTAGAATGCTGGTTCGAATCCCCGTAAGGAGCATTTTTGCGTACTAGCTCATAGTTTCTAGTTATCTAGCATCAACCGTTTCACAAGTTCCAGTCAAAGTGTAGGTAAAAACAACAGTAGATACCTAAATAGTTCAACCTAGTCCAAACATCAGATGGGAAAACACTGCTGTATATGAAGCTTTATAAAATTTTCAACTTGAGATAGTAAACATCAGATGGGTAATACTGCTGTATATGAAGATTTTTAAAAATTGTGATCTTGAGATGGGAAACATTCTGAGTTTCGTAGACGTCTGAAAATTAAATTGTCCGCTACAGAAAACGCATACAGACAAACGCATTATTTTATGCTAGGTAAATCAATCTCTCCTTAAAATATATATTTTCACTTTTGCACTGAAGTTCATATTATCTTAGAACATTCGGTAGGTCAACATAAAATCATGTGGCATGCCAAAAATGTGCCGTAAGCCCAAATATCAACATTCTTGCTGTGTATGAATAAATCTTTGTTGTTTGTAGTCACTTTATTTCCTCTTTATTGAATTTGCTTCTCTGTGCCTTCAAGCAGTACTCTCAGGTTATATATGTTTCGGCATCAGATTATTCAAATGACTTTCCTCATAAACTCAAAACTATGTGCTTAAATACAAACTATTATTTCTTATTATGCAAATTAAAAATACCTTAGATATACAGAGATAGTAAGATAGCCACTTTGTGTGGAATAAGTTCATCTTGGTTTTTTTACGACTACATACGGAGAGGTTACGTTTCATACTGGTTTATAAATCATAAGTAAATAAGAGCTCATTTTCTTAGATATAAGCTTTTAAGCAAGACTTGGGAACCAACATGCTTCTTTTATAACACCCTTTTCTCAGGAACAAGTGTGCATTTTTCCTCCTCCTCAATACATCTGTATAAAAAAATGACAATATTCTAAAAACAACACAGTCCTCGACTGACCATCCACCACCTTACCGTTCCTTAATTCAATACGGCAAGATGAGATTGTTAATGAGTACAAAACTCCTTAAAGCAAATATTTTATAATATTACTTTCCTTATATGCATAAGGAAAGTATTGTGACTGGATCACAAATTTGAATTCGAGTTTTCGACATGAGAGCACGTTTCAAGCATCCCTGAACACGTATCAAACATTTTTGAGGTGATGTCTGTGTGCGTGTGTGAAAGTGTGTGTGTGTGTCGGTGAGTCTGTGGAGACGATATCTCATGAACGAATGGAGCGATTTGAATGAAATTTGGTACAAAAATCACAATCCGTGAATACTGGAAGCTTATTGCTTTTAAACGTAATCGAATGTTCAGACACCCCCCCTAAAATTTCGAGTGAAATTTTGAAAAAATCACCAAAAAATCAAAGCCTTTCAATAAAGTTACACAAATAGACATTTCTTATGTAAATTTTCCTTAGAAAACGATTTTAGAACGCTAACATGAACCGTTCTCGAAATATTGCACATTTAAAAAAAAGTATCAAAAAATCATATAAAATAAAAAAATATTTCCTATTGAGAAACACGTGCACTTTTCAAATATAATATCATGCGATAAATTGGGTGACATCGTTCACTTGAATTTAGCTCGTTCCATTCATGGGAAAAGATACTTTGAATAATACTTTTTGAACTTCAATAGTAATTTATCTGCCATAAGATAACTTATTTCTCCATCTATAACGCTGGGCGAAATTTGGGTGACGAATTTGGCGGAATGTCGTCAACGTAGCGACTTTTTTAAATGTTGCTAAATTAACGAAAATCTCGCCAAACGGATAAAAATGAAGCCAAATCAATGAAAATGACGACTAGTTGACGAAAATTCAATATCTTGGAAAAAATATAAGTATCTACTGTAAGAATAACCTATTTCTTTTCTGTAAAAGTAGTAAATTCATTACATTATATAAGGAAAGTCATGTGCTGCCCACATCAGATTTTTTTATATTTTTGGTTGAAGTATTGTAACGTCGAATTTAGCAACAATTGGGGGCGTTTGTAATCCTGTCTATCGTTAATGGAATTCTAAGCACTCAGGATTGACAACGACATCTACCCTACTCGCTGCACTGTTATGTTCGATTCATTGTTGTTACGTAAATACTTAACGAGAAAATGTTTTCGGTCAATGCTTTCAGCTCAAGGATTTAACTAGATTGTATTACTTTGTTACTTCGCTGTTCTTTTAATACATATTAGGCTAGAAACAACAGTTTAAAGTGAATTCAGAGTTATTGCAAGTGTGTGTGATGGACAAGACACCAACCAACCTACCAACAGGCATGTGGTCTGCACACAGGGCTCTACAGCCCTGGCCTACATAGGGCTCTCCACCTGTATCGCATTCAAATAACTCTCCTGTAAAAGTCTTGCTGCTACAGGTGAGTCCTGCATCTCACGAAAAGTCTCCATAATATGAGTAGAATCTCGGTGATTTCACTCCTAGAAAATATTTTATTAAGAGATATGGTTTCTTGTTTCGGAAAGCTTTGTTTCCCAAACAGAAAAAACTGTCTTTTCTTTTGCATTTCAGAAATGCCAAGGACATTTTTATTGTAATACAGGCACTTCATATATTCGGACAACGTTATACACGGAATTACCTACATAAGAAATGGAAGTCCAATAAAGCTTTAAATTATGATTTCATCATAGAGCCTTCATATGCTGCAAATTTTACAATACGCCTGTTCGTTACAAATAACATCATATCGAAACATTTTCTGTATAAAGAGAGCAGATTTTGAAAGTAAAGCTTGGAACAATGAAGTTGATTTATCAAAACAATTGTTACCATTCTTGAATCACATGACACTTTTGACGGAAGAAATGTTGCACAGAAATCTAAAGCCACCACACCTCACGGTCTGTATAAGAACATCTTGTTTGAAGTTGGGTGCAAAGAACAATGGATAAAATGGATTGTGTAATACGGCTGGATTGCAATAATTCCTAGATTTGATGTACTTTTCTACAAGTTATAGATAAAGAATTCAGAAAAAGGCTAATTTATTCCACAATCAATTGTTTACTGCTAAGAGCACAGTCTCAAACATACTCGTAATTTCAAATTGGTATTATAAATCCAGTACAATTCATTTCTGTAACTTCAATAAAGGAAATCAAACGATGTTACTCAAAATAAAAAATTAAATAAATAACAGAATAAAAGGAATAAACTCTTTATAATCCATTATGCAAGTGAATTTTAGCTATATATATATATATAAATTTCCAACGAAATAATTTGGCCAAGGGGAATATCGAACTCAAGAACAACATTTGTTAGGCGAACAGTATAATGTTGAGCTACAGTTGCCGCAATTTCGCATGCCTTGAAATATGACTCTATATTGAAACGATTAATTAAAAGAATATCATAGAAGAAGTAGTTAGAATAAATTTGCTCTGTATGTATAGAAAATACAGCTTACATGAAAGTTCGATATTTGCCCTTATCATTTACTTTAATTAATTCTACCTCATTCAATTTCCATACATAAATATCTGCTACTAAAAACACTTTATAAAACATTAGCTATAATCCGCATTAAATTAGATTTTTGATAAACATTAATATCTATTATTTTTGACGTCATTATATATGTATACAATTATAACTTATTATATAAAATATAACTTAAACATGCCAACACGCCCTTGTTAAAAATCAAGCTTAAATGTGGTTAATTTGATAAAAATCCATTCAGAAATTGTAAAAAAGTAAATAATTAAATTTGTTTAAAATGTTTTATTTAAAAACTGGATAAAATGGTTTTACGGATGATAAAATTATTTCCCAGTTTGGATGTGTCCGCGGGTCGGGACGCAGCTGAACAGACATGTAGAAGTTCAGACATATTATTTGAAGGTCTTTAAAAATAGTGAAGAAGCTTTCAGATGCTTTAATTAAACATTGGCAAAATTTTAAGAAACCATACGTTTTTTTTGTTACGCAACACATTTCCTTATAATCATCCTATTATGTGTTGCCGAGCCTAAAAGTGTGAATAGACGGGACATGTATCAATTGTGTGTATATATAGTCACGTCCACATTTGCCAATTCCCATATTAAGCATACGATGTTTTTTTTTTTCGGGGGGTGAGGGGGGGCATTAAAGTAGTGTTTATTTATATTAAATATGAAAGACGAGGGTATATTTTTAAGCACATGGCTTCATTCCAGAGGAGCTAAAATGACCAAGGAAAAATACGGAGAATCGAAATAACTTTTCGGTGCAAATTTCATATTGGGACTGTTTTGGGGATACTGCCATTTTAAGTTTAAATTTCATTTTATTTTATTCATAGTCACGGATCAAGTAAATTTTATGACTGCAGTCATTTAGCCGGCTCTTAGTTAAGTCTTTATATTCTCCCCACCAAGTATGAGATTGCGAAAAATTAAAATTTAAATGATTTTGAGTAATATTCATACGTACCGAAAATTCTCTTAAAGTATATTTTATATAAGTAAAAGATTTCGTTTAATTGCTAGCCGTTAGACAATACAATGAATTTCATCCCGAAAGCTGTGTTGAATATAGCGCAGCTAATTAATATTTAGAGGTGGGCACAATAGAATAATTTCATCTATGAAATATATGATAATTAAGAACTATCGATAATTTTCTGTGATATAGTTTTTTTTATTTGCTTCCATTTTAATTATTCTTGACAATCATTCTTTTAAATGCGTAGACACACACACATATATATATGTCCTCTGTTCTTTGTTCTAACAATGTTAATAGTGATGGGATTCATTCCGATGAAATTGTCGAATAATTCGATAGTTTCAAATTATTGGATAGTCTGGATAGTAGTAAAGAACAATTCGAATATGTTTTGATCAATAGCAGCGCTTTCTTTCCCTAAGCATCATAGTTCAAAAACCATTTGAATACTTTCCAGCCAACAGCAGCTCTCGATAGTAGTAAGCTAATACAAGTAAATGAACTATCCCAATGATTTTAGGCGATTGTAATGCAATTGGTCACACTGATAGTATTCATTCGCATTTGGCGAGAGTTTGCATTTAAATGATTTGGAACTATAGTTTCAATTTGAATGATTTTGAGTTGATAGTAAAATAAGATAATAAGATATCTTATTTTTCAACTGTTTATTCTCTTGTAGGATAAAATTACTCTTGGTGAACTAAAATGTTCAGTTATTTTAAAAAAAAAAATTTTTAACATATGAAATCGTTGCCTTTTAGGAGGAAAATTTTCAAGTAGCTGATTAAAGCAAATATTTTTATTTTAATGACGTCAAAAATAATAGCGTTTTTTAAAGCATTAATATCTAATTTTGTATCATTGTTAATAATGTTTTATAAAGTATTTTTTGTAGCAGATATTTATGTGGAGAAATTATATGAGGTAGAGATAATTAAAGTAAATGATGAGGGCAAATGTCGAACTTCCATGTAAGCTGTATTTTCTATATATACAGAGCAAATTTATTCTAACTACTTCTTCTATGATATTCTTTTAATTAATCGTTTCAATATAGAGTCATATTTCAAGGCATGCGAAATTGCGGCAACTGTAGCTCAGCATTATACTCTTCGCCTAACAAATGTTGTTCTTGAGTTCGATATTCCCCTTAGCCAAATTATTTCGTTGGAAATTATATATATATATATATATATATATACTACTTCTATGATAGCAAAAATTAAGCACACATCCAATACAGAAGGTCTTTATTTTACTTCCTATAAGACGTACACATTTTTTTAAAAAAGGTCCAGAGCGCTTTCGAGCATAAGTACGCTCTTCATCAGTGGCTACATGGAAAGAAAATGTGAATCGTTCATATATAGACCAGATATAGCGACAAAATTTGCATAAATACAATTTACAAAAGAATCTACGTTTAGGCAAGGATGAACCGAAAACTATAAAACAATTTTTTTAGAGTTTCAAGAATTCCAACAACAAAAGAACAGCATAGTAAATTATAATTTAATTACAGAAATCGAAAAAAAAGGGGGGGGGAGGAAAACAATCATAATCCCAAAGATGAAGACGTCAAAGATAACTTTGCAAAGACTTGAATTGCATGGAGTCGAGAATGAGTCGCCAAACGTAACCCAAATTCATAACAGGGTCAAAATTACAAACGGACTCGCGGTAGATATAAATAAAAAAGGATTCAAAAAGGAGAATATCACGAGGGTTATTACAACGCATCAAAAGGAAAGTCTTTTCAAAAAGAGGCTGGAAATTATATTTAACAACAAATTGAGCAAGAGCCGTAGAAAAATTACTATCCTTGACATCCCGAGCATGTTCTCCTAAACGGATACCAACAGTGCGTTTAGTACTTCCAATATGAAATTTAAAATTACCATAGGTAGACAACAGGGGAACAACATACACCCCAGCAAAGCTTTTAAAGTCATCTTTATCACCCAGCTTATCAGACCGAATACGGTTAAATAAAGAAGAAATATTAGAATGTTCAGGTCTGAAACCAAACTCAGGGCAAAAATGGATAAAGGGGCGGAAAATCCGAGGATTGTATGGAAAACTAGACCTATAAGTCAAACGATTTTTTAAGGCAATAAGTTTAGTATCAAAAAGTGTATATTTACGGCGAACTTGGAAGAAAACCTTATAAACAAAACTCAAAGGAGTAATCAGCCTCACGGCCAAGGCCAAAAATAAAATCAATTTCATCACTTAAAGCAGAGATAGATGAACAAACATTAAAAGCGCGATTAAAATAAGCATAAAAAGAAGATTTTTAGAGGAAAGAAGATGGTAAGAATTAGCAGGAATACAAGAATTAGTAAAAGAAGGTTTACGGAAAACCGAGGTTTGAAACCCAATAGCAGAATGGGTGACCAGTACATCAACAAAAGGCAAAGTACAATTAGTTTCATGTTCGACAGTAAAATTGATGGAAAGGTAAAAATCATTAACTTTAGACAAAAGAAAAGAAAGATCTTCTAAATCACTATCCCAAACAATAAACACATCATCCACAAAACGACACCAAAGAGAGGGGGGTTGGATAAAAAAGGCAAAATCTCATTCTCGAGTTCCTGCAAAGCCGCCTCGGCTAAAATATCAGATAAAGGGCTACCCATAGGGGCACCACAGGTTTGTAAATAAATAGCACCATGGAAACTAAAATAATTTGTCTCCCCAAAAATATTCAAAGCAGAAGTGATTGCGTCGATAGTAGGAGTTTTAAAATTATGATTATGTAGTTTTTTGATAATAATTTTAATAGCAATGTCAACGGATATACTAGGAAATAAAGAAACAACATCAAAACTATGCAAGATACTATTAGATTTAAATTTAGTTTTGTATAAAATATTAATGAAAATTTTCAGTTGAACTGATAGAAAATTTATGGTTATTGAAAAAATGTCCGAAGGCAAGGGATTTTTCTAAAAAATAAGTAGGTCCGCAACATTTAGAAACAAAAGGACGCATAGGATGATTAGGTTTATGAAGTTTAATTTGATCAAAGATCTTAGGGAGTTGATTAGAAGTACGGAAAATAGCAGATTTAACATTGGGGGGAAGATCATTACATTTGTTAAGTTTTGCGATTATAGCCTTAATCTTATTGATCGGGAATTTTTTAACCTGAATGCACTCCATCTCGTCAATACACTTCCGCATTGAATTTGCATAATCAATTTTATTGGTAAGAACAAGTTCCGTAGTCTTGTCAGCACATAAAATGACAAGTTCCGGATTAGATCCAAGTTTTTTAATTTCCGCGAGTTCAGTATTCAAAGTAATATTAGAACTAGAATGTTTATTTTTATTTTTAAGCTTATTCTCATTTTGAAACGCAAGAATAGACTGATACATGACAAAACGGCCACGATCTCTATGGCCCTGAACCACGTTAAGAAGAGCACTTTCCACAGGGGGAATTAAATTAATAAAATTAGAATTATTACTGGGATAAGCAAACTTAGGGCCTCTCTGAGGAGCAGTACGCTGAATTGAGGAAATATCAATGTTGATACAATTTACAAACGGAAAGGGTAAAGTTTTTTTAAGCGGAGTAAATATTTTTGGTTTTAAAGCAAGAATTTCATTACGGGTATATTTAAACAAAGGGTGCAGAGAAAATGGAGGGGAATATCTTCCAAAGGAATAGTCTGAACGGCAGAAAATTTAGAAATAGGAGGGGACAAAGGCATTTTTCTAGGAAAGTTAAATCTTCCAAACTGGTTTATCCAACCAAAAAGTTTTCTGATGTACTTTGAATGTGCTGATGTACTTTGAATGTGCTGATCTGCGTGGCTTATGGTTTTCATCCCGCAACTGTTTTATTTGAAGTCTTCGGATGTTTTTTCAAAAAACTGAAGTGCTTTCTTCTGACTTGGAGTTTTTTACTCTTTACCGCATTGAAAAAAGTATTTTTCTGTAAGTGATACTTTTGTTTTATAATTATTAGGAAGGTGAATAGCATCTCCTGTATTTGTCTTTCATCCTTGCACTATCATGACATATGTTGTAATCGACATTTATCTTGATACATATATATTTGCCCTTTGTCTTTGAACGTGTATGCATTTTGGCCGTATGTAAAAATATGGTGTTTCATCCCCATCGTGAATTTTAAACGGTATGTTACTCATATTTGATCCAGTTATCCATTGTATTATATGTCTGTTTTATAGTGTTTTCAGGTCTTGATCGTTTGTTTGGAGCTTTATTCGTTTTGACCGGCTATTTTTGGGTTTTTCTTTTGAAATTCCCTGGTTTTTGCTTGTATCATGCAATCTTTTGAATCTTTTTCGTGTAATAATTTTTTTAAATTTAAATTAAAATTAACAAAATTGCTATGTCGGCTTAAATTACTTATGCATTGTAAAAAAGTACTTATTGTTCCCCCTTCCCGCTTTATTAAAAAATTGGTTCATAGTTTTTCTGAAGTACGTATTATTCAACCTGCCGAATTTAAATTGCTTTGTAGTTCCATTCGTGAACTTCGTTTTGAGATTGGATTTTGTGAACGCTCATGTTATTTTTGGCATAGGGAATTTGTTGCCTGTGCACATCCTGCAGTTGTTAATTCTTTTTTTGAATATATTTATTCTCGGCTTTCTCAAATCCGTTCCGATATTGAAATTCGGCATGATAGAAAACTTCTTGGTTGGAAAAACCAGTTTGAAAGATTTAACTTTCCTATAAAAATGCCTTTGTCCCCTCCTATTTCTAAATTTTCTGCCGGTCAGGCTATTCCTTTGGAAGATACTCCCCTCCCTTCTCTACACCCTGTGTTTAAATATACCCGTAATGAAATTCTTGCTTTAAAACCAAAAATTTATTCTCCGCTTAAAAAACCTTTACCCTTTCCGTTTGTAAATTGTACCAACATTGATATTTCCTCAATTCAGCGTACTGCTCTTCAGATAGGCCCTAAGTTTGCTTATCCCAGTAATAATTCTAATTTTATTAATTTAATTTCCCTTGTGGAAAGTACTCTTCTTAACGTGGCTCAGGGCCATAAAGATCGTGGCCGTTTTGTCATGTATCGGTCTCTTCTTGCGTTTCAAAATGAGAATAAGCTTAAAAATAAAAATAAACATTCCAGTTCTAATATTACTTTGAACACTGAACTCGCGGAAATTAAAAAACTTGGATCTAATCCGGAACTCGTCATTTTATGTGCTGACAAGACTAAGCAACTTGTTCTTACCAATAAAATTGATTATGTAAATTCAATGCGGAAGTGTATTGACGAGATGGAATGCATTCAGGTTAAAAAAGTCCCGATCAATAAGATTAATGCCAGAATAGCAAAACTTAAAAAATGTAATGATCTCCCCCCCCCCCCCAATGTTAAATCTGCTATTTTCCGTACTTCTCATCAACTACCCAAGATCTTTGGTCAAATTAAACTTCATAAACCTAATCATCCTATGCGTTCTATTGTTTCTAAATGTTGCGGACCTACTTATTTTTTAGAAAAATCCCTTGCCTTCTTCTTAAAACCTTTTTTAATAACCATAAATTTTCTATCAGTTCAACTGAAAATTTCATTAATATTTTATACAAAACTAAATTTAAAACTAATAGTACCTTGCACATAGTTTTGATGTGGTATCTTTATTTCCTAATATACCCGTTGACATTGCTATTAAAATTATTATCAAAAAACTACATAATCATAATTTTAAAATTCCTACTATCGACGCAATCACTTCTGCTTTGAATATTGTTGCGGAGACAAATTATTTTAGTTTCCATGATGCTATTTATTTACAAACCTGTAGAGCCCCTATGGGTAGCCCTTTATCTGGTATTTTAGTCGAGGCGGCTTTGCAGGAACTCGAGAATGAGATTTTGCCTTTTTTATCCAACCCCCCTCTCTTTGGTGCCGTTTTGTGGATGATGTGTTTATTGTTTGGGATAGTGATTTAGAAGATCTTTCTTTTCTTTTGTCTATAGTTAATGATTTTTACCCTTCTATCAATTTTACTGTCGAACATGAAACTAATGGTTCTTTGCCTTTTGTTGATGTACTGGTCACCCGTTCTGCTATTGGGTTTCAAACCTCAGTTTTCCCGTAAACCTTCTTTTATCAATTCTTGTATTCCTGCTAATTCTTACCATCCTCTTTCCTCTAAAAAAGCTTCTTTTTATGCTTATTTTAATCGCGCTTTTAATGTTTGTTCATCTATCTCTGCTTTAAGTGATGAAATTGATTTTATTTTTGGCCTTGGCCGTGAGGCTGCCTACTCCTTTGAGTTTTGTTTATAAGGTTTTCTTCCAAGTTCGCCGTAAATATACACTTTTTGATACTAAACTTATTGCCTTAAAAGATCGTTTGACTTATAGGTCTAGTTTTCCATACAATCCTCGGATTTTCCGCCCCTTTATCCATTTTTGCTCTGAGTTTGGTTTCAGACCTGCACATTCTAATATTTCTTCTTTATTTAACCGTATTCGGTCTGATAAACTGGGTGATAAGGATGACTTTAAAAGCTTTGCTGGGGTGTATGTTGTTCCCCTGTTGTCCATCGATGGTAATTTTAAATTTTATATTGGAAGTACTAAATGCACTGTTGGCATCTGTTTAGGAGAACATGCTCGGGATGTCAGGGATAGTAAACTTTCCACGGCTCTTGCTCAATTTGTTTTTAAAGACAATTTTCAGCCTCTTTTTGAAAAGACTTTCCTTTTGATGCGTTGTAATAACCCTCGTGATATTTTCCTTTTTGAATCCCTTTTTATTTATATCTACCGCGAGTCCGTTTGTAATTTTGACCCTGTTATGAATTTGAGTTACGTTTGGCGACTCATTCTCGACTCCATGCAATTTAAGTCTCTGCAAAGTTATCTTTGACGTCTTCATCTTTGGGATTATGCTTGGTTGCCACCCCCCCCCCCCTTTTTTTTCGATTTCTGTAATTAAATTGTAATTTACTATGCTGTTCTTTTGTTGTTGGAATTTTTGAAACTCTAAAAACATTGTTTTATAGTTTTCGGTTTATCCTGGACTAAACGTAGATTCTTTTGTAAATTGTATTTATGCAAATTTTGTCGCTATATCTGGTCTATATATGAACGATTCAAATTTTATTTCCATTTAGCCATTGATGAAGAGCGTACTTATGCTCGAAAGCGCTCTGGCCCGTTTTAAAAAAAATTTTGTACGTCTTATAGGAAGTAAAATAAAGACCTTCTGTTGTGGATGTGTGCTTAATTTTTGCTATTATAACATCAGACGTGATGCCAAATTATTTATTACTTCTATAATATTCTATTTAATTATTTTAATGTAGACTCATATTTTAAAGCGAAATTGCCGCAGCTGTAGCTCAACGCTATAATATTCATCCAGCAAATGTTGTTCTCGAGTATTCTTTGGGACAAAATTATTTCTTTGCAAAACTATCAATAATTCCAATTTATTTCATTGATGAAATTATTTTATCGTGCCCGCCCACTTCTAAATGTTAATTAGCCGCGCCGTATTCAACACAGCTTTCAGGATGACATTCGCTGTGAACTGCGTTGCACCGATTTAACGAAATCATTTATTATATAAAATATACTTTAAGAGAATTTTTGGTACTTATGGATATTAATCAAAATCATTTAAAATTTAATTTTTTCACAATCTCAAATTTTATGGGGAGATAGAATCAAGACTTAACTATGAGTGCAATCAAACAGATGAGTGCAATCAAAAAATTTACTTATGACCCGTGACTATGAATAAAATAAAATGAAATTAAACTTGAAATAGCAATATTTCAAAGACAATGCGAATATGAAATGCACACCAAAAAGTTATTTGGATTCTCAGTATTTTTCCTTGGTCATTTTAACTCCTCTGGAATGAAGTCATTTGCTTAAAAAATACCCTCGTCTTCCATATTTATTATAAATTAACACTATTTCAGTGCCCCCCCCCCAAAACGTACACACACACATACACACACACACCGAATGTTCACGCTGCTCATACCCTTGGGTGAGTCGGATGGCCTGGGTCTTCCACACCGTATGCTCAGTGTTTCCTTCAGGACTTTTTGGCCGCGGGGGGGGGGGGGGGGCAATAAAATTTTAGAGGGGGCAATTTTGCCCTATATAAACTTTATATATATATCTAAATGCTGTCATATAAATAGAAACTAGGTTAACATAAAATGTGTCCGGGAGGGGGGGGGGGCGAATACTCTTCTCCGGAGGTATGCCTGAAAGAAACACTGCGTATGTTAAAAATTGGAATGAACAAATGTGGGCGTGACCATATATATACACAATTGATACATATCCCGTCTATTCACAATTGAATATTTCTTAAATAATGCTAATTTTTTACAACAGAACACAATTGTCTAATTTGTTTAATTTCTTATAGGAGGCAGAGAAGCCCTATCTTTTGTCAGGGCTTCCACTCACAAGTAAAATACACCCCCCTTTATAATTTATTAAAGGGACGTGATATATAGCAAATATATAACACGTCACGGATGATATATAACAAAACATATACATATTTATCAATATTATTACAGAAAGTGACAAGATCCCAAAAAATAATTTACTATTTTGTGTTTTTCTGTTATCTAAGCACAACTGCGGTTTTAAAAACAAACGAAATATATGGACAACATTTTGTTATTTGCGCACCACTTCTAGTACAGGAAGCTCAAATATACCATTCGATAGGGAATAGCATCTTCTACATAGTCATGTGTTTTAAATTGACTTAAGGGACCGTCTTCGTATCTAAATGCGTATCAACTTCAAAATGTGCAATGACAACGCCCAATTTTGACGTCAGATTTCGAATCTACATCAAATCTAAAGCTCGAATACCAAGGTTCAGGTGATTTGATGCAGCCGTTTCTACATTTTGAGTACATACATTTTTATGCTCTTGTCAAATTTTATGCTGTTAAATAAGTTTACGTACAGCTAAAAATGCTGCTAAAGTAATGCAGCTAAAATAATTTCCTCCAGAGCGGAATACAACAAAAAATTAATAGTATCGACCGGCTTCGAATGCAAAAACAGCCTTTTGCACGAGATGGATACACAAATGCAACCTTCATTCGTGAGAGAAAGATCGGAGACTGATGCACGAACAGCAAACGTGACTGAAGAAGGAAAAAGGTGTTGTGAATGGCGAGAGATGAGAAAACAGACAAAACATCCCTGGGAGGGTCGAAACAAAAGGTGGGGCACACTGAATGGACGGTAGAATAAACGGTAGAATGAGCCAAAGAAAGTGAATGTTCAACGTAGGATTCAAATCAAGTGACTCAAAACGGAATACGTGATAACCGAAGTCTGGGTCAAAAATGGGTCTTGCCAGTGATCACTTTAGATATGTGCGCATTCAAATATAAATACGTCTAAATTTTATACACATGAATTTGCAAAAAAATATTACTTCCGATAGAGTAGGATTTGTTTTACTATAAACGATGGCCGAATAATGAGGATTATATCTTTTTTATTTTTCGCATCTGCCACGAGAAAGTACTAAATTTTCATATTTACAGCTTAGTATGATAGAAAATTCCAACAGTCTAAGAACGTTTTATCCAAAGGTAAAATGATTCTACATTTTTCAAACTCTTTTTCTTATTCCACTGTATATGAAAAGTGTCACTATCACAGATAATATTCTCAATCTAATTTCAAGTCCGATAACTTGTTTGAATGACAGGTATATTATAAAATGCGATATTTTGATAAAAACAAAATGGCTATCGAATTTGACGAAACGATTAAAGAACGAGAAGGGGCGAGATAACCCAGTGGTTAGAGCACGGGGATTGCACTCGTAGGACCCAAGCTTGATTACCGGCGCTGTCCAAAACTATCCCCGTGTCTTCGGAGAGTACAGGCACGTTGCATCTATGGGTCTGAAAATCCTTCTGAGAGGTTTGTGTCAGGGGAAATAGGGTACGGTCCTTGTGGATGTCGCCCCCACTGGGTTCGGTCAAAATTGGGTAGCACTGTCCTTGCTTACACCTTCTGGTAGGTCGGACGGTCTGGGTCGAAGGAAAGCAAGAACAAGAAATGGTTTGATAGTTAATATTCAAGCCACACCCATAATTAGGTCACGCCTATTTTCAGCCCATCGCACAATTCAACCATTTTAATATATAATAAGTTAATGAATTAAAGAGATTTTGACGTTCTCAAACATAACATAAGAAGAAATCAGAAAACCCAGCAATATCGTTTAGTAAAACATCAAATTAACACTTTATCAAACAATAATAATCTAAATCTTTAAATTGAGTTTAATGGTTTATGGTGATTATCTCCACTTATCTCCATATTTAAATCCGCAATATCTCAAGTTCAAAAAGAACAGGGGTGTTTGTTGTATGGAGGCTAAACTCCGTATTTTTTTTTTTTTGTACTTTAATCCAAAAATAATGTTATATTGCAGTAATAAGACATTCACAATAATAGTGTCTAAATAAAAAATCTCTGTGTAAAATGCTCCACAAATAAAATATAAAAAATTAGACTCGTGAGTTTTATTTTCATTGGAACACGTCAGGAGCTCACGCCAAAGGAGCTTACCATGTGTAGGTGGATTCCTTAAATACAGCAGTGACAGTACTTTTTAATAAGAGGAAGAAGAAGGAATAGGATAAAATATGAACAAGAACTAGAATGATAAAGACAAAAAATGGACGCGAAAAATAAGTATAAAACAGAGATAAAAGCAAACTAACATGGTTAAGCCGCCATAACTACAAGACAAAGGGGGTGTCATATACAAATCACAAACTAGATAATTGGAATTTTTATTGATGTAAAAAATTTCAAAGAAGTACAAACCCAAAACTGACGAACACTTCTGAATAATAGAGGCAGAAGAAAAATGAAGTCGATGGCTGGTCATCCAGCAGTGGTTTGTTATAGAAGATATTAATTTCTTGATTTTTAACGCAATTTTGATGTTCTTTAATATCATTTAAATAATGTCAGCTATAATATTAATTTAACTTACCAAGTTAATATGTTAAATTACAAATCTCATCTCGGCTACATAAATGTCACTGGCCTGGCATAATGGCTTTCATAACAAATAGAAATTCAAGAGAGTGTTGACCTGAGCAAATATTATCGAGAGCTTTTTGTTGCCTTAGATAAATCATTAATTACATCGGCAGGCACCTTTCAACCGTAACCGTCGCAAAATGAAACCAGCATGGAACACGAGGCAAAAGAAAGAGAAAGAGATTAATGCATATTGTCTTGCATAATTATTTTCCCTCCCTGTTTCTTTATTGCGAATGCATTCGAATAAGAATATTTTTTTATCGCTTCGAACTGTGCCACACGAATGGTCGTATTGGACTGTATTTCTAAATATACACATTGCATGCTATTCAAAGTTGGCGAAATATAATAAAAATTTCATGACGATACGAATGAGCGACTTTGCAAAGATAGCCACCATGCAGAAATGCTATGTAATTCTTTTCCGCGTTTTATACAACTTGGAAAAAGTAAAAAATCGCCATGTTTTATTCCCTTGCAGATATATTGTTTTTACATTGGAATATTCTCACTTTTTAATCAACGGTTTTATATGACACACAAAACATATACAAGTTTATTAAATACTCATATCATTTAGTTGTGCCAATTGCCCCTTTACTAGGCTTACCAGACGTCATCTTAAAGAGAAATAAAAAATACATATAATTTAAGAAGTTAACCCCTGGATTCATGCTACTTATTAACTGTTCCGTTGGTAAAGTATTTGATGTCTATACGGGATGCAAATCTTAATATATGCATTAATCTCTTATGGTTTAGTCCTTTCGCTTTACAAAACATTTGAATATTTCAAAATGTATTTAATTCCAACGCACATATTTTGATACTTCAGTCGATTATTTTAATTGGTTGTTAACTGCCATTCGTTCCACATTTAATTTCCCTCCTCACTTTTCAACCGCTATGTTATTTTCCAAGAATTTCGATTGGGTTGATGTATGCCCGGGAATTGTTTGAAATGTCTTCGTTTGTTTATTTTATCAAAATTTAGGAAAACTATAGTTTTAATGGGTTCCTTTCACACACAAAAAAATCTGATGTGGGCAACACATGACTTTCCTTATATAATGTAATGAATTCGACTACTTTTACAGTAAAAAAATAGGTTTTTCTTATAGTAGATACTAATCTTCTTTTCAAGACATTGAATTTTCGACAATTGGTCATCATTTTCATTGATTTAGCGTCATTTTTATCCATTTGGCGAGATTTTCGTTAATTTGGCAACATTTCAAAAAGTCGCCTAGTTGGCGACATTCCGCCAAGTTCGTCGCCAAAATCTCGCCGAGCGATATGGACGAAGAAATAAGTTATTCTTACAGCAGATAAATGACTATTGGCGTTCAAATACAAATGTATTACTCAAAGTATCTTTTTTCATGAATGGAACGAGCTAGATCCACGAAAATGATGTCACCCAATTTATCGCATGGTATTATATATGAAAGTGAAAATGTTTCTCAATAGGAAATATATTTTTTTTTATTTTATGACTTTTTGATAATTTTTTTGAAAAATGTGCAATATCTCGAGAACGATTTATGTTAGCGTTCTAAAATTTATGTCAATCGTTTTCTAATGAAAAATTACATAAGAAACGTCTATTTGCGTAACTTTATTAGTGGTTTTGATTTTTTGACGATTTTTTCAAAATTTCATTCGAAAATTTAGGGGAGGGGGGGGGGGGTTCTGGACATTCGATAGCTTATAAAAACAATAGGTTTCCAGTGTTTACAGATTGTGATTTTTGTACCAAATTTGGTTTGAATCGGTCCATTCGTTCGTCAGTTACAGTCTCCACAGACTCACACACACACACACAGACATCACTTCAAAAATGTATGATTCGTGATCAGGAATGCTTGAAACGTGCTCTCCCGTCGAAAACTCGAATTCAAATTTTCGACCCCGTCACAATACTTTCCTTATACATTATGTATATAAGGAAAGTAAAAATGTCATTCCTCACAGATTTTCTGTATCGTTTCATTTATCCCACTCCATTCATTTGATCACTTTTCTTCATTTCGTGACAGACTGAAATTATGAAATTATTATCGAAAAATCTATAATTTTAAATATTTATGAGTTATGTGCACTTTTACATAAATACTTCTTTTATCAAGCTCTTGCTCAAAATGTATTCCTATGTACCATACATATAGAAGTCACTGTGAAGCGTACATATTTTAAAGCAAAATTTAGAAATTATGATCTCTAAAGTTTGCCAAAGTTGTTAGTAGGAAGATGACTATTTATTAAGGTCTATTATTTTGTTCTATTCGTTATTTTAAGAAGCAAATGCTGTCAAAATGTTCAGAAAATTTAGCGATGTATTATTGAAAAAATCGATAATTTTGAAATTTAAGAGTCCCGAGTTTGATAAAAACGAATACTGCTTTTATCAAATTCTTGCGAAAAATGCATTCCTATTTATCAAACGTATATAGAAGTCATTGTGAAGCTTCCAGATTTCTTACCAGAAATTAGCAATTTTCTCTCAGACAATAAGTAGTAAATTCTGCGGAATCCCTATCGGTCACAGCACAATTGCAAATGATCCAGCCTTTGAATATTCTATTTTTACTTTACTCGGCCTTGACCATATACAAAAATGTAGATACAAATTGTGCCAGCAGGGAGGAATTACCATTGCTAAGTTCTGTGACCTATTGTTGGACTTCAGATTTTGCCTTAATAAGCTTTGACAAATATTCAATAAATTTCAAACAAAGAAGGAAAATTAGGTGTATCTATTAGAGCATGCGTTTTATGCAAATATCAGGAGGATGTGCCTTTACGCGACTTTATCATGCATTCGTATTTATATATTCTTTAGTCCTACTTGTATAATAATTAGCATTAAAATAAGCACGCAATATGTATCTTTTCATGAGCTTTCACTCCAAAATTATTCTTTTAAAATATGCCTTGAAAGTTTTCTTAAAAATTCTTGAAATATTTATCTTTTGTTTCATTTATATATTTTTAATGTTCTTGAACTATTTATATTATTAATTTTGAAACAAACTTGTATTTTAAAAACTTGCATTTATAAATATATTTCATGTCCGATTTGACTTCAGAGGAGCTAGCTCCCAGTTAAAAAGCCGATATATGTCTGTCAAATATGTGTTGACATGACATTCCTTTAGAAAAATTTAATTTATGTATATAAAGATTTTGAAAAACATTTTGATATTCAATAGTTTACCTTTTCGTTTTCACGATCCACTTTTAAATTTTCTTGGTAAAAAATATAGTTAATACAATATCGTTGCTGTAAATTTTGTATGTGTATATATGAGAGTTTTTTTTAAACTGTAATACGTTCAAAGGCAAAAACAATTTGATTAGACAAATTGTTTAAGATAGCTGAAAATATCTTGAAAAATTGCCATTAGATTATTCATATTTCCGTTACCATCGGTTGAAGAAGTTTCTATCGCAAAAACATGAAACTCTTTTTTCTTCGTTTTATGCGACTATATGAATGGTCAGCAAAAGCACCATATTTAATCAGAGCTTGACATTTTTTGTTAAATAATGATGGAAATGGAGGAAATGAACCATAGTAGATCTATTTGAGCTAAAAAACACCTATTTGTATGAAATTAATTGGATAATTTGAACTCTGGATTGACCGTATATACTTTACCGTAGAATACTTTATTTATACAGCATTAGACCGTAGAATACTTTATTTATACAGCAACAGCCGAAATCCTAGACCTAAAATCCAGTCTCGTTAAAATAACACACTTCTTTAATTTCGCTTTTTTCACATTTACGAGGTATTTTTTAATGAAAGAATAAATTAAAAAATATTTTTTTATAAAATACTTTGTCAATAAATTTCCCATTTACAATAAACGACTTCTGATCCTGATCGTTTACTTTTCGTCCATTCTTTAGTATATGAATATGCAATTAAAAAAAATGAGTTCAATAATTACACAGTTTATTTTACTGTTAAATTTTGCTGTTCTTAAGTTCTGCCAATTAGTCAATTACTTAACTATCAAATTATTCATTTTCATAAATGATTTGAGGATTTAAGTACCCTATATTGTGCAGTGAATAAACTACCATAGTTCACCTGTTTTTTCTTTATTCCTCATTAACTTGGGATTTTAGAATAACTACCTGCGAATCCAAAAGTTTGGATATTCGGGCCTCGTTTTCCCAGAGCTATCCGGATTTTCGGATTTTAGCGGTACTTCCTGTTTTGTAGAATGTACTAATGTACATTAATGTAATGCAATGTAAAGTAATTACATATATACACTCTAAGACAAAAAAAATCGACGCACTAAGAAATAATTATCGAAATGAAACACATTTTGGTACATGTAATGTGGATGTACAGAAAAAAAAATTAATAGTATTTCACAACAATTGAATGATTTATAGCACTGAAAGATCTACACAAAGTGAGCACGTCAATATGGCGTTGGTCCACCTCTGGCCTTGATACAAGCTGTTACCCGACGTGGCATTAATGCATAAAGTTGCCGGATGGTGTTCTTAGGGATGCCGTTCCAAATGGCCTCCAATTGACGAGCTAATTCGTCTACATTCTGTGATAGTCGCAGGCAACTCCCCATCACAGCCCAAATGTGCTCAATAGACAAGAGATCTGGAGATCTGGCTGGCCAAGGAAGTGTGTCGTAAGCACTCAGACAATCAATAGAGAGGCGTGCATTGGCATTATCTTGCTGAAAAATTAGCCGGGGGTATCGCGAAGGTAATGGCAATACAGCGGATCGTAGAAGGTCGGCAACGTACAACTGTGTTGTAATGGTACCACAGAGGACTATCAAAGGAGTCCGAATATCAAACGAAATGGCACCCCAGACCATAACTCCCTGTTTTCGGAACGTGTAGAGTGTGACAGTAAGAGCTGGATCCTTATATTGTCCGGGCTGTCTCCAGACACATCTGCACTGGTCGTCGGGACTCAGTTCGAAACGGGACTCATCACTGAAGACAATTCGTTCCCAGTCCAAACAATTCCACGTTGATCTGGGCCGGTACCATTGCATACGCTGTTGACGGTGCATACTGGTCAGTGGTAGGTGGCGTAATGGGCGCCGCGAGTAAAGATTCCGCTCCCGTAGTCTTCTAATAATGGTCCGGGTGGTCTTTTCTGTGTTTGTCACACGTTGGATGGTTGATAACGACGAATCTCGTGCTGTCACAGCTGTTCTAACAATCTCTCTATCTTCCCGTTCTGTCGTCGCTCTAGGACGTCCACTACCCACTTGCCGTTGAAATCTGCCATTCTGGACCCATTCCTGCCACCATCGTCTAATTGCTACATCGCTCCTACCCAAATGCCGAGCGATTCACGGTGTGCACATCCAGCCTCATGGCAGTCCGACCGCAAATCCTCTTTCAAACTCCTTCATATGTTCGTAGTGGTCGCGAATTCTCCGGCGAGGCATTGTTACAATGAAGGTACGTAAACGCAATCGAAATCCACTCCACGTTTTGGTCCTGAAAGCGAGGTTCGTTGCTTATGTACACCACCATGGTGCTCAGTTTCAATTAGCTTGTAGTTCCGACTATTTATTTATTGGCTGCGAATTTTTGATCATTTGCATATTCGGTAGAAAGGTGTTTGCATGTAAAGTTTCATTACTATCGGATTATTTTGCAGGGTGCGTCGACTTTTTTATCTTAGAGTGTATATATATATATATATATTGTGTATGTGTATATATATAGTAGGTATAAGTCTGTACTTAAGGGGTAATACTTCTTTAACGTAGTGTAAGAAGCCTTTCAAAAGATCACTTAAGGTTGGATTTCCTTTGCAAATGAGCTAGTAGAGATAAAGTTAAACATGCATGCATAAAGCTAGTAGAATATCTATACTTCATAGTAGGAAAAAGAGGTGTTTTAATATTTATATAAATATAAATTTATTAATTAAAAGTTACTTTCTTTAATTTCTGTATTTTAGTCCGTGCAAATTTAGCTAACTTAACATGGCTCAATTTAAATAATTATAATATGAAAACAAAGATAAAGATATCACCAGCGTTTAATTTTTGAACTAGGAGTTATTTTAGTTTATTTGTACATTTAATAAGTAAAAAAATGTAATTAAGATATTTCTAAATTTAGTTATTTTTTTTTTCATTATTTTCTGTATTAAATAGTTTCGTATATTTATATATACTAGCCGAATACCCGTTGAAAATCAACGGTCGCACAATAAGCAACCCCTGAATATTGTCATTTTTTTAATAATTCGCGTTTCACATTTATTCGGCAAATCGAATATTTTAGTCTGCGGAATCCCCTAAAGAAGAAAATAGTGGAAATTTTAAATTGCGCATGTCTTCCTTTCGAACTATCTACCCGTACAACAAATTAAAGTCTCTATCTCATCCCGAAGCATGATATTTTATCATCTCCCCTTTCGAACGTTTTCTGTAGATCACACCCATAAATGAACATTTTTGAAAAATTCTGTTAGCCTTGAGTTTCTTATCAGATGATTGGTCCATATACCAAATATCAAGCCTCTATCACATTTAAAAGGAAACGTGTCATTTATTCCGAAAATCGAACATATTGGAGTTCGGAACCCCCTAAAGTAGAAAATATTGGAAATCCGAAATTGCACAATTTCTTCCTTTCAAATTATCTACCAGTACACTAAATTTAATGTCCCTTTCCTATCGTGAAGCATGTTTTTCTATCACTTTATATTTCGAACGTTTTTCTGTGTTGCACCCCCTTAAAAGATCATTTTTGAGAAACCGCAGTAATCTTAGGGTTTATTTTATCCAATGATTACCCCATATACTAAATTTCAAGCCTCTATCACATTGAAAGGAGGCGTTTATCATTTGTTCGTCAAATCGAACATTTTAGTGTGCGGTACCCCCTACAATAGCAAATGTCGGAAAACTGAAATTGCACACTTTCTTCCTTTCTAACTATCTACACGTATACCAAATATGAAGTCTCTATCTCATCGCGAAGCATGCTTTTCCTATCATTTCACCTTTCGAATGTTTTTCTGTGGATACCCACCCCACTTAAATATACATTCTTGAAAAACTCCATTCTTCTTGGGTTTTCTATTAAATGATTCGCCCATATACCAAATATCAAGCCTCTATCACGTTCTAAAAGGGGTGTTTCTACTTCATTGCGAAAATCGAACATTTTTGTGTGCGATACCCCCTAAAGTAGAAAATATTGGAAAACTGAAATTCTACACTTTCTCTTCCTTCCAAACTGTCTACCAGTACACCAAATTTCAAATCTCTATCTCATCCCAAAATATGTTTTCTTATCAATTCTCCTTTCGAACGTTTTCCTCTGGAGTACCCCTTTAAACAAACGTTTGTGAAAAACTATATTCTGTTTGGGTGTTTTCATCAAATGATTAGTCCATATACCTAATTTCAAGCTCCTATCTAATTTTAAAGCAGCTGTTTCTCATTTATTCGGTAAATCGAACATTTTGGTTTGCGGCACCCCCTTAAGTAGAAAATATTGGAAATCTGAAATTGCACACTTTCTTCCTTTCGAACGATTTACCCATACACGAAATTTGAAGTCTCTATCTTATGGCAAAGTATGCTTTCCTATCATTTAACTTTTCGGACGTTTTGATGCGGAGCACCCCCCCCCCCCTAGAGAACGTTTTCGAAAATTCGATTTTTCCAGGGGGTTTTATCGAACGATCGAGCCGTGTACCAAATTGCAAGTTTCTATCTATTCGGGAAGTGCCTATAAAAAGCGTGACAAATAGACGGACACTTGGCAATTAGTATATACTAGCCGAATACCCGTTGAAAATCAACGGTCCCACATTAAGCAACCACCGAATAAGGTAAAGTTTTAAATAATTCGCGTTTCTTATTTATTTGAAAAATCGAACATTTGGTTTTGATGCACCCCCAAAAGTTGAAAATATTTGAAAACTGAAATTGCACATGTTCCATTTTTCGAACTATCATCCGGGCCAAATTTAAAGTCTGTAACTCATTTCGAAGCATGCTTTTTTTTTTATCAATTCACCTTTCGAACGTTTTCCTCTAGAGCACCCCCTTAAACGAACATTTTTTAAAAACTATATTCGTTTTGGGTGTTTTCATCAAATGATTAGTCCATATATCAAATTTCAAGCCTCTATCAAATTTTAAAGGGACCGTTTCTCATTTATTCTGAAATTGAACATTTTTGGGTGCGGCACACTCTTAAGTAGAAAATATTGGAAATCTAAAATTGTATACTTTCTTCCTTCCAAACTATTTACCCGTACACCAAATTTGAAATCTGTATCTCATTCCGAAGCATGTTTTTTTATCAATTCACCTTTCGAATGTTTCCCTCTGGAGCACCCCCTTAAACGAACATTTTTTAAAAACTATATTCGTCTTGGGTGTCTTCATCAAATGATTAGTCCATATACCAAATTTCAAGCCTCTATTAAATTTTAAATTAGCCGTTTCTCATTTATTCGGAAAATCGAACATTTTGGTGTGCGGCACCCCCTTAAGAAGGAGATATTGGAAATCTGAAATTGCACACTTTCTTCCTTTCGAACGGTTTACTCATATACCAAATTTGAAGTCCCTATCTTATCGCAAAGCATGCTTTCTTATCATTTCACTTTTCGAACGTTTTGGTGTGGAGCACCCCTTCCAGAGAACGTTTTCAAAAAATTCGATTTTTCCAGGGGGTTTTATCGAGCGACCGAGTCGTGTACCATATTACAAGTCTCTATCTATTCGGGAAGTGCCTAAAAAAAGGACATACGGGCAGACAGACGGACGGACAGACGAACACTTGTCAATTAGTATATATAATAGATAGTAGGTATAAACCTGTACTGTAATTGAGCTTAGAAAAATTGTCTTACATTATTTTTTGTACATCCAATGAACATAAACTTTTTCAAGAAGAATAAAAAATATTAATTTAATACTTCCTTTGAAGTACCATACAATTTTTCTACACAGAGATTTCAAAGAGATTTTTATTAATATTTTCAAGAAATATCATGCGTGAAGTTCAGCAAACTCTTTTGCGAGATAAATACGGTTAAAATCCCAAAGTAAGCATAAAAATAAGCTGTTAGATATTTTACTTTTTATAAGTATCTTACAACAGAATGAAAGGGCTATAAAGTGAGTACCATCATTTTTTTATTTTCAGAATTTCATTTTCTGGAAATACCAAAAAATTTTATTTCAACATTTTAAACTTGAATTATCCTCGCAACAAGACTAAGAACATCAACTTTATATGCATTACATACAATTTCAAATGTTTTCAGTATGTCCGTGTAATATCCAACTTGTTTATTTTTAACTTGGAACAGACATTATAATCTCTGAATTTATCTTTTTGTTACTGGTATCCTTGACCATGACAAAGGATTAAACACATATTCAAAATGTGCATCGATAACATTGAGCTTTGATTGTAATTCTGAATGTTTCTTACATTTATTAAAAAAGTCCTTATGCTGTTTGTTCATTCTTAGAAGAGTAGTAATTCAATCGACAATGTAAATTAATATCAAGGTCACAGAAATTTGAAAAAGGAACTAAAACTTATAAAATCCAAAATTGCCTACCACTTCGAAAATAAATAAAAACTATTCTTATAATGTACACTACAAATGATGTCTTGGGTACAAATATTGGCTCATACCGGAGGTTAAAGTCATTTGACAAGGAACTCCAGAATTGGAACACATTGCGTATCAGATACTTAATTTCTATTTTCTATAGTCAAAGTTTTTAATTCATATGGATTTCATAAAGTTTTGATATTATTTAACAAATAGAATAACCATGAACATTTACTTAAGTAAAAGCGAACACCAATATTTTACGAAGATTTTCTGCTGATTTGAGTTCTTTTGTATATATTGAAATATCACAACTTTTATCTTAACTCCTTAGGTGCAGTTAATGAAAACGGTAAGACTATTGAGATAAATATGCAAACTGTAATTACCTTTAACTATATAAAAATAAAAACCACAAATAAAAAAAAAACAATTTGATTTTTATTTCTAAATGACTAATCGATATGCACTTATTAGAAAAAGTTAAGTAAAACGAAACAAACCAAAATATCCAAAAATTGCACGAAGGAGGAGATTTATGCTTTCATGTTCATCATATTCTCCTTATACTACGTTTACACAATAGCGGGTTCACTACGAGAAGGATGTTTTAAACAATTTCAATCCTGCAAATTGTTTGAGTTTCTACTGATACGGAATCCTTCCCTCATATAAAATTGCAGTAGCTAACTAAAAAATACAAATATTCGTCATAATTCACTGACTTCGTTACTAAAGAACAACTTATAAATAACATCATCCTGTATAGATACAGTTTCCGTTTCGCAACTTTTGGTTTCTTTTCCAAATGCCAGTGATTTTCACAGGAACTTAAATGGAAGATTAAATTTATCAAAGAACGACCAAGGTGTGGCGCAAACAAATGTTTTAAGAAATGAGAAAAAAATATTTAAAAATACAGACAAACTTTAATTATAGTTGTAAATGGAAATTTGAGACAAACATTTAACCATTTGCCTATGGTTATGGACACCAGTGGTGAAAGGGTTTAACATGTCCAAACAATTATTTTTAAAAATTTGGAATAAACCGGCAAATGGCGAAATCAATTTGTCTCTTGCTTCCCAATTAAGGCCCAAGTAAACTGTTCCAGGGTTCTGGGTAGAGGATTTGTGGCCCCCTTACTATTGTGAAAATAACTAAGGAATATGCAACACTCTCCCTTTCTCCCTTACTGAAATAGAACACGGAATTCTACTACACACATAATAGCACTAAAATAACACTTTTCCTTGTTATTTGAAATTGACTCCAAAGAAAAACTTGAATTTTCACAAATGTCTCGTTTTAAAAATACGATGGGGGGAAAAAGGGGGGAAAAATTGAAGAAAATAATGTATAACTGCAGCCTTTGTAAGTTTTGTTTCCGAAAATTACCAATTTTTATTTTATTTATTTTCAGGTCGTGCACAGAGAGGTTTGATTTGCTTTTTTTTTTCAGTTTTCTTTTTGGGGAATCTTTTGAGTTCAGGGTTAATTTTCTTTTATCGTAGGCAAGTGCTGGCGACCCCTATGATTATAAGGGGTCTATTTTCTTTACCCCATCAAATACTTGTATAATTCCTGACATTGTTTTCCTCCTCCTCCTCTATTGGCACTTTTGTTTCATCTCTCCTTGGGCCGAAAACCCAAAATCAATGTGAATGAGCTTCAATTATTTTTGAGCCCATACAAATACGACCATTTTTGTGACACAGGCAAAGTAGGCAAATGTTGGGGAGCCTGCAAATATTAAGGGGGGTCATTTCTCTTACCCCACCAATATCTGTATACTTAGATAATATTTTGGGATAGGTTTTATCCCTTCCTAGCTTTTGGATCTGAGTAATACGTGTCATCCTCCATCTGGGCAGAGAAGCATAAAGCAACTTGAATGGGTTTCAATTACTTTTAGGTCCAATTAATTGGATGGGGTTTAAGGTTCTTGCCTCAAGAGCTTTTGTTTCAATCAAACCATGTTCTCAATGACTGGCTGAGATGCACTTAACTAGAAAAATAAAACGAAGCTCCTTAGTTTAAACACACTAACCAGAATATCCAAGGAGATATGGAAAACGTTTTTTCAGCTTCCTTATTCATTATACTTATTACACTACATTAAGAGCCGATGTGGTGGCCGAGCGGTCAAAGAGGCAGGCGATTCCTCGTGACGGCTCGGCTGCCAGATTGCGGGTTCGAGTCCCGCCTGCGGGCATGGATGTTGTAATGTCTTATTTGGGGCAGAAGTCAGACTTCTACCATCGGGTGCCCCGGGTCATTAGACTAAACAGAAGTAGTGCACACATTCTTCCATAAATGTAATGTTAGGGACACGACAACAACAACTACTACATTAAGACAATGGAAGTTTCACTACTTGGAAATTTTTAAAACAATTTCATTACTCTCCGTTCTCCGATTCAGCAAATAGTTTGACTTTCACCCGATACGGAATTATCCCCTCATATAAAAATTGCAGTAGCTAACGAGGAAATACAAACATTCGTCATAATTCACTGACTTCGTTACCAGAGAACAACCTACAAATAACTTAAACCGCCGAAAACATATAGACTGAAAAAGTTTGAACAGTTCCATAACAATCCACCCTCGACGAAGCGCGCCAGGTGGGAATATCGTTTGGTTCCTCGCGATTGGTTCCTCAACGCGCGAAGTAGGCCTCCTTATATTTCTTTCTTTATTTCATTTGTTCTAACGGCCACCGATAATTCCGTCAGCGAAAAAACGAGGTCAGGCGACGAGCAACACAACTCCGCTCGAACTATTTGTCCGTAGCGCAAAACGAAACTTGCCTTCAATATGGCCGTCCACGTTCGCTGGAGGTGACAGCAGGAAAAACTACCTACGATCTAACCATTGCCTCCCTGCAGACGATATTTGTGTGGATAATTAATAAAAATTAAATTATTTATAATTTAATTTTTTTTTTCGGATTTATTGCTTGTTATGTGGTTATGAAAGAAAGGAGAAGAAGAAGGCAGTCGAAAACAGGCGGTACTTTTCAAATTTGTTATCGGTAGTGTGTGACATACTCGACGGAAATACCTGACTCGGAGAAAAGAGTCATAAACAGGATCTCATGGTGAGTCTATGATAATTTGTTTTTATGAATATTTATATTGTTCTAGTTTGTTGGGATGGAAAATTGGAACTAATATTCCCCACTATCAATTTCAATTTAATTCAATTCAATTTTCATGAAGTTACTGTGACAAACAGTTTTACAGTGTCAGGTATAAAACCATAAATATACTAAACCTTTTAATATAGGAGTTAAAAGTTTTAAAAATTTAAAAGTTGTGAATATTATTTTTGTTCTTTCTACACATAGTTTATGTATGAGTAAATTCTTGTGATGGGGGGGGGGGGGGGGGGAATTCGATTCTCGGATTTAAACGGATCTACACGTTTTGAACATTCCTGAATATGAATCAACCGATATTTTTATAATGTCTGTCTGTGGGTATTTGAGCACGATATCTTCCAAAGAAATAAAATAAAATTTAGTAATATTTCAATTGATAAACGTCACAGGCCTATGGATTGAATAATATCAAGAGCTGCTAATTATTTTTTAATTGGAAAATATTTTTTCTTTCATAACCATTTCTTTTCAAAGTAAAAGAAATGCAAAAAATAATTATTGTAAACATTGTTTACAATACGAATTTTATGTGTAATTTTCTTACAAATTAATGACTTAATGTATAAAATATTAACATGCGATGTTATCAAAATGTTATGTTTATTTGATATAAAATGATAAAAAAAAAATCATAAAAATTTGGCAGTGCCTTTAGTCCGATGGAATCAAAATAGTTTTGCGTGAAGATCTTTTTTTTGGGTAGTATGTCCTATTTAAACATTTTCAAAACAATTCAAAATACTAAAATATCGAAATTTGAGGAACATTTTCAAAATAGTTCAAAATATTAAATTAACGAAATCATAACCACTCCATTTCGAAAACTAAGAACTAATCTGAAATTCAGTTATATATCTTTATAGGGTTTCTAAACAACTACAAATTACTTCTTATAGTTCATAGTTCATCACTTTTAGTATTTGAAATGTAAGCATTACACTTTTGAGTAACGGATGTTTTTCAGTCTTCTTGAATATGACAAAACTTTAAAAGATTTTGTAGAAACAAATTATTGATCTAGAGGATCTAGATGCATTAATTAATCTAGAATTTTTAATCTATTTCTAACTGAAAAGTTTTGATGTTTACTTTTTACATTTATATTTTTAGTTTATAAGATATTTCGAGTGAAAGTAAGAAAGTGCTTGGACAAAAACTTTTAATTTTTTTTCGAAGAAAAAAAATTCAAAATATTAAAATATTGAAATTTTTTATATCTATATTCATAAATAGAACCAGATTTCCGACAAAATAAATAAACATTGCTTGCATTTTTAGCTATTAGGTTTGGAGATATAAGCGTTCAAATTATTTATATTTTTCGCAACGCTCAGATTGCAGCCATACATGTTATTCACATCAAAATAAGCATGTTTGTTACTATCAAATGACTGGAGCTTTTTATATACATTTAAACATAAATAAATGGACACCATTGCTTAGTTATCACATACCATTCCGGAGATATAGTTTTAAATATCAGGAGAACAATTTGAGATATATATTTAATTTTCCCCCACAAAGCTCTATCTCTCGAAATAATCAACCTATTTTTATTTAAATGTTTTTTTTTAATGCAGCAACTAAAAGTCTATTGATTTTTAAGCTAGATCGATTAAGAAAGCTTTAATTTGTTATTTTCTCCACATATAATTCAAATCTGTTAACCTGTAAAGAAAGGCCATGTGTCGGACAGATTATATTATTTAAGGAAAGACTTAGATTAAATGTAAATGTATGGCAGGAAAAGTTGCCAAAGTTGAAAGGAAACTGGCAGCAGACATAATAAAATATTTTTCAGAAGGGGAAAAAATAACTTTGTTACAGTTCACTAGGTTTCGGTTTGCCATGTTTCGATTTAACTGGGTTTTGGTTTCACGGGGAAATATTTCTTTTAGAAAAATAATTGCATGCGAACATTTCTTTATATCTAATGGAATAAATAGTATCAAATTATTTTATAGTTTAAAACATTCTGCAAGCAAGATATCTGAAAAGTTGTTTTATAATGTCCAAGGGAAGCATACTCTATAACTCAAAGATTTAAAATAATCCATTAGAATTCGGATTAATTTAGAAGATAGATTAAAGAGAGAGATATATATTAAATGCTTAGAAAGAAAAAAAGGGTTAAAATTATTTAAAACTGACATTTTTACGTTGAATTAAAAAATCTCAAACTTGAGTCAAATTTTCAAAAAAGCATATATTTTCATTAAAATAGTTGTTACTAAAACTTTTCTAATACTAAAAAAAATAGTTTCAAGATTTATTTTCGTAAATTGTTAGAAGGGATTATTAATTAATCGTTAATGAATAATATTGAAAAATTTCTTATTAAATATTTCCACCCGTACATAAATCTTCCCCTCTCTCTATTATAATAAATTTACGTACACATATCTCAATTTACAAATGACAGCAAAAAGTTTCTCAAAACATTTCAGCGATTTGTCTGTGAAAATACTGTATAGCTTATAAAAACAATCTGATGTGGGCAACACATGACTTTCCTTATATAATGTAATGAATTTACTACTTTTACAGTAAAAAAATAGGTTTTTCTTATAGTAGATACTAATATTCTTTCCAAGATATTGAATTTTCGATAATTAGTCGTCATTTTCATTGATTTAGCTTCATTTTTATCCATTTGGCGAGATTTTCATTAATTTGGCAACATTTCAAAAAAGTCGCCAAGTTGGCGACATTCCGCCAAATTCGTCGCCAAAATCTCGCCAAGCGTTATGCACTAAGAAAAAAGTTATTCTTACAGCAGATAAATGACTATTGGCGTTCAAATACAAAAGTATTATTCAAAGTATATTTTTTCATGAATGGAACGAGCCAGGTCCACGAGAATGATGTCACTCAATTTATCGCATGGTATTACATATGAAAAGTGGACATGTTTCTCAATAGGAATTTTTTTTTTTATGTGACTTTTTCATAATTTTTTTGAAAAATGTACAATATCTCGAGAACGGTTCGTGTTAGCGTTCTAAAATTTATGCCAATCGTTTTCTAATGAAAAATTACTTAAGAAATGTCTATTTGCGTAACTTTATTAGCGGTTTTGATTTTTTGACGATTTTTTCAAAATTTCATTCGAAAATTTAGGGGGGTTCTGAACATTCGATTACGTATAAAAACAATAGACTTCCAGTGTTTACGGATTGTGATTTTTGTACCAAATTTGGTTCGAATTCGTCCATTTGTTCGTCAGTTATCGTCTCCACAGACTCACTGACACACACACACATACATTCACACACGCACACACACACACACAAACACACACACACACACACACACACACACACACACACACACACACAGACATCACTTCAAAAATGTTTGATTCGTGATCAGGGATGCTTGAAACGTGCTCTCCCGTCGAAAACTCGAATTCGAATTTTCGACCCCGTCACAATACTTTCCTTATACATTATGTATATAAGGAAAGTAAAAAAACACAGGTTTTATATATTATTCCGGACAATAGACCTTTGATATAAGACGAGGCAAATGTTTTCTGTTGTCTGTGTTTCTTTGAGTACTCTTTAAAATATTAAATAATGAAACTTCCTCAAAGCATTTTTGTGAAAAAATTTGCCATATTTTTTTGTATTTATCCTTTAAATATCTAAATTTGTAATTATTTTCTTTTTTCTACATTTCTACTTTCTCATACTATTGTATAGAAAACGTATTGTTTCCCTAAAATTTTTCGAATTCAAAATTCGGACAGAAAAGTACGTTTTAAAACCTCCTGAACAGATATCGAACATTCCTGGGAAAATGGTTGTCGATGTTTTTGAGTGTGGTGTCGACATGTTAATTGAAGCACGAATGTTTTATCTCTATTGAAATTTATGTGTCTATTCATTATCTGAAAGACTAAAACGATATGGAATATTTAGTCATTTCCATGATTGGAATGGGATTATTCAAAATTTAAGATTTTCATAGCATTAGTTTTCACGGAGAAACAGAATAATTACAGAAACAATTATGACAGTGTAGAAAAAGCTGGAAAATAGTAATTTGAATTATGCGAGGGATGTAAAAAGTATAAAACTAGCATATATTAATACAGATCGTCCAAAGCGATCCGCTATTGACGCTATAACAGACCTGTTGCCAACGCAAAAAATATTTTTCCCGCATATATAAGAAAATTTTAAAATCATAAGTTGAGGAGTCTGAGGCTGATTATGATAGTAGATCAAAACAGTCTGGAATATACATGTAGTCTAATAGAGACTCACACTCCAGATATTTTATGATAAATTTTTAGAAAGATATAGAACAAACTTTAAAAGGCCATTTAAATTATTACATAACTTTGATTTCTTACTATGCATAGTATTTTTTAAATAGAAAATTTGATATTTGCTTCAGAGGTGCCATTGTATATACACTTACTCATAGATGTATCTAAGCGGATGCCCCCATATTTAACTTCGTTTATAACTCTCACGTAATTTTATAACCATCTTCATATAGACATTAGTTAAAAAATATACAATTTTATCTTACAAACTTGAAACTGGGAAATAGGGGAAACGACTTGTAGCAAGTTAATGCAAGGATCTCATCAATTAAAATGAATAGCTCAAAATATTTAACATTTAGTAAATTACATTCATTTGTGAAATGCATTTCATAAAAAATATTTACCTCGAACGTTGAAAAAAATATCCTAAGAGTGGTATTTAAGAAGTCAAATAACCCTCCTTCTTGACAAGAAGAAGTAACAAGCAGAATTCCTGACCCTTGCACTTAACACGACACAAGCCAAAACTCTTTGCCAATATACGTGTAAACGCGAACACCACAGATCGTTACTTTGAGCCACCTGTAGAGTTCTAAGGTTTTAAGTGCTAGTTTTTCATGATTTATGCAGAGTAAATTACTTTATTTATTTAATTCAATTTAAGTGGATACAACATATAGAATCCATTTACAGTTCCAACTACGTAAATACAAATTGTTTAGAACATGCAGTACAAACATACTAAACTGTAAATATGTCAAGAACATTAGAATAGTCAGTTTTAAAACTGGTTGATGACATAATAAAAACATCAATATCAGTACAAGTATTAAAAATATTAACAAACTTATATACAGAATTTTTTTTAGCATAATTGTATTTAACAATATTATTAAAAAATAATTTCTTTTGCCTAGTGTTGGTAACTGAAATACGAAACTCTAAAAAAGTGAAATAGCACAATCTATAGCATTATTTAATAATTTATAGGAGATTAAAAGGCAAGGACATTTTTCTTTTTTTTTTTTCAAGAGACACTTAGCACATTTTTGTCACAGTTGAACAGTAGGCATTTCATATAGATATGAAACTGAAATTCTGTAATTAATAACATGCAAAAATTTACTTCGAACTATTTCAATCTGTTAAAAATACAGATGATAAATAGCTGACCGGTGTAGCTGCTGCTCTAAACCGTAAGAGGAGCCGTAAAAGGGTTATTAAAAGAGGAAAGAGGGTAAATAGAATCCCAGATCATAAAACAATATTCTAAAATAAGTTTAGAAAGCTAAAATAGAGAAAACTTAAACAACGTATTTAGGCACAAATAAAATAATAATGCAGCATTCAGCTGTTTTGAGAATACACTGCATCGCCTTCGTTAGTGCTAGAAAACGAAAAAATCCGAATTTAAAAAAAATAAGGGAGCTAAAATATGTTTAACAAGGTTTAATAGGTTATAAAGCCGTCTACGAAAACATTCCTTCTTTTGCAACATATCATATATAATTATAAGAAAAATAAGCTCTATCATCATCTATATATTATTTCTATAAGCTGTTTTACCTCGTATCCGACGTATTGTTTTATACTTGAAGCAAACAGACAAATCACATATCCAATTAAAGACGTAACTTGTAGATTTGCGCTGTATATTTTTAATTGGACCACGGGTTATTTCTCTAATATTTTTTTATAAACGTTTGTAACATTCTGCCTCTGAGTGACAGCATTTATCCGGGTTTCTTTCAATAACCAGTTCTGAAAATACTGACATGGGTAAAAAAACAAACAAAAAGAAAAGAGAAACTAACTTTTACATCATTTTAAAAATAAGCTTAAACAAGTATTGTACATTGTTTAAATAGGTCAAGCAGTTTCCACATCAATACCAGTTAGGGCCATGAACGCTCGCACAAAGATAAAAATATATAAA
Source organism: Amaurobius ferox (assembly GCA_951213105.1). Classification (NCBI taxonomy): domain Eukaryota; kingdom Metazoa; phylum Arthropoda; class Arachnida; order Araneae; family Amaurobiidae; genus Amaurobius; species Amaurobius ferox. The sequence goes on along the minus strand of OX578137.1, from coordinate 40,060,214 downwards.
GGGAGGTAACAATTGTTAATGTTTAAAAGTAAATACAATGAATTTCTCCATATGGTGACTATGTAATGACAGTTGGAAGGCAATGCAATTATCCAATTTTGATCACATTATTATCATGTAAATCCCATTATATTGCATTTAGAATTCGACGTCTTTTACAAGAATTTTAATGGTAGATCTAAATATATGCGTGGTAACATATATTTACTATTAATTTTAAATGCACTGGTGCTTTAATGATCAAGCCTGTGGTTAGAAGTGAACATTTCCGTTGTGAAAAAAATATTCTGTAGAAGGTTTTTTACTGTCAAAAACCCAACTTTCCGGCAGTCCGGTTTTACCTGGAAAACGCTATATGTCCTAAAAGAAAATAATAACATGTTGAATACTTAAGTAAAAACGACAACGTGTTATTATTTATTTAAAATTTTGCTTTAAATGTATATTTGACAATTACGAAAACCATTCTTCAGATTTTAATCTTATTAGGAGTTTAGTGTGATGATATGCGCGATTTTTATGATTTTCATTCTCTGCCGTTAATTAAAATAGATCTCGATTACACACCATACGTCTGTAATGGGAGGTATACTTGACCGAGGACTAGACTCAATGCGAAGACAGATTCAGCTTCTTTGGTAGCACTAAACTTAGCATTTTTCTTTTTTTGCCATCTCTAGAACTTCTCCAGAACTCTACATCTCTAGAGTCTTTCTTCGTGATTTTATCACTCTTGTTGCATTTCCTTCGATGTCTTCCCTGGAGACAGTTGACCCATTGCTTGGCTTTTACCCCCATAGCTCTGCCCTCATACACAGGAAATATGGACGATATAATACCCCCATAATATTGTAAAAGTACGTTTTCGGTCTTTAAATATACTCATTAGCTCCCTTACCTCTGAAATTTCTTAGTTTACCTAGAAAAAAATTCTTGTGCAAACCGCTATTCTTACGTTTTTCTGGTTATTCATAGTCGAGACGTAAACTAGTGTGTAAGGTTAATTGAAGAAGTATATCTCCACCATATCAGATACCTGTATAAATAGTATAAGTATCTTTTCAAACAGGCGTGTTGCCACTGTAGCTATGCGCTATTCCACGCTGAAGTTTAACGGTTTCCCGCTATTCCACTAACGAACGTGAAACAGCTCTATGGATGTTGGTATCTAAAATAGGAGCGCGATTTTAATTTCAGATATGCCTTTTTTAGGCTGGATCTGTGAGAATAAGCTTATTATTTAAGTTATATGTGCGAAAATTATCTAGTATGTCATTCAAGTATTTCCTTGCAAGAATATAGTAGTAAATCAGATATCATGCCTTGGCACAACCCAGGAAAGTCGTATTACCCAGACAGTCTGATCTTCCTGAATGTGCAAGTTATCTATTTGGACGTCCGGGAAACAGCCCATCCGAAACACCATGCATTCCTTAGCATATATGATCTAGTAATATGATCTAATTTAGATCGAAATTCAATGGGGTTGCAGGGACCTCACCGCTAACTGTATCCCCCCCCCCCCTCACTTCTCGGATGGATTTTTGGACTTACAGATATAATGTGCATATAATCCACTGTGATAGTTTTGGGATAACGTCTAAAATCGAACTCAGGACTGCCACGTGCAATCCTTCCGCCATAACCTTTGAGCTATCTCTTCCCAATCCAGTACATTCAGGTTCAATTTCCGGTTCCAGGCAATTGTTGATTTGGCTTAAAATAAAGCCAAATACTCAATAAGTTTTACGTGAAATAGAACTACCGTTTTATTGCAAATTGCATCCGTTGTTAAAAATAAATACTCAAGAAAAGTTTTCATCCAATCCCGCTATAAACCCCGAATCCGCGTTCCTTGAAACAGGTATTCTCTGATGAGCTAATTTTCCAATATCTACTTGGCCGTGATAAATGCTCAGCATTGGACGATCAGGGCCGTTTGTGCTTTTTCCTCATTTTTTATCACCATCCTCGTAGTTTTTTTTTTTTTTCAAAGCAAATGGGACCCTAAATGAGGCAATGACTTGAGGATATACTTCACAAATTGGTGATGTCTCAGTTTATTAACGACGCCAATTGGTGAGAATGAAAAGACTTTTAATAAGGTTTTTCACTCGAATATATATTTGTTTGCACTGTAGGATTGTTTATCAGTTCATTATATTCAGTTGGTTATAATTAAGTAAAATAATTTATGCAGAAATCCTTTGATGTATTACCATACTAAATCAAGATTATAAAATTAAACAAAGTGGCCCCGCACCTGGTCGTTAAGCTCACCAATCCCACGGCCTCTTCTGTTATGATAACTTTCACACCACCGTGGTAACAGCATGAATGTTCTTAGCTTCAGCAGCTTTAAATGGCACAGGTCCACAGTGTTAACGTATAGAATCCATTTTTCCAGTAGTAAACTTCATTGCATTTATATAAGCTCTAGAAGTTATTTCCGCTGTATATATTTCTAACGGCTTGCCAGTTGTTCTAGAGTGTTTTCGATTTTCATTTCGAATGCGATAAGACTGTTTTCCCTTTGGTGGCATTTTATAATAATAAGCAACTGAATCTGAGTTGCATTAATAACCAGATAAATATTTAATTCATAATACTAAAAAAAATGGTTTTCGTAATTACTTTGTTTGCATGCTTTTAAAAGTCAAGAGTGAGGTATATAATAGTTAACGGCATTATTAATTACATTATAATCGTAATTATTCAAGACAGTTATAGTTGCGAAACGCTCTTAAGTAATCAATAATAAAACATATACTTGTTCAGTCTTCGTCCATCTTTGAGACGTTTCTGCCAGCAACAAATTACACAGAAGTTGGAAATTAACTCGATCTATTGAATCTTTACCCATACTGGCAATGCTAAATTTTATATTAATTAATATTTAATTAATTGATCTTTAAATCAAAGTTCTATATCCGTCTTCACCTACGAGTTCATATTAATCTATATATAAAAGTCTGTTCATAGTGCTGTAATGTTCGTAATGAACATTAGTCTCTTCGTAAAGAACATTAGTCTCTTCGTAAAGAACATTAGTCTGTTCATGATCCAGAGGCAAAAAAAGTCGTAGGATCTTGTTTTAATACTATAGGGCTCGGTCCCTGCTAGCTAACTTTTACCGACCACATTAATTTGCTTCGCGTGTCCGGGGGCTTCGCTTTCTTCTGGGTAGCGCTCACCTTGCGAACTGTAGTGTTCCGCCTCGTAATCAGGCATAATACGCCCGTTGAGGGTCCACCTCTTGTTCCCTGGCACCTCCGTAGGTATCCTAATGAGTAGACGGAGTCTTCCTATGTTTTCCAATGCTTGAAATCCGGGGATAACATCTTACTCTCAGCTCACTTTGACCTCGCGGTTTTGCGAAAAAAATGTCAAAAATCTTCACTGATTGGCTACTTATTTTGACATTCTGCTCGTCAACTGTTAATCACTTTATGTTCACGCCTTCTTTTCGTATGCGTTAATTGGATTTGAACGGCGACTACCTCTTTTGGATCATAAGTGCCGATACCCTTTCTTAATTACTTGCGACGGTAGGAGTCATGACATTTAAAGTCTAATGATATTAATAGCCACCGATAACGATAGTCTTAACACAATAACTTCAGTTTTCAGTAGCAAAAATTAAATCATTTAAATATTACTTCTTTTGAAATGGCAAAAGAGTTTCAAAATCGCGAGCTGTAGCCAAAATTAATGTTGACTCAATGTCGATGAACATCGACAAGCTTGAAAAGTACATGAATGAAAACTTGGAAAGTACTTGAATAGACGGATTAATTTCAATTGCTTTATACGTGACATCCAAACATCAAGTCACCCAAAAGACATGGAGACGCTATTTTTTTTTCTTTTTTTTTCTTTTAAAGTTTCGTTTTGTACGAACCGAATTGCTATCAATCGCAAAATGCAATATCGCACATTCCAATATCAGCCAGACTCTTAATCAGCTTTTTGGCTTAGAAATATGTTCCCTTTCATTCTTATTTGCTGACGTTTAATCATATAATTGTTAAGCTCAAAATTTTAAAAAATGCATATTTCACTGAAAGTATCAAAATATTACTCTGAATATTTTCTGATTTTTAACAATGTGAGGGCCAAAGATACTGTGTATCAATCTTAGAGCCATCTTCAGTAACATGCACAAGTGTATACTGTAAACAGGTCTGTATGAAATGTTAAATTAATAAAAGGAAACTTAATAGTAAAACTACATTGTTCAACAATGACATACTTATGATACAAAACTGAAACTAAATACTTAAAGCATTTAACACGTAAGATTAAAATCAAGTAAAACTAAACTCATAAATACCCACATTATATAAAAATTTATATTTTCAATGAAAATGCTTTGTACGTAAAGATAAAAGTAAAAAAAACACCTAAAAAGGAAAGGAAAAATATAAAACTAATAAAAATAAGTAAAACCAAATATATGTAATACCGACTAGATCTTGTTAGACAATTCTATTTCTTCTTTAATCTAACAACATACATTACTGTTTACATCGTTAAGTATAATTAATAGCGAAAAAAAAATCCAAGAAACACTACAGTTAAGATAGCAAAACAATGTCAATTTATTATGACAACAAAACCTACAGACATTTCCATAAGTCACTGGACTTATTGACTTTCTAATCAAGTTCCTCCTATACAAGCGATCTGACATTTTTATCAACCTGAACATCCGTAGTTATGCTAGCACTTCTCTATTGTTTCCAAACTGTCTGTGCCTTATTAGTGTCTGTGCAAGAATCCTATCCACTTAAGCACTAACCAACTAGACCCACTGCTAATGAGAGAACTTGTCATACAAGTGGATTTATTGTGATGGTTGAATACGATATAAAGATGTTGGGTAAAGAATCACCGGACAAACAAGGCTGTCCATTAGAAACACGTTAATTTATACCTGTGGTAATGTTAAACATTTTTATCTTTAACAATGTAAGCATAGATGACAGATGTTGGTTGCATGCAGGAAACTTTTATGGTTCATGCATTGAAAATTAATTGGTAAGGAACTGGGTTAAATTCAAAATCTGATGATTTTAAGTTTTACTAGAATCGTTTTCATAAAATATATTTGATGTGTGGTTTCCTAAAATGCGCTGCAGGAGTGTCATTTTTTACTTTCCCTGTAATACATGGTAATGTATAGGGAAAGTATCGGAATCATGTCGAAAATCGTAACTCGAGTTTTTGACGGATCTACACATTTCGGGACCTCTAGAATACGAAAAACTATTTTTAGCGTGACGTCTGTGTGTGTGTCTGTCTGTGTCTGTGCAATGTATGTATCAACTCTAACTCAAAAACTAATGAACCGAATTTCATAAAATTTGGTAGGTAAGACCCTTTGGGTGTGACCCTGATGCTGATTAGTTTTTGGTACAAAGAAAAAAGAACCCACCTTTTTTTGCGAAATGGCCCGCAAAAATTTCATGTATCCGCTCTAACTGAAATACTAATTGACCAAATTTTACAAAATTTGGTAGATAAATCATGTGTGGGATGCTCTGGTGCTAATTAGATTTTGGTACGATTCGGAAAAGAACAACCTGCCTTTTTTTACGAAATGGCCGGCAAAATCGCCAATATCTAGAAAAAAGACTACGTATGTTCAAATGTATCCATTAAATGCTTGTTTTATACTTAATTTTTGACGAGGAAAAGAATAAGAACACCTCTATTACTCTAGGACTAACCGTTCTCGAGATATTTGAGATTTTTCGCATTTTTGTTATGCCGCCTTCGGAAAAATGTCCAATTACCAAATAAAAGCAGAAATTGAATTAAAAATGAAAATTTTGTGTTATTTTGTACAATTAAACTCAATTTAACGAGTTCTTAAAGAAATATATAAAAAATGAATTCGCGTCTACAGGGAAAGTCATGTGCTGCCCACATCAGATTTTTATATTTAGGAGTAGTATGAAAAGATCGTTTCATGCAGAAGTATGAGATAGAATTGTGATACAAGTATTAAACCATTCTATAAGGCCAAACATTACTTTCTATGCAGATTACTAATTCGACAGTCCGAGTAAACCATATCACACATAAAATCTTTCTTATGACTCTGCGTCGCTAAAATCAATAATCTTATTGTTGTTATTGATTAAAATAAAAATGCTAAATTTAAAAAAATGGCAATCAACGGTCTAGCAAGAATTAAACCCCCGAACAATGTTAATTTTTGAATAATTCGATTTTGCTAGTTGGCTACTGGCGAATAATCGAATTATTCACCCGTGCATCAAATTTCAAATATTCAAAATATTGCAACACGGTCATTTTTACTTTCCCTGAAATACATGGTAATGTATAGGGAAAGTATTGGAATCATGTCGAAAATCGCAACTCGAGTTTTCGACGGATCTATACGTTTCAAGACCTCTAGAATACGAAAAAACCATTTTTAGCGTGACGTCTGTGTGTGTGTCTGTGTGTCTCTGTCTGTGTGTCTGTCTGTGCAGATTTTGTATCCACTATAACTAAAAAAGTAATTGACCGAATTTCATAAAATTTGGTAGATAAGTCACTTGTGGGCGAATCTGGTGCTGATTAGTTTTGGGTACGATTCGGGATAAAAGAACCCGCCTTTTTTTGCGAAATGGCCCGCAAAAGCTTGCATCCACTCTAGCTGAAAATCTAATGGACCGAATTTTACAAAATTTGGTAGATAAGTCGCTTGTGGGTTATCCTGGTACTGCTTAGATTTTGGTATGATTCGGAAGAAAATAACTTGTTTTTTTTTGCAAAATGACCCGCAAAAACGACAAAATCTAAAATAAAAAACTACGTATGCTGAAATATATCCATTAAATGCTTGTTTTATACGTAATTTCTAACGACGAAAAGAATAAGACCAACCCCATTACACTAGGGCTAGCCGTTCTCGAGATATTTTAGTTTTTCGTATTTTCTCTACGCCACCTTTAAAAATAAGTCCATATACCGAACGAGAACCAAAATTGAATTAAAAGTGAAATAAATTTAGTTGAAATAAAGAGAACGTGAATATAAGTCTGTAGGGAAAGTCATGTGCTGCCCACATTAGAATTTTACTTTCCCTGCAATACATGGTAATGTATAGGGAAAGTATTGGAATCATACCGAAAATCGCAACTCGAGTTTTCGACGGATCTGCACGTTTCGAGACCTCTAGAATACGACAAAAACTATTGTTAGCGTGACGTCTGTGTGTGTGTCTGTCTGTGCAGATTTTGTATCCACACTAACTTAAAAAGTAATTGACCGAATTTCACAAAATTTGTTAGGTAAGTCACTTGTGTGAGAATCTGGTGCTGATTAGTTTTGGGTACGATTCGGGATAAAAGAACCCGCCTTTTTTTGCGAAATGGCTCGCAAAAGTTTGTATCCACTCTAGCTGAAAATCTAAAGGACCGAATTTCCCAAAATTTGGTAGATAAGTGGCTTGTGGGCCGTCTTGGTGCTGATAGATTTTGGTATGATTCAGAAAAAAAATAACCTGCCTTTTTTTTGCAAAATGGCCCTCAAAAATCGATAAAATCTAAAATAAAAAACTACGTATGTTGAAATATATCAATTAAATGCTTATTTTATACGTAATTTTTAATGAAGAAAAGAATAAGGTCAACATCATTACACTAGAACTAGCCGTTCTCGAGATATTTTCGTTTTTTCGTTTCTTCTCTATGCCACCTTTGAAAATAAGTCCAGTTACCAAATGAGGACCAAAATTGAATTAATAGTGAATTAAATTTAATTAAAATAAAGTGTGTATATAAGTCTGCAGGGAAAGTCATGTGCTGCCCACATCAGATTTTTTCTTTATATTTTCCTTCGTATAACCGATACCGTTACCAAAATTCACGTTCCTATCTCACTACTACGTCCTTTTCCCAAACAGTTCACATTTCGAACGTTTTGGTGGGGAGCACCCCCACACTCAAATTTAAATTATAGAACAATTTAATTCTTTGTCAATGTGGCATTCAGTTCCCACTTACTTGTAGGCCATTGAAAGGTAACATATATATTCATTCTAATAAAATAGGTGTGGAAATTCAACAGACATATGAATCAATTTTTTTTTTATTAAAATCATAATTTTATTTACATATTAAAATATATGAAATCTTATATACAGTCATTATAAACATTTTAAGTAATCTGAAATAGGGGGCATTCTAGCCTTTGCAAATTGTGAGTTTCACAAAAATATTAGCTAAATCAATTAAAACTGATTAATTAAGATCGACCAGAGGGGAAAAACGTGGACATTAGAGAGTAATTACTATGGAGAGGGGAAGTAGTAAGGTCATTAATACTTTGCCGCATAATGAAAAGCTGTGAAGATCAACCTTGCATTTGTTAACGCCATTGAGTTGGCGATTTAATATCTTTTCACATCAGAGCTTTTTGTCCTTACTTTGGACAAGTGGAGACATTTACAGTTACACATGACCAAAAAAAAATTCAGCAAATGAAATTAAAATAATTCTTGTTGCCCATGTTCGGAAGGGTTGACATTACATCTTCACCCCCAACCTCTGGTTGGACCTTCCATTAGGACGACCTTTGGCTAACTACAAGCACTGGTTGCCGATTGGTTTCTGTTGACCCCACCTCAGATGCTCGAGGTCAAGCCCAGGAGAATGGAGTAAGAGTCAACCCCATTGGCTGGCAATACATTTGGTAATAAAGTCCATTATTTCGCTATTTTATACAGTTTTCCAGATCGGCTGTCACCACAGTTTGTCCCCTTGTAAATCCCTCTAAGAAGTTTCAGAGTTCGAAATTTAATGTCACAGTTTAATTGAATTGTTCATCTATGCACTAAATTTAAAGTTTTATCCCATTTAAAAGGAAGCGTTTCTTCTTTTCTCTGAAAATCGAACATTTTAGTGTACGCGCCGTTCCTCTCTGAAGTAGCAAATATTGGAAAAGTGAAATTACACCTTTTCTAATCAAAATACTTACCTTGCACCAAATTTATTCTTAGTTTTCCATTACCAAGGGCTTTTTCTGTCATTTTACTTTTGAACATCTTAGTGGGGAACACCCCCACCCCCTTCTCAAATGAACATTGTTGAAGACCCAGACCGTCCGACTCGTCCAGAGGACTAAGAGCAACTATTTGGACGGCCGGCAAATGAACATTGTGAAACATTTAATTTTTCCATGTACTTTTATCGTGCGATTGACCCGTGTACTGAATTGAAAGTTTCTGTTTATTCTGAAAGTGCCCCAACAATGCGGGAAAGACAGACACTTAATAATTTCTGTAAACAATTTTTCCCATTCCTGATTGCATACTTGTAATATCTCTTACGCATACTACCATCCTATAAAATATGTTATTCGTTTATAACTTTAAAAAATGCATATGTGTATTTTTAAATAATTTTTAACACAATTATTTTTAAATATTTTACTATTTTGAAAAAAATATTACAAAAAAAGTATATATAGTAAAAAATAAATTGCTTTTTTTCACTGGTTCCATCTCACTCCCCTGAGGTTGTCTCATCAGATAGCAGCGTTCCTACTATACACCCGTATAAAAAATATACGATAATGTTAATACTTTTCGAGCTATTGGCCTTGTCCAATACTTTACTTGAGAGCCTGTATGCATTTTTTTATTGTAGGGAAAATATTAGGAAATGATATCCTCAAACAATTTGGGAACAAGGCTAATATCAGTAATATGATAAACTTTAAAATTCGAAGGAAATATACGGTATCCGCTGGTCAAACCATCCTGGTTTTCTTAACTCTATAAAAGAATCTCGTGTTGCCATCAGTAATATGGTAAACTTTAAAATTCGAAGAAGATACACAGCATTCGCTGGTCGAACCGTCCCAGTTTTCTTATCTCTATAAAAGAATCTCGTGTTGCCATCAGTAATATGGTAAACTTTAAAATTCGAAGAAGATACACAGCGTTCGCTGGTCGAACCGTCCCAGTTTTCTTATCTTTATAAAAGAATCTCGTGTTGCCATCAGTAATATGGTAAACTTTAAAATTCGAAGAAGATACACAGCGTTCGCTGGTCGATCCGTCCTAGTTTTCTTATCTCTATAAAAGAATCTCGTGTTGCCATCAGTAATATGGTAAACTTTAAAATTCGAAGAAGATACACAGCGTTCGCTGGTCGAACCGTCCCAGTTTCCTTATCTCTATAAAAGAATCTCGTGTTGCCATCAGTAATATGGTAAACTTTAAAATTCGAAGAAGATACACAGCGTTCGCTGGTCGATCCGTCCTAGTTTTCTTATCTCTATAAAAGAATCTCGTGTTGCCATCAGTAATATGGTAAACTTTAAAATTCGAAGAAGATACACAGCATTCGCTGGTCGAACCGTCCCAGTTTTCTTATCTCTATAAAAGAATCTCGTGTTGCCATCAGTAATATGGTAAACTTTAAAATTCGAAGAAGATACACAGCATTCGCTGGTCGAACCGTCCCAGTTTTCTTATCCCTATAAAAGAATCTCGTGTTGCCATCAGTAATATGGTAAACTTTAAAATTCGAAGAAGATACACAGCGTTCGCTGGTCGAACCGTCCTAGTTTTCTTATCTCTATAAAAGAATCTCGTGTTGCCATCAGTAATATGGTAAACTTTAAAATTCGAAGAAGATACACAGCGTTCGCTGGTCGATCCGTCCCAGTTTTCTTATCTCTATAAAAGAATCTCGTGTTGCCATCAGTAATATGGTAAACTTTAAAATTCGAAGAAGATACACAGCGTTCGCTGGTCGATCCGTCCCAGTTTTCTTATCTCTATAAAAGAATCTCGTGTTGCCATCAGTAATATGGTAAACTTTAAAATTCGAAGAAGATACACAGCATTCGCTGGTCGAACCGTCCCAGTTTTCTTATCTCTATAAAAGAATCTCGTGTTGCCATCAGTAATATGGTAAACTTTAAAATTCGAAGAAGATACACAGCATTCGCTGGTCGAACAGTCCCAGTTTTCTTATCTCTATAAAAGAATCTCGTGTTGCCATCACTAATATGGTAAACTTTAAAATTCGAAGAAGATACACAGCATTCGCTGGTCGAACCATCCCAGTTTTCTTATCTCTATAAAAGAATCTCGTGTTGCCATCAGTAATATGGTGAACTTTAAAATTCGAAGAAGATACACAGCGTTCGCTGGTCGATCCGTCCTAGTTTTCTTATCTCTATAAAAGAATCTCGTGTTGCCATCAGTAATATGGTAAACTTTAAAATTCGAAGAAGATACACAGCGTTCGCTGGTCGATCCGTCCTAGTTTTCTTATCTCTATAAAAGAATCTCGTGTTGCCATCAGTAATATGGTAAACTTTAAAATTCGAAGAAGATACACAGCGTTCGCTGGTCGATCCGTCCTAGTTTTCTTATCTCTATAAAAGAATCTCGTGTTGCCATCAGTAATATGGTAAACTTTAAAATTCGAAGAAGATACACAGCGTTCGCTGGTCGAACCGTCCTAGTTTTCTTATCTCTATAAAAGAATCTCGTGTTGCCATCAGTAATATGGTAAACTTTAAAATTCGAAGAAGATACACAGCGTTCGCTGGTCGAACCGTCCTAGTTTTCTTATCTCTATAAAAGAATATCATGTTGCCATCAGTAATATGTTTTTTCTTTTCCCAATGGCCAGGCACTAGACTCTACGTCGACTTACGTCGTTTGCCCTTTGTACGGCAAGAAATCGTGAACCATTTTGCCGTTCTAGGACGTTGCCCCAGGCGCACCAGAGGGGGGGCGGAACACACTGCGCCCACAACACACAACATCCATGTCTTACGTGGGACTCGAACCCACAAAGTGGCGGCCGATTGATCGCTGGAAACGCTCGCCTTGACCGTTCGGCCACCACGTCGACTTAAATGATCCAACAGCACACAGTGTTCCCAGATGGTCACCCACCCAAGTACTATCCGCGCCCGATGCTGCTTAACTTCGGTGATCTAACGGGAACAGGTGTTTTCAGCGCGGTAGAGCCGTTGGCTCTTCAGTAATATGGTAAACTTTAAAATTCGAAGGAAATACACGGTATTCGCTGGCTGAACCGTCCTAGTTTTCTTATCTCGATAAAAGAATCTCGCTTTGCTTCAGAAACCGTCGGATACGGTTATATTTTTGGAATTTATTGTGCTTCTGTTCTTAAAGATTTTTTTTCCCACGTATTTTTGGGGCAGTGTAAGAGAAAGGGTTTGTACTGTACAATTGTTCTGATCAAGTTACGAAGTATCACACAACTCGTTCTGTTCACATTGGTACAACGCACTATCTTTGTCCAGGAATGCGTGGAAATAGCATGCCCGACTGCACAGCGTTTCATAAAGTGTGTTTTATTTTAAGGAACTGCCGTTATGAATGAGAGCGATGAATGGGATCGGACTTGCTTCGTTAACTTGCATCAAAACGTTTTATGAATGTAAAATAGTATCTCTCTGAAAGTCGTCAGTATTTAGAATTGCACAGTTTTCTCTTAAAATCTATATCTCAAGAGATCCGAAGTGAGCAGTACAGGAGTTTATCTACACGAAGAAAAGTGGACTTAACCAAACACTTACCTCATATACGTTAAATCCTTCTGCATAAGAGAAACATATAAACTATTTCAGAAGCGCACCACCTGGTGGAGCACCTTGAAACAGTCCACTCCCAGGTTAAAACATAATCAATTGTCAACTTTTCAGAGAATTGTTTTGTTATATGGCCCAATTTAAATAGCCAACACAACAGACTCTGAATTTAAGCAGAATCAATTTTATACAGTGCACAATACACATGAATTGAACATACAGTAAAAAAACTGAAAAAAAAAAAAATCTAAATTTTTCATCTAAAAATTTAGATGCTTCTTAAATAATGAAGGTTTAAAGCTAAGATCTACAGCAAATTAAAACCATTTCATGCAGTCAAGAAACAATTCCACCAAGTGTCCCAAGATGCCCCACTATCACGTGTCCCAAGATGCCCCACTATCACGTGTCCCAAGATGCCCCATTATCACGTGTCCCAAGATGCCCCACTATCACGTGTCCCAAGATGCCCCACTATCACGTTCCCAAGATGCCCCACTATCACGTGTCCCAAGGTACCCAGAAATTCTTTTTGAAGTCTCATGTTTTTAGGATTCGCTTTACAATAACCATTTTGCATCTAATTTCACAAGAAACACACCTGCTTCTTTGATATATAGTTTCAAATAAGTAAATTAAGTTCTAATTCCACTGTTACAAAATGAATTCTAATTTTACTGTTAACAAAATTGATATAAAAGTTTTTTGGCTGTTGTAAAATATAAATTGTTTGATACATTTTTACATATTTGCAGTAAAGCTAAATACATTGCTAGTGCTCAGAGAATCCATAAACATGATGCATGAAATAACTCTATTTCAATTTCAAACCAGTTTATAAAATTTTCAGTGTCCTAGGTGGATTGTGTCTCAAGGTGGACTGTTGTGGGCTTCGCTGGCCTTATTACGATAAATTTTTTCTTCAACATAGTCTATATATAAAAATATTTCAATCATTTATTTATCAATGTGACGTCATTTTCATTAATTTAACTTGAATTTCGCAATTTTGACTATATTTTCGTCAATTTGGGGCAAAATATCATCAAGGTGGCGATATTTCGCTAAATTAGTCATAAAGACCATAAAATTTATTGCTAAGCATTACAGACAAACGGAGAGAATTGATTTTCTTATATATATGTAATATATATATATATACAGGGTGTCCCAAAAACATTGACCTCAGCTTTTATTCCTTAAATATTGATCTTAGACATATATAATAAATTACAAAGTTGCGTAAAAAAAGGTACAGAATTTTATTAAATCGATAAAAATTTTCAAGGGATTAAATTTAGAGAAATAAAAATTTAAATTTTTATGCGGCATCCGTACAAAAACATTTCCAATGAGTAAAATGTGCCCCATACATTAATAAGGTGATGTACAAAATTTCAGCATTTTATCATAAAGAGTTCCGGAGATATTAATTCCTCACCAATATTGTATAAACATCACAAATTAACATTTAAATATTTACAGCAAGAATGCAAATGACGCAACGCAGAAATGCATTATAGGCAAATAATATCTGCCTTTTATCTTTAATGGATCTTTGGCATGGTTGGAAAACATTTTGAACAAGCTTTGCATCTTTGTGTAAAGTTATTATTTCTACACAGTGTAGATACTTTTGTAGCAATAAATAGCAAAATTATTATTTATTTATGTAATCATTGTTTTCTTTCGTAATTTGTGTATGACCCCTGAAACGCGATCTGCCGACATGATTTTTCCCCTCTGAGAACCCATGTCGATGCATCGAAAAGTAGTTTAAATCAGCATTTTGGTCTTTCATATCTCTGGGACTTTTTATGATAAAATGATAAAATTTTGTACATCACTTTATTAGTCTATGGGGCACATTTTACTCATTAGAAATGTTTTTATACGGAGGGCCGTATGAAAATTTAAATTTTGCATTTCTTAAAATTTAATTCCCTGGAAAATTTTAATCGATTTCGTAAAATTTTGTACTTTTTTCTGCGCAACATTGTAATTTATTATATATGTTTAAGATCAATATTTAAGGATTAAAAGCCGAGATCAATGTTTTTGGGACACCATATATATATATATATATATATATATATATATATATATATATATATATATATATACTTCTCACTACATTTTCACAGTAATATTACCCATGCTTACTCATAAACATGACAACGCCTAATACCAAGTTCAGTTCCTTCCAAAAATATTATTACAATATTTTCTAAGAAAAGAAAAATGTGAAATTCTGCGAAAACATATGCATTTTTTTTCAAGAGTTAGCAAACCTATATAATGTCTTCTTAAAGTCAATGACCCGTTAGTATATAAGTATGTCAGAATTAACAATTCAATTCCTTAAAATAACTTCATTGCAAACTCAATTCTTAGCAGCTTAATGCCTCAACAAATTAATTCAATCTATTATTTCTTTAATATCAGCATTTCATAAGTAAAATTAAAGGTAAGAATGCAATTGGAATTGCAAAAATTCTTTTGAAGGCAACAGATGCAAAATAATTACTGATGGTTTCTGCATTAATTAACTTTTTACTTGGTTCAGTTTAAATAATTATAGCATCCAAACAAATGTATTATGTGTTTAATTCTTAAACTATGGGCATTTTTTTTTATATTTTCATTTTTAGTATTTTAATTACGAAAATGAGTAAAAAGATCCGCTATGAACTTTACTTTTTAACAATAGATGTAACAAGATTTTAATTTTCTAACTAAAACAAAGGATATCTGTATAAATTTGAATCTATCGAGTTTTTTAACTGTCTGGAAACTCGGGTAAACTGTAAAATTGCTATTTTCACTTTTAGTATTTTAATTACGAAAATGAGTAAAAAGATACGCTATGAACTTTACTATTTTCACAATAGAGGTAACAAGATTTTATTTTTCTAACTAAAACAAAGGATATCTGTACAGATTTGAATCGATAGAGTTTTTTAACTGTCTGGAAACTCGGGTAAACTGTAAAATTGTCATTTTCACTTTTAGTATTTTAATTACGAAAATGAGTAAAAAGATCCGCTATGAACTTTACTATTTTCACAACAGACGTAAAAATATTTTATTTTTACTAACTAAAACAAAGTGTATCTGTACAAATTTGAATCTATCGAGTTTTTTAACTGTCTGGAAACTCGGGTAAACTGTAAAATTGCAATTTTCATTTTAATATTTTAATTACGAAAATGAGTAAAAAGATCCGCTATGAACTTTTCTTTTTTAACAATAATTTTATTAACTAAAACAAAGGATATCTGTACAAATTTGAATCTATCGAATTTTTTAACAATCTGGAAACTCGGGTAAACTGTAAAATTAATATTAGTTTAGAAATCCAAAAACTTAATTACAGCTACGAATCGCTGTTTTAATAGTTTAAGAAATTTCAGATTACATCATATTGGGAGTAGAACAAATTAGAGCTATATGATATGCTTATGAGACCTACCTACCTTAATCTATGCTTCAGAAACCTGGACTCTCACAGAATATGGTGGTGATTGACGATTTGACTTGAGGGAAGTTCCTAGCTTCCAAAGCTTCAACCTCCGGTATGTGTCAATAGTTGTAAACATGACATTATTTGAGCAGAGTATGGTAAGCAATTTGCATCTTTGAGAGACAATTTTTGCACAATATTTCTGGTGGAATTCAAGAAAATAATATTTGGAGAATATACAATTATGAACTATGCAGATTATATGTAGATTTTGACCTAATCGAAATTAATAGAATGAAATGTGCTGTATATTAGGTATAAATAGATAACAACAGAATCAGAAAATAGCATTTGGAGAACATTGTACAATTTTGAACTATACAGATTATATAAAAATTCTATTTTAATCAAATACATTATAATTAACGGAACGAAATGGACAAGACATTTGCTAGGAATGGATAACAACAGAATCAAAAAATTAATATTTGGAGAAGAAGATACAATTTTGAACTATACATATTAGATAAATATTCTTTTTAACCAAATACATTATAAATAACAGAATAAAATTGGCACGACAGTTGCTAAGAATTTATCTATTCTTAGAAACTGTCCTGCCAATTTTATTCTGTTAATGATAATACATTTAATTAAAATAGAATCAGCAAAACAGTATTTGGAGAAGATACAATTCTGAACTATACGGATTATGTATAGATTCCGTTTTAACCAAATACATTACTATTAACAGAATTAATAGAATGGATAACAACAAAACCGCGAAGAAAATCTTTATATCCACGCCATTCGGGAAAACACCTGGAAGAAGCCCCAAATTGAAATGGATTGATTGTGTGGACAAGGACTTTGAGGTATGAAATGTAAAATATTAGAGAGGGACTGCTTAGAAGGAACTTCTGAGGAAAGCCTAGGTTCACAGTGAGTCATTCATGATGATGGAAGCAATACTATTCGTTCAATTAAAGTATCGTTATATCATTCTTCTCAGAATTCAGAAGATTTTTTAATTTGTTTGTAAGATATCATGCGCGAAAAAATAGAAAACCATGTTGTTATATAAACATCAAAATATCGGGAGTAATGATTAATTTTATTATGTTTCACAATAGAATATAATGCGATTAATTAATTGGTATTATTTTTTATTTTAACTATCTACATAATGATGTTAAAACTAGAAAACGCATTAGTTTAAAATTTTAAAATAATACTATTATTACATTCCTTATATACATAGTGTATAAGGAAAGTATTATGTCGGGGTCAAAAACTCGAATTCGAGTTTTCGACGGGAGAGCACGTTTCAGGCACCCCTGATCACGAATCAAACATTTTAAAAGATATCTGTGTGTGTGTGTGAAAGTATGTGTGTGTGCGCGTGTGTGTCAGTGAGTATGTGGAGACGATAACTAACGAACGAATGGACCGATTCGAACGAAATTTGGTACAAAAATCACAATCCGTAAACACTGGAAGCCTGTTGTTTTTATACGCAATCGAACGTTCAGAAGCCCCCTAAATTTTCGAGTGAAATTTTGAAAAATCGTCAAAAACTCAAAACCGTTAATAAAGTTACGCAAATAGACATTTATGAAATTTTTCATTAGAAAACGATTAACATAAATTTTTGAACGCTAGCATGAACCGTTCTCGAGATACTGCACAGTTTTCAAAAAAAATTATCAAAAAGTCATATAAAATAAAAAAAATATTTCCTACTGAGACACATATTCACTTTTCATATGTAATACCATGTGATAAATTGGGTGATATCATTCTCGTGGAACTAGCTCGTTCCATTCATGAAAAAATATACTTTGAGTAATACTTTTGTATTTGAATGCCAATAGTCATTTATCTGCTGTAAGAATAACTTATTTCTCCGTCCATAACGCTTGGCAAGATTTTGGCGACGAATTTGGTGGAATGTCGCCAAATTGGCGACATTTTTAATTGTTGTCAAATTAACAAAAGTCTCTCCAAATGGATAAAAATGACGCCAAATCAATAAAAATGCCGACTAATTGAAGAAAATTCAATATCTTGGAAAGAATATTAGTATCTACTATAAGAATAACATTTATTTTAACTGTAAAAGTAGTAAATTCATTGCATTATATAAGGAAAGTCATGTGTTGTCCACATCAGGTTTTTTTAAAATGACCCTTTATTTAACATTTCCCCCCAGTTTTAACTCAGATCATTTGAATTTTCCTGCTCACCTGCCTTTAACTTAGTGACTCACATCTCTGGATGTCCATTTTCTAACCGATTCTCATGCATTTACGCTCAGGAAACTTTGATGGGTCACAAGGTTCTGTTTATTTTTATCAGTTGCGTGAACTCTGTAGTTAGTCAAGCGCTAGAGATTTTCTTGTTACTTACTGCTATCGATTTTCAATGTAATGCTTGGATTTTTTCTAAATAATGTGAGGTTGGAATTATTTTTTTTCAAGTAATTGACTTAATTAAAAAGAATCGGTTTAAGCCTCTACACTTCTGTAGTTTTAATTATTGGTCTTATATTAGTCGTTATTTATTAACACATTGCAAGAATTGTGCTCCCATTGCAGAAAGAAGCATCACTGACCGGGTTTGCACTGATTATGTGCTTGTCGGCAGGGAAATGCCGACAACCACAGTAACAACACCTTGCGCTTAGTCCCATACCACACTACTCGTAGTAGGACTTGTGTTATTTTGCCTTCATAGAGGTTTGCAAAATTGTAGTAAATACCAAATTTTTCGCGAAATTATGGCCATTTTGGGTATTTGCTGTTCCAAGTCCCCCCCCTCTCCCCATGAAAGAAGCCGCATCTTTGAGGCGGACGGATGTTAGCTCTGTGGCCTCTGATCCACCTCCTCTAAGAGGTACACAAATCCGGAGAGCGACTGCGCCTGAACCCGTCGGTGACTGGGGTCAAGGTTAGGCGGGATCATTTTGGATTTTATCGGTGAATGATTCTGTCTTTATTGTTCTGCTGGCCGTGGATTTACTTAAAAATTGAATATATTAACGAAAACACACTTAAATAAAGGCCCCTAAACCTGAAAACTGCTGGGCTGTGGCCCACTCGAAATTTGCTGTTTCATGTTGACGAGTACATAATGAGACCCAAATCCATCAATGAATGCTATTATCAACACTGTAAACGTGGTCTTAACTTTTGGATTTATTGGCAGATTTTGCAAATATAAATTATTGCTGGCATGTATTTAATTATTAGTTATGTACAAATTGAAAACACACATATTAATTCTTTAAAATGTATATTAATGCTCTTGAGATATTGGTATTTCATGATTTTTCTGTTTTCTAAAAAAGGGATATATTTGATTTTGAATTATAAATATGCTTGAAATTGCTGTTCAAAAACAATATTAAAAGTTTTGAATATCCGTTTTGTGTTATATCGAAAGATATGTTTTACGATTTATTTATTACAAAAGGAAAGATTATATTTTCTGTTAAAAAGTAAAAATATTTCAAAGCAAGAAATCTATTAAATGCTTTCATCAGCAACGGCAAACAGAAATTCTGCCCACCGCGGGCCCTGCTGTCTTTTCAACAAAAGGCAAATTTTCCACCGGTAACACAGAACGTTAGTGCTTTGATTTTCGTATCATGTGTTTGAATTTGAATTCCACCCCACACCTTCGTCCAAATTTAATTTAATTTTTAACAGCAATAAGTTAAATAAAATGAATTACTCTTTAACTTATTTACATCTCTTTATCTTAATTTATTACTTTTTCCACGACTACTGTTGCAAGAAAAGACTATGAGACTTTTCTCTATGCGAGAATAGTCAAATGAAATAATTTTATTAAAGGTAAAATTTCAGTTGATTTCATTTGCACTTGTAAAGAGCTTGCTGCCCCATCCGGGAATGGAACCCTGAATCTCCGAACTGGCCAGTTGACGCTCTACCGTTGAGCTACTGAGACGAAATTATAAGCTCTTATTGTCGAAGTAAACTCTGTATTCTCCACCTTCTAATGTCAGATTGGAGGGCAACTGGCAATCTGACTGACCACCTCCTGCTATGTTTTACTTCAGGTAAGCCTCCTGTTGTACCATTTCTACCCAGGTTAGTATCCTGTGTGGTCGTTATCCTCTCAATTTGAAATTGGCGCCCAGTCTTCCAGAGTCCAATGAATCTTTACAAGTCGTACTAGGGTTACATTCAGACCTCTGATATCAAACCTGATCCTCGAACTATGACTGTTATTTTATTCAATTTGCCCTCCATCTATCAAGTCCAAATCAAATCAATTGTCAAGTTCAAATATAATGTAAAACTGTAATGTAAAATTTAATAACAATATTTTTCATCAATTGTTTTCTTTTTAGACCTAAATAAATGTTTGTTTGGCGGGATAGTAGACCTTGGGTGCCTCCTGAGTGCAGGAGGTATCCTTTCCCGGCCGTGCAACTAGCTACTCTAAACCCACTATGTGAGTCGCACGGTCTGGGATCTTCAGACCTCTGATATCTTTACACTTACCTGCAGGGCTGATTTGTTCGGGCGCCATTGTAAAGAGGCTTGCTGCCCCAGCCGGGAATCGAACCCTGGATCTTCGAACTGGCCAGCCGACGCTCTACCGTTCAGCTACTGGGACGAAAGTGTAAGCTCTTATTGTGAAAGTGGACTCTGCACACTTTTTTCTCGTCCCATGTATTTGTCACTTCTTGGACGCATTTTCACAGCATTTAGACTAAAACATTAGAGTATAACACGGCATTATATGTATATAACTTTCAAATGCTTCACTTGACGAAAGCAGGCATAAAAAATTAGGTGACTGACATTTTCAGAGGGCGTAATGAGCCCTCTTCCTGAGATCAAGAAGAGTATACTATTAACAAACGCTAAGATACAACTACTACTTCCTCGAGCAACTGTAGTAACCTAATTTATTATGCCTGTTTTCATCAAAAAAGTGTTTTAAAGTTATATTTTTAAAATTTATTATAACTTTTAACGATTATTCGGCTCTATACGTGTATATATCTATGTGTTTTATAACATTTACTTATATGGGGATTCTTCACAATGTCTGTAAATCTGGGTTCTTAATAAATATGTGCGTATCTAGATTCCTTATAATGCGTACTTTATAACTGCATATTTGAGTTCTTTATAATGTGTTTTTATATTTGGGTTTTTTATAATGTGTTTGTATCTAGGCTCTTTATAATGTGAGCGTATCTAGGTTCGTTACAGTGTATATATATCTAAATTATTTGTAATGTGCGTATATCTAGGTTCTTTATAGTGCATATAGTATATCTAGGTTCTTTATAATCTGCGTATATCTAGGTTCTTTATAATGTGTGCATATCTGTCTTATTACTTTCCTTATATACATAATGTATAAGGAAAGTATTGTGACGGGGTCAAAAATTCGAATTCGAGTTTTCGACGGGAGAGCACGTTTCAAGCATCCCTGATCACGAATCAAACATTTTTGAAGTGATGTCTGTATGTGTGTGTGTGTGAAAGTATGTGTGTGTGTGTGTAGGTATGTGTGTGTGAGTGTATGTGTGTGTGTGTGTGTGTGTGTCAGTGAGCCTGTGGAGACGATAACTGATGAACGAATGGACCGATTTGAACGAAATTTGGTACGAAAATCACAATCTATAAACACTGGAAGCCTATTGTTTTTATATGTAATCGAATGTTCAGAACCCTCCTAAATTTTCGAGTGAAATTTTGAAAAATTGTCAAAAAATCAAAATCGCTAATAAAGTTACGTAAATAGACATATCTTATGCAATTTTTCATTAGAAAACGATTGGGATAAATTTTAGAACGCTAACATGAACCGTTCTCGAGATATTTCACATTTTTAAAAAAAATTATCAAAAAGTCATATAAAATAAAAATAAAAATATTTCCGAGAAACTTGTTCACTTTTCATATGTAATACGATGCGATAAATTGGCTGACATCATTCTCCTGGATCTAGCTCGTTCCATTCATGAGAAAAAATACTTTGTGTACTACTTTTGTATTTGAACACCAATAGTCATTTATCTGCTGTAAGAATAACTTATTTCTCCTTCCATAACACTTGGCGAGATTTTGGCGACGAATGTGGCGGAATGTCGCCAACTGGGCGATTTTTTAAAATGTTGCCAAATTAAGGAAAATCTCGCCAAATAGATGAAATTGGCACAAAATCAATGAAAATTACGACTAATTGGCGAAAATTCAATATCTTAGAAAGAATATAAATATCTACTATAAGAAAAACCTATTTTTTTTCTGTAAAAGTAGTAAATTGACTGCATTATATAAGGAAAGTCATGTGTCGCCCATATCAGATTTTTTATAATATGTGTATATCTAGTTTATTTATGCACAAGATTAGAATTAGGAAGAATACTTACAATTCAAAAATTAGAAGATGAATTATTCAGAATCGCGAATTATTCTAAGATTTTGATAGTTTTATCTCGTGTAGGAAAGCAATTATTCTTCATGGAACAATGTTATAGTATGATTTATGCGATAAAATGATATCGTGAACTGAGCTATGTATGCAGATGTTGTTATAAGAAGCATGTATTAACATAAACCAGCTAAATACTTCTAGTTACTTTCCTTATAGACATAATATAATGTATAAGGAAAGAATTGTGACGGGAGTCTTAAAATTCGAATTCGTGTTTTCGACGGGAGAGCACTTTTCAAACATATCTGATCACGAATCGAACATTTTTGAGGCAATGTCTGTGTGTCAGTGAGTCTATGGAGACGATATCTCACGAACGAATGGAGCGATTCGAATGAAATTTGGTACAAAAATTACAATCCGTGAATACTGGAAGTCTATTGTTTTTAAACGCAATCGAATGTTCAGAACCCCTAAATTTTCGAGCGAAATTTTGAAAAAATCATCAAAAAATCAAAAACTTTTATAAAGTTACGCAAATAGGCATTTCTTATGTAATTTTTCCTCAGAAAACGATTGAGATGAATTTTAGAACGCTAACATGAACCGTTCTTGAGATATTGCGCATTTTTAAATAAATTTATCAAAAAATCTTATAAATTAAAAAATAATCTTGAATGTTAAGAAACATGTTCACTTTTCATATGTAATAACATGCGATAATTTTGGTGACATCATTCTCGTAGATCTAGCTCGTTCCATTCATGAAAAAATATACTTTGAGTAATACTTCTGTATTTGAACGCCAATAGTCATTTATCTGATATAAGAATAACTTATTTTTTCTTCCATAACGCTTAGCGAAATTTTGAAGACGAATTTGGCGGAATGTCGCCAACTTGGCGACTTTTTCAAATGTTGCCAAATTAATGAAAATCTCGCCAAATGAATAAAAATGACGCTAAATCAATGAAAATGGCGAGTAATTGACGAAAAATTCAATTTCTTGGAAAGAATATAAATATCTACTATAAGAATAACCTATTTTGTTTTTACTGTAAAAGTAGTAAATTCATTGAATTAGATAAGGAAAGCTACCCGCATGAGATTTTGTTTAAAATTAGGTTTCGGTCAGTTTAATAGTTTCTGAAATATTACAATGTCGTAAAAATTATTTATGCGGTTATTTCACAAGAGTCGGGCAAAATTTTAAAACATCGCCATCCTTTTTGCTTTCCTTATATACGTAGTATAATGTATAGGGAAAGTATTGTGACGGGGTCGAAAATTCGAATTCGAGTTTTCAACGAGAGAGCACGTTTCAAGTATCTCTGAGTACTAATCTAACATTTTTGAGGTGATGTCTGTGTGTGTGTGTGTGTGTGTATGTGTGTGTATCAGTGAGTCTGTGGAGACGATATCTCACGAACGAATGGAGCGATTCGAATGAAATTTGGTACTAAAATTACAATCCGTGAATACCGGAAGTCTATTGTTTTTAAACGCAATCGAATATTCAGAACCCCTAAATTTTCGAGCGAAATTTTGAAAAAATCATCAAAAAATCAAAAACTTTTATAAAGTTGCGCGAATAAGCATATCTTATGTAATTTTTCCTCAGAAAACGATTAAGATGAATTTTAGAACGCTAGCATGTACCGTTCTCGAGATATTGCACATTTTTGAAACAAATTTATCAAAATATCTTATAAATTAAAAAATAATCTTGACTGTTAAGGATCATGTTCACTTTTCATATGTAATATCATGCGATAATTTTGGTGACATCATTCTCGTAGATCTAGCTCGTTCCATTCATGAAAAAAGATACTTTTAGTAATACTTTTGTATTTAAACGCCAATAGTCATTTATCTGCTATAAGAATAACTTATTTCTTCTTCCATAACGCTTGGCGAAATTTTGACGACAAATTTGACGGAATGTCGACAACTTGGCAACTTTTTTAAATGTTGCCAAATTAACGAAAATCTCGCCAAATGGATAACAATGACGCTAAATCAATGAAAATGACGACTGATTGACGAAGATTTAATAGCTTGAAAAGAATATATTCTACTATAAGAATAACCTATATTTTTACTGTAAAAGCAGTAAATCCATTGCATTATATAAGGGAAGTCATGTACTGCCCGCATCAGATTTTTTATTGGAATGATGAACCTGGTGGCAATTTAAAAAAAATAAATTATTAAAACTTTTACGAATTTTTTGATAGAATATTCTGCGAAAAGAACTCATAAAAAGATACATTTTATTTTCCCTACTATACATGGCAATGTATAGAGAAGGTTTCGGAACTTGTATGTGTGTATAAGTATGTGTGTAACAATAGGAATATTAATGTATGAGAAAGATGAGTGGAGTCTCAGGCACTAAGTTCTATCACTTCACGAACTTCTGTCAGAGCTCTCCTTTACTCATGCATTGCACAACGTTCTTTAGTCGTGATGAGAGAACGCAAGGAACCTGGTAGAAAACGAAAACAATGGATGTTTTTCATGTTGATTGCGAATGCATCAAATATAAAAGATACAATTTATTTTTGGTTTGTAGCACTTTCTACACTCTAATGAACCTTAAATGGGACACAATTTTTTTCATATTGTTAATTTAAAATTTAATAGACCCTGTTGATTACGGAAACAAAACATTTATTACTGCGACGTAAATTACAAAGACAAATAAAATTGTGGATAATGACGGAGTAATAAAACAGGAAGAGAACTATTATTTTTTTCATACTACTCTATATTGAAAGTATTGTTTAATGAAATTTTCGAAATCGAAATTTGGATGGAAGAGCATGTTTTAAGAGTGACTAACATTTCAAACTCTTTCGGGAAAATGCCTCTCTCTCTCTCTCTCTCTCTCTCTCTCTCTCTCTGTCTCTCTCTCTTTCTCTG
This sequence comes from Amaurobius ferox, assembly GCA_951213105.1. Lineage (NCBI taxonomy): Eukaryota > Metazoa > Arthropoda > Arachnida > Araneae > Amaurobiidae > Amaurobius > Amaurobius ferox. The sequence continues at coordinate 40,034,800 of OX578137.1, read as the reverse complement.
TGTACAAGGTTCCTAGGAAAGGACTTAAGCACCCCAATAGCTTTGTACGGAAAGGTCCCTGAGTATACGCATTCGGTCTATCTACAGTAAAATGACAATGCCATATTGAATAAAAGTGTCAGCGTCGCCCCTATCAGAAACTTCAAAAAGTTAGGATAATGAACTCTGCAAAGAAATATAGATAAAAAAAGCCAATTATAAAGTCGTAGAACATTATGTAATAAGTAGGAATCGGTAATAAATCTGTTACAGAAATCATTTATTTTACACAGTAGGGTTTTTTGTAAAAGGCGGTTTTTTTCGTAAATGCTAAATTAAAAAACAATTACATACACATGACTTTAATGTACATCCTGTCCAGAATACCCTCCGTTAGCAACAAAATACGCATTTGAAATCCAGAAAGAGTATACACTGAGTACTTTGTCATACATTACAGAAGTTAACGAGTTGCAATTTCTGATAATGATACGTTTTCACAGCTATTTATTGCTTTCTATGTACGCGATTCGTGCGTTCCTGATGTCGATTACTAATCTATTGAATAATCCTCTACAGTTTTTTAATTGAAATTCTTCTATCTTACTTCATTACCGAGTTTGTTATCCTAACTTTTAAAATTATCCACTAGGAGCGCTGCAATTTCTTTTATTCCATCGGATATAGTCACTTTACTATAGATATACCTAACGTGTACACTCATGGATATTTTCTTACAAAGTTATTGGAGTTCTTAAGAAATTTCCTTGAAATTCGGTATACTAAAACTGAAGTAAATGATACGTTTAAATGTATTAAATAAAAACTTGTTTTATACGTGATTTTTGATGAGAATACGTATAAAACCATACTCGTTACGTTAGCGTAAACCACTCATGAGATTGTTCAGTTTTTATTTTAGCAGTTTGGTAACAATTTAAAAAGCTCAAAGTCATGTAGAGAAAAACATTTTTTTTTATAAAAATACAAATAGCTCCATTTCATATAACGAGTAGATCATGTGATTATTTTGTGTGATACAGGTCAAATTAATGAACATAAAGAAGAAAGATAATTTGAAACTGTTGTGAAAATCATGTGTTGCCAACATCAGCACACCAAATTTTTTATTTTGGCAGATGATATTGATTGTGATACAAATGAATTCATGGAGATATAAAATAGAAGAAAAAACTCCTATGTATAAAAAGCTTGATAATGCCATAATGCTTTGAGGAATTATGTCTAGATGTCATAGTGTTATTTAAGTACCATGTTTTCATATTTCACACAATAAGAAGGCGTAGTGTTTAGTATAAGTATTTATGATTATCTTTAAATTAAAGTCCCTAATTATGAGTAGAAGTAAGAAGTATATTTTTTCTAATTTTAGAACAGAGTACAGAATATAGGGAGACAAAAATAACTTGAAAGGTGAAATAAATTTGAATACGTATGAATGTTCTATCTTGTTTGAAATCTAATTTGTATTGAATTGATTTCTTTTTTTCAAAATTTAACAGTTTAAATAAATATTATTTAATTTAATACGAGCCTTTTGCCATAGAAATACATACAATGTGATGTGACTTATTCCAGCGCAACCTGAATACCCACCACCAGTCTCAAACGATTTTAGAGTTTGTAAAGAATCTTGTTGCCCCAACTGGGAATCGAACTACGGATTTTCGTACCGGCCATCCGACGCCCTACTTTTAAGCTACTGGGATGAAATTGCAAGTTTTTATCGTCGAAGTGAAATCCGCATTCTTCTCCCTCTAATGTTAGATTAACGTGCAGCTAACAATCTAACTGACAACTTTCTGCTATTTTTACCTCAGGTTATCTTCCTGCTTGGTTACTAACCTCCCGATTTTGAAATTGGAGCTCAATATCCCGGAGTCCACTGAATCCGTGCTAATCTTACAATAGGGTCACTTCAGACCTTAGACACCTTTGCACTAACCTACAGGGTTGATTTGTTTTCCTTCTTGGCCATTCATTCATCTGCTCCATACCCTCGAGAGAGTTGAACGGTCTGAGTTCTCAGGGTTGATTTGTTCGGGGGCCATTTTAAAAGATCTTACTTCCCCAACCGGGAATCGAACCACGGATCTTCGTACTGGCCAGCCGACACTCTACCGTTGAGCTACTGGAATGGAATTCCAAGCTCTTATCGTCTAAGTGGACTCTGCAAGTTTTCTGAAAGAAAATTTTAATACCATACCTTTATCTCCATGAAGGATCTATATGGAATATACATGCAGGAGAAAATCTACTGGAGACTAACACTTCAGCTATTTTTCACAACTCATAAACTCTATTCTTAAATTATTCTTCCTCCAAAATATAACTCTCCCCTTATATTACATACAAGGCTGAATTCTTACAGTGATTACCAAATTCAACAATTTAGAATCCATTTTCACCTTGAAGGAGATTCGTCTGCAATCAAGTGCAACTGTCACATTCGCTCTGGTGGTTTTGACTGTCACTTCAGCCAATGGCGAATTCGACTGTACGTTCAATTTTACGGCCCGTAAGGGGAAGAGGAAAAAAGATTGAATTTGCGGAAATTACGAATAGCAGGTTTTATTGCAAGAATTTTTATATCAACCATAAATTCCGTCGGATCATGGGCGCATTTGAGACGGAAATCAAAGGAGGAAAAGTTTTGAGGAATCTGTTCGTAATCAGGAATGAATTTGATGGTTGGTTTGACAGAGAATGTGATATATTAGAATTCCTTTTCAATGTTCAGTTTTGATTTTTATCAAGGGGGGTATGTGTGTGTGTGACAATGTATTGTCAAACCTTTATGTAACAAAGTGATAGCATCCTGAAAAATGGGGCACAAAATTGAAATTCGATTTCTCAAAAGGAGCGAATACATCTGAAAAATTTTTCAGATATCAACTCAACACAAATACAAAAAAAATAGCACAAACATTTGAATAGAACTTGACACATGTTGATTATAAAAGTAAATGATAAATGTGGTAAAAAAGTTTAAACATTAAAAAAAACTCATGTGTCTAACACATAACTGCCACTACAGTTTAACAGATTGATATATTACTAGCCAAATACGCGTTGAAAATAAACAATCTCACAATAGGCAACCTCAAATAATGTAAATTTTTGAATAAGTCCCGTTTTACATTCATTCGGCAAATTGAATATTTTAGTCTTCAGACCCTCCCCCCCCAAAGAAGAAAATATTGGCAAACTGAAATTGAACACTTTCTTCCTTTCGAATTATCTACCCGCACATCAAATTAAAGTCTCCTATCTCATCCCGAAGCATGCTATTTTATCATTTCACTTTTCGAATGTTTTTTTGTGGAGCATCTCCTTAAATGAGCATTTTTGAAAAACTCTTTTCGTCATAGGGTTTTTTTTAGATGATTGGCCCGTATACCAAATATCAAGTCTCTATCACAATTAAGAGGAAGCGTGTTTTATTTATTCGGAAAATCGAACATTTTGGTGCTCGGCAGCCCTTAAGGTAGAAAATATTAGAAATTTAAAACTGCACAATTTCTTCTTTTGAACTATCTACCCGTACACTAAATTTGAAGTCTTTATCCTATCGCGAAGCATGCTTTTTCTATCATTTCAACTTTCGAACATTTTTCTGTAGCATCCCTTTAATCAAACATTTTTGAAAAACTGTATTCAGCTTGGATTTATCAAATGATTAGCCCATATACCGAATTTCAAGCCTCTATCAAATTGTAAAGGAGGCGTTTCCTGTCTGTTCGTCAAATAGAACATTTTTAGTGTTCGGCACTCCCTACAATATAGCAAATGTTGGAAAACTGAAATTCGACTCTTTTTTCCATTTCAACTATCTACCCGTACACCAAATTTGAAATCTCTATCTTATCGCGAAGGATGCTTTATCAATAATTTCACCTTTCGAATGTTTTTGTCTGGAATGCCCACCTCCTTAAATGAACATTTTTAAAAACTCCATTCTTCTTGGGTTTTCAGTAAGATAATTGTCCCATATACCAAATATCAAGCGTCTACCACATTTAAAAAATTGCGTTTCTCATTTATTCCGAAAATCGAACACTTGGGTTTGCGACACCTCTAAAGTAGAAAATATTGGAAAACTGAAATAACACACACCCTTCCTTTCGAACTATCTGCCTGTACACCAAACTTAAAGTTTCTATCCTATCCTGAAGCACAGTTCTTCGTCATTTCACCTTTTGAACATTTTTGTCTGGAGCACCCTCTAAAATGAACATTTTTGAAAAACTCTTTTGTCTTGGGTGCTTTCATCAAATGATTAGCATATATACCAAATTTCAAGCCTCTATCAAATTTTAATGCAGACTTTTTTCATTTGTTCGGCAACTTGAAAATTTTGGCGTACAGCACTCCCTAAATTAGCAAATATTGAAAATCTGAAATTGCAAACTTCTTTCCTTTTGAGCGGTTTACCAATACATCAAATTTGAAGTCTCTATCTCATTTCAAAGTACTCTATCCCATCATTTCACTTTTCGTACGTTTTAGTGTGAAGCACCCCCTATACAGAACATTTTTGAAAAATTCGATTTTTCCAGGCGGTTTTATCGAACGATCGACCCATGTACGAAATTGCAAGTCTCTATCTACTTGGGAAGTGCCTAAGAAAAGCGTGACAGACGGACAGACAGGCAGACTGACACTTGGTAATTAGCATATACTAGCCGAATACCCGCTGAAAATCAACAGTCTCGCAATAAGCAAGTCCTGAATAATGTAAATTTTTGAATAAATTGTGTTTCACATTTATTCGGCAAATAGAATACTTTGGTGTGCAGAACCCCCTAAAGAAGAAAATATTGAAAAAGTTAAATTGCTCACTTATTCCTTTCGAACTATATACTCTTACACCAAATTAAAATCGCTATCTCATCCCGAAGTAGACTATTTTATCATTTTTCCTTTCGAACGTTTTTCTGTGGACATACCCATAAATGAACATTTTTTTAAAACTCTGTTCGTCTTAGGTTTTTTATCAGATTATTGGCCCATATACCAAATATCAATCCTCTATCACATTAAAAAAATCGTGTCTCATTTATTCGGAAAATCGAACATATGATTTGCGGCACCCCCTAAAGTAGCAAATATTGGAAATCCAAAATTGTCCACTTTCTTCCTTTCAAACTATCTACCCGTACACCAAATTTGAAGTTTCTATCCTATCGCGAAACATGTTTTTCTATCACTTCACCCTTCGAACGTTTTTCTGTGTAGTACCCTTTTAAATGAACATTTTTGAAAAACCGTATTCATCTTAGTTTTTTTTATCATATGATTGGCCCATATAGTAAATATTAAGCCTCTATCACATTGTAAAATAGGCCTTTTTCATTTGTCCGTCAAATCGAATATTGTAGTCAGCGGCACTCCCTACAATAGCAAATGTTGGAAAACTGAAACTACACACTTTCTTCCTTTCCAACTGTTTACACGTTCACTGAATTTGAAGTCTCTATGTCATGGCGAAGCATGCTTTTTTATCTTTTCATCTTTCGAATGTTTTTGTGTGGAGTACTCATCCCCTTAGATATACATTTTTGAAAAACTCTATTCTTTTTGTGGTTTCTATCAGATGATTCGCCTATACCAAATATCAAGATTCTATCACGTTTTAAAAGGGGTGTTTCTCCTTTATTCCGAAAATCGAACATTTTGGTGTGCGTCATCCCCTAAACTAGAAAATATTGGTAAACTGAAATTGTACACTTTCTTCCTTCCGAACTATTTACCCTTACACCAAATTTGATATCTCTATCTTATTCTGAAGCATTGTTTTTTTTCAATTCTCTTTTCGAACATTTTACTCTGGAGCACCCCCTTAAACAAGCATTTTTGAAAAACTATATTCGTCTTGGGTGTTTTCGTCAAATGATTAGCCCATATACCAAATTTCAAGCCTCTATCAAATTTTAAAGGAGCTTTTTCTCATTTATTCGGTAAATCGAATATTTTGGTGTGCGGCACCCCCCTTAAGTAGACAATATTGGAAATCTGAAATTGCACACTTTGTTCTTTTTGAACGGTTTAACCATATACCAAATTTGAAGTCTCTATCTCTTCGCAAAGCATGATTTCCTATCATTTCACTTTTCGAACGTTTTGGTGTGGAGCAACACCTCTAGAGAACGTTTTCGAAAAATTCGATCTTTTCAGGGGGGTTTATCGAACGACCGAGCAATATACCAAATTACAAGTCTATCTATTCGGGAAGTGCCTAAAAAGCGTGACAGACGGACAGACAGACGAACAGACGGACACTTGGCAGTTAGTATATATAGATACTGAAGCGCTACTTTGTGCGGTTTTCGTACAAATCGGTTCTTTTCCAATCGAAAATATTATTACAGAGGTTCCATCTTATATTAAGAGTTTCCATCTTATATTAAGAGTTTCCATCTTATATTAAGAGTTTCCATCTATATTGAGAGTTTCCATCTTAATACCATCAAAATATAAAAGAATGCTCTTTCCAATGAACTTTGAACGGATTCTGTAAGACTTCAAGTTCATTTTTACATTTAATTTTGAAAATACCTCACAAATCAGGTTTTACAGGCAAACTTATATTTGAATTCATTCACTCGCGAAATGAATATTTGCATGATTTCAAGTTATTTCGTTATTATGGAATGATATCTTTGCATTCTAATAAAAAAAATCTGATGTGGACAGAACATGACTTTCCTTATATAATGCAATGAATACTTTTATACAGTTAAAAAAAATGTTATTCTTATAGCAGATACTTATATTCTTTTCAAGATATTGAATTTTCTTCAATCAGTCGTCATTTTCATTGATTTAACGTCATTTTTATCCATTTGGCGATATTTTCGTTAATTTGGCAACATTTAAAAATGTCACCAACTTGGCGACATTCCGCTAAATTCGCCGCCAAAATCTCGCTAAGTGTTATGGACGTAGAAATAAGTTATTCTTACAGCAGATAAATGACTATTGGCGTTCAAATACAAAAGTATCACTCAAAGTATCTTTTCTCGTGAATGGAACGTTAGATCCACGAGAATGATGTCAAATTTATCGCATGATATTACATATGAAGAGTGAACATGTTTCTCAACAGTTAATATATTTTTTTAATTTATGGGATTTTTTGATAAATTTATTTGAAAAATGTACAATATCTCGAGAACAGTTCATGCTAGCGTTCTAAAGTTTATATCAATCGTTTTCTAAGGAAAAATTACATAAGAAATGTTTATTTGCGTAACTTTATTAAAGGTTTTGACTTTTTGATGATTTTTTTCAAAATTTCACTTGAAAATTTAAGGGTGTTCTGAACATTTGATTGTCTTTTAAAACAACAGGCCTTCAGTATTCACGGATTGTGATTTCTGTACCAAATTTCATTCGAATTGCTCCGTTCGTTCGCGAGATATCGTCTTCACAGACTCACACACACACACACATACACACACACAGACATTACCTAAAAAAAGTTCGATTCGTGATCAGGGATGCTTGTAACGTGCTCTCCCGTCGAAAACTCGAATTCGAATTTTCGACCCCGTCACAATACTTTCCTTATACATTATACTATGTATGTAAGAAATATATATGTATATAAGAATATACTATGTATATAAGAATATACTATGTATATATGCCCATATAGTAAATATTAAGCCTCTATCACATTGTAAAATAGGCCTTTTTCATTTGTCCGTCAAATCGAATATTGTAGTCAGCGGCACTCCCTACAATAGCAAATGTTGGAAAACTGAAATTACACACTTTCTTCCTTTCCAACTGTTTACACGTTCACTGAATTTGAAGTCTCTATGTTATGGCGAAGCATGCTTTTTTATCTTTTCATCTTTCGAATGTTTTTGTGTGGAGTGCCCCCCCCCCCCATCCCTCTAAATATACATTTTTGAAAAACTCCATTCTTGGATCTTCTATCAGATGATTCGCCCATATACCAAACATCAAACCTCTATCACGTCTTAAAAGGGGCGTTTCTCCTTTATTCTGAAAATCAAACATTTTGGTATGCGGCACCCTCTAAAGTAGAAAATATTGAAAAACTGAAATTGCACACTTTTTTCCTTCTAAACGATCTACCCGCACACCAAATTTGAAATCTCTACCTCATTCTGAAGCATGTTTTTCTTATTAATTAACCTTTCGAACGTTTTTATCGGGAGCACCCTCCTCTCTGGATCGGAAAACACGATTTTTCCAGGAGGTTTTATTGAACGATTGACCAGTATTCCAAATTGCAAGTCTCTATCTATTCGGGAAGTGCCTAAAAAAGCGGGACAGACGGACACTTGGCAGTAAGTATAGATTGATAGATGGGAAAACAATTGAATAAATAAAATTTTTCTTGTATCCCTGTTTCAGTGAAAATTAATTAATAAAGCATTTAAATCTATTGTTCAGAATAAGTATGCAAAATTCCATATAATTCAACTGGTTATCTCCAGAGATATCGGGCTGTTAGAGAAAAAGTAAATTTCATAATATCTCGAGAATGACTCAAAATAGCTAGTATAAAATGTTTTGATTTCTTAATGATCTTTTTTTAATTAAAACGAAAATTAGGGCGTCTTCCGAACACTCGCTCGCATTTAAAAACCAATGAGTTCGAGTATTTACTGATTACAATAATCGTACCAATTGTTTTTTCGAAACTTTCTATTCTTTCGTTTTATATCGCATCCACAGACTCACGGACAAACACACTAACATACACATGAACATACACATACATACACATACATGGATATCAGTTGGCTGTGTTGGTCTGTGCCTTCGACATCGACATACATGGATATCATCTCAAAACCGTTCGTTTCGAGTTCAGAGAATCTTTAAAGAGATCCAGTATTTACTGATTACAATAATCGTACCAATTGTTTTTCAAAACGTTCTATTCGTTCGTGAGATATCGTTTCCACAGACTCACGGACAAACACACTAACATACACATGAACATACACATAGATACACATACATAGATATCATCTCAAAACCGTTCGATTCGAGTTCAGAGAAGCTTAAAACATGCTCTTCCTTCGGAAACTTTTGCCCTTTAGAATAATTTTTCTATATATATTTTACTAAGTAGGGAAAGTAAAAAGTGCATATATTTTTATAATTTTACATTGAAAAAAAGTTTTATTTACTTTCATTTTTAGAGTTTGGTAATTGTTGTGGCTGTAGATAAAACTCTTAAATATATATTATTTCAGGTTTTTGCTACATCAGTTATGAATGAAAATGTTGAATAATCGGCTTATGCAAATGTTAAATAATCGGCTAATGCAAATATTAAATAATCATAAAACAGAACATTAAACTTTTTATGTCAGACATTTCTGTAAATATCAAACTACAATTATTTTCTGTTGACAATCAGGAAATAATTTTTAGTGAATTTGTTGCATAGGGTCATTTTGAATGGGCTCAAATTTAATATTAAAATAATTATTCATGATTAATTAAATTTTATATCAACGTTTTCATGCATGGTAAATAACGCCAAGACGGAGTAAAAGCTTGGAATGTGAGTTTCTACTCAACATTCTAATATATTATTATATTACACATAGTTTAGTTTATGTTTATTATATGCAATGATTTAAATCATAAATAATCGATAACTTGACAAATGTAAACATTCTCATGTAAAATTATTTCAAAAGTACGTAAATAGAATTTTTTAACAAATTCCTTTTTGTATGTTTATATATCCACCAGTTCCATCAAATTAACGACGGTACCATGAAACAGTTCTATGACTTTCAGAATAGTGAAAATTGAGTGTTTACATAAGTTTCCCCTTGTAAATTATTTTTCTTTCTTTAATTTCATAAGAAAGCTTTAACTATTTCTGCGCACACGTTATAAACAGATATATTAATCGGCAAACAGATTTTTCATACACGTTTAATCTAGTTTATGTTAAAACACATTATTAAAAAGCCCTTTCAACTATAACTTTCTTATAAACTGTACTGCCATAAAAAGGGTAAAAATCTGATGTAGTCAGTACATGACTTTCCTTATATAATGCAATGAATTTACATTTTTAATGGTGAAAAAATGATGTATAATATCCACGGCATAATGATTTTAATGTTAAATTGTAATTTTGGGTGCTACTGGAAGACAATATTTAAAACTATTTCGAAGTACCCAATTAACTTTTATTTTCCGCAACTCTAAATTAACAATTATTAATATCGATAACATCCGCAATAAACAATAGAATCCATATATTAAAAGATTTTAATAATTAATTCATTAATTTAGCATCATTTTCGGTAACTTAGCTTCATTTCTACAATTTTAACGATACATTCGTCACTCTGGGGTAAAATATTGCAAAGTTCATAATATTTCGGTAAATGAGTCGCCAAGTTTGCCAAATTTCTCGCCTACAGACAAATAGAGAATAGAGTATTTCTTATATATAATTGATTGTTGAAGAAATGTGAGATTTCAAAGTAGAACACTATTACACAAGGTATCTGGAATGAATGGAATGAACTAGATCTACAAGAATGGTGTTAACAAATTTATTGCATAATTTTACATATATTAAAAGTGAACATATTTCACAATAGTCAATACTTTTTTAGGAATTTTAAATGATTTTCGATGAATTTATTTTAATAAAATACAATATCTCGAAAACGGTTCATGCTGGAGTTTTGAAATTTGTGTCAACAGTTTTTAATGAAAAATTACATAATCCGTGATTATTTACGTAACATTATCGAAGATTCTGCTTTTACAATGATAGTTTCAAATTTTTATTCGAAAATTTGAGGCTCTTCCAAACGATTGCATTTGAAATCATCGATTACATTTAGCATCAATTTCGATGGCATTTAAAATCAATTTCGATTGCATTTAAAATCAATTTCGATTGAATTTAAAATCAATTTCGATTGCATTTAACATCAATTTCGATTGCATTTAAATTTCGATTTCATTTAAAATCAGTTTCGATTACATTTAAAATTAATTTCAATTGCATTTAAAATCAATAATCTTCCAGTATTCACGGGTTGTAATTTCTGACCAAATTTCATTCGAAATGCTCTATTCGTTCCTAAGATATCGTCTCCACAGATTCACAGATATACACACATACGCACATACTTAAATAATACACACACACACACACACACACACATCATCTCAAAAACGATTGGTTCAAATTCAAGGATGCTTGAAATGTGCTTTTCCGTCAAAAACTCGAATTCGAATATTCGACACAGTAGCAATAATTTCCCATTCCCCATACATTATACATACTGTGTATCATTTTGATATCATTTCTCTGGGTGTTCCTTTCAATGGCCACTAGCCATTGAGAACATGCGAAGCACGAGTGAAATGGTTAGTTCTTACCCCAATGCTTGTTCTTTTGAAAGCCAACGTACTTCTATATGAATAGTTAAATATTTGCGATAAGCACCAAATTCCTCACATATGTAATATTCGCGATTATAATGATCTAATCTTTATTAACTAATCTAGGTTTAATCTATAGGACACCTGCTATCCTAATGTGTAGTTTTATATTCTGGACGCAGTTCTTTATTCATTGCTAAAGAGATCGAAATCTTATTTCCAATAAATTAATTTCTACATTATTACGTTTTATTTCAACGTATTTTTACCACGATGAATATAACGATTGCTATGTATAGAACATTCTCCTTATCTTCGTTTCTTTTGACCCAGACCGTCCGACCTACTTGCAAGTTTAAAGTATCTGTTTGGACGGCCGGGACAATTTAGACCGGGACTCAGTGGGGATGACATCCAAAAAGACCATACCCTCCTTCTTCTGCCACCAACCTCTCGAAAGATCCTTCGAACCCACAGATTTAAACTGAACGTAAACACGAGTATAGTAAAGTGTACGTAAACCCAACCCATAAACACGGGTATAGTTTGGGCAGAGCCGGAAATTGTACTCGGGTCCTTCGAGTGAAATACCCGGGCCTTGACAATTGGGCTATCTCGCCCCCCCCCCCTACTCTTTATTTAAAGAGAATTTTATGTTAAGAAAACCAAGTGGAAGGCGTCCAGCAAACTTAGTGAAAGAGATCTCAAAATCAATTTTACAATTAAACTAGGTGATGTCTCGCTTAAAAGCATTATATGAATGAAAAAATTATCTTCTCTGATACGTTCTTTAATATTTGTCTCGTCGATGGGAAATTCAAATTTCTACTGTCCATTACCTTTAAATACTGAAGATAAATGAATTTTTTTTTTGCTAATTCTTAAGAAACGCTGCTAAGAAGAATCTTCGAATATACTAAGTCGTAGCTAACTCCAAAGTCTGCAGGTCAAAATGAGATTGTTGGTAATTTGTTTTGCCTAGAAATAATTTTGCTATTCTTTGTACCGTAAAAAAAGCAAGTACCAGCAAAATTTGTACCGTAAGTCTTTTCTTAATTACCAAATTTCCTTTTCAAATGTACTTATAGTAAAATATTTTTTACTTCTTTTTAATACTTATTTTAATCCTTCTTAAATGTACTTATAGTTAAATACTGTATAGTAAAATACTTATGTAACCTAAAGTTCACGTTTTGTTAAAAAAATTAATAAAATTTTATTCTAAAGAAAATTTGAAAGAAAATTTTAATTACAGCAAAATATAAATTCATTCAACCTTATTTTGTAATTGAAATTTTATTCGCACACAAGATAAAAAACAATCCCAAGAGTTATTTTCTTTTTCAATATATTTTTTACTTCAAAGGCACTTAGACAAATACATCTATTAACACCCATGTGTGACACATGAAGTTAGAGTAACGAACAAAAACGTAGAATAATGTTCAACAAGAATCCAGCTGCTTGATGATCTCTCCAGGTCAGTAGCGTGCATTGACGTCTTCCCCCGATAATGTCGAATATTTTAACTTTTTTTAATATTTAAAAGTAAAATTTATAGCCTAATATTTTTTTATGATCAAATTGTTTTTTTCTTGAATGAAAATGTAAAATTGCTAAATTTGAAATTTGTAGTTTTTATGAAAAATTGACGAAAATCTTGGAAATTGTCGAATATATTCACGCTGAGATAAAAGAATCAATATGGTTTTAAGCACTGATATGCTACGCGAGGCAGGAAAAACGGCTTAATATATCGAACACTGAAAAGTGAAAACTTCGTTAAAATACAGTATGTAACAAATTAGCAACGGCAACAACCACTTTCTTCAGAATAAAAAAATCAAAACTATCACACCAGCAAGGGTAAGAAAACGTATGTCCAAGACGACAGACCTTTTCTTGACGTTACTCATTTGTTTAATCAAAACGACAAACAATAGTATGGAGTACAAACTATTTCGACCTGAAGTAAAATATGTTTGACCGTACAACAAGCACTTTATTGTAGTTTCTGATGTACTTTCTCTCCACCCCAGATGTTACACAATAACTTCTAATTTGAATTAACATTCCCTGTTTCGCCCCAACGGATTCTACGTCAAACGAATACCATAGACAATCCACACTCATGATCACATATTCCCTTTCAATTCGAATCTCTCTCGCCCGGAGATCATCAGGTAACGGGGGAACAGGAACACCTGATCACAGGAAGCCGATATTCCACCTATTTACGGCAACGAGTGAGCGCGACATGCCGGCCAAATTTTCCTCATTTTCGTTCAGGAAACCACTGATCCATTTTACTCGATGCTGTGCTTCACTTCCTTTTTCGCTAGCCGGAATCGCCGGCAGGGCTAACTCTATCTCTTTCGCGAAATTCGAAGATTGCCAGGCAAGATAGTGGGCTTTTAGAGGCTTTGGCTGATCATTATGCGAAGTTTGTGAGCCACTTGTTGGTGGTTAGGTATGTTTTGAGGTTCTTCAGCAATTGTCCCTAAACTAAACTGTAAGGTGAGTGTTTAATGGATGAATCGGGAATAAGCTCACAGTAAACTGCGATTAATAAAAGAAAGTTCCCTTGGACGAAATTGTAGATAAACATTTTAAACTAATTTTAGACGAATACCCATCTCTTTTGAAAACAATTTGCCTCCTCCCAAATGTTTGTTTAAAATACACCATTAACTGTGATGACCAATAAAAAGTAATCTGACGTGAGCAGCAGAATTTTAGTTGAATGATTACAAAGCAAAACTGGAATTTCATTAAAAACTGGAATTTCTCTTTTCTAAAGATAAACGTATCTTCTGTTGATGATTTTAAGAAGAATATTCGAATCTTCTGTTGATGATTTTAAGAAGAATATTCGAATATACTAAAGGAGTATTTTTTTAATCCAAAGGTTACAAATTAAAATGTGACTGTCGGCATCCCGTAGAATTACAAGAAAAACGCAGGATTACAAAGCAAGGAAACAATTACTATTATAAGGAAAGCTTGCCTAGAATCCCACATATATTTTTGCTTTATACATTAATTTGAATTTCATTGCACAAAATCACGAATGAAATGGACATTTATTTGAAATTAAATAGCATTTGTTGCTTTAAAATAACTACTTTTTGATGATGTCAAGTCACCAACATTGCCAGAAACAAAAATACGTTGATCTCCGGTTATACAGGTAACATCCTCGCTTATACCGCAAATTCTGATATAATGCGTGTTTAAGCATGTCTCACTTTCCTTCTTTCCTCGTTCCGCTTCGTGTCTCTTTTTATTTTCTACTTTCTGTATCTTGTTTTCTTTCCGAGTGTAAAATTCTGGAAGTAATTCAATTTTGAGAAGTACTAATATACAGAGAAAGATAAAAGCACAAAAGCTACAAAGATCTACAAAAACAGGTAGAAGTTCAAAGTACAATGCAAACATCTAAACATTAACGTCCTTTTTAAATAAACATCCATTTTAAACATAAAAATCCTTTTGTTGCGATGTGTTCTATACTTGTCGTATATCTATATAAATAAAATTGAAAATCTGTCTGTCTGTCTGTCTGTCTGTCTGTCTGTCTGTTTGTCACACCATCACGGGAGAACGGCTTAACCGAATTTGATGAAATTTTGTGGGTAGCCCAGAAATAGCCCCACTTAAAATTATATCCGTGTTTTGAGTTTCTACGACCAGTAGTTCTCGAGATATTAGTAAAAAACGAAATTTTCGTTTGTCTCATCATCACGGAAAAACGGCTGAACGGAATTTAATGAAATTTGGTGAATAGCCTTGAAATATCCCCCCATAACTTTTGTCCAAGTTTCGAGTTTCTAAGACCTGGGGTTGACGAGATAATTATGAAAAACGGAACTTTTTCCTAGGAGTTCTACTCCCTAACTCCGTGGTTTATCCAAACGAAAAGCTTGAAAATCGTTTGAAAGTGAATTAAAATTTAATCTCTGAGTTTGATGGGAGATTTTTTGCGTTAATTAGTCACTTTCTGAAAACATGAATTGTTTGAAACATGATTTAAAGGGGAAATCTATCTCCATGGTTCATGGTTTATTTAAAACAAGCTTTTACGGAACAATGAGAAGTATAGAGAAATCAAAATCGTTATTTAATTTCGCAGTTTATGTTATAAGACATGACATATTTAACATGTTATAAGATTCTATCTTATATCATGTTACTCAGAAACGCAATTAAATTAAATCTGTCTGTTAATTTTAATAATTATTTTTTCGATTTGAATAATAAATAAATGGATATAAAAATATATTTTAGAAAAGAACGATTTGATTTTTCTTATAGCATTTTTGACTGGATAATATCAATTACGGTCTTCAGGTTTAAAAATTATTATTATTTATATTTTCGGGGATTATTGATTCAAGGATTATTGATATTTTCAAGTTATTATGCAATTATTTTATTATGACAAAAATTGTTTAAACTCATATATTGTATGTTGTACGAATCTTCTACAAATACACGTGAATATCTTTTAATCTACGAGAATATAAGTAGTACAGGTATATTGACATATGTTTTGATATATATTGGCATATATTGGAATCAATTACGACCTTCTGGTATAAAGAGTACGGATATTATTGATGTTTTCAATTTATTACGTCATCTCTTTTATTTTGGCAAATATTTTTGAGACGCATATTGTAATACGGGTAATCTTCTACTAACACATTGGCATATTTTCTGATCTGCGACAATATAATTAGTACGGGGTTGCATATATTCATTCAATTCCTATTTTTTCTTCTGTAAATTTGCTTACAAAAGGGGGCAGGATGTTTTATTCTTCAGATCTGATCGTGAAGATAGTTTTGCAGAGTGAGAACATATATTCTTAAACTTCTCTTTAGGAGCAATAAATTTAATATTTTAACAGAATTTGCACATGATTGCGAACTTTAAGTTTCTTTAAATTATACACTCCGTACGAATAACGGGTGTGCTGTTAGTGGTTAATAAATTTTAACATTTTAGGAGGATATATCATGTTGCTCGGCATCGCAATTAAATTAAATGTGTTTTTTAATGTTTTTATTATTTTTTTTCGATTTAAATAATAAATAAATGGATAAATGGATATAAAAGTATATCTTATGAATGGACGGTTTGATTTTTCTTTTAATTATATTAATTGCTGACTGCGTACATCAATTTCATTTATTTTGGCAAAGAGTTTTCAAGCTTATATCGTATTTAGCTACTAAACTCATATATTGTGTTTAGCCAATAAATTCATATAGCCGATTGTTGAAACAGAAAAAGAGTAGAGCGGGTATATCTTCTAATACAATTGTAGTGTTTTCATTTAGTATATTGAAACGGAATAAGAATGTTTCATTCAGATCTGCAAATTCAAAGCTACGAATTTGGAGGGATATCGCTAATTTGACAACTTTTCTTAAACTTTGCCAAATTGACGGAAATGTCGCCAAATTGATATAAACGACACACAAACAGCTGCCATAAACCTTCGGGTTGGTCGTGTGGCTTGGGTCTTCTACATATCAATGAAATTTTTTTTTGTTTTGTTAGAAGAAAGTACTGAAATGATGTTTGGTTAGCATTTCTCTGTCAGACCAACCATCCTACTTAGTAATACATTTAGCGAATTTTTAAAATGTCACCAAATTGATAAAAATGTTTTCAAATCTATAAAAATATCTTGAAATTGATAAAATTGCGCTACATAAATGATATTAATTGTTTTTTGTTAGGGGATAGTATTGTGATGATATTTCGTCAATTTGTCGCAAAGTGGAACTGTCAGTTCTACAGTCCCACTTGGCGATAAATTTGGCGACTTTTTAAAATGTCGCTAATTTGACGAAACTGTCGCCAAATGTTTCATAGAAATATAACTATTTAGACGATATTTTTTCTACCAATTTATTTGAAGCAAATGATATCATGTCGCTTAGCAACGGATTTAAATCCAATGTGTTTATGCGGCAGACGATTTTTATTAAATCCTTTCCGATTTGAATAATGAAGATATGTATATAAAATAAATTTCATTGCCATTTCATTTTGGACTGGATAATATCAATTATACTCTTCAGGTTTAAACATTATTATTATTGATATTTTCCGGAATTATTGATTCAGGGATTATTGATATTTTTAAGTTATTACGCCATTGTTTTATTGCGGCAAAAATTGCTGACACACGCATATTGTACGTTGTACGAGTAATCTTCTAGGAATGCACGGGTATATCTTTTAACCTACGAGAATATAAGTTGTACAGGTATATTGGCATATATTTTGACATATATTGGCATATATATTGGAATCAAGTACAGTCTTCTGGTATGAAGATTAAGGGGATTAATTATATATTCAATTTATTACGTCGTCTGTTGTATTTTACCAAAAAACATTTGAGACTCATATTGCAAAACGGGTAATCTTCTACTAATAATCGGACATTATAAGTAGTACGTGTATATCTCCCCATATAATTTTAGCACTTTAATTTTGACATATATTGGAATAAATGACTGTCTTCAGATTTAAAGATTACGGGTTTATTGGTATTTTCAATTTATACATGTAATCTACTAATACAGGTTATATTTTCTAATATTCGCGTATATAATTAGTACGGGTCCCATACAATTTTAACGCTTTTATTTTGCATATATTGATTCAATTCCATATTTTTTTTTTTATATTTGCTTACATAAGGGGTCCAAGATGTTTTATTCTTCAGATATGTCCATGAAGATAATTTTATATAGCGAGAACAGAGATTCTTAAACTTCTTTTTAGGAGCATTATATTAAATATTTTAACAGAATATTTTGATTAAACATGTCATTTAGTATACTATAGGAATTTGGGCATGATTATGAATTTCAAGTTTCTTTATATTATATACTCCGTACGAAGAACGGGTATGCTGCTAGTAACTTATATAAATGTAAGATACAGTACGATCTATTGCTTTAATATTACATGAACAGCCGAAGCAAACAAATAATGCGTGGTGATATCATCTCTTGTATCACTCATATAATATTTTATATTAAAATGTATATTGATGTTTAAGTAAAATGTATATTGATGTTTAGGTAAAATGTATATTAATGTTTAGGTGAAGAATTATTGGCATGATTTATCTTAACATTAAAATTACACATTATATAAACATGATGGTGTAAGATACAGAGAATGTGGGTGATTAGTTGAATAATTACAATAATGGTTGCTTATAGCGCTCACATTAGCAAAACAGAATCCAACATTGTTAACAATTCGGTAAAGCACATATCTAAAATAATTTTGCAGCCTCTCACCTCCTCCCCTCTTCTGTGCCTGGTTTATTCTTCACTGATACTCCAGAAGTCGACATCGATAGACAGAACTTTATTTTCTGAAATTAAACCGCTGTGCTTAATTATTATAGCTGGAGACATGTTGTAGTTCTAATTCCTAAATTCCTTATACACTGCGCAATATTCGTCGTATATTAATCTGTGGACGGGTGTTTAAATGAGTAAGTTATCATTTTGTGATAAAGCGTGTTACAGTTTACTAGAAATTTTTTGTAATAAAATCACATATTTCAAAATCTCGCTCTGTATCTTACAGAATGGTCAGCAGACAATAGACAATATATAGTCAAAATACAATATGACTTGCCAGGGCAAACATCTCAACAAGTTGGCGCAAGCTACACAAAAGGTACAGAGCATGTCGACGCTTGAAAGGTATAAAAAAGTATAAATGATTAACATTTATACTTTTAAAAATACTGTATACTTATAAAAAGTACTGTATAATTATACTTAACCGTATCTTACCAAAATCCTTTCTATTCAGCCCAATATATAAGTTTCAACAACTTGAAAATATCAATAATATGTAGACCGAAATTGAAATCAATGAAATTTATTTTACAGACGCTGCAATGCAATTTTATTTAAACATCTCTCGAAGCGGTGGAATTTATTTTACAGGCACTGCAATACAATTTTATTTGAACATCTATCGAAGCGGTGGAATATATTTTACAGGCACTGCAATGCAATTTTATTTAAACATCTCTATTTAACGATTCGAAAAAGAAGCATTTTTTTTACGATTATAAAATAAAAACATGAGCTTTGAATCTTAATATTTGATCAGCATATATTTTCAACCTAAATATGGTTTCTTTGTCAATACAAATTATAAGTTGATTCAAAAACGAGGTCATTACTCGGAAAACATCAGTTTCTTAAATTAAAACAATCCCTGATGTACTGTTCTGAATCTTATTTATTTTAAAAAAAAAAAACTCTTGTACTCCTGAATACGTGATAAAAAATTACAATTAGTGGAGCTTGGCAATCCACTTTATCCGTGACGAGATTTCCCTCCCGTTTTGAAATACCTGATCTCTGAACGTGACAGGGGGCAGAATTCACGTTTAAAATATGGCAAAAAATAATATAAAACATAATATACCGTATAAAACAAGCATTTAATGTAGTTTTTTATTTTAGGTTTTTGCGGGCCTTTCATAAATCCTATTTATTCACAATGCTTACCCATTTGAATGGAATAATTTTTAATTCTACGTTTTTTGATGGGGTTACAATAGTTTGATTATATATTTGAGAGACTGTATACTTATAAGTATACAGGCTAACTGTATACTTATAAGAAGTATACAGGTTAACTGTATAAGAAGTATACAGTTAACCTGTTCCCTTCAGACATCTTAGTTGTCTTCCTACACATTATCATGATAATTATGAAAGAAATTAACTTTTCAAGAGAATTAAAAGTTATTTACTGCGTGCTAATGCAATTAGAAAAAAAATAAACTGCATTCTCTAACATGAACTGGAGAGTCACAAAAATCGAATTTTAATGCTTATATTTTTCTAATATTTCAGAAAATGAAAAAGAGGCATAACCAAGGCATTAATCATCTTTTATCCGCAGGCTATTGATGTTGTTATAAATAAAAATGGTCTAATTCGGTCATAACGGTGCAGTGCATTTGGAGATAATTCCTAGATACACCAGATAATTACTAACATGAAATAAATTCCATACGTATAAATGTTCTAGTGTTTATAATATATAAGTATGCGTATAAAATGCAATTTCGTGCTGTTAATTACTTTCATGAGTAAACTTTATTTAAGCTATTATGGAATTACCAATGTTTCACCCTTATAAGAAATTATACGAGTTTTTCTAAAATTAGAAGCAGCTTTTTTATGCACTTAATAAAATAAACAATTCACGATTATAATTTTTTTATATATATTTTTTTCAAAAGGTTAGTAGTAATAACTCGGTGCGATGTAAGTTTTTAGATTCCTGGTAGGACACCTATTTTCTGGCACGAAGTTTGATATACAGAAATATAGTACGGTAATATTTTTGGCAATGTTCATAAGCAACTTCACACATGTTCATAAGCAATTCATAAGCAACTTCACACTATATATCAATCACGATCACCTTACATTAGTAAAGAAATGGATTGAAACATATTAATTTATGTTCTAATACTATCATCAGATAATGGATTGTAAAGTAATATTTTTCCACTTCATGTCTGGACGATGATACAGTTGACAAAGTCTGGTTGAATTTTAGCAGGAAGCCAAAAAAAATCGTCATTCAGAAAAATATTTAGTTATAAAAAATATTTTACCTTCAAAACTAAATCAAGGAAACAATAGCAAAAACTAGTTCAAATAAATCAATCATCCCAAACAGCATGGAACTTAAATATATCCAACTTGAATTTCCCTCTGCTTACTGAATCAATACTTTCACGTTACGATACGAATCTACAGTCGATCTCATTCTAATCCCGCCAAAATTTAGTCTCTAGTAAAAAAAAAATAAATAATAATAAATCCATTGTCTCCCTTCATTTTAAGGATTCGCAGACACAATGACCTCTTTTGCGTAAGATGTCTGACACTTTAATGTGCATGTAAAGAACAAAACACCATGATGACATCTGTGCGTCATGCTTTTCTTAAATTATAGGTGACACAAACGGACTGCCTTTGAAGCTGGGACGTTTTCAGTGGTACTACACAGATCCCGACAGCGAAATTTAGAAATAAGATGTCATATCATTGTGGCGAGAGGAAAAGACAGTTGAGTTGTTGCATGGCTTTATGTGACGAAATATTTTTATGTCGTCGAATGTCGTGATGGCTTTAGCTTCGGCATGATTCCACCGTGGTATGTTTGCGAGTATGATCGTCAATAAAAGTATGCTTGAGTGGTCTGGATGCGTGGGAACATTTGGAAAGAAAAGGAATGTTTAAGGCATTTTGTTTCATGTCGTGGAAATAATATGGTAATGAGAGAATAAATTTGCTGCAAGTGATTATTTTTCTTTTTTATAACGGTTCATATGGTTTTCCTTATTTATTGAGGTTGTTGAGTAATTAATCAATGTCATCATAAAGACTGCACGGGAACACATTTCCTTCACAATATCATTCAAAATTAGAAAAAAGTCAAATTGAAATGAAATGAATTGATCATTCTCCGAGGGACACCATATAGAGTATTGGAATTTTTCAACGTTTATTTTGAAAATACATTATTTCTTCAGTTTTATGAAACCTAACTAAATTGCAAACATTTCCCTAGATGTATCGGCATCTAATATAATTCAATATTTGTAACGAAATATGATTGTTTTATGTCAAGTTTATTTTATTTGAATGCAGATTTCTATTTACGAAAAAAAAAAAAACCATTAGGAAAATTTTGGATATTACTAACTAGCAAGATTACCCGCCGCGATGCCCGGGATTTAAGAAGCAAACCTCTGATTAAAATTATACCGGAATATACAACAAAATTTTCGAAAAGAAAGCAAAGCTTTAACGGTATGCCCACCTGAAACAAAACAAAGAAAACTAGCTGCCCAGGCGTAATAACACGCTAGACGCATGCTAGATTAAAAAAAACCCGTAGAGTAAAGCACGCTAGAGGCATGCTTTGTCAACCCAAACTAATAAGTATAATATTTATAGTTAAGATCCAGTATAATTAGATGCTGAGATCTGATGACATTAGGGAAATTTTAAAAATTGGAGGGGGGAGGGGGGATAGCTAATGGAATATAGGCTCAGGGTGTCTGTAACCTATTTAATTTTATTAATTGAATGAATGAGGGCTGTTAAACTTGCTTAAAATCAACACTACGTTCTCAATAATTGCTAAAACAATATACAAAAAGTTTCTTTAGCTAAGGAAGAAAAATTAAAGCAAATATCGAGTAAAATTAACTACTAAATAAGCAGAGTAATATTAAACAAGAAAGATCAATCATGCATAAAACATTGATTATGAGACACTTTCCAACTGAAATGCAATTTTATTTAAACATCTCTAAAAAACGGTACCTGCAACGCAAATATATTTTAAATTATCACAATACTAAATAAATTTATTATATTTGAAAACTTAAAACTTCATCGAAAAAAATGAATTTTATTCAAATGACGTCATTGAAATATAAATTGCCTGGCTCTCCATGTAAAAGCAGTAAATATTTCATTCATACACTTTTATTCCATTCATTCATCACAATACTACAATAATTTATTTTACTTAACTGAAAACCATGGAGGTAAAAGTAATTTAACTCTATGCTTAAAATTTCATCGAAAAAGTCTGCTATAAAATCTTCTGCTTCTCGATGTAAAATCAATGAATGTTTCATTCATATCAGCAATATTGCAGACTCCAGAGCTAAATAATTTTGCGTTAAAGAAATTCAGCAATTCTTATACAACTCATTTTACAGCTTGATGAGTTTACATTCGCCATAGGGAAAATTAGATTTCGTTGTAGAAATAATCAAAGTTTGATGATCATTTAAAGTCAAATATATTGTAATTGCGTTATTTCAGAATATAGATGCACAGAAATTAAGCAAAACTAAAGAGATTTTAGAACAGATACAACCCTAAATATGAATTAAAAAGAACTTTAAAAATCACGATTTTGACACAAGATGGATGACATTGATCATTTAAACTCAAATATATTGTAACTGCGTTGTTTCAGAATATAGATGTGCAGAAATTAAGCAAAAATGAAGCGGTTTTAGGCCGAATACAACATCAATATAAAACAAGAAAGATCAATCATGCTTAAAGCACTGATTATGAAACACTTTCCAACTTCAATGCAATTTTATTTAAACAAGTCTAAAATGCAATACATTCCTCGGAAATATTTTGAAACTTATCACAATACTGCATTAATTTATTGTATTTGAAAACTTAAACCTTCATCGAAAAAATTAACTTCATTCAAATGACGGCATTGAAATATAAATTGCCTGGTTTAAACATCTCTAAAATGTTATA
This sequence comes from Amaurobius ferox, assembly GCA_951213105.1. Classification (NCBI taxonomy): domain Eukaryota; kingdom Metazoa; phylum Arthropoda; class Arachnida; order Araneae; family Amaurobiidae; genus Amaurobius; species Amaurobius ferox. The sequence goes on along the minus strand of OX578137.1, from coordinate 40,010,996 downwards.
CCTTCCTCGGTAATAGTTTTAGAATTATCATAATACCGATAATTTATTATATTTGAAAACTTCATCGAAAACAACTGAAATTAATTCAAATGACGTCATAGAAAAAATAACACGCCTGGATCTCTCTATAGAAACAGGATTTCATTGATAACTTTCTCCCATTCATTTCATTCATCACAATACTATAATAATTTATTTTATTTAAACATTTTGTTTAAGACCATGGAACTACAAAAAATTAAACTCTATACTTGAAACTTCCCTTTATGAAATCAATTAATATTTCATTCATATCAGCCATGCAGACTCCATGGGCTAAATTATTTTGTGTTAAAGAAATACAGCAATTCTAATACAACTCATTCTATATATTTTACTGTTTACATTTTACATAGGTGAAAAATAGGCTTAGTTGTAGAAATAATCAAATTTAGATAATCATTTAAACTCAAATATATTGTCACTGCGTTGTTTCTGTAAGTAGATGCACAGAATTTAAGCAAAAATAAAGTAGTTTTAGGACGGATACAACACAATATGAATTAAAAAGAACTTAAAAAAATCACGATTTTGAAACAAGATAGATGCCATATATCATTTTGAAGTGGGTCATGTGATCGTTTCATATCATGGTCACGTGATCGTTTCATATAAGAGGTGCAATTATTATTTTAATTTTTATTTAAAAAACTACTGAATATATTTCGCTGAATTTTTTTTTATATATTTTATGGATCAATTTGAATATTACCTAAAACTTTCGAAGCAATTTGTGAATTTTAAATCCGCTTAAAAAATGTTTGAAAAATTAGGTCCCATAGGGCTCAATGTATTTCATTTTTTCGACCCGGGTTCAATTCAAAACTAACTGGTGATATTATTCATTTATATTCCCATAGGTTCTACAGACCGTCTGAACAACATACTAAAATTTCATTTTGATTAAGTCATTTTTACGGCAGTTAATGTGCTAACGGACAGACACACAGACAGACAGACAGACAGACAGAATGAACAAAGTCATAAACACTTTTCAACTTTGTTGAAAAGTGTTAATAAAAAGAACTTTAAAAATCACGATTTTGACACATGATGGATGGCATATTTTATTTTGAAGTTGGTCACGTAATCTCTTCATATAATATGGGTGTAATTATTATTTTAATTTTTATTTAAAAAACTACCGAATATATTTTGCTGAAATGTTTTTCCTATTTTTCTTATATACATAGTATAATGTATAAGGAAAGTATTGTGACGGGGTTGAAAATTCGAATTCGAATTTTCGACGGGAGATCACGTTTCAAGCATCCCTGATCACGAATCGAACATTTTTGAGGTGATATCTGTGTGTGTGTGTGTGTGTCAGTGAGTCTGTGAAGACGATATCTCGCGAACAAATGGAGCGATTCGAATGAAATTTGGTACAAAAATCAGAATTATGAATACTGAAAGACTATTGTCTTAAAACACAATCGAATGTTTTGAACACCCCTAAATTTTCGAGTGAAATTTTGAAAAACTCATCAAAATATCAAAACCATTAATAACGTTACGCAAATAAACATTTCTTATGTAATTTTTCCTTATAAAACGATTGCCAAAAACTTTAGAACGCTAGCATGAACCGTTCTCGAGATACTGCACATTTTTCAAATAAATTTATCAAAAAATCCCATAAAGTAAAAAAAATATATTAGCTATTGAGAAACATGTTCACTTTTCATATGTAATATCATTCGATAAATTTGGTGACATCATTCTCGTGGATCTAACTCGTTCCATTCACGAGAAAAGAGTACTTTGAGTAATATTTTTGTATTTGAACGCCAATAGTCATTTATCTGCTGTAAGAATAACTTATATAACGCCCATAACGCTTGTCGAGATTTTGGCGACGAATTGAGCGGAATGTCGCCAACTTGGCGACATTTTTAAATGTTGCCAAATTAACGAAAATCTCGCCAAATGGATAAAAATGACGCTAAATCAATGAAAATGACGACTGATTGAAGAAAATTCAATATCTTGGAAAGAATATAAGTATCTATTATAAGAATAACATTTTTTTAACTGTAAAAGTAGTAAATTCATTGCATTATATAAGGAAAGTCATTTTCTGCCCACATCAGATTTTTTTTATTAGAATGCAAAGATATCATTCCATAATAACGAAATGAATTGAAATCATGTTTAATTCGCGAGTGAATGACTTCAAATATAAGTTTGCCTGTAAAATGTGATTTGTGAGGTATTTTCAAAATTAAATTTAAAAATGAACTTGAAGTCTTACAGAATCCGTTCAAAGTTCATTGGAAAGAGCGTTCTTTTATATTTTGATGGTGTTAAGATGGAAACTCTTAATATAGATGGAAACTCTTAATATAAGATGGAAACTCTGTGATAATATTTTCGATCGCTAAAGAACCGATTTGTACGAAAACCGCACAATGTAGCGCTTCAGTATCTATATATACTAATTGCCAAGTGTCCATCTGTCCGTCTGTCACGCTTTTTTTAGGCACTTCCCGAATAGATACAGACTTGTAATTTGATACACTGCTCGGTCGTTCGATAAAACGTTCTCTAGAGTTGTTGCTCCACACCGAAACATACGAAAAGTGAAATGATAGGAAAGCATGCTTTGAGATGAGATAGGGACTTCAAGTTTGGTGTATGGGTAAACCGTTCAAAAGGAAGAAAGTGTACAATTTCAGTTTACCAATATTTTCTACTTTAGGGGGTGCCGCACACCAAAATGTTCGATTTTCGGAAAAAAGGATAAACGCCCCTTTTAAACGTAATAGAGACTTGATATTTGGTATATGGGCTAATCATCTGATAGAAATCACAAAATGAACAGAGTTTTTCAAAAATTAAGGGGATGAATACTCCACAAAAAAACATTCGAAAGGTGAAATGCTAGAAAAGCATGCTTCGCGATGAGATAGAGACTTCAAATTTGGTGTACGGGTAAAAGTTGGAAAGGAAGAAAATGTGCAATTTCAGTTTTCCAACATTTGCAATTGTAGGAGGTGCTGCTCCCTAAAATGTTCGATTTTACGAACAACTGAAAGACGCCTCCTTTACAATGTGATAGAGGCCTGAAATTTAGTATGTGGGCTAACCATTTGATAAAAAACCAAAGATGAATACCGTTTGACAAAAATGTTCATTAACAGGGTGCTACACATAAAACGTTCGAAAGGTGAAGTGGTAGAAAAAACATGCATTTCGATAGGATAGAGACTTCAAATTTGGTGTACGGGCAGATAGTTTGAAAGGAAGGAAGTGTGAAATTTCAGATTTCCAGTATTTGCTACTTTAAGATGTGCCGCACACTAATATGTTCGATTTTCTAAATAAATGAGGCACGATTCCTTTTAAATATGATAGAGGCTTGATATTTGGTATAAGGGCCAGTCATCTGATAAAAAACTCAAGACAAACAGAGTTTTTCAAAAATGTTCATTTATGGGTGTGCTTCACAGAAAAAAGTTCGAAAGGAGAAATAATAAAATAGGGGTACCTCGGGATGAGATGGACTTTAATGTGGAGTAGTGGAGTACGGGTAGATAATTCGAAAGGAAGAATTGCACAAATTAAGTTTCCCAATATTTTCTTCTTTAAGGGGTTCTGCACACCAAAATATTCGATTTGTCGAAAAAATGTGAAACGCGAATTATTAAAAAATTTACATTATTCAGGGGTTGCTCATTCCGAGACCGTTGATTTTCAATGGGTATTCGGCTAGTAAAATAAATAGAAAGCTAATTTGAGTTTAAAACATAACTACAAGGTATCTCAGAATCTGATCTAAACAATCACGGCATCGAATTTCGTATAGCTGCGGGTCTCTTTGGTATTCCACTGCCCCGTTAACAGACATCTATATTATATCACAGACATACGTCTTATATTATTATATTTTTCGAATTTAACTCGACTATTTTTAGCGTAGTTCCTATAAAGGAAGTAAAACATAAAAATATTAGAAGAAATACTTATACATTTGTGTAATTAATTAATAATGACAAGTTCCCTAAAAATAACTCAAATCTCAGCTAGCTGGGATTCGAAACATCTCCGGCTGTCAAAGTTATGCTCCACTCCGGTAGTGATTTATGTCTCAAAATGTATAAACACAGCTTTTATCACATACTTTGCTAATTATCTGTATAAATCTGAACAAGGAAGCTAATTAGTAACTGAGATGTAACGAATGGAAGGAAATAATTTGAATTGAAAGAAATAGTCTTTAGTAGATTTCTTTATTCGTCTTTCTACTTTTGTGAAATTTTTATTTATTTATATTTTTTAATTATATACTACGTATTTTATTAACATAAGAAAACGCTCAAAAATTGACCTAATTATGTCAAATAGATTTTGAATTATCTGTTGTCCGTTTGATTCATTTCTCTGTTGAGGAAAGAAGGATCGTTCTGTTCACGTACAGCCATCTTGCTCTTGGAGGCATTGGTGAGATATTTTAGCGACTCGCCTTTCGCAATATAGTGTATATATATATATATATATATATATATAATATGAAAATCCAATGATAGAATGCAGAGAAGTTGTAACTCAAAAACCCTAACTTAAAATATGCCTACAAATTAAAAAGAAGTATTAAATGGAAAATCAACCATCATGAGAAAAAGTAAATGCATATTAGTATGCTGCGGTAATTATGAAACTTTTAATATATATACATATATATATTTATAATATCCAAATAAGAACCAATAATATCCAGTAAAGAATGCAAAAAAAAATGAAAAGTATAAAAAGTTAGTTGGCCGGGGGGAGTTGTGACCCTCACTCCCCCCGGCCAACTTTTGATACATTTTTTTGCATTCTTTACTGGATATTATTGGTTCTTATTTTAATATTATATTGGTAAATTTTATAATGTGGCAGCATTGCTCCAGATGTGTGTGTTTACATTAGGTGTTTTAAGTTATTATACCTTAAAAATTTTAAACTTATTTGTATACATTATATATATATATATATATATATATATATATATATATATATATCTACATTTTTGCTAGTATCAATAAAATGCATGACAAAATAGTCATGAATTTAAATATGTTGTATTATTTTTAAATCATATGTGTAACATTTTTATAGACTTACAGATTTGGATATTAAGCGAAATCAATAATAGATTAGATTAGAGTTTTTTAAATATTCCAAATTTTATATTATTTGCCTTATCATTTAGAGAGATGTCGCTCTTGCTTTTAAAAAGTAAAATTTTAAATATTTCGTAAACGGCTAATGATAAATACTGTACTCTGATTGAAAGTACTTGTAAAGTATTAACTCATTTGGCAATAGTAAACAGATTTGGTTAATTTATAATTTTCTGATTTTTAATAAATCATACGATATTTCGAGATAAGAGTTTTCTTATTTATAGTAATTTGATTCCATTCTTTGTCATTTTTTCCAATTTTATATCTACGCAACCATTTTCCAAAACGGCGCATACTAGTACCCCGTAAATGATGCCATTTAAATATAAAATCCCATATGAAAGCTAGTTTTGTAGGTTTTTAAAAATTAATTATGCTATTCACAAAGTATTTTAGATTTCTTTTAACAAAAATGCAATGATTTTTTTTGTATTCAGGGGTGTTCAATGCGTGTTGATCCATCAAAATCTTGGATTTATGATACCACCACAGTCTTTTCCCGTTACATATACTATGCATTGTGGGGAAAGTAAAAATGCTCAATCCCGCGATCATACAAGTTTTAATTAAAAACTCTGAAAACAACTTTTATTTTGAAACTCTTATAATAGGACTAGGATAAAGAAAACTTTAAAAAAAAATCCCACTTTTAACATACAGGTTGAAAATGCAAATATTAGCAAAGAGGGAAGAGTGTACATTATTTTCCAAAACTATTGATGCCATATAAAAAATCTATCGAAATATCTAAATTTAGCTTATTAAAAAAAGTCAAAATCAACTTCTAACGTCTTTTTCAAAGACCAGAGAAGAAGGACTACTGAAGAAGGTTCTAAATCTGAAAATGCTGTATTAAGTTTCAAGTCAACTACTTGATTTTTTAAGTGCTCAGTATGAAAGCTCATGAGGCGTTTTAACTGATGTATCGTAACATCTCAACATGTTCTATAACGAAGAGGTAGACATTTAGCACACAGGTTAGATAACACAAAAATTAATAAAAAGTGAAATGGGTGCAAAAATTTCCTAAGCTGTTGACGCAATAAGAAAAATCTGACAAAATATTTAAATTTAGCTTATTTAAAATAGTCAGTATCAACTTTTATCATCTTTTTCAAAGACCAAAATTACTCTGGTCTTTGAAAAAGACAATAAAAGTTGAGTCACTGCAGCAAGTTCTAAATCTAAGTTTTAATAAGTTTTGAAGTTATCTACTTTGTGTAAGATTTTCTCAAGTTGTAAGCATGGGAACTATTTATCTCATGAGACTTCTTGTTTGATGTATCACATGTTAACATGTTCTAAGTCGCACATGTGAATGACTCTTTTGGCAGACTAGATATTAACTAGACTCGAATATTAACAGAAGTGAAAATGTGTAACAATTTCCAAAACTGTTAACGCAATACGGAAAATCTGACGAAATATCTATGAATTTAATTTATTTAAAAAAGTCAAAATCAAATTTCAAAGTATTTTTTAAAAGCCAAAATTACCGCTGTAAAAAATTTCGAATCCAAGTTTTAGAACATTTCTATGTCAACTACTTTGTATTCAATTTTCTCAGGTGGTCAGTATGAGATCTCTTTATCCCATGGGGCGTCTCTATTGATGTATTACAGAGCATTTCAACATATTCTATGACGCAGATACAAATTAAACTTTTAACACACAAGTTAAGATGGCAACGTTAATATTAACAAGAAAGATCAATCATGCATAAAGCATTGATTATGAAACACTTTCCAACTTCAATTCAATTTTATATAAACATTTCTGAAATGCGATATATTCCTCGATAATATTTTTTAAATTATCACGATACTACATTAATTTATCATATTTGAAAACTTTATCCATGAAAATGAACTTCATTCAAACGACGGCATTGAAATATAAATTGCCTGATTTAAGCATCTCAAAAATGCGATACATTCCTTGGTAATATTTTAAAAATTATCATAATAATACAATAATTTATTATATTTAAAAACTTCATCGAAAACAAATGAATTTTATTCAAATGACGTCATCAAAATATAAAGCGTCGTTTCATACATAAACTTTTTTCCAATCGTTTCATTCATAATAATTTATTTATTTTTATAATAATTTATTCAATTCAACTCTTGGAAAGATATTTATTATATATTATATATCTTTTTAACACTTTACAACAAAGTTGAAAAGTGTTTATGACTTTGTTCATTCTGTCTGTCTGTCTGTCTGTCTGTCTGTCCGTTAGCACGATAACTGCCGTAAAAATGACTTAATCAAAATGAAATTTTAGTATGTTGTTCAGACGGTCTGTAGGACCTATGGGAATATAAATGAATAATATCACCCAAATAGTTTTGGATTGAACCCGGGTTGAAAAAATGAAATACATTGAGCCCTATGGGAACTAATTTTTCAAACATTTTTTAAGCGGATTTAAAATTCACAAATTGCTTCGAAAATTTTAGGTAACATTCAAATTGTTTCATAAAATATACAAAAAAAAATTCAGCGAAATACATTATGTAGCTTTTTAAATAAAAATTAAAATAATAATTACACCTCTTATATGAAACGATCACATGACTCACTTCAAAATGATATATGGCATCCATCTTGTTTCAAAATCGTGATTTTTTTAAGTTCTTTTTAATTCATATTGAGTGTTGTATCCGTCCTAAAACTACTTTATTTTTGCTTAAATTCTGTGCATCTACATACTGAAACAACGCAATGACAATATATTTGAGTTTAAATGCTCATCTAAATTTGATTATTTCTACAACTAAGCCTATTTTTCACCTATGTAAAATGTAAACAGCAAAATATGTAGAATGAGTTGTATTAGAATTCCTGTATTTTTTTAACACAAAATAAGTTAGTCCATGGAGTCTGCATGGCTGATATGAATGAAATATTAATTGATTTTATAAAGAGAAGGACGATTTTTTTCGATGAAGTTTTAAGCATAGAGTTTAATTATTTGTAGCTCCATGGTCTTAAATAAGATGTTTAAATAAAATAAATTATTATAGTATTGTGATGAATGAAATGAATGGGAGATAGTCATGAATGAAATCCTGTTTTTATAGAGAGATCCAGGCGTGTTATTTTTTCTATGACGTCATTTGAATTAATTTCAGTTGTTTTCGATGAAGTTTTCAAATATAATAAATTATCGTAGTATTATGATAATTCTAAAACTATTACCAAGGAATGTATAATATTTTAGAGATGTTTAAACCAGGCAATTTATATTTCAATGCCTTCATTTGAATGAAGTTCATTTTTTTCGATGAAGGTTTAAGTTTTCAAATATAATAAATTAATGCTGTGATAATTAATATTGTGATAAGTTTCAAAATATTACCGAGGAATGTATTGCATTTTTGACTTGTTTAAATAAATTTGCATTGAAGTTGGAAAGTGTTTCATAATCAATGCTTTAAGCATGATTGAACTTTCTTGTTTCTTTCTGGAGTATATAGTAAGAGTCAGAATTTAATTGAATTTGTTTTTCTCCCTATATTAAATAATTTTCATTTAAAAAACTACTTAATATATTTTACTGAAAATTTTTTATATATTTTATGGGATAATTTGAATATTTCCTAAAATTTCTTACGCAATTTGCGAATTTTAAATTCGCTTAAAAATGTTTGAAAAGTTAGGTCCCATAGGATTCAATGTATTTCATTTTTTCAACTCGGGTTCAATCCAAAACTAATTGGCTTATATTATTCATTTATATTCCCATAGGTCCCACAGACCGTCTGAAAAACATACTAAAATTTCATTTTGATAAAGTCATTTTTACGGCAGTTATCGTGCTAACGGACAGACAGACAGAATAAACAAAGTCATAAACACTTTTCAACTATGTTGTAAAGTGTTAACAAAAGTGAAAAATGTGTAATAATTTCCAAAACCGTTAGCGCAATACGGAAAATTTGACAAAATATCTATAAATTTAGCTTATTTAAAAAAGCCTAAATCACATTTCAAAATATTTTTTTAAGAAGAAAGATCAATCATGCTTAAAGCATTGATTATGAAACACTTTCCAACTTCAATGCAATTTTATTTAAAAAAGTCTAAAATGCAATACATTCCTCGGTAATATTTTAAAACTTATCACAATACTACATTAATTTATTATATTTGAAAACTTAAACCTTCATTGAAAAAAATTAACTGCATTCAAATGACGGCATTGCAATATAAATTGCCTGGTTTAAATATCTCTAAAATGCGATACATTCCACGGTAATATTTTTAAAACTATCATAATACTACGATAATTTATTATATTTGAAAACTTCATCGAAAACAACTGAAATTAATTCAAATGACGTCATAAAAAAAATAACACGCCTGGATCTCTCTATAAAAACAGCATTTCATTCATAACTTTCTCCCGTACATGTCATTCATCACAATACTATAATAATTTATTTTATTTAAACATCTTATTTAAGACCATGGAGCTACAAATAATTAAACTCTATGCTTAAAACTTCATCGAAAAAAATCGTCCTTCTCTTTATAAAATCAATTAATATTTCATTCATATCAGCCATGCAGACTCCATGGACTAACTTATTTTGTGTTGAAAAAATACAGGAATTCTAATACAACTCATTCTACATATTTTGCTGTTTACATTTTACATAGGTGAAAAATAGGCTTAGTTGTAGAAATAATCAAATTTAGATGAGCATTTAAACTCAAATATATTGTCATTGCGTTGTTTCAGTGTGTAGATGCACAGAATTTAAGCAAAAATAAAGTAGTTTTAGGACGGATACGACACTCAATATGCATTAAAAAGAACCTAAAAAATCACGATTTTGAAACAAGATGGATGCCATATATCATTTTGAAGTGGATCATGTGATCTTTTCATATCATGGTCACGTGATCGTTTGATATAAGAGGTGTAATTATTGTTTTAATTTTTATTTAAAAAACTACTGAATATATTTCGCTGAATTTTTTTTTATATATTTTATGGAACAATTTGAATATTACCTAAAATTTTCGAAGCAATTTGTGAATTTTAAATCCGCTTAAAAAATATTTGAAAAATTGGGTCCCATAGGACTCAATATATTTCATTTTTTCAACCCGAGTTCAATCCAAAACTAATTGGGTGATATTATTCATTTATATTCCCATAGGTCCTACAGACCGTCTGAACAACATACAAAAATTTCATTTTGATTAAGTCATTTTTACGGCAGTTATCGTGCTAACGGACGGACAGACAGACAGACAGACAGAATGAACAAAGTCATAAACACTTTTCAACTTTGTTGTAAAGTGTTAAAAGACAGAGTTATCACTACAGCGAGTTTTAAATCTAAGTTTTAGAAAATTTTTACGTCAAAGACTTAGTGTTCAATTTTCTCAGGTGGTCAGTGCGAGATCTCTTTGTCTCATGAGGCGTTTCGACAGATGTATCACAGACCATTTCAACATATTCTGCGACGCAGATGTCAATTCTATCGGTGTTTCCTTAACGGATGGCTGCAATTCAAACAAAAATAGCCTCGAATTGTTTTAAATGATAGGCAGGCTCTGCGGCGCCTTTTGTCTTCCGATAGGTTAATAGATTTCGTGTGTAGGAAGTGTTTAAGTGAAAACTTGGAAAGTTGAAAATGCTGACACAATTCAATGCCCCATTTTATTTTACAACTTCATTTTAAAATATAAACAGGCGCAGTGAAGGTAAGTTGTCCCACTTAAGCCATACCTTTTGAGGAAATGAATCAGCATGTTTAGGTTTTTATTATCCAATATGAGTGCGTTTATTATATTGTTTGTTTTTTGACGATGTTTTAGTTTTACGATTAATGTGCAAAATCATGGCTAAAACGTGAATTCTATATACGTGAACAGTATATACTATGATACATCTGTTACTGAGCGTCAGACAAAGACATGTAAAGATATTCAGTAATGACAGGCGACAATGTATCTACTGATTCGAAATTAAATTAGTTCTCCAATCAGCATTTGTGTCCATCATCGCCAGGAATTCAATTAGCATCTGGTGCCTGAAATTTTTGCAGGGGCGTATCTCTCCTCTTGAGAAAACATATCATTGTATTTTCAATTGAAATTAAGAGTTTACTAGTTATTGAAATTAAGAGTCGTTCAGGGCAGAACTTTATGAATTCTGCCCGATTTACAGCCGTGTGCATAATGTTTTGTAAGCAGTGCATTATAAACTGCAATTTGAGGAGATTTTTATATTATGTTTAACATATTGTTAAAAAGTTATTGCTGTAGTTTTTTATGCAGATAGATCTACAAATAAAGAAAATGCTTAAAAGTAAATTGCACTTATCTTTACCTGCTTAAAAATGTATAAATTATTTATTTATGCTCGCAAAGTGCTGTAGAAAGCTGTTGTACCAGCGAGTAATTCAAGTTATTCGAGCCAATGACCTTCAACTGACCAGTTAATTATAAAATATTGATATTATCGTTCCTTTTATATTTCGAGGTACCCCCCCCCCCCCCAACACACACACCACCACATTTCCTTCCTTCATATTTTATATCAAACTGCAACCTCTGATTTGTACGACCTCTTCAATTTTTTGATTTCAAAGAAGGATAACAAAAAATTCTACGTAACTCTCCATAAATTGAAACCCTTCCATAAATTATAGAGTCATTATTCAGGAGTTAATAAACATTGTCCTAGCATGGAATCAAACCTTTAATTGAGACCATTATATTACATTCCAAATTTTGAAGAAGTAGCCCTTGCAGTGTTTCAGGCACAGAGACATTAGAAGTTTTCTTCCCGATATAGCATTGATGCAACAATAGTGCCGTTCAGCACCAAATGGCCGATAACTGTACCAACAGCAGAAAAACTACGTATGTGCCAAAATTTATGAATTCAGCGTTCTGTGACTGGAAAAACACCCTTCGCCTGTAACAAGGAAGATAAGAGTTTTAACAAAGATACACTGCTATTCACCATCGTTTTTAAAGAATTTGGAGTTCATCTGCCACAATCTTCCAATATGCTCTGCATTTTCAAAGTAACAACTCACTTCTCACACGCAGCAACTGTATAATCAAGTGATATACGCCAAAAGAATTTTTTAACTTGCATCTTCTATTACTCTTCTGGTTTCATTGTTCCTAACGCTACTGCAATTACCATACTCTGTGACCCCAATGTCAAGGTCAAAGAAAACTCCTAGCGAGATGTGGAGGTTGGCCCTAATTCTGGCAACACTCGTCCCATTTTCCATCAATGGCAAGAGAGAGAAATGCAATACTCACTACCTTTTCACTCTTTTTTTTCACCGGGTCAATCTAGGTTAAAGGGTTTGCGGAGATTATCTGCTGACATTTATTGATGAAAAAATTTGATAAATATGGGATTATTATTTCCGTATTTTACGATGGTATCAGTAATATCTTCTTTAATAAATTCAGGATGATAGTTTATGTTTGCTTCCTCTATTGGAAGGAAGTTTTGAAATTTCTGTCAAAAACACTTTTCCGACATTGAGAACTTTACATAACCTCGAAACAAATCTTTTAGCAATATTTCGGAGCTTCTAGTGGTTGATATTTGCTTTATATGTCAGGTTTTGCAAGAAAATATTCGAGATTTGAAAATCTCGAAATTGAGTTTAGGGCTTTATTGAGTACAACTTTTCAGGCTGTAACAACCCCATTCGCTTACGATAATTGCAACTGAAAACATGAACTCTAAGTGAAATTCAGAAAAACATAATTAGATATGGGCGTGTCATAACTTTGAGAAATAGAATGTCATAGACAAATAATTAATCAGATTGTTGGAATTTTATTTCTATGAAATTTTTTTAAAATATCCGCTTAACACGGAACATCACTTAGAGACAAAATATAAAGTGACAAGGGACCCAACAGTGACTAATGATTGAAAATTTATTACTTTTCTGATTTTTGACAAAATTTTGATGTTTTTCAAGCGCTATTTTAAGAAAAGTTTAATTTGTCCAATATACGATAGTCCGCATTGGCAATGAGATTGGTAAATGTACCAGTTATTGAGATTTTCAATAGGATCCTTAAGAGAAGAAAAATTTGTTTTATTGAAAAGAAAAAGAAAGCATCTTCTTTGAAGTCTAATTTTTTGTCTAATCAGAAGTAAAGAATAATTTAATAACACGAAATAAGTATTTAACTAGACAAGTTTTTTTTTATCAAGGACATAACAAGAATTAATATGGGGATTTAAGGGATCTACAAAAAATTTACTGTAAACAGTGTTTACAAATAATTTTCACTGCAAATGATCAGCACATCCAAGAAAGAAAGATAATTATTATGTTCTAACTAACATGTAAGCTGAATACCAGAATTAATTAATATTCATGATGGATAGAACACAGGTAAATTCATTATTAGACTGGTCAAGAATAGGAAAACAAGGTTTAGCCATTCTGTAGCTTTTGCCATTTTTCGTACGCGGCGTGGTTAATCTCCCACTCGCTGTTCGTTTTTATTTTGTTGAGATCGAAGAAGGAAATCCAGGAATTTCTCAAGCTATTGTCTTCTTATTAGCGGCAAAAATATTGTTACACATTGTTTTTACGAAAACATTTTCCTTGAAACATCTGTTTCTCAGGATTTGATCAAGCTTAGAGGATGAATGATTTGAATTTAGCATTAAATTCTAGACGAAAATAGGAGGTTCACTAAGAATTTCCACTTCTAGTTATTTTTCCATTTATAGTTCAAAGATTTTCATTTTACTTGTAACATCTATTTCTCAAGATTGGTTACAAATAGAGCTTAGATGATAATTGATACGGCTGTAACATAAAATTTTGTGGGAAATAGGGTAATTCGCTAAGAATTTTCACTTGCAGTTTCTTTTTCACTTGTGACTCGAAAAGTTTCCTTTTAACTTCTATTTCTCGGGATTGGCTATAGATAGAGCTTATACGCGACTGATATGGATGCAGCATCGAATTTTAGAGGAGGTAGGATGTTTACTATGAACTTACATTTTCGTTCTATAGATGTCGCTTCCGATTTTTCTGAAAAGGCGTATAACTGCATGAAAAAAGTATGGCAAACAGAATATAAATATGCTTAATAATTCCTTTAAAAATGAAGTATGCATATGATTTATTGCCAATGTCTCCTTCATAAATTTCTTGTTACATTTTATTTCACATTGTGATCCAGTTATTTATTTATGGAAATATGTTCTTTGAAATCCGTTTTAGATTTCTGTGCTTAGAGTTACTTTCATAAAAAAGAACATGTACAACAAGCGTCTTCAAGGAAATTAGCGAACACTGGACATTTTAAATTCTACTTGCATCTGATCTGACATCCCATCAACAATGAAGAAAAATAATACTTTTAAACAGCATTTATGATAAGAACATTTCCCTTCTCTTCTTTATTACCCTGATTTCTGATTGTAAACATAACCTGGTGAAACACTTTTGTCTCTGTTAGCCTGAGGTAATCGTATAACCGGTAGTGAGAGGTTGTGACTCACAAGGACGCATACCAATGAAGAGATCAACTCGGAACAGAGGAGTGGAGAGTTGTGTGTTTAAGTGTCAAGGTAAAATGGCGTTGACAGAGTGAACTTGAATGTTTGTGGTCTATTCTGCGCAATATTTTGATTAAGCTTGATTACACTGCTGATTGTTATCTTCGTAATTTATTCTGATTTTTTAAGTAACTTTGTAATGGAGCAACTTACATTCATTTTCTAATTTGAAGGGGAAGCTTCAGTATGGGAATCTCTCTTTGGTATAAACTTGACGTATCCAACTGCTCCATACATCCTATTTACAGAAGTCATGATACTTACAAAAAGGTTTTTACTTTCCCTGCAATACATGATAATGTATAGGGAAAATATTGGAATCATGCCGAAAATCACAACTGAGTTTTCGACGGATCTACACGTTTCGAAACCTCTAGAACACGAAAAAATTATTTTTAACGTGGCATCTGTGTGTGTGTGTCTGTCTGTCTGTCTATCTGTGCAGATATTGTATCCACTCAAACTAAAAAACTAATTGACCGAATTTCATAAAATTTGGTAGGTACGTTACTAGTGAGCGAATCTGGTGCTGATTAGTTTTGGATATGATTCACGATAAAAGAACCCGCCTTTTTTTTGCGAAATGGCCCGAAAAAGCCTGTATCCACTCTAGCTGAATAACTAATGGACCGAATTTCACAAATTTCGGTAGATACATCGCTTGTGGGTTACCCTGGTGCTGATTAGATTTTGGCATGATTCGAAAAAAAAACCTGCCTTGTTTTGCAAAATGGCCTGCAAAAATCGTCAAAATCTAAAATAAAAAATTAAGTATGCTCAAATATATCCATTAAATGCCTGTTTTATGCGTAGTTTTTAACGAAGAAAAGACCAATTTCATTACACTAGAACTAGCCGTTCTCAAGATATTTTAGTTTTTTCGTATTTTCTCTACACCACCTTTGAAAATAAGTCCAGTTACCAAATGAGAACGGAAATTGAATTAAAAGTGAATTAAATTTAATTAAAATAAAGAGAACGTGAATATAAGTCTGCAGGGAAAGTCATGTGCTGCCCACATCAGATTTTTGATTTCCAGAGTTACAATGATTAACACAATAAGGAAAATTTGCTTTCTACAGCAACGCTTATAAATAGTCCTGATTTTATCTTAATCTCTGAAAATACAATTCCATTCTTATTCATACTATATATTTGGTTGTCAGGGAGAGCTGCCCCATCTTAAAATGGAGGATAATAAATGCATATTCAGAATCTTTAAAACAATACCCTTTAGCATCATTAGTTGCTTGAGCGACATTAATCTTTTTATTTCCAAAATTACAAAGTTTCACACGATTAACAAATTTTGAGTTCCAACAACGCCTACAAATAGTGCTGTTTTGATTTTAATCTCTGAAAATATTATAATTTTGGTTTGTCAGTGCAAACTGTCCCATTTTATACTGGAAGATTATTCTAAATTTAGACCTTGAACAATACAATTTAACTTGAAACAATACAATTTAACGTCACTTGTTGTTTGAAAACGTATCAGTCTATTTGTATTGTGAATAGTATAATTCTCGAATGATCAGTTGTTGGATTAGCATTTTTATCTGAAAACATAATTCCTACCTTGCAGGTGATGCATAAATTAATTAATTGTTTTGCTTGAATAAATGTAATCCCTGACAAACAAGATTTTATTTTTAGACTTTGATACAGTGTCTTCAGCAGTATTCAAATGTATATTCCCTTAAAACTTATCATAGTTTATATGTAAATATCGTGAATTAAATATCTTTTATGCAGTGTCATAGCCAGGCAGAGCCCAGAGGGGGATAAGTCAATCCAAGGGGTATATTCATCCCCCCCCTGATAAAAAATATTAAATTTTTAGCAGTGATATGAAATTCCATATAAAGTGTCATTCAAATTTTGAAATAAAAAAGGTTTTTGATATTTTTTTTTATAAATTACTTCGTTTTAAAGATTTTTTATTTTAGCTGAATTCGTGATTATACTAATGATTAATTTATTTACATATTTAATTTAAAAATATTTAAAAATTATGACATTAGTATTTAGGATACTTTTGTATTGTTGTAGTACACTCTTATACATTATAGAGTCGAAATCATCTAGTAACTAGGTAAGAGTAAATATTAAGCATTAACTTTTATTAACTTTCAGAATGTTTCTACAAATTATTACCAGCTTTATTACTAGTCAATGCTTACATTAAAATAAATTGTTATTATTAATTTCCTTATATACATATAATGTATAAGGAAAGTATTGTGACGGGGTCGAAAATTCAAATTCGAGTTTTCGATGGGAAATCACGTTTCAAGCATCCCTGATCACGAATCGAACCTTTTTGAGGTGATGTATGTGTGTGTGTGTGTGTGTGTGTGTGAAAGTGTGTGTCTGTGAAAGTGTGTGTGTGTGTGTGTATCAGTGAGTCTATGGAAACGATATCTCACGATCAAATGAAGCGATTCGATCGAAATTTGGTACAAAAACTACAGTTCGTGAATACTGGAAGCCTATTGTGTCTAAATACAATCGAATGTTGAGAACCCCCCAAAATGTTCGAGTGAAATTTTGAAAAATTCCTCAAAAAATTAAAACCTTTAATAAAGTTACGTAAATAGATGTTTCTTATGTAATTGTTCCTTAAAAACCGATTGACATACACTTTAGAACGCTAGCATGGACCGTTCTCGAGATATTGTACATTTATCAAATAAAGTTATAAAAAAATCCCATTAATTAAAAAAAATACTAATTGTTGAGAAACATGTTCACTTTTCATGTGTAATATGATGCGATAAATTTGGTGACATCATTCTCGTGGATCTAGCTCGTTTCATTCACAAGAAAAGGTACTATTAGTAATACTTTTGTATTTGAACGGTAATCTGCTATAAGAATAACTTATTTCTCCGTCCATAACGCTTCGCGAGATTTTGACGAGTTTGACGAAATGTTGCCAACTTGGCGACTTTTTGAAATGTTGCCAAATTAACGAAAATCTCGCCAAATGGATAAAAATGACGTTAAATCAATGGAAATGACGACTCATTGACGAAATGTCAATATCTTGGAAAGAATATAAGTATCCACTATAAGAATAACCTATTTCATTTTACTGTAAAAGTAGTAAATTCATTGCATTATATAAGGAAAGTCATGTGCTGCCCACATCAGATTTTTATATATTAATATTGATGTATAGTAGCTATATGGATATTAATAATCAGCTCTTAGCTTGCAAATCTAAATATGAAATTATTTGTTAATAAGTTATATGAATTGAAATATATAATACTAACTATTATGGTTTATAAATGCTAATGATTGAATGATTGTGTTTTTGGTGAGTCCCTCTCTTAAGACTGTTGAGCCCCCCTTGAATTTCACTCCAGCCGCTCTTCCATTTCATCTCTGGCTACGGCTCTGCCCTTATGAAGACAATGCACTATCATAAAAGTTAACCATTCTGGAAAAGTTGATGTTTATCCGACGAGAAATATTAAATAATTTTGATTTATGTGCATCAGTAATTTTTATTTGAAGGAAAAGATAAGTTTCTTCACTACGACGAAAGTCATGTCACGCCTTGTCATAAAAATGATTTAGAATAATAAATGGCCCTCTCCTTGGAATTAATTTTCAGACTGATCGATTTTCTATTACAAAATACTAACCTCGCACCCAATAATAACTAACTGTTAACCTGTCATTCATGGAGTTATCAACCGTGGAAAAAAGGGGATAGAAAACAGAATACATGCAGCAAAATATCGTTTAGTTGGGGTTGTTTTCAAAATAAAGGAACGTTGCTTTAGTTTAAGTTTTAAGGAAAATTAGTTAAAATAAATGTACTTTGGTCATATACTTTGTTTTCTATTTACTGTAGAAGATGCAAGACTTAATAACATTATTTCCTAGATTGTTTCCACTCAGCTACAAGGTTGTCCCTATAGAAAGAAAACATTTCAACTGTCTCAGCTTGTGTTTTTAAATGTTATTTCTTGTCATATTTATTAATTCCTTATATACATAGTATAATGTATAAGGCAAGTATTGTGACAGGGTCGAAAATTC
This sequence comes from Amaurobius ferox, assembly GCA_951213105.1. Classification (NCBI taxonomy): domain Eukaryota; kingdom Metazoa; phylum Arthropoda; class Arachnida; order Araneae; family Amaurobiidae; genus Amaurobius; species Amaurobius ferox. The sequence continues at coordinate 39,992,141 of OX578137.1, read as the reverse complement.
GAATTCGAATTTTCGAGGGAAGAGTACGTTTCAAATATCCCTGAACACGAATTAATCATTTTGGGGGGATGTCTGTGTGTGTGTGTGTGTGTGTGTGTGTGTATCAGTGAGTCTGTGGAGACGATATCTCACTATCAAATAGAGTGATTTGAACAGAATTTGGTACAAAAATTACAATTCGTGAATACTGAAAGCCTATTGCTTTTAAACGCAATCGAATGTTCAGAACCCACCGACATTTTCGAGTGGCATTTTGAAAAACATATCAAAAAATCAAAACCTTCATTAAAGTTAAGCGAATAGTCATTTCTTATGTAATTTTTCATTAAAAAAAGACGATTGACATAAACTTCAGAACGTTATCAGGAACCGTTCTTGAGATATTTCACATTTTTCAAATATTTTTTTTAAAAATCACATAAAATAAAAAAAATATTAACTATTGCGAAATCTGGTCACTTTTCATATGTAATATAATGCGATAAATTTGGTGACATTATTCTCGTGGATCTAGGTCGTTCCATTCATGAGAAAACATACTTTGGGTAATACTTTTGTGTTTGAGCGCCAATAGTCATTTATCTGTTAAGATCGATATTTTTTATTTAGTAAACTTACTCTTCCTTAAAAATATAACAGATCCCTGCTTTTACTTTCCTTACGATACATGGTATATATAGAAAAGTACTAACAAAGTATGAAAAATTCTATGTACCGTTTTCAAAGGATTAACTCGTTTTGAGCAACCTAGAACACGAATCAAGAATATTTAGATGAATGTCTGCGTATGGGCCCAAATTATTATAGCCGAAAAACCATCTATTCAAGTTTAATGAAAAGTGACAGTTAGGTAAGTTATATGTTATGTTAGCGCTAATAAGAATATCATACAAAAAAGAAAAGGAATGGCACGTTTAAAATTATTTTGCCAAAAATAAAAAGAATGAAACAAAACTATTAAACTTTCTTGAGAAACCGTTAATTTTGTAGAAAAATTTTATAACCAATCAATTGCAACCCCTCTTACTATCTATAAACCCCGCTCTCCAGAAGTCCCCATGACCTAGGAGACTACATCTTTGTACCCTTATAGTATAAACTGAGTAAAAGAACCAAACGGAACAGGATTTTCAATAAATTGCATAAATCACATTTTATCACCCTTCTTAATTTCCAGGTTACAGTTTAGTTTGCAAGGCTAAGAATAGAAAAATGAGATCTCTAGCATGAGGATTATCCATTGCCTTTAGCCACTACCTTAAAAGATAACCTTTCGAACGCGGAAAAGAGAAAGGCATTCAGGGAAGCAGAAGTGATCGACATTTCAAAGAATCAATCCACAATAACCATACTCAGTTTCGTATTCGTCTTGATGTTAACTATTTATTTCAAGAAGAAAAAGCATATATTTCATAAATTCAAACACAGAGTAGGTCAAAATTAAAAGTGTGGGCTACTTTTCTCTGGAAAGTAGTGCACCTATGTAATCTTTCCGGCGTCAGCAAGAAGAATACAACGGAACGGTCTTGACACTGAGAGCGAAGGTTACAAATGAGGATGAGTTCTTCTTAATGTAGACATTGCTTTACCAGCCTGACCCACTGCCTCGGGCATTAAGGTGGGTTAAGGGCGAAACTACGCGATCCTGTGACTACCTGTTGTTTTCCTGGTCTGATACTGTCCACTTAAAAGAGTTCTGTATTCTGCTCTGGTTCTGCCCCACATATTCCGGTGGTCAATATTCCATCAGTTGTAAATCAATCCCTTTATGTGGTATTACGCAGTGGGTTGTTTTGATGATCCGAGTAATGAAGATGAGCTATTCTCGGATTTTACAGGAAGATTTTAAGATATAATGTAGCACACATTAGAGATTATTTTGTAATAAAATCATTTAGTGGAATATTACTTTATAATAAGCTGGCTGAAATACCCAGCGTTGCTCGGAATAATACTGAAATAAAATTAACGCGGTACGAAATCTAAAATATTTTTAGCCTTAAATCTTGAACATTAAAAAAATGTAACTCTGCTGAATGGTTCTAGAGCTATGAGCGATTGCGATAAACAGATAAACAGATAGAATTAGGTTTTTAATTATCATTATTCAACAGTCAACCTCAGGTGTGGTTGATTATGGTAGTGATATCATCTATAAAAGTAAAAATTGGCCCATTTCAAAATTCTTACGAACTTAAAATATTTTAAAAAGCATTTTTATTCATTTCTTATGGCGTCTCAGTAAAAAAAGAAAGATAATGGACACTTATTCCTCAATGACACGTTATTGTGAGTAATATCAAGCCTTGCATCAGGAATTATGTAGGAAATTACAAATATCTTAAAGGTGTTTTGAGGATTCGCATGATAACGCTGTGCCATTAACTCATTCATGGTCTAGTTTCCACATAATATGTGGAGCAAGCGCTTTCAATCAAGGATTTTTCTTGATATTAAGCAAATAGGAGGTAAAAGTAGTAAGAATTTATGTAATGAGATATGCATCGTTGAAACTTTTGTTTTTCGTATGGATTTAAATACATTATAGTCCATTTATAAAGATATTGCTGGCAATGAGTAATGCTTTATAACCAGTGGTGTATTGCTAAAAAAAATAGTACCGGAACGCTCGTCGATTAGCTACAAATATTTTTTTTTTTATTTGCAAAAATAAATAAGACAAAGTCAGCAAAAATAAATCAGTTTTTATATCCACATCAATAGGAAAAAGACCTAGAGGACGACCGAAATTGAGATGGATCGATTGTGTGACAAGGACTTTGAAGTGGTAAAGATTAAAAGTGGGAAAAGCATTGCTCCAAGGAAGACAGCTTGGAAGAATTTTCTGAGCAAGGACAGGGCCCACGGTCAAACCATAATTGATGATGAAATAAGTCAACTATTAGAATATTTGCTCAGTATTTATTTATAACTATTAAATAAAAATTCCAAACATAAAAAAATAAAGATAAATTTTAAAGAAAAATATCTTAAAACTATAATAAAAACTGCTCAGAAGAATCATAGAAATTCCTATTCAGGATCGATAACGTATTCTTGGGTAACTACCTTTTTAACACTTTACAACAAAGTTGAAAAGTGTTTATGACTTTGTTCATTCTGTCTGTCTGTCTGTCTGTCTGTCTGTCCGTTAGCACGATAACTGCCGTAAAAATGACTTAATCAAAATGAAATTTTAGTATGTTGTTCAGACGGTCTATAGGACCTATGGGAATACAAATGAATAATATCACCCAATTAGTTTTGGATTGAACCCGGGTTGAAAAAATGGAATACATTGAGCCCTATGGGAACTAATTTTTCAAGTATTTTTTAAGCGGATTTAAAATTCACAAATTGCTTCGAAAATTTTAGGCAATATTCAAATTGTTCCATAAAATATATAAAAAAAAATTCAGCGAAATATATTCAGAAGTTTTTTAAATAAAAATTAAAATAATAATAACACCTCTTATATGAAGCGATCACGTGTCCATGATATGAAACGATCACATGACCCACTTCAAAATGATATATGTCATCCATCTTGTGTCAAAATCGTGATTTTTAAAGTTCTTTTTAATTCATATTGAGTGTTGTATCCGTCCTAAAATTACTTTAATTTTGCCTAAATTCTGTGCATCTACATACTGAAACAACGCAATTACAATATATTTGAGTTTAAATGATCATCCAAATTTGATTATTTTTACAACGAAGCCTATTTTTCACCTATGTAAAATGTAAACAACAAAATACGTAGAATGAGTTGTATTAGAATCGCTGTAATTCTTTAACACAAAATCATTTAGTCCATGGAGTCTGCTTAGCTGATGTGAATGAAATATTCATTGATTTTAGAAAGAGAAGGACGATATTTTTCGATGAAGTTTAACGCATAGAGCTTACTTACTTGTAGCTCAATGGTCTTAATTTTTAAAAAAATAAATTATTATAGTATTGTGATGAATGACATGAATGGGGGAATTATTTATGAATGAAATGTTGCTTTTATAGAGAGAGCCAGGCATGTTATTTTTTTATGACGTCATTTGAATGAATTTCAGTTGTTTTCGATGAAGTTTTCAAATATAATAAATTATCGTAGTATTATGATAATTCTAAAATTATTACCGAGGAGTGTATCACATTTTAGAGACGTTTAAACCAGGCAATTTATACTTTAATGCCGTCATTTGAATGAAGTTAAATTTTTTCGATGAAGGTTTAAGGTTTCAAATATAATAAATTAATGTAGTATTGTGATAAGTTTTAAAATATTACCGAGGAATGTATTGCATTTTAGACATGTTTAGATAAAATTGCATTGAAGTTGGAAAGTGTTTCATAATCAATGCTTTAAGCATGATTGATCTTTCTTGTTAGTTTGTTGGTCAACAGCAGAACGATGTGACTTGAAACGTGCTCTTCCGTCGAAATCTCGAATTCGAATTTTTGACTCCGTCACAATACTTTCCCTATACATTACTCTATGTACATAGGGAAAGTAATATGTCAGTATGTTCATTTGCTTGTTTGTTAGTTGCTTAGCCGAAAAATTAAGCGATCTAAGGATAAGAAATTTGATTCCAACACGTCAAGTTTCAATACATATTGGATCAATTTTTTTTTATTTGAATTAGTTTTTTAGTAGTTTTATGTTGAAACGCAATTTTGAACAATTTTCACACAAATCATTTCTTTAGAGATCGGAAATATTATTACAGAATTTTATTCTTAGTATCACTGGAAAAATCGAAGAACTTTCTTTCTAACGAGATTTGAACCGAATCCGTTTCACATTTCTTTTATATTTAAAAAAACAAAAATACATCAAAATACTCTTATTTAAGACAATTTATTTTGACTTTTATGCCTCGTCGAATTAAAGAATCACAAAAGTCTAATTTTTGACGAGAATATAAAATGATGTTTTCGCATTTTAATAAAAATAATCTTTAATTACTCTATTTCTGAATATTCAACGAACTTTAACGTGGGTCCATAAATGTTGATTTCCGAAAGATCAAGAAAGGATGGAGGAAAGGATGAAGTGAGAACGTCTTTTTACAAGAGCGTGACGTCACAACTAGGTACGCACCCATTGCTATGGATATTTGCGTTGTACAGTTTTCTGTGCGCATGAAAAAATGGAACACAGAAATATATTTCATTCTGAACAGAAGTTTTGAAAATTGAGAGCTGATATAGTGTATATATATAATATAGTGTATATATATACACTATAAAGTAGCAGGAAGTACAAGGAAAAGTACAAGGAATATTATGAAACACAAGGATAAACAGAAACAAATAAAGGAGTGCAAACGGGGTATCAGTAATGTCTAGGGGTATTGTGACCCCTATACCTGGTTAAAGCGTGCTTTTATTCCCGGGAAACACTCCCAGAAACAACCAATCGCCCGAAGCAGTTCCAATCCGTGCGTACAGGAAAAACAGAATCCTAAGGGAATATTAAATCCATAAAATCCAAAAGAGAACCATATAAGAATCATAGGACTTCCCAACATAGATTCACACAAATATATAAAAAGGGGATCCAGAGTCCAAACATATATAAGAATTAAAAGCACAAAGTTACAGTGAAGGAAAAGATTCCAAATAGTCAATTGACAACAAGTCTTGGAAATTAGCATAAATTGCATCATCATTACGTAGTTTTTTACAAAATGCTAAGTAATAAGTTTTTAGAAAGCCGAGAGGAAAACCGTTCTTTAGTGCTTCTTTTATCAAATGTCTTTCGCATATATTTCACTGTTCATTGGTAGAATTTAATTTACCATATCTTACAAAATGATTAACAATCAAATTTCTCATTACACCAATACTCATATTACTACTCCAAGGAATGATGTAATCAATATTACAATTGAAACTTTCACGTTTATCATACATTTTGTAACATAGATGATCTTGAGGATTTCGATATATTGAGATATCCAAAAATACCACTTCACCACTGTTATTTTCTACAGTTTCAATAAGTTCAAGGTTACTGGGGTAAAAATTAAAGTCAAATTGAAAATCTTTATCAAGATGGCCGATTAAGATGTCATTCACGAAACGGAAATACATAATCTCATTGAGTATATGTGTACTGTTTTCATAACTGTATAAATATATATCCGCCAGTAGCGACGAACAGCCACCACCCATAGGTATTCCTTTGATTTGTTTAAAGAAATCAGTCCCATTGAATAAAATGTTCTCAAACAAGACCAATTATACCAGATATTTAAACTTATTATAGTCGTAGGATAAAAGTTATGTATTTTTATTATACGTATCCATTAAAATATCATATAGATCCTTTAAGTCGATGCAGTTGCATAAATCTTTAACATCGAAACTCTTAAAGTATAACTTGTCCGGGGTTTGTTTCAGACGTGTTATTACGTCATATCCATTACTGATCATTACAGAATCACATGATTTTATTTTCTTCATTACTGGTATTAATATATCGGCAAATATTGCATTTGCCTTTGCCAAATATGAACCACAACCAACCGTGACGGGTCTAAATTTCACTGGCTGTTTATGTAACTTAGGTATAAATACCAAATAAGGGAATCGAACATATTTAATCTCATGACCTATACGCTTGTATAATGCCATAATTCTGTTCTTATTTACACCAATGCAACACGGTACTTTCTTGTAAGTATTATTATGTTCATAACATTTTTTTAAAAGAGTTACGTAATATGGTTTGCAAGTAAATGCATAATTATTTGTAACTTTGTCCATGTACGTAATAACAAATCTATTTTGAAATTCCCTTAGCAACTTCTTGTCTAATGTGCAATGGGATATACGATAATCTTGGCGGTAATATGTAATTTTAAAATCGTTTACTACGTTATATTTCCATTCATTGAATGTGGACAATGGTAAACTGTATTTAATGGCCATTTTGTACATGAATACTTCAATTTCTTTTGTAAATCTTTGCTCAACATTACTGAATACTTGAGATCGAAATTTGGTACCCAATTGTAAATAATCCCGTAGATCCTGATGAGTTGCCAGTGCTATGTCACCTGTCACAATATATTCATGGTCCAAATTACGGAGTTGCTCACTTCCACATCGGCAATCCAATTCTTTATATTTATCCAGATTTTTAGCAATATTGTTGTAATTTAAAATTTTACGTCCGTTTGTTTTTTCGTAACGATAAGTCAAAAATAGTTTCGTATTCTTCATAGGTAAAAGATAATTATACTTTTTAAGTATATTGTTATAATGTAAACCATCAAATTTTTTGTTGTTAAAATTGGCTATAAAATATTCCTTTTTCAGTATTTCCACATCTGTTTCCTTTAACTTTATATCATATTTATTAGCGTGTAACTTGAAGTAATTATAGAAAATCGCTACATTAGCATGGTAAATATCATTTACTTCGTGAAGGTTCCGTGGTCGTTTTTGCTATTTAATCCATATAGTCCTATATATTTCTTCCTAATACCATATACTATGTTTTTAATCCAATTTTTTTGAAGTTGTTTATAGTTAATGATTTCGGTCAAAACCTCATGTAATTGTGCAAAATAACTAATAAAATTTACATTCTTCTTTTTACCTCCACGTTTATCACGTGCTGTCTTGCCGTTTTTGTTTAAAATTTCTATAGGAGGATTGCCATTATGCATATAATACTCTAAATTGTACGTATTACCAAAATTAATAAAATTTAGGCCATAAGGATACATAGTGCATTCGTGTAGAATGTGATAACCTTCCCACCATAGTCTTGCCTTTAGATTCGATACGATATCCAGAATGGTGACGGTAACATTGTGAAAACCATGTGAGGCAAAATGTTTCAAACTCCAAACTCATTTCATAGTTAGTGAAACTATTGTATTTATTCACTTGGCTTCGATGTAGATTTATACGACTATGAAGGTTGTTTTTTGACTGGCCAATGTAGTTCAAACCACATACTTTACATTGGAGACAATAGAGTTATAGACCTTACAGAAAATCCTACATTTAGGTTTACTGTCATGGATTTGTGCAGTGTTCGCACAAGGGCATAATTTGCATCGTCTTTACTGACATTTCCGAAATCGGTATTTATTGAAGTCTTGTTGCCGTAAATATGACTTTTATTTTGGTTCGATATGTTTAAATTTTCACCTGATACGTTATTAGACACAGACATACCACACACATTTTGTTTTTCTTCCTTGCCTCGATTACGTACAGGATGGAAATAATGCAATATAGAATTCATTGGATCAAGGGTCACGGAATCGATCATACGTTTACCCTTATATCCGTATGACCGGGCAGGTGTGAATTAAGATTCCCACTGTTGCCAGTCGCTAAAACTTGTATATTTGTAATCCCATAATAATAAGAGAAGTGTATAAAATATCATTAATATAATATGAATTTCACTTGTAAAAACAGCATCCAAGAGCTTAGTATACTGTACATATCATCCTTTCATTTTCTATAACCATAATACATCACACTACATCCGTCGAGTTGAAGCAAGGTAAGATTTTTCACGATATCTATTGATTTTTTTGTTAAGAAGTTCTCGATTAACTAAAATTATAGCACCATACAAGAAAAACTAAAAAGTTTTATTTTTAAAAGTTTAAAAATTAAATGACGAAAATGTCATAAGTCTAAAATGATATAAAATGTCCATCCCTTAATACGTAAAGGATGCAAATAAAATAAAGAGTAAAATCACAAGTATAAAGTTAAAAATTAAAAGTTAAAAAGCACAGTATATATAACACACAAATATTCATACTGAAATTTTCAGACCTGCTTGCAGGTGCAACGTTTTTGTCGTCGATTTCCATGGTCGCCAATGCCTGTAAAGAGGAGTCGAACTGTTTGGGATAGGGTATGCCAAATACCTGTCTTTTTGGGAGGTTCTTCGTTTGGGATGGACGCTGTCCCACCCATAAGCAAAAGGTTAAATGTGTAAAATAATGTTATATATTTAAAAAAAACTTTTTTTTGTCGATTTCTGCTCATTTTAACGTCCACTGTCCCCTTAAAAGTGAGTGAAATCTTTCAGAAATCATAAACATTTTGACCGAAAAGTAAAATGCAATTTATGTAAAAATGGGCATTATTGTTTAAGAGTCATCAAGATCCGTTTTAGAGACATTTTATTTATCCACGTGAAAAGCTAAGTCTCTCGAGCAAAAGGGCAAATCAAATGGAATTTAGTACGATTATTTTAAGAGATAAATGTCAGAGACCCATTGGTTTTCAAATGTGTCGAACGAGAGAGAAACTTTCAGTTTTTCAAAAGCACTTTCGAAATTTGAATAAAAGTTCTAAGAAAATAAATATACCCTATTTCTTCTATTCTAAGACGCACTTAAACGTCTCTGAAAAAGAGGTGGACTTAGAATTGATGACGTCTTACAATTGGCTTTTTCGAGATAATAAAGATGACGACGGATTAGTATAATTAAACTTTCAATGTGAAGTAGACTCTGGCATTGATTCATAAGGAAGTTGTGAATACCATACCTACTAATAAATGCTATTGTTGTTAGTAAATTGAATTATTTTGTAACAAGAACATTTATTAAAGATATTTTAGAGTTTTATTTTATTTGCATTTCTTTCTTAGAATTCAATGTTTTTACTGTTGGTAGTACTGAAATTAAGGTACCGTCTTGCAATCGACGGAGCCTTAGAACCGATACGGTATTATAATTTGCTGCAGAAATAGTCATTATATGAATAACTATTTATCTAAACTAATAACATAATTTATAGGACGATAATATGCTTCTTTCTAAATATATTGTACGCTTGCTCTAAATTAATGTGTTCTCTATACAAAAAATCTGATGTGGGCAACACATGACTTTCCTTATGTAATGTAATGAATGTACTTTTACAGTAAAAAAATAGGTTTTTCTTATAGTAGATACTAACATTCTTTTCAAGAAATTGAATTTTCGACAATTAGTCGTCATTTTCATTAATTTAGCGTCATTTTTATCCATTTGGCGAAATTTTCGTTAATTTGGCAACATTTCAAAAAGTCGCCAAGTTGGCGACATTCCGCCAATTTCGTCGCCAAAATCTCGCCAAGCGGCATGGACGAAGAAATAAGTTATTCTTACAGCCGATAAATGACTATCGGCGTTCAAATACAAAAGTATTACTCAAAGTATCTTTTTTCATGAATGGAACGAGCTAGATCCACGAGAATGATGCCACCCAATTTATCGCATGATATTACATATGAAAAGTGAACATGTTTCTCAATAGGAAATATTTTTTTTTCTATTTTATATGACTTTTTGATAATTTTTTTGAAAAATGTGCAATATCTTGAGAACAGTTCATGTTAGCGTTCTAAAATTTATGTCAATCGTTTTCTAATAAAAAATTACATAAGAAATGTCTATTTGCGTAACTTTATTAGTGGTTTTGAGTTTTTGACGATTTTTTCAAAATTTCATTCGAAAATTTAGGGGGTTCTGAACATCCGATTGCGTATAAAAACAATAGACTTCCAGTGTTTACGGATTGTGATTTTTGTACCAAATTTGGTTTGAATCGGTCCATTGGTTCATCAGTTATCGTCTCCACAGACTCACTGACACACACACACACATACTTTCACACACACACACACACACACACGCACACACACACACAGACATCACTTCAAAAATGTTTGATTCGTGATCAGGGAGGCTTGAAACGTGCTCTCCCGTCGAAAACTCGAATTCGAATTTTCGACCTCGTCACAATACTTTCCTTATACATTCTGTATATAAGGAAAGTAATAACTATGTCCACTATTTTGTAAGACATTAGTACAGTCTATATATAGACTTCTCCACCAAAGGTAATTAAATTTTCACGTTAGTATGAAATAGCAGTAATTTTGACCGAGTATTTTTCAAATTCTAGAATCATGACCTAAATTTTTATGACAACACCGACAATTAAATTTTAGTTAAATTATTTTCACACTTACTATGCCTATCTGCTAAAAAAGAAACAGCACCTTGTTAAAAGGTCGTTGACTTCTTTTAAGAAATTACCGAACATGTTCCCTGATATCTAAGCATATCTTAAAGGAAAAGAACACAAGGTTGAATGGATTTCGCTTGCAAGTGTATTCATTTCATTTGCATCCAACGGTTTCACACAATCGATAACCTAAATTATCAGTTATAAAGATTTCTGTGATAATTTATGGGAGATCCTTTGTTTTACTTCTGTAAAGGCCAGTTTGCCGATTATTCTATTGGAAGATCTGATGAAACTGTTAGGTCACTGACTGTTCAAGAGAGCACGAATCGATAGTTCAGATTTAGACTGAGGATAATATTCGCATAGAGCGTATTTTTGCATCACATTCTCTGATTCTGACGTGCAGTTTTAGGATGCAAGAAGTAACATACTTTCCCAAATATATTAGAAATATCGTCTACTGTTTTTAATGTGTTAGACGATCATTACAGACTCTTTTTATTAATCGTAAAATATGGCGACAATATTTTTGATATATTTTTGAGGGTATATTAATGTCTAAAATATTTCTTTTATTTAAATTTCTTGGTACATTATATAATTTTAAAATTTACTATGCGCGACTTTTCAATCATCCTTTATAATGAAATATTTTTAATTTCGTATAGCCACTACAGTTTAACAAAAATTCGCGTTTATACGTCTACCATCTAGTCAACCAAGAAACTGGAACTACAGATGGGGAAAAGAACGCCAAGGAGGCACAAATGAGTGAGAAAGAATTACTTTTAAACTATTAAACAAGGTTTTCCAATGGGTGAAAGCTGTAATATTTAAAATGTCACGATTGTTACAGCTCAATCTGTTTATCTACTCCTTGGGGAAATACTGGCACATAAATATGAGATATTTCGATATGTTTAAAAAACTGGAAGGGTAAGTGAACTTGGGGATTCTAAAGATATTTAATGATTGGGGATGATTGAATAGAATAGATGGGCATATACATATTCTAGTATGTATTTATATACCGCAAGACTATTTTACAGATTAACTTGAATGTAAAATATTATCTTGGCGTATCCAGATAAAATGTGGCAAAAACAGAAAGTACTAGCTATAAATAGTTAGCACCTAATTTGTAAAGCTTTGAAAGCCTGTAAAAGAAACAAATAAGTCTGAAAAAAATTGAATAAACTAATTGAATTTTACTAGAATAATATTTTACAATATATTATTCAAGCCAAGCAAAAACCATTTCGACTCCATCGAACTGGAGTCACCACCGATTTTTATTTTACAAAAAAATTTCTAATACAAGGTAGATACAAGGTAGATACATGGTCGTACTATCAAAGGGAGATGCCTGAATGAAATATTTTATAGGGAGTATTCACCATAATTTTAAATGTCGTTTTATTTTTTTTTATTTTTTTATCAGATAGAGGAAGTTACAAAATAAATATGTTATGTATTTTTTATTATATTATTTTTACATATTATTTTATTCTATTACGTTTGCATATATTCTATTACGTTTGATTACATTGAATTTTACTAGAATAATATTTTAAAATATATTATTCAAGCCAAGCAAAAACCATTTCGACTCCATCGAACTAGAGTCACCACCGATTTTTATTTGACAAAAAAATTTCTAATTCAAGGTAGATACATGGTCGTACTACCAAAGGGAGATAGATGCCTGAATGAAATATTTTATAGGGAGTATTCACCATAATTTTAAATGTCGTTTATTTTTTTATTTATTTTTATCAGATAGAGGAAGTTACAAAATAAATATGTTATGTATTTTTTATTATATTATTTTTACATATTATTTTATTCTATTACGTTTACATATATTTTATTACGTTTGATTATTTCTTGTATTCATCTTTTTTGTATTCACATTTTTTTTTCATTTCCACTGTCTTTATGCTAACATATCTTTTGAAAAGTACGAAAACATTAGACATTTTTTTTTTCAAAAATATTATAGAAATAGTTTTTCTGTGTAAATTGTTGCTTAGAAACGAATGACAACATGCACATTTCACGAGATATAATAATTTTTTTTATCCAAAAATATTAAAAATCACTAAAAATTAAATATGCTCAGTATTTTCCATTAAGTTTCTGATTTCTAAGTATTTTAATCAGAATTGAATGGACACCATTGTTCAGGAGCTCTATTACGAGTCGTTCTCGAGATATTAGAAGTTTCACTTTTCCACAGAAAGCGTGATATTACATGGGAGAATTAAGCTCGCAAATCTTTTCCCCTTTCTACTGTCTCTAAGCCATTGTACTCAAGCATTCTTCTTCAAGGTAAGGATCGGCTGAAAGTAAATAGCCAATTGAAACAAGACCTTTTTTCCCTTCCTTGCCCAACGAATGTTAGTATAAAAACATCTCTGCTTAAAGGAATGGTACACTCAAGATCAGCTGCAAGAATGGCAATGCTGACAATCTAGTTCCTATCTTTCAAAATTCAGCATTAAATGATAAATCTAACATCAAAAAACAACCAACTAGAAAACAGGCTCTCATTTTATTTAACATTCCTTCCTCGTTCAAAGGAGACGACGTCAAAATTTAATCTGTAAAAATGTGTCTTCTATAAATCCTACTGGCGTGAGTTTCATCAAAAACTTCAGAAAGAGGAACGGTAGTATAATCTGGGTCTTCCTAGTTGACATGCTTAATGCCAAACTGTTAATTGATACAAAGAAGCTTTTCCATCATTTCAATTATTTCTTTATTAAGAAATACGTCAGCTTCAAAATATGCTATAAATGTCAAGACTATGGTCACATGGCAAATTATTGCTCTTATTCAGCATGTAACTGTAGTAATTGTACGAGCACTCAACATACATATAAAACCTGTAAAGCAAAAACTCTAATTTGCGCGAATTGCTGTACTACTAATGATAAAGACAATCTACATTGGAAAAGGATCATAACATGCATGGTAGGTCGGCACGTAAATCCCTGCAACGTGAACTTATGCGTATAAGGAACCTGCAAAAAGACCTTTAATCTTATTTTATGTTTTTATCTTTGCTCTTTGCTCTGACGTTGAATCCCTTAAAATGGTTTTAAAAGATTTATAAATTTATACAAATCACTCCCTTGCTGTCCATAACAATTTACTGCAATTTTTGTCATAGAACATTCCATCGATTTTGTTTGCATACAATCACATTTCAAATGGAAATATTCTTAACCCCTTTTTGACCTGCAAAAATTTAATTCTAATTCTATCAGAGCTGCTATAATAATTTTTAACTCTAATCTTTCAGTAAAACTAAATTTTAAATCTTCCTCCATAGTTATTATTGAAATTATATTACTATCCAATAAGTATTTAAATATCACTTCTTTATACTCCCCCCCCCCCTCCCCACGACAATATACTTCTGAACTTTACTCTATTAATTTTCTCTCATCAAATTTTTTAAATTTAGAAGATTTTAACACTACAGCTCAGATGTGAGGCTGCGATTTCATTGATCACCGGGGTTACAATGTAATCGATTTTTGTATCGCCAATAATTGTTTTTTGTATCGCCAATTATTGTTTATAATGATCCGAAGAGTGGTTTCAACATTCGTTTTTCATTCTGGTAAAGGGTTCCCCGATTTAACTCGATTAGTTTATTTTGGTTTCTATGATTTTATTCAAAATTGAGAAATTCTTTCGAGTCATTCATTTAGTAATCATAAATATATTAAAATTACTATTAACGTTAATATTTCCTCTGACACCTCTTTCTCTTTCAAAACTAACTACAGCTTAGGTAAATTTATTTTCTATTCTAAACCTCTTATCGAAATTTTTAACCCCATGATTAATAACATTAATAATTCCACCATGTTAGACAATTTCTTCAAAATTTTTATCGAAAAAACTAAATCTTGCGCATTTAAATTTATCAGAAAAAAAGAAAGCATCCAAAAATTTAGGCTTCATCTGATGGAATAAAGACCTCGCCAAATCCAAAATCTTTGTTACCCCCTTTCAAAAAAAAAAAAAAAAAATCCGGCCATCCAATTAATTGCTCTGAGTCCTAGGACGAGTCGGGTGGCCTGGGCTTTAGACCCCCTTTCAAAAAGAATTAAATCACTCAAGAGAATTTCTGCTTCTTAAGTGCAAAAATTATTACAGAAGCAAAAATTAAATATAAACTCAATAAGGCAAAATGCAAATTTTTACTCAATAAAACAAATTATGAATCTTGGAAAAAATATTGTTCTGATTGTTCCTCTAAATTTGACTTTCATTTTAAATTCGCATTCCAAAAACTTAACAAAATTAATAATATAAACCTTCAATTTCCAGATGATATTAATTTAAATTATAATAATAAAGTTAATCGTCTATTGGATCACTGTTTCAAGAATGATAATGATTTTGTTTCTTTCCCTCACTTTGATTTACCTTCTGATGGGCTGGGTGCTGTTTCAGATGAAGAGTTATTTTTGGTCTTTAACAGTTTAAAAAATAGTAAAGCCCCTGGATTAGATAACTTGGATTTTAATATTTAGAAAAATTTATTTAAAACTTATCCCTCCCTCATTTCTGAAATCATAAATTTATGTTTTAAATTCTGTCACTTAAATTCTGTCCCTAATTATTTAAAAAATGCTAAAATTTTATTTTTTAATATACCTGGTAAAGATCCTTCCCTCTGCACATCCTACTGCCCCATCTACTTACTTCCTACTTTTGGTAAAATTTTAGAAGATTTTTTTATTAATGAACTCAACTACTGGTTAAAGACCGAAAATGCTTTACATACACTTCATTTCGGTTTTAGCGAGCTTCACAGCTGTAAAGATGCCACACATAAACTTATTACTTATATTAGAAAACTTGGACCATCTTATCATGTTTTCTTAACCACTGTGGACATCTGCGGAGCCTTTGACAATCTTAATTGGAATATTTTACCCTCCTCTTTTGAAAAAATTAACTTATCTTTCCCTTTCCGTTCATTCCTTTTTTTCATATTTAAATCCAGGTTTTCCTGATCCAATCTAGGTCCAATTTTCTGACTGTAATCTATTCTTCTCTAAATTAATTTCGATGGGTGCTTCACAGAGCTCGGTTATTTCTCCGATCCTGTGGAACATCTATTTTAATAATATTTTAATTTTAAATAATGGTATAATGATATATTTTACCTTCAGGATTTCGCGAATGATCTCTCAGTGGTCACTTTCGCCAATTCTGTGACTACTGTAGCCCAAAATACCAATTTTATTCTCAAATCTATTTCGGAAACCCTTGATCTATTAAAACTTTCAACCTCTCCCGGATAATCTAACTGTATTATTTTTACTAAGACCCGTTCAAAACGTGAAAGGACCCCCCCCCCCTATTAAATTGCATAATTTACTAAAATTACTAGGCACCTCAAATATATCGGAATTATTATTAACAATAATTTAAAATGGAGCTCTCATATTTTCTATTTAAACGAGAAATGCTTTAAGCTCTCTTCTACTTTTGGGAAAGTCTCTGGGAATAGATGGGGTGTTAATAAAGTATTTATCAAAATTTGGTATCTTTCGGTTATAGAAAAAATCATTGAGTATGGTTCGGGGGGTTTGGGGTAAATGTTTAACGAGGGACCAAATTCCTAAATTAATTTCTTTTCAAAGGATTTTCCTTTTAAATATTTCTTCCGGTTTTAGAACAACTTCGAGCATGTCTCTTTATTCGATTACTGGTATCTCACCTGTTCATCTAGTTATTAATACTTTATACTACAAAAAAATATATGGTCTGGAAAATTAAAACTGACATTTTCTTAGACCCCGATCTCCCACGCCCCAACCAATTTGATCATAATTGCACTTTTCCGGTATCTTACCTTCTAATCGTATAAGTAAATTACCTAAAATTGATCCAAAAAATTTTTCTTCATATAACATTTATACTGATGGATCCAAAATTTATGACAATATAGGATTTTCTATTTGCATCTTTAAACGTGCTGATTTGGACAGGTTTTCATTTTTAAACTTAGCAATGGGTATACAGTATTTCAAGCTGAACTTGCTGCTATTAAATATGAAATCAATTGGCCTCCGAAAATAGCTTAAAAGTCAATATTTATTCAGATAGTTTATCCTCAATTTTGGCATTAAATTCTATCAAAAATACATCAAATTATCTTTGTAATATTAAATCCTCCGCTTCTTCTAAATTTTTATTTAATCTCATTTGGGTTAAAGCACATTCTAACATCTTGGGAAATGAAGTCGCCGACCACCATGGTAAATTTGCCACTACTCTCGGCATCCTTTTTGACATTCCTTTCCCCTATTCATTTTTAACTAATTATTGTAAAAATTTCCTTTTAAATAATTGGTAATTCTATTTAAATAATTATATTTCCTCTAGGACACATGACCCTGCCAGAATACTAAACTAACTTCCAAAAGTAAATCCAAATTTTCAAATTTTTAATAAATATCTTTCTTACCGGTCATGGTTCATGTTTAAGCTATCTATATTATTTTAAATTAAAAAAATCTGATGTGGGCAGCACATGACTTTCCCTGCAAACTTATATCCACGTTCTATTTATTTCAATTAAATGTAATTCACTTTTAATTCAAATTTCGTTCTCAATCGGTAACCGGGCTTATTTTCAAAGGTGGCGTAGGGAAAGTACGAAAAACTAAAATATCTCGAGAACGGCTAGTCCTAGTGTAATGGGGTTGGTCTTATTCTTTTCGTCGTTAAACATTACGTATTAAACGGGCATTTAATGGATATATCTAAGTATACCAAGTTCTTTAGTTTAGATTTTGAAGATTTTTGCGGGCCGTTTTGCAAAAAAAAGCCAGGTTATTTTTTTCCGAATCGTACCAAAATCTAATCAGCACCAGAGTGACCTATACGTGACTCATCTACCGAATTTTGTGAAATTCGGTTCATTAGTTTTTCAGCTAGAGTGGATACAAGCTTTTGCGGGCCATTTCGCAAAAAAAGGCGGGTTCTTTTATTCCGAATCGTACCCAAAACTAATCAGCACTAGCCCCGCCCACAAGTGACTTACCTACCAAATTTTGTGAAATTCGGTCGATTAGTTTTTTAGTTACAGTGGATACAAAATCTGCACAGACAGACAGACGGACACACAGACAGACAGACACACAGACAGACAGACAGACAGACAGACACACAGACACACGCACAGACGTCACGCTAAAAATGGTTTTTTCGTATTCTAGGGGTCTCGAAACGTGTAGATCCGTCGAAAACTCGAGTTGTGATTTTCGGCATGATTCCAATACTTTCCCTATACATTACCATGTATTGCAGGGAAAGTAAAAAACCTCAAACTGTCTTTGCAATTCTTTTGGCAATGTCGATCACTTTATTTTTTCTTTCAACTTATTCTAAAAAATTTCATTTAACCAAGCCCCACTTTAATCTCCAGGCGACTTGGTTTTCAAAGATTAGGAATAATAATATTCTAATCAATAAACTCAAGAACTGTATTCTCATTGCGAGAGAAATTTTTAATAAAATTAGGTGATCTGTTTATGTATGCTTACTGCTTTTAATTTTTTGTGATAAATGATCTCTACACTGTTCCAATAGCTTTTAATTTATTTTTGTGGTTTCCCCTCTCTAGTTGTACATTTTATTGTTGTACATTGCTATACTGGTTGTACTTTCAATTTTTCATCTTTGTTTGTTTATATCGTATTCTGTAAATATTGTACATACTTTTCTTTTTATCCTTTTTTCTCTTTCGGCCACTCTTTTCTTTTACCTTTCTTTGGTTCTTTCTAAATACTTTCTTATTATTATCTTCTTTACCCCGGTCTTTTGGATTATTCTAAATTCCTTTTTTAATCGCTTATTTGGCTCTTCTCTAAATTTTAAAAAAAATTCAGATTTTACTGTCCCAACATTGGAATTAGACTATTCTTGAAACTCACCACTCAATTGAATCAAAATTTAAATATAAAACTTCTATTTCTCTTTACCATTAAACTATGTCTATAAAATGTATTTGTAAAACTGTCTGCGTTAACCCATATATCTCTCTTCAGTTGTAAACCTTGGAATTTTCAATAAATTATTTCGATAGTTCGCTGACCGTGGAAAGTTTCGGCTAACTTCCATACCCGGCCACTATGCTCGTACTCTAGGGTGAGTTGAGTGACCTGGGTTTTCGACACTCTCATTTTTGTGCTGTATGCTACTTTTAATTTTATTACTAGTTATTTTAATTTTATTACTTCAGTATCAGTTTGAGCTATCGTATCCCATTAATTGTCTATTATTTTGTTTTAATTTTTTTTTTTCATTTTTACCACGCAACTTAATTTAATAATCCGACACATTTGGTAATCCAGCACCTCTGAAATTCCGAACGTGCCAGATCATCAAAAGTTTGCTGTGCAGGATTATATACAAATCCGTATCAGGAACATTTCTAAATAATTCTTTCTACGATTAAATAATTCTTTCAGGTACATTTCTAAATGATTATTTTCACGGACATTTCTAAATAATCTTTAGATGAAGTTTACCTGATATTTAAGTCCCGGGTTTAAGTAAATTTTCTGGAAAAAAAACCCGCAATAAACTTCCATCTTCCTCTCTGTCGGATTATAGTAGCAGGAAAAGCGGCTTTCTTTTCATTCGCGAATCTCTAATTTAGCCTGATAATTCCTCACAGCTATATTTAGGTAAACAAACAGAGCGAAAATAGTTTACTGTCTCACCGGATATGAATTACTGTGTAAATAGAGTAAAATGTTGTGTTATTTACTTTGAAATTTCCGATGAACTGGTGATAGATTGGTAAACTTTTCCAAACTGGAATCTAGAAAAGGTCGAGTAGGACATTTTATGTTAAAAGTTGTTAATAGCGTGTTTCTAGGTTAATTCAAAGAGTTTTGAACTCGAATCTCAATTATCCCAAGCTTACAAATGTCATTTTTATCCTTTAATTTAAAAAAATCTGATATGGGCAGCACATGACTTTCCCTGCAGACTCAAATTCAGTTTTTCTTTATTTCTTTAATAATTCTTTAGATTGAGTTTAATTGCACAAAGTAACACTAAATTTGCATTTTTAGTTCAATTTCTATTTTATTTGGTAATTGGAAATTTTTCCGAGAGCGGCGTAACAAAAATGCAAGAAATCTCAAATATCTTGACAACGGTTAGTCCTAAAGTATAACTGAGTGTGCTATATTCTTTTCCTCGTCAAAAATTGCGTATAAAACAAAAATTTAATTCATACATTTCAACATTTTTTTTTTTTTTAGATTTTGACGATTTTTGAGACATTTCGTAAAACAAAAAGCAGGTTGTTCTTCTCCGAATTGTAATAAAATCTAATCAGCACCAGAGTGTCCCACAAGTAACTTATCTACCAAATTTTGTGAAATTTGGTCAATTAGTAATTTAGCTAAAGTGGATACATGAAATTTTTGCGGGCCATTTCGTAAAAAAAGGCAGGTTCTTCTTTTCCGAATCATACCAAAATATAATCAACACTAGAGTATTCCACAAGTAACTTATCTACCAAATTTTGGGAAATTTGGTCTATTAGTATTTTAGCTAGAGGGGATACATAAAATTTTTACGGACCATTTTTCAAAAAAAGGCTGGTTCTGTTTTTGCGAATCGTACCAAAACCTAATCAGCACCAGGGCCATACCCAAGTGACTTACCTACCAAATTTTATGAAATTTGGTCCATTAGTTATTGAGTTAGAGTGGATACATACATTGCACAAACAGACAGACAGACGCACAGACTCACGCTAAAAATAGTTTTTGGTATTCTAAAGGTCTCGAAACGTGTAGATCCATCGAAAACTCTAGTTGCGATTTTCGGCATAATTCCAATACTTTCCCTACACATTACCATGTATTGCAGGGAAAGTAATGTATCATGAGTCCAACACATGGCTTTCTTTACTCAGCTTTATAAAAGAATCCTTGGAACGTTATTAAGCACCTCAATAACTTATAAAGGAAAGGTTCCATGAGTCTGAACATTAGGCCTGTGTATAGCAAAGGGACCATGACGATCGAATAAAAAGGATTGCAGCGCCCCCAGCGGAGAATTCGTAAAGTTAGGAAAACGAAATGTCAACAAAACGAGATAGACGGAAAAAGCCGATTGAAAAGCTATAGAGCATTGTTTAACGAATAAGAATCGACAAGAGGGATAAATAAAACACGTTTTGGAAAGGCAATAAATACTCTTCATATTTTATGGGTTACTAGATACGCAACCAAGCCATAATACAGTTAAATGTTGCCAAAAAAGTCGCAAGTGTATGTAAATAATTCCACTGACATAGTACCCATCTGTGGGATAAAAAACATGCTCCACACTAGATCCGCATGCAAATATGTATTGTTTGTTTTAGTATTTCTAAATAGGCAATTCCACAATAACCATATTGGGTGTACTTTACCGAACCCCGTAAAATGCCGCCATTCCGCGCGATTTATTTC
Organism: Amaurobius ferox; assembly: GCA_951213105.1. Lineage (NCBI taxonomy): Eukaryota > Metazoa > Arthropoda > Arachnida > Araneae > Amaurobiidae > Amaurobius > Amaurobius ferox. The sequence goes on along the minus strand of OX578137.1, from coordinate 39,970,620 downwards.
TCTCAATCTGAAAATACATCTTTGCGAGAAGAACGTGGAGAAAAAAAATGCATACAATAATAAAATACAAACCAATAGAAATACACATCTATATACATAAATTGAAAAAAAAAATAGACTCATTATAATAATAGAGTGCGACTATGGACAAAGCTTAAAATTTCAAAAATATTTTGCTTACTCTTTCTTAATTAATAATTCAAAAGACTTCCGTTTAATTTTTAGTCATTTGTTTTTAAAAAGTCCTTTATTTACTCTTTATTGGTCTGAATTTCAAAAACAATGTTAATTTTTCGATATTGAAAATTTTTCAAATCATTGTTTATTTTCAATAGAAATTTAATTTCAAAAAGTTTTTATTTATTGTCGAAAATTAACATTTGCAAAATCTCTGCTTACTTTCATTAATTTTACTTTTTAAATTCTTCGTTTATTTTTCAATAATATGAATTTTTAGAAAAAAATTTTATTTTTCTATAATTCAAATTTTAAAACTTCTGTTTATTTTTCAATAACTTAAATTTAAATATGCAAAATTAAACAAAAGCTTTTTTAAATTTAAGAACCCTCTATTTACTTTCAATAATTTACATTTAAAAACAACTGTTTGCATTTCAAACCTTTATTATGGAAGAAAGTAGCCTACTTGAACCATGGAACTTCACGGAGCGTATGACATCACATATTGAATATTGCCACTTATATCATAATTGGCTGGTTATCTTTTCATTTGGCTACAAACATTTGGGGGTAGGTAAATTGCATAAGTTCCTCATATTGTGTAAACCAATTAATGCCTTCAATCACAGCTTTATGGCACATTCCTATTCATTAGAGATTGCTCTGCAACTTTATAATTGGCTTTCTTCTTCTATCTCGCTTTGCTGCCAAGTTCAATAAATATTTTAAATTCCTCAATAAGGGCGCTGCAATCATTCGACCGGGCATGGTCACTTTACTGTAGATAGATCCAACGTGTTCATTCATGGACCTGCCCTTACAAACGTATTGGGACTTTTCTATAATTCTTATTAAAATTTACGGTATGGTACATGTACAAACCTGTACAAACTTCAATCCCATATACAAATAATGTGTGGTTAATGCTGAATTCAAATAGTATAATATTCTTAATAAAATCCCAGCCAAAGCAAATGATGCTCATTAGATTTCTTTGTAGATGAATTGTTCTTGTAAATCACCGAAACTTTTCTATGATTCCTGTTAAAATTTACGCATGGTACCTGCACAAACTTCAATCACATATGTAAATAATGTTTGGTCAATGCTGAATTCAAATAGTAGAATATATTTAATAAAATCCCAATCAAAGCAAATGATGCTCATTAGATTTCTTTGTAGATGAGTTGTTCTTGTAAATCACAGAAACTTTTCTATGATTCCTGTTAAAATTTACGCATGGTACCTGCACAAACCTGTACAAATTTCAAACACATATGCAAATAATGTTTGGTCAATACTGAATTCATATAGCATAATATACGTAATAAAACCCTAACTAAAGCGAATGATGCTCATTAGATTTCTTTGTTGATGTGCTGTTCTTGTAAATCACTGAAACTTTTTCCAAATTTGCAGTAAAGTATGAATAAAGTTCAGATAATATTGATTTTCTATGTTTCCTTTCTGTACAACGTTACTCACTAACATTATTTCTTTTACGCATACCTCCAGGGAAGGTGATGCTCCCCGGAGACATTTTATGTTAACCTAGTTTCTATTTATGTGACACAGCATTTAGATATATTTATATAGGGAAAATAGAAAACATTCCCCATCTAAAATTTCATCCCCCCGGCCAGAAAGTCATGAAAGAAATGCCAGCATCGAATTTTGCCCCAATATAAATACTAATAATATTCCCTAAATTTGACAGATTTTAATTGGGCATAAATTAATGTATTTAATTCCGGTGGATGATTGATAGCTGTTGTGACACATTAGTTAAATTAATATAGGCAAGTAAATTATTAGGTAATGATCGTCTGACGTATTATACAACAGCAGACGATATTTCTGATGTATTTTTGAGGGTATATGAGCACCACCTAACTAAAAACAATTTAATTATTTCAATATTTTGAAACACTGTATGTTTTTGAAATTTGATGTGCTCAAATTTTCAATAATCTTGAACTTTCAAATCCTGTTGAAAATAAATCAATTTATGTATGCATATAACATTCAATTAAGTTGGACCATTACTTGTTTAATCACAGAAGTAAATAAAAGTGGTATCCATTTTACCCAAACTGCCTATATTCCATTTATTAATTGTGATTAAGCAACTTGCAAAACACCTAACTGAAGACTTTCTACTTGCTTTCAGCCCCTGGATTCCCAATGCCGAGGCTACAGCATCAGAATGCAAAAGACGGTGTTGGTGTCTGGCCTGCTTTTCCTCTTCCTTCTCCTGTCATCCTCCATTCCCACATCCTCCCAGCCTCACAGTCACACTTCTCACAGACAGAACATCACAAAAAGAATAGACAGACGGTTCCATGAAGGTAAGGGACGTCTTCGTTGGGAATATGTTTGTTAATGAGCTAATTCACAATGTGAATTGTAAAGCAAATGAAGGAAAATGAGCAGACTTACGTTCTGGAAATCATTTGGATTGTCATCTTCAGTGCAATTATAGTGGTTGGTCTTCAAATTTCGATTTGAATTTTTTTGATCACAATAAAAATAATCATATCAATGAAAATTCCAGTAACGCAGTTAGTGATTTGTCAATGGCGCCATATTTCTCAGAGATGGGATTTGATCAAGTCTAATATTTTGGTTTCTTGGAACTTATGTTATTTTTTTTCTTGCTTGCTTTTCATGCTCATATTTCCATGATTTTGTATTTTCCTCGTTTTATTTCCCTGTTGTTACACTAGGTGACGCTACTCTATCGAACTCTGTCGTTTTGCCAGTTCCATTTTTACTGATAGAAGCTTGCGCGCTTATTTGGGCGTTCAAGTTCTGACTTGTTACACTGAAAAAGTAAATCCAAACGACTTCCGAAGCGTACTTCTGCTCATTTATCTCTTTCTGGTCTACATTTCACATTGTGAATCAGTTCAATAGTGATTGTGCCCAAAACCATGTGCTTTGCTTATTGTATTTGCTGTTGTGCAAGTTGTTAAAGTTTAAACCATATATTTCATTTTCTTTATAAGTAGAATCCAGATGACATAAATATTAAATTGATTTAAAATTTCGGACATTTGTTAATACCATCTGTGTTAAGCTCCTCAAATGACGGGTTATCATAATATACGGACAACAACGTATTTAAGAGGGAACCGGAGCTTCAACGGTCCCCATCCAGAGAGAACCGGAAAATTACAGAAAACTTTATATGAGATGGCGTTTTGAATCTGCGTTTTTTTGTTAATTTCAGATGAAAACTCGACATCAAAATGAATGTTATCATAATCAAAAACAACACAAAAGCAAAAATAATTGATTATAAGATGAAAATCAATGTAATCGATCTTGAAATAAGGCAATTAATATAAAACTCTTAACTTTGGGAAAATTGTCAAAAATAAAAATAAAAGAAAACAGAGTCCAGAAATTAAAATTAAAAAATAAATGAAATTTGTGAATATCTGTAGCAAAATGTAAAATCTTAATTTTTTTGTGGGTGGGGGGATAGGAATGGAATACTGAATATATTTTTGCCCAGTATCGAACATGCAAACTTAGCAAATTCTTTGCGCTTCCTAGATAGAAAGCATACACATGAAAATATTCATACGCCTGCTTTTCTTCGTATTCTCCCCATTCACGTTCTTTTCATATGACTGCATTTCATATACCTGATTTCTATAAAAGAAGTACGCATAGTTAGTTTTATTACAAACAGCTTTTATATTCAATGTAATGAGGGGTTTGGAAATGCGAAACTGCTCATCCCGTAAAACAAACTAGTATCTTACATAATATAAAACAAGAAATTTATTAAAGAATGTAGTGGCAAGTAGTGTGTACACTTCATTTTCGACGGTACTATTAAGTTGTATTTTTATACTCCTTTGTACACTTTTTCAATACATTCACAAAATCGAATCTCAAGAATCGAAAGTAGAATTCCTTTGTGAACATCCCTCACCCATCCAAAATTCGATGTCGAATCAAAACCATCTATAAACCTAAGCTCTATCTATATCCAGGCCTGAGAAATTACGAAAAAAATGTAATTTTTTTAATTGGAAAACATCTCTAGACCCAAAAGTGCAATTCATCCCCCTTACCTTAATCAAAATTCAATGCTGAATCCATATCAGTCATCATCTAATCTCTATCTGTAGCTGATTCTGCAAAGACTTTACAGGAAAATTTTTTGAACCTGAAGTAGATATCTTTAGGGACTCCTCCTACCCGAAGGAACTCGATGCTGAATAAATATCACTCATCGTGTAAATTCTATTCTGAGAAACAAATGTTTCAAGAAAATTATAAAGTTTTGAGCCAGAAGTTGGAAAAAACCGGAAATGGAAATCCTTATTAAATCCTTTAACTCCTTCTGAAATTTGGTGCGGAATTCATGTCATCATCTAAGCTCTATCTATAACTAATCTTGAAAAATAGGTATTTCAAGAAAACATTTTGAGCCAAAAATGGAAATCTTTAGTGAGCCTCTCTATTCCCTCCGGAATTTGAAGTCAAATCCTTATCAGTCATCATCTAAAGTGTATTATAGCCAATCATGAAAAATAGATGTTTCAAATAAAATGTAAAATTTTGAATAGGAAGTGATATCTCCAAAACCGGAAGTGAAAATTCTTAGTGAGTCCTCATACTCCCTCCGAAATTTAATGCTAAATCCATATCATTTAATGCTCAATGCATATTATTTAAGCTCTATAGCCACACCTGAGAAATGGATGTTTCAAAGAAATTTTAAACCATAAGTGGAAAATAATCCGAAAATGAAAATTCTTAGTGAAGCACCCTTTTCTTCAGAATTTGATGTTGAGTCCATATCAGTTACCATCTAAGCTCATGTATAACTAATCTTAAGAAAAATATGTTTCAAGTATGAAAATATTTTACCCGTAAATGGAAAAAGAATTGGAAGTGGAAATCCGTACTGAGCTCCTATCTTCCTCCAAAATTTGATACTGAATTTATAACAATCATCATCAAAGCTTTCTCTATCGTAAGAAATAGATCGTGAAAAATAGATGCTTCAAGGAAACATTTTTAGTAACTATAGTACTGCAAAATGTTTGTCACCAATAAAAAGTACTTTGCAAATAACAGCATAAACACTTGCCTATTTTAAGTGTATATTCCGGTATCAAATGCGAAAAGATCCTTCTTCATCAGAATAATTGAAATATTGCAGTCACTACAGCAAAAGTATGGAAATTTCTGTGGGTTTTTTTTGTTTTGTTTTATTTTCCGAAATTTTCTTTTCCAAAAATTTAATCATGGTGATTTACTATTTATCATAAGGAATTTAAGATTTCGAGATTCTATTCCAATTAATTCTTCACAATTTTAGATAAAATGAAACGCGTGCAATAAATGCAATATTGGGATTCTAAACTTTATATCGTATTCCTAATGAAACAGAAAGTTTAAAAACAAACGTCAACAAAAAAAAATAAGAAAAATTTAAATTAACCCATTAACTACCAGTAATATATAAAAATTCAAAACCTCCAAAATATGGCATTCCTACATCATTCATCCATAATTACCCACGCTGCTGCGTACGTAAACAAAACAAATCACTAAATCAACGAGCGATCTACCAATTTAGAGTATGAAAAAGACCAAGAAGAGCACGAATCGGAAACTTCATGACCGCAATGAAGAGAATTTTGTTGCACTTAACCCATATTTCGACATTGAAGAATGAAGCGTCTTTTAGCATCCGGGTCATTTGGCGACAGTTATCATTTTTCAGCGCCACTTTGGCGCAATGAAAGTTTCGGTCGCCACCCGCAGGCTCAACTTGAAAATTCAATCCTCTTCCAGAAATATTACTTTTTATTCTGACAGGTTGATTGGTGCGTGCTTGGGTAACAATAAGAATGACAACAATAATAGGAAGAGGCTCTAGAAAGATGCGGGAATCTGAATTGGGTTGCATGTGTAGTCTGTCTTCGAAGTAATCAGTTTTTAACCATATGGATTACGCCTGCTTTGATTAAGACGTGATTAAAATAGAGTAAGAAATTGTCAATCATAACTGATATGTCTTGTTACGTGAATATTTTGATGTACAGAAAGATAATTGTGATTATTTCGTTGGGTGAAAAAGCGGGTGTATAAGAACGTACACGCAAATACAGTTAATTACAGATACAGAAATAGAGCATATCATTATGTGCTGTGTTTAGGAGGTAGATAAACACAACAAATGCCTTATACATGTTTATTGTTTGTTTTTTCTCACAACAAATCCTATACATCACACTTAAGTTTTGCCCCGCCGAAATGTTCTAATTAGATGAAAAGTAAAAATTATTGTAAAAAAAAAACCCGTTGTGTTCAATACATGACCTTTCCTACAGACTTACAAATTCCAACAAATTTGTAAAAATAGTAATACAAACTGGAGCGTTTTCATTACTTGATATCGCCGAAATTCAATAGCATTATTGCTCTTACCGGTTAAAATAAGCATACCAAATTTCCTAAAATTCTATTATTTTTTTTTTCAAGAAATATCCCTCACCCCGTGGGAAAAAAAAACAATGTTTAATATTTCGAGAACAGCTCATGACATTTTGTTGAAGTTTAAACAATAGGGCCATCAATTTCTGTTAAAAGTACTTACATTAATACATTCAGTCATCTAATAATAATACAAATATTTAAATGTTTAACGATTTCTTTTTCATTACAGATGTGCAATATTTTAAGAACGGTATTGGTTATCGTTCTGTAAGTTTCATTTCCAAACAAATAAAATTGAGAATGCAATAATTATTTTTGCAACAAATTTTTACAAATTGTTGTTATATATATATATATATCTATATATATATATATATATATTCAAGATGAAATAAATTAGAATTTGAAGAGAAATAGTGATACATCTATAACAAACAGTAGAATTCTATTACTAACCAGAAATAACTCAAAAGAATGCCAGTCATATACAAGAAAAATCAAGAAACCACATATAATATAAAATATCAATCAAAAGAAAAGCTGGTATGTTAAACAATGGAATGAAGCTGTTGTAATAGTAAAATCTTCAGGGAGAATCTGCCATGCACCAGCCTCATAGTAGCGCATTTCATTTAATGATCTGTTACTGTGAACAAAAGACCATTTAATTTATGATTAGATTTATATGCTTGGTATATATATATTCGATTTTAGAAAATTAAATGTTCTAAAAATTAAAGGTATTTACATGGTTTAAACTTTCCCTTAGTAAATTGACTGAGGTTTTCTGAGGTTTATTGATTAGAAAATTTGAACCAAATTATATTCTATATGCTCAGTTTGTTAGAGATATAGCGCTCCATATGAAAAAAAAATAATAAAAATGACGTTTCTAACAATTAAAGACCGGCTCCCTGTTCTCCCTGTTTTTTATTTTAAATAATGGTGTCCATTGTCTTTAGAATAAAAGTATTTTTAAAGCATTCACTCAATTGATTATAGAGAGAATGTTACATTCTCTCATGAATTTTTCCATTTAAGATCAAAATCACGAAATATCATTAAAAAAAGTATGAAATAAAAATATGAACGGCACATGCTAAAGTCTTATAATAGTATTTTCTTTTAAGAGGTACTACCATTTGTTATCTATCAGTTGCTATCATACTATCATAGGACCTTTAAATACGATTACTTTCTACAAAAATATATATGAAGAGATAAACTTTTCTGAACATTTTTACAATAATTCGCATGACAAAAATCATATAATAATATATATATGAGTTATAACCCAAAATGTCTCAGATCACATATAGAAAAACTTATTCAAATATAACTTTAAAGTCGTTTTTCACAGAATGTAAGTTTTTTGACCTTGTCTGCAAGATAAGTCCGAAACATCAATATTTTTCATGGAATTTTCAGAATATTTTAATGCATGTTAGTCTTTATAAAGTAAACCTATTTTTTATGTTTTTAGTTGAAAATTCTGTTTAGAAAATTATGTTGTTGAAATTTCGAGAATGTTGTAAAAACTAAGTGCAACATTGCATAAAATAGAATGCACTCTGAATATAAAATAATTTAGTTAGATACCAAAAATTTAATTTTGATGTAAAATTCTCTGAGTAACAGATAAATAGTTCATAGTTTTCAACTTTCTATAATAAATATTTCTTTATATTTTTAAAAAATGTGTATATTGAAAGAAAACATAGATTTATCACTTGAAATTAAAAGTATGTTTCTAAAGTGTATATTACATAAAATACAAAACGTTCAATGATAAAATTTGTTTCACTTTTTAGCATTTTAAGAGTTCTATGATCCCTTAAAGAAAAATCCCCATCTTAAGTACTTTTTTAGTGACATTTGCAGACGTTAATATGTTTTAAAAACGTTTTTTCGAATTAAAAGAAATAGGGACCTTCCCTCGATCCTTTCCCCTGAAAAAGTGATATGTCTACGACGTTCATAATTCGAAATAAGCATAGCAAATTTCATTCGATTTTATTCATTTTTTCAGAAGATGCCCACAGCCAGAAATACATATAATTGTAAAAATGGTTGGCTCGTATGTGTAGATATGCTCAAATGTGCAGATCCATTAAATTCCGATGGTGCGATCGGATATTTCGAGCTCGCCACAAAATTCCTCCCCTTTGCAATATTAGAGTAAGTTACAGTAAAGTACTATATAATATATTATACGGTAGTGAGAGTAGTAGTGTAGTATTTTGAGAGCTGTGCATGTTGTCCTTTTAATGATGCATTTCAGATTAAAAATATATAAATGGTATTATTTTCTGTTTTCGATTTTTCAGAAAATGTGTTTAAAAAATGAAACGACAGCTCCTTTCCTCTGGCCACATCTCACTGAAAATCAGTTGGTTTCTTCCGTTCAATGAATTAAATAATTTCACGAAATTTCATTTGAATTTATTTAATTTCTACACATTATCCAGTATATCCCATATACTATCATATAGAAAAAGTGAAAATTGTAATATTATCCAAAAGAGAAAGTGAGAAATCTGATACAGGCTGCACATGATTTTCTCTACAGACTCAAATCCATTTTTTATTTTATGAGAATCCATTAAATTGAGTTAAATTACACAAAATTACACGAATGCTTATTTTACATCCAATTTGCAGTTTCAGTACATCGTTTTTCATTTGGCAACTTGTTTGCACGAACTGCTTTAATTGCACAAACTGACACGAATACTTATTTGAAATTATATCCATTTTCCAGTTTTAATTCATCTTTTCTATTTAGCAACTTTGGCAAAACTTGTGCGACAAACTTGATGAAATATCATCAATTTCACGAATTTCCTTGCGAAATTGACGAATATATCGCCAAATTGATAAAATTGTTTCCAATTTGATAAACATAGCTCCAAATCAATAAAAATGACGACTAATTGATGAAAATTTAATATCTTGGAAAGATAATAAGAATTTAATACAAGGATAAACCATTTATCCGCCCATCTGTCTATCCATTGCCTGTTCCTTGCACGTTATCTATTGCGGATTTCCTAAACCATTTCTCTTAGAAACAAATCAATCTAAGAGAAATAATTCGCTAGATGAGAAATAGATAGCACTGTTTCTCCATTGACTGTTCCACGACCGCCATCTATTGCGTATTTCCTGAACTCTTTCTCTTAGAAGCAAATCAATCTTTGAGTAATAGTTTGTGAGATGAGAAATAGATAGCGCTGTCTATCCATTGACTTTTCCTCGCGTGCTATTTATTGCGCATTTCCTGAACTATTTCTCTTAAATGCAAATCAATTTAAGAGAAATAGTTCGCAAGAGAAATAATTCGTCAATTTTAAAACATCGCTAACTCAAATTCCGAAAAACTGAAATATCTAGAGAACGCCAATAAATGATCAATAAACAAAAGGCACTTTGTGCAAAAAATAAGAAAACATGAGCAAAGTATTTAAGCTAAAAATGCATCTGTTTTGACGATACGCAAGATTCCCTTTTTTAGTGCAAGGGAACCAGCAAACCCGAGTCAAAAAGATGAAATGGGATTATCCCCATTTCATCTTTTGACTTCGGGTTTGTTGATTCTCTTGCACTGACGAAGGGAATTCAGCGTATAATCGAAACAGCTGTATGCTGCATTATTATTTGATTCGTGCTTAACTATGTTACTCAGGTTTTCGCTATCTAGAAAACGGTTCGTCCTAGAGTAATGCGGTTAGTCCTATTGGTTTAGTAGTCAATTAATATATTTAAGCATATTTTGTATTTTATTTTAGATTTAGAGTATTTTATAGGACCGTTTAGCAAAAAATAAATAAGTAAAAATAAATAAATAAGATGACCAGTTCTCTTTTTTTTCTGAATTGTACCAAAATTCAATCATCAGTCAGCACCACGATAACCTACAAGAGACTTGCCTACCAGATTTTGGAAAATTTTGTCGAATAGTGTTTGAGTTAGAATGGATACATACATAGCACAGACACACAGGCAGGCAGATACACACAGAGACGTTAAATATAGGTTATCTTATTCTAGAGTGTTCAAAATGCGTAGATTAGTCGAAGACTCGAGTTGCGATTTTCGACACGATTCCAATACTTTCCCTATACATTACCATGCATTGTAAAGAAAGTGAAAAGATAATATTATCCTATACAGAATGCAAAAGTGGTAATATTATTCTATAACAAAATTGAAAATGGCAATATTATCCTATAGACAAAGTAAAAAAGGTAATATTATCCTATAGAAAAAGTGAAAATAGTAATATTATGTTCTTTTTAAAATAAACGTAAAACACCGCATTTATCTTTAAAACATTATACATTTTAAGGTTAATCGAGTACAGCCAATTGAATCTGCTATGAGACCCCTTATTCCCGTGTAGGGGCGGGTTGTAGAATTACCCTACCACCTCCCCCTGTGTTTCGTGGAAGGCGAAAAATGGGGTTTCAGTGCCTGGGGGGATAGCCAGGTACCCTGCCCCTGTGGATTATATCAGGGGACTGGTCCTCCAGGTTGGGGGTTGGGCTGGGGCTAACAACTCCACCCCGGAAAAAAATATTCTTGTTACGAAACCTTAAAGGAGGTCTTGGTCCTACAAGAGCTGTAGTGCCATGATGATGAGACCACTTAAGATATCCTGTGGTACAAGTAATAGGACTTAATATTACAGTATTTTTTCCAAATAAAAAGTTAAACCCCTTAAAACATATCTTATGAAATACTTTACATGTTTCATAAAATGGCAATTATTTTCCCTCCACAACAGAGTATATGGAGAGATTTGTGACGGAATCAAAATTTTTACTTTCAATATTAAATAGATTTACTCGTTTTGGATGTTGCTGAATACAATTCTATTATTTTTACTTCCTCTACCGTATACATCGTAAAGTAAATTGAAGTTATTGTGATGGGGTCAAAAACCTCTTCGAATATGATATAAATCTATACGTTTTGGGTAGCCCTGTGTACGAATCAGCCATTTATTCAGTGATGTATGCATGTCTGTCTATTTGCTTGTGGATAAGATATCTTTCGAACAAGTTCGAACAAAATTTGGTATGACTATTTCATTCGGTGAAAAACAGGGGTCAAATAATTTTCGAAACAAAAATAAAGCTCAATGTAAAAAAATAATTAAATCGAAGAAATGTTTTAAAACATGAGTAGATATAAAAATGTTACGACATTTTTTTTTCCAAATGACCAGGCCATTGATTTTCATCATTCGCCTATACACCGGCCAGAACCTTGAAACTTTTAGCCGTTACATGATATTGCCCCAGAGCACCAGTAGGGGTAGAAACACATCGCGCCCAACGACACAACATCATGCCTGAAGGAGGGACTCGAACCCACAACCCCGCGGCCGAACGATCGCTAGGAAACACTTGCCTTGACCGTTCGGTTACTCGGTCGGCATGCTACGACATTGCACATGTAATATATGATTTTTTTTCTTCAAAAGCGAATGTCATCATTTATAATATACTAATGTGCGCTATCTTCGAAATATTTCATGTTTTTGTTTTTATATAAAATTGAAAAACTGATTAAAAAAAAATAAACTTAATATTATCAAATGTGTCAATTAAGTCTAAATACTTCATATTATGCCGAGATGTCAAAAAAAGACAAGAAAGTCACTATGTGCAGCCATCGATTCGCCTGGGAGTAAAGCTGGCCACTGTTACTCCAGCCTGTATATTTAGCAGCCTTAATTAAAACACCTCCCGTGTATGACGTCACAATTGATGCTTAAATTTTATTAGTGCATGATATGCATCTTTGAGTATTTTATTTATGCATTTTTAATTGACTACTAATACATTTTTAATTTTATTAATTTGTATTCAGTGTATTTAAATTTTCAATTTAATTGTATCTTCTACGTTTTAATTTTAACATTTTCTTTAAAAAAATGTTCATACTTTCTATTTTCTGATTTTATGGAAAGGTCTCAATAAATTTTTCAAAATCGTTTCTTTAAAATTTTATTTTATTCACAAGTACCATCGTAAGATTATTAGATATTAATTATTATAAGTAAAACAATTTTATTTAGCATATGTTTATAATAATTTGTTTATATAACTCATACATAGATTGCTCTACGTTTATTGCATTAATTAATTAAAATAAGAAGCTTAACTACGCTCGCAAAAGAAGTCGATATAGTTAGTGATATTTATGCCAAATTAATTAAATTTTGTTCAACATATATACTTTTAATAATATGATTTTCCTTTTCAAAGCAATTGCCAAAACCATTATGGTAGAAAAATCTATCCCCTGGTCGGAAATCGTAAACGTATTTATAAATTAAAAGTATTGGAATTACACATAAAGAATAAAAAATGTATTTAAAAAAAATGTTACATGTTTTAGTTGTACATTTTTTAAAAGAAAATGTTAAAATTAAAACGTAAAAGATACAATTGAAAATTTAAATACACTGAATACAAATTAATAAAATTAAAAATGTATTAGTAGTCAATTAAAAATGCATAAATAAAATACTCAAAGATGCATATCATGCACTAATAAAATTTAAGCATCAATTGTGACGTCATACACGGGAAGCGTTTTCATTAAGGCTGCTAAATATACAGGCTGGAGTAACAGCGGCCAGCTTTACTCCCAGGCGAATCAATGGCTGCACATAGTGACTTTCTTGTCTTTTCTTGACATCTCGGCATAATATGAAGTATTTAGACTGAATTGACACATTTGATAATATTAAGTTTATTTTTTTTAATCAGTTTTTCAATTTTATATATAAAAACAAAAACATGAAATATTTCGAAGATAGCGCACATTAGTATATTATAAATGATGACATTCGCTTTTGAAGAAAAAAAATCATATATTACATGCGCAATGTCGTAACATGCCGACCGAGTAACCGAACGGTCAAGGCAAGTGTTTCCTAGCGATCGTTCGGTTGCGGGTTCGAGTCCCTCCTTCAGGCATGATGTTGTGTCGTTGGGCGCGATGTGTTTCTACCCCCACTGGTGCTCTGGGGCAAGTAGAAAAGCATTTACAAATAATAACGAAGTAATCAATTATATTGTAAACAACAAGATTGACTGCGTTGAACCGAAAGCCAACTGGTGACGAATAACAAGAAAGTTGCATATTCAATAGGTTGAATGATGTAAATAGACCAAAATTGCGGGACGTTCAGTGAACTGAAACGGTTAATTTCATTAGTCAGTTTCTTGTATCGTGTACAAGAGTCTTTAGATTCATGAACTTACCAAATGTCAAAAGTCGGCAAGTGGACGACATTTCGGTGGTCATCGTGAGATAAATACTAACTGTACTGCATTTTTAAAAATTGTAGTCTTCATAATTGGTAAAAATAAATAGAGCAAACAAAGTATCCACCATGCAAAAATTGTTTATACAATTTTCAAAGGAAAAAGAATGAAGAAACAAAATAAAACCGTTTTTATGTAATTATTATAAAAAGAACTAAGCTAATAAGCTTGTCATCTTCTAAAGTAATGGATGTTTTACTATAAACATTAGCGTTGAACCGTGGCAGGCATCAAAACTTAAAGAGAATTTATTTTATTTTGGGGATAACAGGCTGTCCCATTATTAAGAAAATTCCATTTTGGATTGTAGAATGCAGGCTATGCTTAAATATTTTGAAATTACTTATCGCTGTTTTTAATTTAATGTAAAATATTTGCAACAAGTAGTATGTAGATGGATGGTCTGCTATTTCTAGTAATTTATGATACAAAGATTGCATTATTCTTGCCTATACAAATAAGTGAATTCAAAGTTCTTCATTTATTCAGTTAGAAAGAATGAGATAAAAGTGCTATGGATGATAAATTTAAAAACAAAGCTTTGGCAATTATATCTAGATGTTACTAGCGTTCGCCACGCCTCATCTATTCTCATTTCATACAACAGGAAAACGCAGTATTTAGTTATATATAATTTTGATTATTTTCTACTTGAAGTCCGCTAATTATGGTAGAAGAAAAAGTGTTTTGACCCTTGTTGTAGAACAGGGTACAAAATATATGGAGATAAAAATATATTAATAGGTGAAATAAATTTGAATAGGGAGGAATACTCTGAATAGTTTGAGTTACTATTCACACTAATAACTTATTTCTTCAAAATTAACAATTTAAATAAATATTATTTAATTCGCAACAAGCTTTCCGCCTTATAAATACATTAAACATAATGTGGTGTGACCCCAGAGGATTATTGCCCCAAATGATTTTGACTTTTTTCCACCATGGCGTTTTAACTCCATTACGTTCATGATTTCATCTATGGTAATGTACTATATTTAATATTGTAATTTTACAATCAGAATGGATACATATATCGGACGTATAAATTAATACAGTTCAACTATTATAGATTTTCATGTTAAAAGTTGGACTAAAATGCATAAATCTGCATGGTACATTTATGTTTCAATTAAAATTGTTCTTTTTAAATCATTTCTGACACACACACACGCATACACCCATACTATATATATACGTATATGTGTGTGTGTGTGTGTGAATTAATAAAGCATAGCAAACGACCAATAAAATAGCATGCACTCTGCTGCAAAAAAAATATATGCACCCATTCGAAATTGAGCTACATCCGCTCCGCGAAACTGTATCTTTTGAGAGGAAAATGATTAGAATTTGGGAGTAAAAACAACGTTTTATTAAGAAATGGTGGCAATAAGAAGATGCCATTTTAATATATGGTAAATCCTCCCCCCCCCCTGACAGCTATATAAGCCGATATTCGGCGCGGCATAGTCAATTAAGTTGCTTATGTCCCCCTGAAGAAGATTTTATCATATTGCAACTGGTCAGCTAATTCAGTAGTATTCTGAGAAGTCTGCAAAAATACCGTCCTAGCATGTACCAGACGTGTTCTATTGCCGATTTGTCTGGGTATCTGGACGGCCATGAGAGGGTATTAAATCCTCTAAGATATTGTTGAGAAAGTCGTGCAGTATATATATATGGTCGAGCATTATCTTGTTCACAAATGGAACCTGGGCGGCTTGACAGCATAGACAGAAATATCGGCTGCAGAATATCTTCGACGTACAAACTAGCCGTCAGGTGTCTAGTACTCCAATGGTTATATGTGACCATAGAAGAAGAAGTCCAGTGGATTAAGATTCGGAGAACGTAGATGCCAAGCCACAGGTCCAGCACGTCCAATATGAAATACCTGTGGACTCCCTGAGAAATCTCGTCACGAGAATCGTTGTTGCTGCGGATAAAATCAACACCACACCAGGAGTCTGCGTGAGGATGCGACAGTCTTTTATTCAACGGTGTCGTTCGTGCAACGACGCCCTTGGATGCCACTTTGAACAGTTACTTTGAGTCTTTCTCTGATACGAATGGAAATGTGAAACTCCTAAATTAGTTAAGTCTAAATTTGTTTCACTGTTGAAGTATCAACGTGGATAAGTAACTCTTTTCTGGCACTATGAGTGGAATGCGGCCCTAGATTCCATTGCAAATATTGTTTGTCTTGCTATATACTATCACCCCACTATCACCATGTGTTTACAAAATATTACTCCCGAATGGTAATATTTGAAAGTGATTTCAACCAACAGTCACTGCTTCACGTGCTGCATTACATATAATTAACTTTTACATTATTTGAAATTATAGTTACGGGACGCACGTTGTTCGTTGTTTAAATACATAAAATTAATTTCAAATCAATGCAATAGAGAAAGTGTCCGCAGCTTTTCACTATCCTCGAACACTCAGAGGCTTCAAAATTTTTAGCGAGCACTCGATAAAGAATATATTATATATACATATATATGAATGCACATACACATTAACATAGGTATATATGAATATACGTGCGCATGCTTGTATGCATGATACATATATTCATATTTAGAAGTCGGGTGTTGAAATAAATTTTTCGTATAAACTGTCAAAACTTATAGGTCTTGAACCGTAAAAAATTATAGGTCATTATTTCCTGACATCAAATTAAATACAAAATATAAACTTGACTATTTGAAATTATATTTTAGAATATTGTTCATATTGCACCGTACTACACCATTGTGTAATTGCTGTTTACTTGCTAATACTGCCTGTAGCGATTCTATATATGCTACATGCCTATGATATTTTCTTTATAAAGTCCATTTATTTTATAAAAATTACGGCTAAATCTTATTTAGCATTTAGAAGTCACAATGTGTCGAATTCTGAATAAAATAATGGCAGTCAATAACTCCGTGAAGCTGTATATAGGTTTGAAAATTTAGAATCGTTGTCGAGTTGATGATTGACTTTTATAAGCAAAAGTGATATATTTTTACGTTTTGCTGAAATATTTGCAATTCCCCGGCATTGCCATTTTAAATATTTCTATTAGAAAGGAATTTTGTTGTGATATTTTTCCTTTCTATTACATTAAATCAGTGTCATAAAATAGGATAACAATATTATGTTTAAAGTACTATTATTACAACTAGTAATTTAAAACTGCAAAAATGCAACGATTATTAACTCTTATAACATGCAAGATGTTAAAATTTTTCCAGCTTTACCGAGAACTACAAAAGCTTAATAAAAGATTGCTAAATATCTATTTAAAATGGTAGAAATCTTATTTTGTATTAAGTTTTAACTGAACAGGTAATAGTTATGAAATAGGATTAGAATATTGTGCTTAATGTGTTATTAATACAAATAGTTATTTAAATAATGTAAAAATCCAAACATACAAGCTGCTAAAATTTTCCGAGAACACCGAGAACACAAAAGTTTATTTCTTATATTGTTATATATTTTCTTGAAGATCATTTTGATTAATCCTTATCGCAAGTCAAACATGATTGTATATAAACACTATATACAATCTACAATCAAGTATAAGAATTTCAATAAAAGAAAGTTAAAAACTGGAATACTTTAATTTACTTAGACAATATTTAATAAGAATAAATCTGATTTGATTTTGAAAGATTAGATATAGAATAGTAAGTACATAAAAGATTGGCAAATTTTAAAGCGATATTAAAACGGAAAAAGTTTAGAATATTAGGTCTAAAAGTTTAAATCCAACTGTTGGTTTTATATGCCTTTCAGACAGACACTCTTAGTGGAACATCCTGTATTCCCCCTCTCTAATAATTGTAAAGGGAGCCTTCTACTTTACATTTGCAATAGGAGCCAGGACAAGGGATACGGCAGCCCTGCTACCTATAAGAAATTAAGCAAATGAAAATCCTGACAATTATGTGGAATTATAGAATATTAGCATTATGTAAGAGATCTTCAAGATTCGTGAATAGCCAGGATATGTATCAGTTGCATATATGGCCCCGCCCACATTTGTCCAATACCATTTTTAGCATTTTAGGGAAGGCATTTCTGTATTTTAGGGAAGGCACTGAAATAGCGTTTATTTGCAATTAATATGAAAAACGGGGGTAATTTTTTAAGCAGATGATTCATTCCATTCCAAATCACTATTTTCGCAGGTGCTAAAATGGCCAAGGAGAAACATACAGAAACTGAATTAAATTTTCGGTCTAGATTACATAATGGCACTGTATCTGCCATGTCAAATTAAAATTTCATTTTATTTTATTCATTGATTAACAGGTTATAAGTAATGCTTTGACTGCAGCCAATTGGACAATACTTAGTTAAACCCAAAATGGATACATTTTTTTTCTCCCCACAAAGTATGAGATTACGAAAAATTAAAATTGAAATATTTTTTTTAAGGCTGTCCATATGTACCGATAATATTTCAAAGGTATATTTTATAAGAAAATGATTTCGATTAATCATTGATTTGATTGTACAAACACAAAGTCTTAATCTAGAAAGCTGTACCGCTGCAAGGCTACAGTTTATATAAAATGGTAAAACAAGTAACCGCGCTGGTTATCCTCTCTAATACACATTGGCTGGCTATGAGGAAACATTTTGTCCGGCAAGAAGGTACACTGTGTAAGGTTGCTTACAATTTTCCAATGTTAATTTAGAACAATTAACCACTACTTTGCTATTTTGTAAAGACCTTTAATCGTTATGTCACAAGCTGTACCTGGACTGAGAAATAATTTTGTAACTTGTAAAACAGCACAGCTTTAAAAAAAAAACTTTTAAACAGATTTTATAATTTGAAGGTTCAAAAATTTCTGAATTAAGGTCTAACATAAATTAACATTTAAGCGAGGCTTTTAAAAGGGGATTGTTGGCATGTTTCAACTGAATCACTGATTTAAGAGCGTAAGTTAAAAAGATTTTTTTTTCTTTTGAGTAAATAACTAAAAAATTTACAACTATCATTTGCAAACATGTTCGTATGTATGGACATGTGTGAATGAAAACCTTGCGGACCAATATTTTATAGATGCCATTCATAACCAAGAAATTCAACAAGCCGTTCTTACGTCCGAATGCATGATTTTCAGAGCTGCACTGGCTCTAGCCAGCAAGTTTGAGCATCTCGACAGGAAGACATACTTCAGAGGCAAAGTAACTACAAATCCAAGCGGCCGTCTGGCTCGTTTGCCGAAGTACTGGTGTGCTGACCCTGCTGAGCAAGAAGCCATACGAAAAGAAAATGTCCAATCTCTGAATACGAGGGAAAAAGGCCATTGAAAAATTGCATGTGAAACCAGTCGGTAGTCATCACGCAAGATGGGTGTTGCAGTGTAAAGAAAATACCCCTTCCAAAATCTACCGAGTTTTGTCACTGCAAGGTGCTGGAAATGGACATAGCGTCATGCGTCGTGTCAATAACACCTAGTACATTATCCCAGTGCCAGTAAATTATTATGTCAGGCAGATTTTTTTTTTATTAAAAACGAATGTTATAAACTGTAGACTGCCAGCATGAACCTTAAGATATTGCACTATTTATGATAGAATAGTTGAAAGAATTGTTGAGAGAAATTTAAAAATCAGGACCTGCAATACTCTTAAATAAATAATCATTTCATGCGTAATGTTACATTAACAAACGAATAACAAAAAAATTTGAACGATAGTGTGACTGTTTTCTAAACATTGCACGTTTTTCAAATAACTTTATTAAAAAAAATTACTTAAAAGTAAAAAAAATAGTAAGTATCAGGAAGAAATGTTCATTTTCCATATGGAATGTAACAAAGTGAATAATATCATCTTCGTGTATCTTGTTCACTTCTTTCATCACAGAAGATATTTTTATAATAGTTTGGCATTTTTATTCCAAAGAAGTCGCCAATAGTCTTTTATTTCACAGTATGTAGATTAAATGTCCATTGCATTTAGACAAGGAATTTGAATGTGGATATGAATAAGTCAGTCTGTTTGAACTAATTAATAACTTGCTAAAAACGTCCAATTTTAATTTACGTGGAGTTAATGCCAAAAACATTGCGCCGGTGTACATCATAATTGGGATGGTGTACATCATAATTTCGCATTAGGTATGGAAAGTCATGTACTACCCACATCAGATTACATACATTATACTATTTGGAAAGAGCACTGGAAAGGGGTATGGAAAGGGTACAGAAAAAGGGTTTGGAAAATGTAAGGGTAATAAAAAGATTGCAAAAGAGTACGAAATAAAGGTGTAGGAGATAAAGATGTACGGAAAAAGAGTACGGGATAAAGGTGTACGGAAAAAGAGTACGAAAAAGTAAGAGTACGGAAAAGAGTATGGAAAAAATAAGAGTACGATTTTTCGTACTCTTATTTTTTCCATTGAGTATGGAAAAAATAATCTCTTATTTTTTCTATTGAGTATGGAAAAAATAAGAGTACGAAAAATAGTATGGAAAAAATAAGAGTACGGAAAAGAGAATAGAGAAATAAGAGTACAAAAAATAGTAAGAATACGGAAAAAAAGTACGGAAATATTGTGTCGTGGATCTTGTACATCATAATTTCATGAAGTCATCTTTAAATACATTATAATTTCATAAAGTCATTGCATTATGTACGGAAAAAGAACGAAATTTCAGGTGCTACCCAGATCAGATTTTTTTAATGAACAATTAATAAACATATGTATAATTTCAATTTTAAGAGTCGACTGATTTGCAGTCAAATAATCGGTTTCTAAAACACAATTTTAATTTTTAATTATCAAATGAATTTAATACTTCACTTATATTACTTAGCGTAGGCTTACAATTATTTCTTTTCGCCTCCGGCTGTCAAATTAGACTTACGAAAAGTATAGAATAATTTTTATATAGCATCTTATGAACCATAGTATTAGGTTTCAAGAACGGCATACTTCAAAACATATTTTAATTATAGTGTTTATGAAGGAAAATTGAAGTATTTAATATTTACTTTAGTCATATTGTGTTTATTAACAATTAAAATTTGAGAAAAACAGAATAATAAATATTATAGCTTAAATAGAACTGTAAATTTCAATGTAATTTATGCAACATTTATAAGAAAAAATCTCATGTGAGCAGAATGATGTACAATAGCCACGGCACAATATTTTTGGCATTAAATTAACTTTACATAAATTGAAATGGAAATATTCTGGAAACATACAATGCAAACAGGATGATTCATTCACACTGACATGCAAAATTTCTCAT
Organism: Amaurobius ferox; assembly: GCA_951213105.1. NCBI lineage: Eukaryota > Metazoa > Arthropoda > Arachnida > Araneae > Amaurobiidae > Amaurobius > Amaurobius ferox. Next base: position 39,949,349 of record OX578137.1, on the reverse strand, counting down.
CAGAATGCATATGGTATTTAATTAATATCTCTTAAAATATATGATTATGCCGAATTCTTAGGATCAAAATGCAAAACAACTATAAAATTTGTCTTATCTCGTGAATTTTTACTGTTATTTAAACGAACAAAATTTATTTATTCTGTTATTTTATATAACTGCCCTTCCCGGGCAACGTCGGGTACATTTTCTAGTTAAAACATGCAAAACCGATCCAAGAATGGTTGCATCTCCAATTGGAGCTCAATCCTCACATTTTATTTAATTTTGTACTAAAAAGAGTGTATGCGGTATACTACTGTCTCAATAGTAATTTATACTAATTTCTTTATAGTTTTAAATCCCAGCTTAAAAAAAATAGCTTATATTATGTTCCAAAAGTTTAATTATGTAATCCGTTCAGAATCGGATTATGCAACTTTGCATTATTTTACACAAATGCTTCACAAGAAGCTAATCCGTTCAAAACCCGCCTAATCGTGTATTTCTGAAACACTTGCATTGCTGCACTCGATATGAAATTATCTAAGAAATATAAAAATAAAAGTTTTGTAAATTATATATTATAAGAATTACAGTAAATTTCGTTTAATGGAGTAATTTTGTTTTCCAATAAGCCATTCACTTTATTAATTTCCTTCTTTGTTTGTTTATTTACCAATAATATATATTTATTTTATTATATAATAGTTTCTAAAACACTTTCCCTTTTCTTTATATTTTATAGTAATTAATCAATTTAGGTATAGTTTTCGAAACTAGCTGTTTCTTTCATTGTTTATTCCATATCGTATTTCGGTCTTTTATACCTTGGATTACTTTGCAATGAATTAATTGATTGAATGTTTTCGTATTTACTCGATGAAGTCGAATCGTTCAGCTCTGAAACCGGCCTTTCTCTTCATATCACTACACATTTTCATGCTTATTTTATTATTTACTAAAAATGTATCGGTCATAGCACGAAATTAAAGATGTGGAACGCTGATTAAAATTACCCCAGAACATAGAGTGAATTCACTAAAACCAAACTACGCTTTTATAATACGTCCGCTTAGAACCAAAAATAAATAACTTGCTGAGCTGTCGTAATGCGCCTTAAATGAACATGCTGGGTGCATACAGTTCGGATACACACGTCTTCGTTAAGTCAAGCTGAAAATTATAGTCTCTAAAATTAAACTCTAGAGTAATTAGAAACTTAGATTCATAATTATAGATCAGAATAATCTTTAAGAACACTTCACATCGAGAGAACAAAACAACACTTTATGATTAATTTTCAGGCAAATACGTGCACAGTCTTACTCTGCAAAAAAGAAACATTTCCTTGTTTGGAGAAGAAAAACTTGCTATATGCATTTTGCTAGCCTGCTTTTCAACTTAGTCCTGGAGAAGGTAATTAGAGATTCAATAATCTTTAAGAACACTTCACATCGAGAGAACAAAACAACACTTTATGATTAATTTTCAGGCAAATACGTGCACAGTCTTACTCTGCAAAAAAGAAACATTTCCTTGTTTGGAGAAGAAAAACTTGCTATATGCATTTTGCTAGCCTGCTTTTCAACTTAGTCCTGGAGAAGGTAATTAGAGATTCAAATACCAACACTAAAGGGAATATCTACCACAATTCCATTAAAATTCTTGTTTATGCTAATCACATCCGTATTATAGCCAGAGCCATCAAAGATCTTAAGGAGGCCTTTCCTGCCTTGTAAAGTGCTGCTGATGAAATGCATCTCATAAAACTGATAAAACGCATCAACAAAATAATCCAGACAAAACTAAATACATGAATACATGGATTTTACCAGAAGTAGGTCTTTCCCTCTCGTAAATTTGAGGCTAGTTTGTACAAATTTGAATCTGTGGAGCATTTTAACTACCTGGAATCTCAAATAAACTGTAAAAATAATATTAGTTTAGAAATCCAAAGCAGAATTATAGCCACAAATCGATGCTTTCATGGATTAAGATTTTTTTCAGATCACACCTGATTCGGAGAACAAAATTACGGATTTATAAAATACTTATTAGACCTACCTTATTTATACTTCAGAAACCTGGACTCTCGCAGGACATGATGGAAAAGCTCTTTGTAACTTTGAGCAAAAACATTTTCCAATGGTCAGAACATTTGGTAAGAATAGATAACAACATAATCAGAAAGAAAATTGTTATGCCCACACCAATCGGGAAAATACGTAGAGGACGACCGAAGTTGAGATGGATATATTGTGCACAATGACTTTGAGGTGATAAATATTAAAATGTTAGAGAAACATTGCTCCCATGCTCCCAGGAGAACACTTAAGAAATTCTTCTGAGGAAGACCAAGGCTCAGAGTGGGCGGTTGAGCCATCCATGATGATGAACAGGATTTTAGCAGACCCTTGCACGAGAATTGCAATATTTTCTTCTCGGCATTTTAGCAAAGGATAATTCAAATAAATTTAACTTTTCAATAAATATTATTAAACATTGGAAATTAAAATATGCTAATTTTGCTGTTTGATAACAAGATTTTAGTGGAACGAATGTGCCTTGTGATAACTGAACTCAAAGGAGGAAAGAGCTAAAGAGAGAGAAGTATATTGTTTCCTAGCGTGAAAAAACTTCACACAGCAATTTTTTGTGAGAGTCTCAAGGTTTCACCTTCTAATAGGAGTCTTGCTCCTCGGATCGAATGCCGGATTTAAAAAAAAACCGCGAGGTGCCAGACCATAATTGTCTTCGGAATAAGGGAGACATATCGACGTATAAACATGGGTTTTCACGCGTTAATGATATAAATGTTGAAAGGTAAATAAATCTTATATACTCGTATTTTCAATTTTTTCACATTTAAAATAATTGCATTGGAAAGTGTAGAATTTCTTAAGTTTACAATTTAAATATTAATCCACTATTACTATTTATCTCTACTTTTCACAAATTATCGTGAATATTTAGATTTTTTTTTGCTTGAATTTTTACTTTTTTTTTCACTTTTTGACGGTAATAAATCACTGCCGTAATGATTACTGACAGACAGTCTCCAATTCGTCTGAAATTCGTCTCCAGTTCGTCATTATTTTTTTATGAAATTTATACATTTGCAATTCTAAGCGTAAAAAAAGAAAAAAAAAACCTTTTCTGCACCTAACAGAGAGAGAACGAAGAAAGCTTTTACATTTCCAACTTTTGCTTTCTGCCTCCTAATCAGACCAGAACTAATCACGGGCAACCGAACGATCTGCAATAAAAACCCGATCAACTCGGCCTTTTTCCGCGGATGAGGCATTCAAAAATCGTAACTGGAGGAATGCCTTGCTCTAAGTAGGTCGTTCCATCTTCAAGCGGCTTACGGCGCGAAAGTTGCACGAGCAGCATTATTTGTATGTCAGTGTAATTGAATGCGTTAGTTTTTCAATAAAACGCTTCATTTGCCAAGCAAATAGGGCCTGCCTCGAGTTACACGCGTGCAAGTCTCAGGATTTGTGAAAAAAGTACATTACTAACACATTATGCACGTCAGTCCTTCGGAGGATTTGCTAACTATTTTGCTATTTTAGAGCTTAGCTGTATCCTTGATTTGGAAATTTTGATATGTAAACCTAACCAAATAAAACCTTGGTATTTATTTAAATAGGGATAAGCACTTTTTTTTATTCAATATGGAACATTATTTGACAACCCCTAATTATCTGTGGTTTAAGTAGACAATCGAAGTAGTTACAGTCTTAAGTTACAATCGAATGAAATATTCAAATTCAAACTACTATTAAGTAATGCATGTTATTAGCAAATGCTTTGATTAAAAAATTTAAAAAAAAATTAAATGTAAGCACTTTTCAGCACCGAAAATCTAATAACAATACAAATACGAATTTTTTTTTTTTTTTATATGTATCAAACTTTTTTGAAGGTTGACATCTTAAGGCGCTGTGTAAAGAAGATCTTGAAAGTAATACGACTTTCAAGATGAAACAGATGTGGAAGTGCATAACGGAAGTGACAGCATATTGTCATAAATATGTAACATGAAACCACTGATGTCATTTGAAGGTCTGGATTACAAGACTGGCGACAAATTCCCTAACCCTGACGAAGAATTTGGTAAAAATTTTTAGACTTCCCGAGTTTCCAAAATTGATTTGTTAATAATCTCACGAGTTACGTTCAATTTCCTGACCTTTCCACACAAAGTATATCACCTCATCATTGTTCAATTTAGTTGTTGACGTTATAGGAGTAAAAGTATCTACCGAACTCAATACAAAACTCAATCTATTATGTTTGTTCTGATTATATATGCCATTTCAACTCCACGATCCAACCCACACGACTCACCTGTATATTTGAAGAACAAAGATTTGTGGTTGGGATCTCTCAACACGAAGGACGCCCAATGGGCCAACCCGCCAAGCCAGTAAATTCAAAAGTAAAAGAAAGAAAATCTTCAATATTTTAAATTCTCGGCCGGGGAAGTAGAAGCTCTAAACATTCGGGTGAGCCCCCTCGTCTAGGCCTTGGAATACTTCAAAAGAGAATTTCCAAAACCAAAGAACACTTCATCCCACAACACAATCAAAGTAAAAGATAATTGCCACATCAAAAAACTCATCTAGATAATACTAATTATACAAAGTCCTAACAAATAGATATTACATTTATAACTAATAACGTCTATTGTAGTTTTTCGTCTTCCTATCTATTGTAGTTTTCGAGTAAAAGAGATTACAAAATTCAGGTAAATATTGATTTCGTTTCGTTAGGAATTGAAAATTGACTTCGCTTCGCTCATCCATACTAATTAGTGGATTTCTAATGTACATCAACTCTAGTGGGTAAGTCTAGGACATTTTAGTGGTTTAAGCCATGCTTCCAAAAATGATATTTATGACAGTTGGATTTCTAGACCCCAAAAATAGGAGGGTGCCGAGGAGAGTAAGTATGGATTTTACCAGATTCGTCCGGTAGACGCCAGAAATTCTGAGCAGCTGAAGAGACCTGAGCTTAGTGAACTGCTCAACTGTCAATCCGCCCGACCAGATCCCGCACCATAACAGATAATTTTTACAATGACGACCGAGTACCACACCGTAAACTCTTGTTGGCACCCAATCCACTTTCAGAGACTATGCCAAAATTTGCAACGAAGCCTACCGTTTCAGCGTTCTTTATTTCTTTCGACCCAGACCGTCCAACCTAGAGCTCTTCTACTACAGGCTGACTTATCAAGCATATTGAAGCCCATATGGTTCAATACTACAGTTACAGAAATTATAAAATAAGTGTTTAAAACAAATACTTTATATAAAAAAATGAGTTTCAATTAGAATATTGTAGAACTTAGCTCGTACAAGTATGCTCCAGTACCGGGTATCCAATTATTTATTAGTCATTATTTTCTTCTTTCTTCGTTTCCAGGGAAGCGAAATAGCTTAAAACTCTTTCTAGAATGATTAGAGCAGTTCGGTGCAGAACAACCACCCATAATTATTTCAATTATACTTCCTAAAGTGAAAATACAAATAGAGCTAATGCTAATGGTTTGCGCTTCCAGCTATGGTGGGCTTCAATATGCTTGATGAGTCAGCTCGTATATAGAGGAGCCTTAGTCCAACCTACTTGAATATGTTGAAAACCCAGACCGTCCGACTCATCCAATGGACTTGAGCAACTATTTGGACGGCCGGCTACTTGAATGCGTAGAGTATCTGTTTGGACGGCCGGGACAGTGCCACCCAATTTAAACCGAGACCCAGTGGGGTCGTCATTCAAAGGAACCGCACCCTCCTCCCCCTCCCTCGGGTCCTCCGAGTGCAATCCCCGTGCCTAAATCATTTTATTATCCTGGCCCATTGTAAACAACTTTTATCATTCTGTAGCTCTATTACAGTGATTTTTATTTTAAACATTCTATTTATAGTAACAAGAATACAATTCCGTTCAAAATACGCTCTATTTATCCTATCAATGTTTTCTGAATTAAGTAACCTTGCAAACATTGAAATGACAATCCTTGAAAACTTTTTAAAGAATGAACCTGGTGAATTGCATAATAATACCTCTTCACAATTCGAACATTTTTGAGCCAGAGCTGAAAAAAAGAAAGACATGCCCCGTTCACTTATTTATACTCTGTTTTTTCTTTGTTGTTGTTGTTTTTTCTAGGACTCAAATCTTGAACTCAAGGTTCAAGCTCATTTTGAAATCGATGATCATTTTGTAATCGAGCATCAACTTCTAATATCGTAACATAGTTCTGCCATTATCTGGACCTTTGGCTGGAAAAAAATATAGTGTAGAATCAACATGTTTTCGATGAAACACTGTGAATCACATGAAGGTCAAAGCACTTAAAAGAAAAAATGTTGTTTAAACAATGAATATTCAAATAATAGTCTTTAAAAGAAAAAATATATATTCTTTTTAGTTTTAAACATTTTTTAAAATATATTTTGAAATCATTAAGTTGTCCTAAATAAACATCATTTTGAGACATACATTTTTTGCAAGCATTTAAAAGCCTCAACCTTGATTCATGTCAGAAGTGTTCTGGACATGTATGTCTCTATAAAAAGTTAACCTTGCATATGATATTAGAGAATCGAGGGTTATTTTTAGAGAAAAAATCTTTTTAAACCAGAAGACCTCATGAGTTGCAGTTTACTGAAGAAAAATAATTGGAGTATGAAGCTCCACTCAATATTCTCATAAACTCGTATTCTTAATTGCCATGTCCATTAGACCATATAATACACAAAACAATAATTAATAGAACTATCTAGGCTCAACACGTGCAAAATTTTCAATATTTTTCTGGTAAAAGAGTCATTAATCGTTTAGAAATTCAAAACCAATTTTATTTATTTCGTTTAAATATCAAACAACTTTATGCAATCGACTGAAGTGTTATTATTTGAAAAATAATCCCTCAGCATCAGTGAAGTGAACATTTTATCTTCACTTCACTGATGCTGAAAGACGAGTGTCAGTTCACAAGTTACACATTTTACTTTTCCAATATATGATAACGAAAAGTAACTGTAATAGGGTTTGTGCATCTGTGGACGTTATATCGAAAAAAATGAGAAGTTCAAATATGAAACTTAGTATGACTAATCTTCCTTTACCACCTGCGTTGTAATTCATCACTCGGCACAAAGCTCTCTTTAAATTTTTATTAAAACAAATGAGCATATTCAACAACATGCAATCTCTGTGTATCTGGTACACTATTGCATTTACTTCCTGGTGCTCCGAACCTCCTTCCCTTTGCCGATCAAAACTCTTTCGTTCACACTTTTCTCCCACATAACCACATAAAGTACTTTAGCCTTGGATTCATATCCTGAAGAATCCATTTTCGCTCGCCTGCTTCTTAAAATTGCCAAGGGACTACAGAGGACACCAAGTATTGCTCTTTTGGCGATGTCATCCTTGCAGTATGATTATTTAAATTGTTAAACGTCAGTGGCCATAGAAACTTTCGAAACATTATAAAATAGAAACTACTTAAGAATATGTTAACTTTTTGGTTACGGGTGGGACAGCGCAGCGTCAATCCCAAACGAAGAACCTCTCAAAAAGACAAGTATCTGACATACCCTATCTCAAACAGTTCAATCTCCCCCCCCCCCCCCCAGCACGCGTTGGCGTCCATGAAGAACCTCTCTAAAAGACAGGTATTTGACATACCCTATCCCAAACAGTTCGATCCCCCCTGCAGGCATTGGCGTCCCAATGCCTGTAGGGGGGGGGGGTCGAACTATTTCGGAATAGGATATGTCAAATACTTGTCTTTTTGAGAGGTTCTTCGCTTAGGATAGACGCTATTCCACCCGTAAGCAAAAGGTTAATACTGACGCAGACAGCTCCTCTTTAATACAGCTTCTATTTTCTTAACTATGGAAGCTATAAATAGAAAGCCAATTTATTCATAATCACTGAAAAGTCACATGATTGAGGCCACTGTTTGAAATTACTGCTAACTTCCCAAACATCAAATATCGTGTTTCTAAGATTATTCGTTTTTAAACAGCTGGCGACAGCAATTTGAGCCTACAATAATTTGCCAGTCTCGATGTTTCAGATATATTTCGTTTTCGAACTTCCCATATTGGATTTTGAAAATGCGTAGCTTGATTACCCAAAACAAATAATGCACTAATAATTTTCATTACTTGATTTTATAACATAGACATAAAGTAGAAATGTTATTGAAATTTTAAACTTATATATAAGCAAATAATCAAAGGGAATATCATAGATAGCAAATCAGTAATGGTTGACTAAATTATATCAGTCGTTCTCTTTCGTGCTTTTTTCTTTTTTTCCATTACATGTTGAGTAAGCCATGATATTTTCATGCGGACATTGATAAAGTGCAGTACGTCTTGGTCCATTAAGCGCGTCCATAATTTTTGCAATCAAATAGTTGTCTATAAGGAAAACATCAGTCTTTTAATTATCCTTGAAATTACATTTCGTGCCTTTTTTAATTCAACTACTCAACTGCTAATGCATTCGATATTGACTTATCACTAGTTTCAAATATACAGTGACACATTTAAGAAAATTTTAAGAAATTTTAAGAAACACATTTAAGAAATTTTAACATAACTAAACTAGTGCAATCTGTATATTTTAATGCTGTTTTAATAAAGATCTTATTAAACATAGCAAGAAAAGCTGCTACCAATTTTTAGCCATAGAGAGAATGTTTTTTTTTAAATAAATGTATTTAAAATATTCACCATACTTCCTATAGATTGGGAAAAAAAGCGGGAGTGATATTTAAGAAATATTTTTGCTTGAAATATTTGTCATAATTTCCAAATTTTGAAACATAAATTTTTAATGATCTTTTAATAACTTAGTTTAAAATATGTACTCTACGTTATGTACAGTCTTCAGTGAATACTAAAATATGCTTTCTTAGTAATTGCACTTAAAGCTTTCTTTTACACACCATTACGTTTTGCTGAAATTATATAAGTAATTAAAAAGATACTATTTATTTACTACCTATTTTGTTGCGATTCCCATAGTTTTATTCTAAAACATGAGAAATATTTTCTAAATATTCTTACATAAAACTTACATTGTACTTTTCACATGTTGCAGCTGGAAAACAGGAGCAATTTATTTTTAAAAAATTACCCAATGTTTGTTAAAGTTTATCTAAAATTTGTTTTTGTATTAAAATTTTGCTTAATGAGAATAAACTCACGGACCATAATGAATGCTCTTATTAGCATTGCAAGTTATATTTTTTCACTGAGGAGCGCTAAGAATCGCGAAACTAGACCATAAGTGCTGGTATCAGCAATGGCAACTAAATATGTTTACTTAAAGTATCTAGCTTATTATCCCATTAAAGCTTAGTCCATTACACAAGAAATATATGTCCATGAAGGGTTTGCTGTGGAACTTTACAATTAGAATGGGCATCTGACTAACGGAAATTAAATAGCCTGCATTTTTAAGAGTGGGGGAAGTTGTAATTACAAAGCCGATTCATCTTCCGATGTTATAAACCGCAGCTTAGTCCATTACAGAAGAAAAAATCTGATGTGGGCAACACATGACTTTCCTTATATAATGCAATGAAAATACTACTTTTGCAGTAAAAAATAGATTTTTCTTATAATAGATACTTATATTCTTTCCAAGCTATTGAATTTTCGTTAATGAGTCGTCATTTTCATTGATTTAGCGTCATTTTTAGCGTCATTGATTAACGTCATTTTGGCGAGATTTTCGTTAATTTCGCAACATTTAAAAAGTCGCCAAGTTGGCGACATTCCGCCAAATTCATCGCCAAAATCTGGCCAAGCGTTATGGACGGAGAAATAAGTTATTCTTATAGCAGATAAATGAATATTGGTATTCAAATACAAAAGTATTACTCAAAGTATCTTTTCTCATGAATGGAACGAGCTAGATCCACGAGAATGATATCACCAAATTTATCGCGTGATATTACATATAAAAAGTAAACATGTTTCTCAACAGTTAATACTTTTTTTAATTTATGGGATTTTTTTGATAAATTTATTTGAAAAATGTGCAATATCCCGAGAACGGTTCACGCTAGCGTTCTAAAGTTTATCTCAATCATTTTCTAAGGAAAAATTGCAAAGGAAATATCTATTTGCGTAACTTTATTAAAGGTTTTGAATTTTTGATGATTTTTTCAAAATTTCACTTGCAAATTTAGGGGGGTTCTGAACATTCGATTATGTTTTAAAACAATAGGCTTCCAGTATTTATGAACTATGATTTTTGTACTAAATTTCATTCGAATCGGTCCATTCGTTCGTTAGTTATCGTCTCCACAGACTCATTGCCACACACACACACACACACACACACACACACACACACAGACATACAGACATCACCTCAAAAATGTTCGATTCATAATCAGGGTTGCATGAAACGTGCTCTCCCGTCGAGAACTCGAATTCGAATTTTCGACCCGGTTACAATACTTTCCTTATACATTATGTATATAAGGAAAGTAATAAATGGCCGTGAAGGGTTTACTGTAGAACTTTTACAATTATAATGGACATCTGACTAATAGATAGTAAATCGCCTGGCATGATTAAGAGTGTGAAAAGTTTGAATTACGAAATCGATCCATCTTCCTCCACGTCATCATCCGCCCTTACTCCAACCGTTAATCAATAACTAATTGCGGAAATATTATTAGAAAATTTGTATTTTTTTCTCTGCTGTTTATTAGTAATAAAATGGGTGTATTCGGTATTGTAATGTCCATTCTACTAATTTAGGACATGTGCCGTTTATGGGTACTATATTATGAATACCACTCAAAGATGTGGAAGTCTTATAAAGAGACAAGCAAGAAAGAAAGGAAAAACAATTCGCACTTCCTATAAAATCAGACATATATGAAAAAGATATTACAACCAAATTGACGTGTCTACATTTATAAATGAAATACAAATTGTTTGTATTTTCTCAAGGAGCAAATCTTCATCGTGAAGAAAAAAATGTGAATCGACGTAATATCCGGCAGCAGTTATTACATTTTTAAAGGGACAATATAAAATCATTGCTGCTGGCACTAAATGTACCGGGTAGGCCTGTTGTACACAATTCAATTGTAGAATTTCGGACAAGGTCGGCTGTGTTTGGAAATGTTCGATCCGAATCAAACCGGACTTGGTCCAAGAAATGTATAATTTAATTTTGGTATACAATCAATTAACAATTATTGTTAATTTCAGCAATACGGAGAGAGAAAATCTAAAAAAAAATCTGTTCACATAATTCTAAGCCATTGGAGTTGTCAGAGTTGTGATTTTAGTTACATCTAAAAGAACAGCGGTTTTACATTTAAGATAACAGACGTATATTTTGAACTGTTATTATCAGTTACGTTTATAATGTATTCCTAGTATAGTAATCATCCGGCTGTCTTACAATTATCTGCTTATATGCATCTGTTAGTTCTGTTATATTAATTATACTATATGTCCAATAGGTACCATCTACGTCCACCCTCCACACGAATCATCATCTTCCTATCACCATCGTGGGCGGAATGAAGGTCGTTCTATGTTCAACCCTTTCTCTTCATCGTCTCCTTCACGCCAAGGAGCTTTTTCCTACTGCTCCGCCGGGGGCAAGTGCCAATTCTTCCTCTACTGTTGGTTATCCGGGGGTTCACTAGGGGCTTCTTGTGGTCCCCTTTTCTCTTGTTGTATGTCGGGTACTGAAAAAAAGATCAGCACCGAGGCCTTCGGGCCTGTCAAGAACGACCCATGTGAGTACTGTTTCAAATTTTGATCTTTTGAAACCATTTATGAAGAAATATATAGTTTGTATATCAATGTTTTGAAGATATTACCAAATACATATCCCAAATGGCAGAATGTCCTTCCTTTGACTTGAATTGGTAAACTATGGTAGCCATATACGATCATTCCCGACATGATGATGGAAGTATCAGTCTAACTATATATACAAAAATCGACCGTGTGTGGGATCATAAACGCTCAAGATAACGTATCACCATGCCATGCCATACCAGGATAAAGGAATCCACCCTGTTGGGTTTTCCAGAGTGGCGGCATGTTAAAATTAAAAAATGCTCGAAAATACAGAATAAACTATTTTGAACTTACATTGCGCCATTTGGTGCTAGTTCTTGCAGTCGACATGTGATTTCTTTCGACACTTGTGTCGACACTATTTTGCACAGTGTTGTTTATTTTATATTTCACATTAGAACGTGACGTCTATTAGTCGAATTTCTCAAAAACTGAACCCTGTTGCGTCCATGAAGGCTTCATAAATCTATATCATTCTTCACCTGTTCCATGAAATGTGAAAACTACGAAATGCAGGTACATCTTCATAAAGACGGAGCCATATAAAAAATAATGATTCAGTTAGCAAAAAAGGTATACAAAGATATGAACATAGAGTTTGCCACGTCAAAGATTAATACTATTGCGTCGTGTGATGCTATCGGTCTGACTTGTACAAGTACTGGCATGCTCATATGTATCCAATTGCTGGCCTGTGTGGAATTAAAAATCATAGTTGACACATCCAGCATCCTACTAAAATTGATCTTGTATGGGCAAATTAATGTCAGTCTTCCTCAAAGTACGGTAGACATTAAGGAACATTTACAGAGAACATTAACTAAATTCAATGATGCATGAGTGTATCCGTGTGCAAGACAATATTCACAGAACTTGGATATTATATCAACTTTTAAGAGATATGCATTTCAACTTAAAATAGTCTTATATCCAATGGTACGTAAGAGACACTTTTCATATAAATAACATGTTTGTTGTCTGAGTCGCTAAATAAGGTTATTGATAACAGGCGAAATGTCTAAATTAATTCTTAAATTCTCAAACATTGATGTTTGTTCATTTCGGTTTGGGATATTATTAGACAAACTCACACCAACCAATTACAAGTCAAACAGGGTAATTTGCTTTGGTTTGGTAATGAAAAGTAACTACTTGATTTTTCCCTATCAATTTTATTATTTTTAGATGGCAGCGCTATACTACTTGGTTCACTCGCTGGCGAAAGAAGTATATCTTGCTTTGAGTGTGATAGTTGTTCTGTCTTTTCATCCTGAAGGAGATTTTTACCTCGAAAACCGGTTCATGACTTTTATATTAATTTTTTTTGTGTTATACTTGACAAAGTTTTATTTTTCAATTTTTCTACAGCAACTTAAGCATAATTTTCATTTTTAAATCAGTATGTATTTCAGAAAAAGTAAAAACCCACTGAATTAGTTTGAGTAAAATTGTATAAAGATTTTTTTGCTATACTATTACCAAATACTTCAAAATTCACACGTGATGAAAGTGACTCTTTTCGATCGGCTGCCTCTTTTGTATTTTAAGGAATTATTTTTGTGCTTGAAACTAAACTCAACGCATTCTGTCACATATCCCTTTGAATGGTATAACTCAATTTAAGAATCATTGGAATAGAGGAAAATAAAGAGGAATATAGGATATCAAAATGAATATATGATAACGAAGAGGAATAAAGGATAACGAAACAGAATGCAGGATAACGAAAAGGAATATGGGATAACGAAGAAGAATAAAGGATAATGAAAAGAATACAGGATAATGATGAGGAATAGATGATAACAAAGTAGAATAAAAGATAACGTCGATAATTTAAGGTAGGAGAAAAGACACAACTGGTAATTCAGTTTTTGAAGTTAGTGACATTTGCCTTGAGAAAACTGTTAGTTGATAATAGATTTATATATAGCCTATTGCCACAAACTCTATAAAAAATGAAAGTAAACATATTTTATAAATGCCAAAGAAAGAAACGAATTTTTATTCGGTTCCCAGTAAATTTTTCAATTCTGTTCCAATTTAAGTGATGTAACTATTGTCAGCCATTCGTTCGTGGGATTATTTGATTGTTCTTATACGTTTTATAACGATCTCTACTGCTGCTAACGGACGTAATAGGTACAAGTATGTTTGCCACTCTGAGAAGCTATTTGCATTTACGTCAAATAGGTTGATATCTTGTATGAAAAATACCAAGGAATGAGGAGGTCGTTTTGATCTGAAGTTGCGCTTCGTTCAACAATCTATAAGATAATGTACGGTCCACTTCAACTTACGGAGAAAATTTTAATGGTTCCAGAATCTCAATAGATAAAACGTCGGTCAGGCCGAGATCGATTATTCATATCCTCATTGGTGCATGATCTCTTTACAAAGGCAATATTTGCCTCTAAATGCATTTCACAATTTTGAGCCCATAAATTTTAGACATCACTTATTTGCATCATTATTAAATATCTTTAAGAATTTTATTTTACTGTGATTTATACATTCAGAATTTCAGAAGCAAACAAATTTTCCACCTATTGGTAATGGGATCCATTTTCTGGACAAGAAAGTAGAACATGTACAAGTTGAGGCTGACTCAAGCAACAAATAATTTAATCAGTAGTTACTGAACAAAATCCTAGGACTCATAATTCTCTAAGTTAAATGTTTACATGCTGATTGCTGCATTATTAAGAATACTCCTCCCCCTCACAGCACCACCACCACCACTCCTTAACCACACTATCTTTTCTTGTATTTAGCCCAAAATATAAAATGAATTATAAATATCTAATTTTTGTATTAGCAAAACAATAACTTGTGACTTACCTGAATCCATCAATGTATGAACTACAACTACTTCTTTCCTGTCTGTATTGAATTGGAATTGTTAAAACTCAACTGAAATTTTAGGATCCTTAAATTTTAGGAACGTTTCAGGCCCGCCAAGTCGTCATTTCCGAATTTGTAGCTGGCATGTGTATATTATACTTGACGTCACAATATCCGATATTCAGGGGTATGTTTCTCAACCTTCATGATAGCTATAGATTTCATTTTTTATGTAATATGACCACGAAGCTAACAAAATTGACGCCAACATTTCTCATATTCTTTCTAATATCAGGTGATGTCAGATGCACAAAGCTTTGCTAATGAAGTCATCGAAAAGTAGGGCATTTTAGCTTCCCCAAAGAATTTGTGGTGACTGCATGACAAAAAGTTAAAAAATGGGACTGCCTCCTTAGAATCGGCACGTCTGGTTACAATACCTATTATCTTCTGCCCTTGTTTAAACCTAAAACGTCTATTGGGATTTTTTTTGTGCTAAAGATAAGTTTGTTTTCGCAAACATAGAAAGATATTTCAATGCACAATATTATTAATCTAGTAGGGGATCATATAACACAATGTGTACAGTACTGGCATAACCCTTACCGGGGCCCCTAAGGCAAAAGTAAATTATAGGATCTCCATAAAAATTTTACAGTAAAAAAAAGGTGCATTAAGCACAAAAGATAGGCCGGCAGCGTATTGTCCTATTATCATAAATGCATATGATCAAATGTATAATGATCAAATATATATAATCAAATGTATAATGATCAAATGTATATGATCAATTGTATAATGATCAAATGTATATAATAATCACAGTCAATAATCCAAACGTGATTTATTGAAATTAGGACCCAAAGTGAAGTCGATTTTAGAAGCCTCCTACCAAATATTTTAAAACTGACATATATCGAAAATAACAAATAAATATTTACAGTAAATTGGGTAATGCAAACAAAGATAAGCCAATATTAATTTTGTTGAAATAGAATACTCTTTGCTGAAATCGTTTCACATTTCGTTGGAAATTCTTAAAAATCTTTAGAGTTTTAGAACATGTTTAGTGAAAAAAAAAATACGTAAAACAGCATAAAACGGATAAAATTATCAATCGGTTTCGGTGGTGAAAAAAAGCCGTATGTTTCAGAATAATTGAGACAGATCAATCACTAAAGCAAAAACCATTTTTTTTCCAGTTATAGAAGAGGTATTTTACTCTCTATAGAATATGTCTTTTTTTTTCTTTTATGATCTTCGAAACCGGTTTCTTATTTATTTTATGTTGTTCTTTAAAAGTGTCTTCTTTAGAATTTACTTCATAGCAAAATTCGAGTCGTCCTAAAATTAGAATCACGGAAAAGACCCATATATAGGATCCGACGTTGCCAACAATGTTATTTTCATGGACATGTCATTAACACTCTTTCTTCTTTCATGCATTGTTATGTTGAAGACTGTGGCCGTAGTGCAACGAGAACCAGCCGTATCGTAGGAGGTAACGACGCCTACTTTGGACAGTTCCCGTGGCAGGTATGTTTTCTATCCTTTTGGGATAAAATATTGGTAGATAATGTATTTTTATGTGAAATTTCTCATCTGTTTACTCTTTAATGAATCCTATTGGGAACACATATATATTTTTTATTTAATTTTTAAAATAAAAAAAATTGATGTGGGCAGCACATGGCTTTCCCAATATAATGCAATGAATTTACTTCTTTCACAGTGAAAAAACGTTGTGTAAGATCTACGGTGCAATGTTTTTAATGTAGAATTGTACATTTAACGCTTTTCCGGATGACAACATGTAACACTATTTCGAAGCAACCAATTAAGAGGGTATGGTACCCAAATTGCTGAAATATGCAATTTTGAAGTTATAGTTGTAATTTTTTTGTATTCAGGTAGATTTTAAGTATAGTAAACAAAATGTGATATTCAAAATTTTAAAAAATAAAAAAATATATTTTTAAAAAGTCAAAATTTCAAATATTTGACAAGTTTTCTTTTTGATATAAGTAGAAAAAAAATTTTCTAAAATTTTAATTTGAACATTTTTTAACATAAAAAAATGTAAGAAATAGATTGTCTTCACAGTTTTTACAAATATGAATCAGAAAACACATTTAATAAAAAATAATGTAAAGAAACGTGATTTTACACCATAAATATTGTTTTCGAAAATCATAATAAAAAAACAAACACATATTTCAGCAATTTCTGAAGACAAATTAAAGAAAAGTATATATATATAACAACTGTTCCAAATTTCATTCATATCCGTGCAGTACAATTTGACTTATATCAATTTAAATTTATAAAAATGTCGAAAATCACATCTTTGAGAAAAAAGGCATTAACTTTTAAAAATTATGCAAAATAGCTGTTTATGAAGATATTCTATTTAACGTAGCAGAAGTTCTATTTAACATAGCAAGATGACTTTGGTGTCATTGGAATCAGAATATTATGAATATTTTTTTAAACAATAAAAATGAAATTCAGATTTTTCGGGATTTTTTGGGTACCATACCCCCTTAAATTATATTTCACGCAACTATAAATTAACTATTGTCAATATTGATAGCATTCGCAATAAGCAATACAGTATATTTGAAAAACAAAGTTATAGTTTTTTCTTATTGTCGGAAAGAGTGAAAATCTGATGTGAGCAGCACATGACTTTTCTCATATACTGCAATGCATTTACTTCTTTCACAGTTAAAAAAATGATATATAAGATCTACAGCACAATGTTTTTAATTTTTAATTGTACAATTGACGCTTTTACGAATAACAACATATAAGGCTACTTCGAAGTAACCAATTAACATCTATTTCACGCAACTATAACGTTGTAATATACTCAAATATGTTAATTATAATTCATATTAAAATATGTTTATTATAATTTCACGAAGTTGACGTTAATTTCGTAACTTTAACGTCATTTTTCCAAATTCACTAGATTTTCGTCAATTTGGCCCCACATTAATAAGTCGTTAAGTTGGCGATATTTCGCCATATTAGTCGTCAAAGTCGCCACATTTTTCGACAAGTATTGCATATTTGATGTTACTTACTACTGTTCATGTTTATGTATTTTTAGGTACATTAATTTGAAAAACGTACAATATCTTAAAAATTATTAAAGCTAGCGTTCTAAAGGTTTTGTCATTCGTTTTAGAATGCAAGAAATACCTGCCAAATGATTATTTATTTAACATTATTGAATATCCTGATTTTTTTATGATTTTTTTCTAAAATTCTTTCGAAAATTTGGTAGTCTGCTGAACGCTTGAAATTAATAGTAATCCAGTATTCACGGATCGTAATATTCGTACTAAATTTCGTTCGAAATGTTCCATTCTTTCCTGAAATGTCGCATCCACACACTCATGAACGCAGACACACACACACACACACACACACAAAGAGATAGAGAACCTCAAAACCGTTTGATTCTAGATCAAAGATGCTTGAGACGTGCTCTTCCGTCGAAAACTCGAATTCGAATTTTCGAACCCATAACAATACTTTCCCTATACATTATACTATATAGGGGGAAAAAATCATGTTGGTAAAACGTCATGTTTTTTTATTGATAAAAAAGATGTCTTTAATGGTCTACTTGATCCTGTCATATTCTATGCTATATGTTGCCAGATCAAAACTTTTCAAACATCTAAAATTTCACTCTGTAAATGAAGGAAATAAAATGAAAAATATTTCGACTCTTGACCTTTGTAGTTAAACTACATTCGAGCATCTTTGTTCCTAATCCAGATAGTAATCGGTCAAAGACATATATTTCCTCAAATGCATTGCTGAGTTAAAAAACGGGTATTTTCCTTCAGTATAAAGAACTCAAAAAGTTATTGAAACTGGTGTTTGTTTCCTCCTTAGTAAGTATGATGAAGAAAGATCAGAATAAACCCCAGTCTGACAACATTAAAAATGAAATAAAAGATTGTATCAAAAGTTAAGTTGGATCATTACCTTTTGCATGTCCTACATTGCAGCTTTCATTTTGCATGTCTACATTCCATTCTTCTTTTCTTTTTCATATATAAATAGTGTTTTAAACAGAAACATTTAATATATGTATATATATATATATATATATATATATATATATATATATATGTGTGTGTTAAATGTCGCATATGATATGCAAATGATTTATTTACAACGTAGCCAAAGGTTTCAAATGCTGTATTTATAATGTATAGATTTTGTAGAGATTTCAGTGTATTCAAATAAGAATGACAGATAAGATTCGAAGATGACAGATAGAAATAGATTGCTATGTCAAAAATTGTTTGCATCAGTTTCTAATATATTTTACTTGCAAACTGTGTCTGTCTGTTTGCAAGAAAAAGCATACGAAGCTTAGAAAAACTTTTCTTAATAACATAAAACCTTTCGAGACAAATTCGCTGTTTTTAAGTTCCGCAGTTAAGAAACAGGAACTTTATTAACGATCTGCTTGCCTGAAGGTGTGTATCTTCTTTTTCAATTATAGCTGTTTATTCCACAGCCTTGAAATTTGGCGTGCAGGTGCGGATTGGGGCTCCAATTACGACAAAATTATAAGACTTTAAAAAGTTGAAATTCGGGAGAGGTGGTTGAAAAGAAATTTTAAAAAATTTAAAAAAAAAACATTTAAACATATGGGACTGGAGGAAGGGGGATATATGAGGATGGTGGGATTTGAATAAACAAGAAAGATCAATCATGCCTAAAACATTGATTATGAAACACTTTCCAACTTCAAAGCAATTTTATTTAAAAAAGTCGAAAATGCAATACATTCATCGGTAATATTTTAAAACTTATCACTATACTACATTAATTTATTATATTTGAAAACTTAAACCTTCATTGAAAAAAATGGACTTCATTCAAATGACGGCATTGAAATATAAATTGCCTGGTTTAAATATCTCTAAAATGCGATACATTCCACGATAATATTTTTAAAACTATCATAATACTACGATAATTTATTATATTTGAAAACTTCATCGAAAACAACTGAAATTCATTCAAATGACGTCATAGAAAAAATAACACGCCTGGATCTCTCTATAAAAATAGCATTTCATTCATAACTTTCTCCCATTCATTTCATTCATCACAATATTATAATAATTTATTTTATTTAAAAATTGAGACCATGGAGCTACAAGTAATTAAACTCTATGCTCAAAACTTCATCGAAAAAAATCGTCCTTCTCTTTCTAAAATCAATTAATATTTCATTCATATCAGTCATGCAGACTCCATGGGCTAAATGATTTTGTGTTAAAGAAATACAGCAATTCTAATACAACTCATTCCACATATTTTGTTGTTTACATTTTACATAAGTGAAAAATAGGCTTCGTTGTAGAAATAATCAAATTTGGATAATCATTTAAACTCAAATATATTGTATTTGCGTTGTTTCAGTATGTAGATGCACAGAATTTAAACACAAATAAAGTAATTTTAGGACGGATACAACACTCAATATGAATTAAAAAGAACTTAAAAAATCACGATTTTGAAACAAGATGGATGCCATATATCATTTTGAAGTGGGTCATGTGATCTTTTCATATTATGGTCACGTGATCGTTTCATATAAGAGGTGTAATTATTATTTTAATTTTTATTTAAAAAACTACTGAATATATTTCGCTGAATTTTTTTTATATATTTTATGGAACAATTTGAATATTACCTAAAATTTTCGAAGCAATTTATGAATTTTAAATCCGCTTAAAAAATGTTTAAAAAATCAGATCCCATGGGGCTCAATATATTCCATTTTTTCAACTCGGGTTCAATCCAAAACTAATTGGGTGATATTATTCATTTATATTCTCATAGGTCCTACAAATCGTCTGAACAACATACTAAAATTTCATTTTGATTAAGTCATTTTTACGGTAGTTATCGTGCTAACGGACGGACAGACAGACAGATAGTCAGACAGACAGAATGAACAAAGTCATAAACACTTTTCAACTTTGTTGTAAAATGTTAACAAAGTTATCTTTTTCTCCTATTTTTGGAAACATTCATAAACGCAAAACTATTAAACAATTCAACTCTGGTATAAAAATACATCATCCCAACACAAAGTATCTAACCATGTGCGTATATACCGAGGTTTTATTCTTGAATGCTTTGAATGGGGGGGGGGGGTCACCTTGGTATCAAATTAAAGTTAAAGACCTGTACAGTTGCATATTATATTTAAAAATTCAATATATTATATATAATTCATTGTATTTAAAAATTCAATAGATATTTAATTGCTAGCTAAAATTCCGTTTAAACGGCTGAATATTACAGGTGTTCAATGTAAAAAAATGTTCATAATATTCAATATCTGAGTCGATCACCCTTCGTCTTTGTCTCACTGTTCGCGTTCACGACTATGATTATTGGCAATTCATCCTTGGCGAAATTTTGGTTTTTGATGATTTGCTTTCCCTTTCGACTCATCGTCTTACCGTGATTAGTAATTCTTACTTATCACTGTTTATTACGTTACCGAGGTTCGCGGGATGGACTTTCTATATGTTTTGAAAAGCGTTCGCCGGTGTTCTTTTATCAATAGAGTCTAACGAATATAATCTACATAATATAGTCTAACGAATATAGGCAATCAATATAGTCTATCTTTTATCAATATAATTCGATGGCGTGCCCAAAAAGCTGAATTTTTGCATACCATCGAACCAGAACTTAACTATAGACCATCGAACATAACTTAAAGTAGCTGTATTTTCAATTTACAACCCAGGGAAGAAGAAATCGGAGGGGGTTTTGAAAAGTCTTTTCAGACCCTTCAAAAGACCTCTATGACCTAGAAGGGTGAATTTTCGTACGCCATCATTTCCCATCGGACAGAAATTAACGTAGTCACATATTCGCCCCCTCCCCCCGTCGACACAGATTGTGGATTCTTTTAAATGTAGCTCTAGACCTTTAAGCATCCCTCCAGTGGCATAAAGACTAAATCTTTGCACATTTACTGACAACTAAAGTGAACTTAATGGAGCAATTTTTCTCCCAGTGTTTACAAAATTGGATAAGCTTCTCACCAGAGACATTTAAAGGCTGAAACTCGACTACTGGCGTCTGGCAGCAGCTAACTGTTCCAGTTTTCAAGTGAGACAACTATTTTCGACGCTATACACTAAACACTGTTAAACAAAATAAACCTTATAAAAAAAACTTTGACAAGCTTAAATATCAGTGTTTCCATAAAAATACTGTTTTATTTATTTTAATTGTGATTTTGAGAAATTATCTAAACTGGGCGATCAGCTATCTGCATTTAAAAAATTATCATTTTATCAAGTAGACTTCCGACCCTGTTGAATGGTACTTTGTTATTTGGCCATTTTGTAAAACGTATTCTTAAAAGATTATATCGCTTTTTTCTTCGAGAAGAAACGGATGGTTTTCTATTAGATATCTAATGAGTAATTCGGTTAGCCTGCAACCATTTATGAACCAAAGGTTGCATTTGAGTCAGTTAGAGACACTGTGGTCGTCCATATAAATATGTACGCATACGGACACATGTATGGCGCACGCACTCACGCGCACACATGTATGCCAGCAGAATCAGCGCAAATAAGCGTTATAAAATTGAATCAGGCATACGCTTTCCTTCTGAAATTAAGCCGGTTTTATGAATTTCTCAAATAACGTAAAATAAAAAGGTTAATATACGAATAAACACTACTTTCAAAGCGGTGTAAAGAAATTTAAATACATTTACTTTATCTATCATTTAGCGGATGATTTTGCAGTCTGTCTCATCTTTTTGGTCTGTATTCGGATATTTAACAATATCGCAAGGCATTACGATTAGACCCAGAGTTTTTATACAAACTTTTTATATGGTGTATTTATCTACCACAAATAATTTAGTAGAATATTTTACAAAATATAAAATTTTGTTTGATAATCGTCTCTATATGTTGCTCAATTAATGTCATGTTTCGCATATATTGTTATCAGATTGGAGGTAAAAGCCAAAATGGCTACGAACTCCGTGAAAATCCACATTACCTGGAATCATCGTCTCTGTATAATGGCAAAGTTCTCTATCTAGCTAGTAAGCGTCTCTAAATGATGACGACTTACACTAGATTAAAATGGTTATGCAACTATATTATAAAAGTTCGTTAGTGCGGACACAGGCGAAAATCGTTTCACTTAACTCCAAATTCTAAATGTCCGTGCAATAATATCTATGCTTTTATATCCAGTATGTGCCAAAGTAATAATTGGTGTGTGTTGAAGACCCAGGCCGACCGGCTCGTCAACAGGGACATGAGCAACCGATTAGCCGGCCGGGCTAATTGGTGTGTGTGGGGAAGTCATACTGAGATATGAGATCTCATTTTCATTTTCAAAACACATTTGAAAAACAATACTTTCCGAAAATGCAAATTTAAATCACCAATGCTGAAGCTTTCATTTTTAAATAAAGAAGAAAGCATATGTACTTTAATTCATATCTCTTTCCAAAGATAGAAATCTAAATCGCCCCTGCTGATGTTCGATTTTCATTATTCTGAAAAATTATTAAAAAATAAATATGTTTATTTTTTTAAATGTTTAATTAAGCACAAATCTTACAGAAATGTAGGAGAGGGGGAGGATTAATATCGTGAAACCAAACGTTATATATTTTAAAAGAATAGAAAGCACGTTTCATTTGTTTGACAAAATTCTAAAATATTAATATATTAATTTAACTTATTTTAAAATGTAAATCATACTGATAGTGTGTGGGCGTGGTTAATATCCTCAAACCATACGTTATTTCTTTGAAATGATAGACAGTGAACGCCTACAGTAGTTTAATTTTTTTTCACTGACAAACATTAATAAAATCAGTATATGTACTTATTTTCTTTTTCCGGCAAATCGTGCTGAAATGTACTGGGTGGGATTAATATACTGATATACTGAAACAACAATTTATTTATTTTGAAAAAGTCTTTCAAATTTACATTCTTTTAACGTCTGGAAATTATTAGCAAATACGCGAAGACTAGTAACGTCGGCGGATTTTTTTTTTTTTTTTTTTTTTTTTTGGGGGGGGGGGGGGTAACCAAATAATTTGTTATCATTTCTCCTCATATCGTTTTTTCGAAATTCAATGGGCTTCTTGAGGGGTTCCTGGGGGTGTGACCCCAAATCCTCTCCCACCCCCCTTCTTGGCGACTTCACTGCCAAAAACATTCAATAGTTCCCGTTATTTTTGAAATGTTTTTAAGAAAATATATCCCTTAAAAGAAAACTCTAACTCCTACTGAAAGCGAGTTATTTCCTATAATTTTACATATTACTGTAATAATTTTCAATAGTCTCTTAAATACAATTTCTAATATAGTATGTACGATATAATCACGTCGAAAATAACAATACAAAAGGTCGTTTGCACTTTATGGAAACGATTTTGATAGTTTATTTTTATGCATAAAGGGCGTATTTCTTGCGGCGATTTGCTTCTATCTGATAGCCTTGATTCTTGACTATAGCTCTAGCTCGAATTTTCTATGAAAGTAAACTTTTTCTTAGCACCGTCATGTCAATTTTATCCCACTCCTCTTGGGTCGTTTTCCAAAGTCCATTCAGTGTTCTTGGATGCCGTTTTCCGAAGGCTCATGTTAACAAACCGAAAGCGCAAAAGTCCATAGGAGAAGCGCCATGTGATTTTACAGACATTTCATTAAATGGGATCCATTTCATTCCTGTTTCTGATTCTTTTTTGCTAAATATGAGGCAGTTGACTTAGACGTGTAACTAGAGGCTTTGTCCATATGAAGCTTAACTTTATTGATGTCCTTTCCATATAAGGCTGGAATTCCTTCTTCAAATATTGGTTCTAAAATATTCTGCTGATAGTAGAGTAAATTAATTTTAGCTTTACTTGAGACTTTTTTGAGTTTTAATTTACCGTTGTAACAAAATCCTGCAACTATCATGAATCCCTTTGGGAACTTTTCTGTACATTGACGAAGCCATTTCGTACGGTCATTTACGTCAGTTGAGCAATAGAAAATTGCCCTTTCTTTATTACAGTCACTTAAATACACTCATGCCTCATCGAGTGCTACCACAAATTTCCATTTATCAGCAGCTAGGTGTTTTTCATATAATTTTCTACAATTTGTTTTTCTTTCCGCAATATGCTTTGGCAAAAGCAGATGAACTTTAAATTTAAACATCTTTTTTTAACTTCAAATCTTTATGAATGATTTTACTTACAGTGCCAGAAGACATTCCCAGTTTCGATGAATTTACGTAACCTTCGAGCCATCTATCAATTTCAGGAGCCATTTTCAAAATAAATCTTTTATTCTACATTCCAATCAAAACAAAACAGTTGCAGACGATATACTGAAAATGCCAAATCTTTATCTCAAAATGCTAACGAGAAATCTAAATAGAAAATCGTTTCCATAAAGTGCGAACGACCTGCTGTATATGAAAAAAACCCAATTTGTTTTGCGAGACATTCTTTTACAATGTTGGTTGAGATTCTTAAACAATCACATATATCCCTTTTGATTTTGTATTAAGAGAAAAAAATAGGGGGAATATATATGATACGACAATTTTGTTTAGCATGGAATTCTGAAAATTCTCAGTATGGCCACTTCAGCGCGACACTTATCTGGTTACACCGTTACTAAAAAATAATTGAAGAAGATTAAAAAAGAGCAATTTTTGCCACAAAACAGCAGCTGCACAATTGTGAGTATCTTAACAATTAGAAATATATTATGTGATAGAAATATATTATCTGGGACCTACCACCTTTCCCACCAAATGGGCAGCAGATTCGTGTCTATTGAGCGGCAAGAAAAGAAATGAATGACAATTTTACGTTTTTCAGGTTTGTAATGCTTAAATCTTAAAATCTAAAAATAATAGCTATAAACAATAAGCAATAATTTGTAGCTCCTTGAAAGCCGTTTAACTGTGTACTCATAATGAGATTTTGGTCGAGTTCTTTTACTTTTTGCTGTTACAAATGTTGACTTTCATTTTACAATATGCTATTCACGCAAAACCATTTCGGCTTCATTGGACTGGAACCATCAAAGATTTTTTTTTTACATAAATTCTCTTATATAATATATATTTTTCACCTAAAATTTAGCTTATTAACATGTACCACCATTATTTCTACCCAGACCGTTCAACCTACCCTAAAGCGTAAGTTATCTGTCTATATGCTTGGTGCCACCTAATTTAAACTGAAACACAATGGGAAAGGCAACCACAGGGACCGTACCATCCATCTCCTAACCCATCATCTCTCGGGTGGCCTTTTGGACCAACAGTTTTATTGTATCCATATTTCGTGTAGGCACGGAAATAGTTTTGGGTGGCGTCGAGTATCGAATACGGGACTACCACATGCAATCCTCCCTCCTTTACCATTGGAATATCCGAGCTCCTCGTCACCACAACTTTCTTTTTGATCAGACCGTCCACCCTACCCGAAAGTGAAAGGTATTTCTTTGGACTGACGGGAAAGTTCCATTTAATTTAGACTGGAACCCAATGGGGTGGTAACCACAGGGACGATACTATCTTTCTCATACCCCACGACGATCCCTTGGATGAATTTTTAGACACGACTTTATCGTGCCCATGCTCTGCGTCGACAGGAAGATATATTTGCGTGACGTTAGGCATTATTACCTCTTGGATCGAAAAGAACTATACCGGAAAAGTTTTAGAATCAGGCTATTTCATATTCCTTCACTTCAGCTATAACCACCGTCTCGATTCTGAGGAGCAACAATAAAAAGGAAACCTGTCGAAATATGGCGGCATAATTATGTGTTTTTAGCTTTTTATAACGCCCATTTCAGGGCAAATCTATTTTTCCTTTTTAAACCCGAGGTCTACAACAATGAGAAAGACCTACACTAGCAAATGACTTATCCTAGCATGAGAAGTTAGAGATGCATTCGAAGCGAATCAGAAATGGTGGACAGATGAACAAGCTGTTGCAACGCTCACACTGCAACTAATATCCTGATAGGGATAAGGAATTTAGCTTTAGATCTCAAATTGGTCCATCTGCTCTGACTCTGTTCCGATTTGTATAAGTAAACGTTTCTATGTTTTTTACATATGCTATCAGCACTGTAGAAAAGTATGAGCAATGCAGAACAGGAAAATAGGGGCAGTCAAAGTTATTTCGCACCATGAGCTAAGTATAATTGCTTCAACACTGCATATTATGTTAATTAGACTCACATTCCCAAAGGAATTTCTCTAAGGAAGGTTTTCTACTATTAGTAGTTTTGAGACAGCTGTTGTTGCCTAATAAATCTCCTTTCCTCCTGGACAATAAAAGTTATATACAGTCTTCAATAAAAACAAAGAAAGTTCTGAGCACCTAACTGCATTGTTTTCAGCATATAGCCCTGAGATGTTGAAACGTGGGGATTGAGGAAGTTCCAATTGTTTATGTACCAGTATTTTGTAAATTCTACTTTGGATATTTCTAATGCTCTAAAATGTAGCACATAAAATTGCTTTAAAAAGAAAACAGAATTTTCTTTTTTACTCTTAACTTTAAAATATAGTCATGATAAAAAAAAATTACTTTTGTACAAAAGAAATTTTTTCTTAAAAGTTCATTGCGGCCGCTAAAAATCAGGCGTCGAGCAGAGGGTTGAAGAACACTGGGTTAGAAGGTTAACATAGTATCTTATTGATTGAGTTGATTTAGTTAAAAGCATTTTGAAAAAATAGCAGTAAACCTCAGTTATAACATATTTTCTGTATTTCAGGCTGTTATTCAAGTTGGTGGCAGCAGATGTGGAGGTGCTCTCGTTGGTCGAAGGTTTGTCGTCACAGCCGGACATTGTGTTGCAAGGTAATACAATGGTATATTGTTAAATTCATAGACTAATAAGTTGGGTGACTGCAAATAACTTTCTAATAATATGAAATGCTACCTTATATTTCTTTTATGGCAAAATTAATAATGTAAAAATTCAATAATTGTTCTAATTATTTATAATTAGAATTATTGATACGTTTTGTGTAATATATTTTGTAATAATTTTATATAGAAAAAATACAGAAATCATAGTGATGGATAATGTAACATATTAATTTTTAAAAATAATATTATCCATTTATTCGCCTGCCATACCGCAAACACGGTAAGGAAGTACGATTTTATTTATCCCATCCAGTATAAAAGGTCTGGAGCATTACATATGATAGAACTTCGTTGTGTCAGTGGAGATCCGTGAGTCTGGCAGTCCCATTATGTACACTTCGCCCTGGCCATAATTTTGGAATAGACTAAAATTACATTTTCTGTTAGGGTTTTACGATATATGAGTCATCTTCTGATATATGAGTCTGGCAGACGTTTTATGTGACAGGTTATGCTTGCCAGACGCCTCAAAGTTTTGAAACTTTAAACTAAAGTTTAAATCTATAAACGGTTTATTTCATCGTATTTCCTAAACATTTCATTACATGTGTAACAAATATTATGTTTTTGTGTGGTATAGCTTTCGCGGTACGAAGCAGAGAATCTCGAGGAACGAGAAAATTGTAGAACGGCGGCGGCGGTGTCAGCTACTTTTTTAATATAGAGAGATTATTTTAAATGACATGTAACTCGAGATGGATTAATACCAGCGCCTTCGTGTTTTTACAAATACTTCAATGAAAAACAAGAAATTTGTGAAAGAGTCTAAATAGGGTAGCAGATGGTGCATACACTTCATTTTTGAAGGAACTATTAAACATTTTGATTCTTTTTCGCATATTTATTTCGTACAACCATACTAATTTTCGGTAAAATCGAAAATAATATCTCGAACCGGAAATGGAAATCCATAGTAAACCCCCCTATACCCTTTGGAATTCGATGCAAGACCCATATGAGTCATCATCTAATCTTTATAGCAGATCTTGAGAGACAGATATTTCAAGAATAAGGTGAATTTTGAATCGAACGCGGCATCACCAGAACCAGAAAGAGAAGTCTGTGGTTAATCTCCTTACTGCCTCCGTAATTTGATGTTGAATCCATCATATTTAAGCTCTATAAATAGCCAATCCTGATAAATAGATGTTTCGAGGACATTTTTTTGAACTGAAAGAGCAAACCCTTAGTGAACCCTCCAAACACCACCAAACTTCAATGCTGAATCCAAATCAGTCGTCATCTGACTATCTATAACAGATTCTCAGAAATTTATGTTTCAAGGAAAGTTTTACTCGGGGGGGGGGAGGGAATGCTGAAATATTCAATATTTATAAGATGGATTTTAGCATTCAGAGGATAATAATTGTCTCAAATTTCATGCAAATTGCTCCATGCGCTTTTGAGATATCGTGTCCACAGACTTCACACGCCCATAGCCAAACCTCACAAATATACATATTCTCTCTAACACATTCAAAAATCATCTGAAAAACATTCGACCCAACTTCAATGATGAGCTCAAAATTTGAACTTGGCCATTGCAGCCTTGTGCAACCTCGGTTCAATCTTTAAGAAAATCCAATGCCGGATGCTTGGTAAGACTGATTTTATCAGTATACATAAAGGTTCGCAAAATTGAGACACATAGCAAGTTTTCATTCTAGTTTCTTTCTATTCACCTGTCAAGAGCACATAACTAGCACGAAACTAGTCAATAGATGCTGTTATTATGCTTTCGATCACAACCATACCATCGCAATTCTTTACTTTAAATGTTTATTATGTATCCAGTGGGGGGAAAAAAGTTCATACGCTGGCACTGAATGTACTCATTATATCAAGGGTAAATATATTTCTTAAAAAGACTATTCTCTTCATTTTATTCTTAGTATTCTTGCACAAGAATGAGGTACCAAAAGGAGATGTTGCACCAAGGGATCTTGCCCAACAACTTCACATGCGACTTTTCACCCAGAATCCCCCCTCCCCTTCACGAAAATAGACCTGATTTCGAAAAGATCCGGTCTCTGCCCCACTTTTCATTCGGAAACTCCTTGGATTTATTCTTGATTTTATGAAAATTGAGAATACACTTTGCAGCACATCTTTAGCTAATTTTTATTCTCTCATACGTATGTATAGAAAATATATTGTTTTTAAAAAAATTATTGATTTTAACAATTTGACGAAAAATAATCGTTTTAAGATCTCCTAACATACAATTTAAAAAGATTTTGGAGACAATTAGCCCATCTGTGTGTATTCTAGAGCATTAGACAAAACTAGCCGAATGTCTGGCCTATACCAAAAATACAGGCTGTGTACCAAACATTTTTTTTTTAAATGTAGGGTCCATCTACAAAATAAAGCTGTGTACTTTTTGTACTTGTTTTAGCTGCCAACTATTATTCAATTGATATACGGTCCTCAAAATTTAGTGTCATGGCATGAATATCAACACACGTTCATTAATTAGGACAGCCAAAATTTTTTAATCAATTCCAAATTTTATGCACATTTTTCAAGTAATCGAACCTACTTCGTTAAAGAAGCTATATAAAAAGTTATTTTCTATATTTTATGTTAATATGTCACACAGTTTGGGACATGTTGTAATATGATCCTTCTTGCGATTCAAACCAATTTTCCAATTGTAAGTATTTGTCTAAGCTCTAACCAATAAAACATTACAGTTCTGATCAAGTATTTTTAAAACACCCTTTACATTAACTAAAATCAGCTGAATGCATCCATTTTATCGGATAGTCTGACCACTTTTTTTTTAAATATATGCCTTTCAAAGAACTGTGTAAAAAGTTTAAAACATTTTGCAAACAAAGTCTCGTAATTTTTGTTTCACTCTGATGCTGATTATGATGCATCTAACGATTTTTACAGAACTGTTTCTTTGTTTTCTACTTAATTTGCTCTTGCCAAGTTTGTAATCTTTTAAATATAACAGTAAACAACCTCTTTAAACATCCTGATTGAGTGATTTCTCTTTTACAACGGCTGGTCATCAACATTTAGGCAATAAAATGAAGATATGCAACAGAAAACGGATTTATTTTGATTTGAACTTGAATTCATTCTGATATTTCTTTCATTTTGCAAAAGGCATCAACTTAAGTCTAATATTTGAGAAGATCAAATTGAACCCAATAATTACAGAAAAGTAGGAAGGTATTTTTTATTACGCAAGGGTCATATGTAGTACAACTACTGAAGAAGGGATAAATTTTATAACGAAATTTTTGAGCAAAATTATTTTGAATTTATGCACCTATGCTAGAAGAAAGAAGACCTACACACAGTCCGTCAAGGACGTCTAAGCTAAAGATGCAACTCTCACCTCGCCGTCGAACACCCCTCATATCTATGAAATCAGTATCCTCGAACTATAAAAAAGTGTATTTGAAACGATGTTGTTTTATTTCTTATATTATTATAGTTCATTTCATTCATTCTTTAAATTGCAGATCTCAGCACAAACCTCAAAACATCCGAGTTACTCTCGGGGACTATGTCCTGCATTCCAACGTAGAGAGTTTGCCAGCAGAAACGTTTGGGGTAGCCGAAGTCCGACTTCATCCTAACTTTCGATTTACTCCTCAAGCCGACAGATTCGACGTGGCCGTGGTGGTCCTGGACAGACCTGCCCCTTACCGCGAGAATATACGGCCCATTTGTATCCCTAGAAAAGGCGCTGACTTTCTGGGCAGGACGGCCTACGCAGCTGGATGGGGGGCCTTAGAGCCCGGTAAGTTCAATCATATACTGTAATTTCGCAATGGGTTATGGTATCATATGAGCATTCCGGTTGACAAAGCGGAATCGTCTCAAAACCCTCATTTGATATTTTAAAGATATTTATAAGCTTATACCACGATAGAAAAATCAGACTATAATTATTTGAATGGGTAAAATGATTTGAATAAAACCTAATGCATTATTACTGAAATTAAAACCACGTAAAATATTTTCTCATTAGTCAATAAAAACAACACATTTATGGAGGAACCTTCAGATGGAGGCGAGTACATTTCATTTTTGACGGAACTATTAAGCATTTCTATTCCCTTTTGCAAACTTACAGTCCTACGAATTATCTAAAAAACTTAGAGCGTCTCCAAAATTGAAAAGGACAATTCTAAGGGAACCCTCTCTTCCCCATCTCTAGGATTCGATGCTGAATCCTTATAAGTCTTCATCTAAGCCCTAAGCTATAGCCAATCCTGAGAAATAGATTTTTCAAGAAAGTTTGAACCGGAAATAAAAGAAAATGGTAAATTATAATAGTTAAACCTTTACCTCCTCCGGAATTTAATGCTGAATTCATATCATTCGTCATCCAAGGTCTATAGTTTATCTTGAGATACCTGTTTCAAGAACTTTTTTTTAACCAGAAGCGAAAAAAAACAAGAAAGGGTCATCTTTAGGGAGTTCCTTTGCCCCCTTCAGAATTTCATATGGAATACACATCAGTCATTATTTAAGCTCCATCCATAGTCAAGCTTAAGAAGTATATGTCTCGAGGAAACATTTTGAACCGGGAGTGGAAAAGAAACTAGAACAGAAATTCTAAGTGAACCACCCAAACTCCTCCAGCATTTAATATTGAATCCATATCAGTTATCATTTTAACTCTATCTATAGTCAATCTTGAAAAATAAATGTTTTAAGTAAAATTTCAAAAATCTGAGTACATTTTTTAATCGAAAATGGAAAAGAATCAGAAACGGATATCCCTAATGACCCCCCCCCCCCTCACACACACACACACACACACCATTCTTCTCTAGAATTTTATACTGAATCCAAATCAGTCGTCATCTAAGCTCCATTTATTGCAGATCCTGGTAAATAGATACTTTAAAGAAAGCATTAGCGCAAAAGCAATAGCACGGCAAAATTTCTACCACAAATAAAAATCCACGCTCTTAAAAGAAGATATCTTTATTATACAATCCCTATAAGTAAGATTTGGAATTTTCAAACTTAGTTGTTAATGTATTTTACGACTTGTTTCAATTTCAAAGTTTTAATTATGTTTTGAGAAAAGAGGCAAAAACTTTAAAATTTGTAGAAGACGACGTATTCATTACTGACGGACCGTTTTTCATCATTTTCGTTATTTATTCATATTCAGATTTTTTACTCATATTCACATTTTGATTATCTACTCATATTCGCATTTTTATTATATACTCATATTCACATTTTTATTATTTACTCATATTCACATTTTTATTATATACTCATATTCACATTTTTATTATTTACTCATATTCACATTTTTATTATTTACTCATATTCACATTTTCATTATTTACTCATATTCACATTTTTATTATTTACTCATTTTCACATTTTTATTATTTACTGATATTCACATTTTCATTATTTACTCATATTCACATTTTTATTATTTACTCATATTCACATTTTCATTATTTACTCATATTCACATTTTTATTATTTATTCATATTCACATTTTTATTATTTACTCATATTCACATTTTTATTATTTACTCACATTCACATTTTTAATGTTTCTTCTTCAGGTTCTAAGCTTCGACCAAAGGTTCTTCAGTTTGTGGCTGTTCCAATCATCAACAACAAAGTTTGCGAGACCTGGCACAGGAAGCAAGGTATCAATATCCGCATCCATGAAGAGATGATGTGTGCCGGGTACGAATACGGTGGAAGGGATGCTTGCCAGGTATTCCTTTTTCTATCTCTGATCAGTAGTGTTTTATGGGCTCCATATATCATTTCTTTGAAATTCAATGGGTTCGATGGGTTCTTGAGAATTATGACCCCCAAATTCCCCTAAAGGAGAATTTTAAATGTTAGGAAACGAAGTTGGCAGTGAACGAGATAGACGAGAAAAACCAGTTACAAACTTGTACGGCAGTGTCTACTTAGTAGGAATCGGTAGTTTGGAGATTTTTATGCACCAATAAAATAAATTTAAATTAAACTATTTTATGAAAAGCAAATTGAAAAAAATCATTTTTTAATTCAACTTGCAAATTTAAATTGAATAAAACGTGCACTTCGAGTTATAAAACGCTTGCTTCGAGCAGCTAATGTGTTTATATTTATTTAATGTTAAACATAAATATAAAATTCAAAATATTTTAAAGCTACGGAATAAAAATGTTGCACATTTTCTCTAAGTACATTTTGCTATTTTAAATTTCCACAAGACATCTTCACTTCAATATATTCTACGTAAAATCCAATATAACTATTTATAGAAATAACTTAAACCTAAACGACAATCAATTGAAACATTTGTTGTAAATATTTTTACTGTGCAACCTACCTGATTAGCAAGAATACCAAAATTTTATTAATTATCAAAAAATAATAAAATTATCAAAAAATTACATAAAATTAAAATATCAAATATGTCCACTTGCCATATTCAATTTTTTGCAACAAATCTGTTAACATAATTCTCTTGGATCTAGTTCGTTCCATTCACAAGATGAGATAATTCTTGAAATGGTTTTGTATTTTCACACCAAAGAATTCACCAATAGTCTATTTTACAGGATTTTAATTTAATGTCAGTTGTATTTTCATGAAGGTCATTTCATGAAAGTATAAGTCATTCTATGTGCACTAATAAGTTGCTAAAATCACCAAACTTCAATTTACGTGATATTGATTCAATAGCAAAAACATTGAGCCGTGGATTTTGCATCCACGTAATACAAAATCATGTTGTATTATGTGAGGCAGCACTCCTCACATAATACAACACACGGCATTATTATGCTGTGTGTTGTATTGTGTGAGGAATGTCATGTGCTGCCCACAGCAGATTATTTGATGTGAAATGAAAAAAAATTCTGATTAAAAACAAGAGTATTTTGACAGAATATTTTCTTTATTTTCTATTTAGGGCGACTCCGGCGGTCCACTTATGATGGAGGACAACAATATTTGGTACTTGGTAGGCATAGTCTCGGCTGGATATTCTTGCGCCAAACAGTACCAACCGGGTATCTACCACAAAGTATCCAGCTCGTCTGATTGGGTATCTTCTGCTATGCATTGAAAAAACGACCAGCTAGTCAACAAGTAATTACACTAGATGGAGCCACTTACTGTGCAGTATGAAAGCTTTGCACAGAAGATGTATGAAGAGTTAGACCGTGATTTTTGAATCGCACCTGGAATACTTGAATTGGGAAAATGATGAAAACGATTGGAAGCATGCTGAGTACAAGCAGGATCATCTTTTTCTCTTAGATTGAGGATATTTCACGGAAACTACGAACTGCATATTTATTGTCATCAGCTGTATCTGATCCTTTCCCTTTGTCTGTCGCATTGTTCATTTTAAAAATACAAACACTTTCCTAAAACTCATTTTAAATATAGTTAAACATTCCTTTTTACTGTAAAGATTCATTTGTAAAAATATTGCTTGTTAGTCTTTTTGTTAGTTTACTGTAGTGATTAGTCTTATATTTATTTAAAAGAAAGACGCGTTATTCAATATTTTTTCTCTACTTCAAATATTTGTATCCTATATTTTCCAATACAAAAAATTTGCTTTACGGAATTATTTGAGAAGAAAACGCATTTTTTTAAAGATAGCTGATCTTTCACAACAGTGGCCCTGGGTTGAGACAGGCTGCAACAAGCTATAGTCATTCACCAGAATTAGACCAGGAGAAATTGATAAAGGCAGAGGTTAAAAGGAGTTTCATATATCTTGTGTTGCTGTTCTTACGAAAAGGCAAGCAGGACAAATGTTAGGGTCCTCATGGTCATGCTCGTGGTCAAGAGGCGCCCATCGAGATCCGAGGAAGTGTCGTATCACTGCCGATGTGACAGAAGTGTGATGGCGGATGATAGCTGTAACCGAAAAATTGGGCCCAGGATGAAAATATGCCAGACCCCCATATTTTCTATGGAGAGGAGAATATTCATATTTCAGAGGAGAATATTCATGTTCGGAGGCCATAAACGAACCACTTCTTTTATTGGTGTCCCCTATGACGTTATCGTGTTTTGTGTCCTCATAATATGGTTTTATTAAGTCATGATAACGCCACGTGGATGTAGAAAAATTTCATATGAGCTTTGCGAATACTATAATGTTTTAATTTCTTATTTTCATTTACGCAAATCCAATACATGAAGCGATTCATTTAACTAAATTTCATTTACTAATTTTACAGAGCATTAAAAGAAAAGCAATTTAATTACTTTTTCTATACTTTTACCCTTTTACACTTTCTGTAGGCCTTTTAAGACGAAAGTAACTTTTTGTTGTAATTTATTATTATTGGAAATGTTAACAAATAATTATTCATAATATTGAGTAAATATGTTAAATAATTTCAAATTGAATAAACTAATGCCACATTTGGTGGGAGGGCCGTTTGAAGTAGAGGGCTCTAAACGACCACTCAATTGGCTTATCTTTAATTCCGCCCTTGACTACATTTTAAAATATATGCCTGGGCTATGCTTAAGCCCTCTGAAGCCTTATTTCTCTCTATATTGAGTACACCTATAATTTGAAGTTAGCAACGAATACGAACAAACGCGGGGTTTCACAATATTTAAATTTCGAGAAAATATTTTGGATTTTTATCTATATCTTTGGCAATGGTGAAATTGTAAAAATTGCAAAGAGCATCATGTACTAAACCAGTCATATAATATATTTTACTCCTTAGTATACACCTGTTATCTGTCAATTCTTTTCACTAAGCTCCCTCTAATATCAACTTTGAAGTAAATATTGAAATGCAGATTAATTATATAAATGCTATTTTTCTGCAGTTGAAAATTGTTTTTAAAAATGTTACAGAAAAATATATTTTCTTGAATAAAAATTGTTTTAGTCGTTGCTATGAAATGGCAGAAGCAGAAGAGTATTCAACTGTTTACTTAATAAGAATTTTTTACTTGGCAAGACTTGCTAAAGTGATATATTTTGTTGATTGGGTAGAATTTTGAAAGCTAGGTAAATAAATATACTATTAATTATTGAAATAAATCACCACGATAACGTAGAACACTATTATTTTAGTGTTATATGTATGCAAGTTCTATAAGACTTCTATTCCAATCATTGGAATTTGACAGAAACAAGCTATAAAAATAATTTGTATACAACAAAACAAAGAATAATGTTTTGAATAAACATTTTAAATGGCCTTTTCTTTTTAATAGGTACTTAACGAGTGTTAAATTAATTATACTTTCCTTGACCTTAAATCCATTTCTTATTTAATGTAATTTAAAAAAAAAAGCATATTTTATAATATTTGACTTTAAAAAGTGTCAAGACTCGATAATTATACAATAAATATTATATTTCCACTCATTACTATATATATACATATATAAAATATAGTCTATCATATGCTTCACAGTGGCTTTTCAGATTTTCAGTTAGTAGGTCTACGGATAAAATTGCGAAACACATTATTTTTAGTAAATTTACTGATTAAAAGTAATTTTTTAAATGAAAAATTAAAACCAATGTTATCTTTAAAGATTTTAAAATATTGCTTTTAAGTATTTTTAGTTCCGAATGATTAACATTTTTGGGATATTGCTTGATATTTTGCAACTCAAAATTCACAAATCTAATTAAAGTGGCCTCCTGACCTATGAAGGGGGTCCCTCCTCGTGTAATAATTCTGGGACTGTTTGCAGCAAAAATTTTCCGGATATCTTATAAATTAGGAAATCATATGCATATTTATATAAGCACAATGGTTAAAGGTACTACTCATTAAAAATGAATTCCATGAAATTAATTGTTCTAATATGTTCTAATTTAGTTTTTATACTTTCCATGATGGTTAATTGTATTTCATTGTATGTGTCCGTTTTTGTTACTTCTTTGAAACTTTCTATGATCAATAGCTACGAAAATGAGAGAGATGTGTGTATATATGTTGCATAAAAAACTTTTGACATGTTTTACACCAAATATTTGTCAAGAAACTTGCATGTAAAATTTATAAAACATTAAATTATTTAATAACAAAGTGTACAGCTATTCAATTTGTTTAACACGCACATACATAAAATCCTTATATATTCTATATTTTTTATTCTTTTACCTTTTAATAAAAACAAACCAAGAATCTTGAAAATTATACTTTGCCACCTTTCATTTCAGTCACTGATCTATGTGGAAAAGGATGTTCCAGAAAGAATTCTAATTGTTTGATCGAAAGAAATATCCTTGTTAATTGTGTTCCTCAAAGATATCCATCAAACAACGCTACGTAAAATTTTATAGAAATGCCCATCAGAACATACGTAGTGATTTCAAGAAGGAAATTAGTTTAATAAATCCTTAAAATGGGTAACTTCATCAATAAATGTGTTAAAAATGAATGTAGCAAAATTTCTCATGAGAAAATTGATTAAAATACGAAATGATATGGCATGTTTCAGGTTTTCTTGCTTGCCTGGAAAATCCTGAAGGTCCAACATCGCTGAATGCAAGCAATATGTTTACTTCGTGATGCTGTCTTAACAAAGCAATAGTAATGCTCATAATAAATAAAACTGCTGCTTGTGAGAATATAACTTTCTAATACTTCCTTGAAGATTTTTTTCTATACTTGATTTCTTCAAAGAAAAAAAGACAATAGGAAAAAATATGGCACGTTTTAGCTTTTCTTGCTTGCAGAAAAATCCTGACGGTCCTACATTGCTGAATGCGACCAATATATTTACTTTGTGATGCTGACTTATCAAAACAATAGTAATTCTCACAATAAAAAAACTGCTACTTGTGAAAATATAACTTTTTAATACTTCCTTTAAGATTGCCCTATGTTTACTTTCTTCAAAGAAGCAATAAAAAGTTATATGAACAATTCTGTCACTTTACACTTTCTCTTGAATAAGCATTACCATGCGTTTACATATTCTTACTATTGAATATCACATTTTATCGTCTTTTCGCATTACTGTTATGTCTTTCTCACGATTGGCAACAGTAGTTCTCAACTTTTTTTTGAGATTGGCAACATTGGTCTCTTTATTCATGGCTCCAATGGATTCAGTGTTTTTTCAGGTATTCTTGCTTCCTTTTTTTTAAATCTTTATGCATGTTGTTCAAGTTATCAAAGTTTATAGATATAATCTATCACTGATATCAGAAACATGCATTTTGTGCTCATTTTTATAAAATACTTGGACTTGATAAAGAGTTTTATCGAAATGAACAATTCATTATTAGGCCAAGGGCTTGTCCACGTGTAAAGATTTCATGCTTGGATTTTATTTGATATTATTTTATCGATTCCTTTCCTTTGATGTTTTTTGTTTTTATTCAGTTTGATGACTAGAGGTTTGCAGTTTTAACACTTTACAACATAGTTGAAAAGTGTTTATGACTTTGTTCATTCTGTCTGTCTGTCCGTTAGCACGACTGCCGTAAAAATAACTTTATCAAAATGAAATTTTAGTATGTTTTTCAGACGGTCTGTGGGACCTATGGTAATATAAATGAATAATATCACCCAATTAGTTTTGGATGGAACCCGGATTGAAAAGATGAAATACATTGAACCTCATGAGACCTAATTTTTCAAACATGTTTTAAGCGAATGTAAAATTCACAAATTACTTCAAAAATTTTAGTAAATATTCAAATTATCCCATAAAATATATAAAAAAAAAATTCAGTAAAATATGTTAAGTAGTTTTTTAAATAAAAATTATTTAATATAGGGAGAAAAACAAATTCAATTAAATTCTGACTCTTACTATATCCTCCAGAAAGAAAAAAGAGATATATTATATAATAAATATCTTTCTAAGAGTTGAATTATTTATATGTAATAGCGGTTTCACATTTTAAAATAAATATGGCAGATAACAATTTTTCAAATTTTTAAATAAAATAAATTATTATAGTATTGTGATGAATGAAAACGATTGGAAAAATGTTTATGAATGAAATGCTGCTTTTATAGAGATTTATATTTCGATGACGTCATTTGAGTAAAGTTCATTTGTTTTCGATGAAGTTTTCAAATATAATAAATTATTGTAGTATTATGATAATTTTAAATATATTACCGAGAAATGTATCGCATTTTAGAGATGTTTAAACCAGGCAATTTATATTTCAATGCCGTCATTTGAATGAAGTTCATTTTCTTCCATGAAGTTTTCAAATATAATAAATTAATGTAGCATTGTGATATTTTAGAAATATTACAGAGGAATGTATCGCATTTCAGAGATGTTTATATAAAATTGCATTGAAGTTGAAAAGTGTTTCATAATCAATGCTTTATGCATGATTGATCTTTCTTATTATTTTCCACTTGATTGATGATTTTCTGTTTGATACTTTTATTTGTAAGGCATTTTGTAATGTTGGGGTTCTTTGAGTTGAAACTTCTCTCTATTCTTTCATTGGATTTTTAAACTTCTTTTATATATATATATATATATATATATATATATATATATATATATATATATA
Source organism: Amaurobius ferox (assembly GCA_951213105.1). Lineage (NCBI taxonomy): Eukaryota > Metazoa > Arthropoda > Arachnida > Araneae > Amaurobiidae > Amaurobius > Amaurobius ferox. The sequence goes on along the minus strand of OX578137.1, from coordinate 39,909,144 downwards.
TATAAGATTTGGCCCATTCAAATTTGAGTTATTGTTGAATTTGTTGCATGTCATTTATCAGTACTTGAGAGCCATCGGAGATTTCCATACTCCATCCTAAGTGAAGGCATCAAAAGGTAAGTTCTTTTGTTTAAATTTTGGTAAGGTCGATTTAGTTTATGATACTACCCATTTCCAACAGAACAAGTATAAATTGTTTACATTTTTATCTATTAGTTTCGGAAATATAAACTTCAAAAGTATTTACATTTTTTACAACACTTCGATTTCAACCGGATACGGATATTCAAGATGTCTATTAGTAGTGTAGTTTAATTATGTTACCGCATATATCGAAATTTTTTCTTTAAATGAATAACCATTTTTCATGTTTTTATACTTATCATAAATATAAGCATTTGAAGCACGGATCAGAGGGAACACATCTACCCTGCCTTACAAAAGTTAAGCAGGGGGCAGAAAATCCGACACAACTCAAAGTTTTGCTTCGATTGCCTCCAAATTTCACATGGTAGTCAATTGAGTAATATATCCATGAGTATAATAATGAAATAAAATATATTTAGGTACCTTTAAGTGCTTACTTTCCACTTAGGAACATTTGGAAAAAGTTTCATATGCTATACAAACAAACCAAAGAATATGGAATGTGACCTCCCTTGGTTTTTAACTTGACTTGGTTTTTAATTTGACTTGGTTTTTAATTTGACTTGGTTTTTAAATACATAATTTAAGAATGCACATTTACGTTATACTACGTTACGTTATACGGCTTCCTTCTTAAATTGTTTGTATCTAATCATCCCAGTATGTTTAATTTGATATAAATATTAAACTAGGAAATTCACATGTATACAATAGCAAATTTTAAAAATTCGCACGTTTTATATATAAATAACAATATATTCAACCAAATTTGGTTGGATAGTTTTGGAAACATCGTGCATGCGTGTACTGTTCCCAAACAACATGGACAAAATTAAAAAAAAACATTGTAAAGTTGTTTTACATTCATGTTATAATTGGTTGAATAAACAGGCAGAAAGGAAAGAAATACTAAAGTTTTTGTTTTAATCAAGACCTCTCAAAACATGTAGTTTCATTGTGGCTTTAAATAGATCTGCATTATACAACGTCTTAATTCGATGGCTTAGTCATTCAGCAATATCACAGTAACTGCTGTAACATGTAATATGGCAAGAACTAGATGCGCTTGAATGACCCGATCAATTTATTGTATAATATTTTAAATAAAAAATCAAACTGTTTTTAATCATACGTTAGTTTGATTTTAAAGTAATGATACTTTATTATTTAATACGAAATATGTGCAATATTTTGAAAAAAGTTTACACTCGAGCCCGTCCACACAAACAGCTGCCATAAACCTTCGGGTTGGTCGTGTGGTCTGGGCCTTCTACACTCTTCTCGAGAAAATTAATATCAATAAATGGATTGATTGCTTATGCTTATTTAACATTATTGACTTAGTAACTTTTTATATATCTTTTAAAAGAAAATTATCATATAGCAGGGGAAGGGGGGAGGGTACACTTTTAAATGATCTATAGCATTCGAAACCAAAAGAGTTTCAGTTGATCACGCATTGGATTGTAAAATTGTGCCGATTTGCGTTAAAGTCTTAACCTACATTTCTGTGGTATTGTGTCCACAAATACGCACATTACTTCAACAATGTTTGACTTAAATTAAAGATGCTCAAAATGTAGAAATTGGTCAAAAACTTCACTTCAAGTTTCAACTCGGTCACCATGATCATCCCTATAAATCATGCTATGTGTAAGAAAAGTAATATTCTTTCTGTTATATCGATTTTCAAATGTACTTATTAGTGAAAAAGTAACAAATTGCACCTTGTGTTTAATGTAAAATGATAAAATTTTCTAAATATGCTATTAAAAACAGCAGAGAAATGGTTGGATGGGGATGATTTTGTGAGCATACAGCCAATTTTGGATTTGGATTTTGTCTTTGCACAAAGTAGGTATGAATGAAATCATACAAATACGTCTATTTTTTTATTTCTACAAACTTTTATCAAAAATTGAAGGTACAAGAGCAATGATTGATTATTGTCATCAAATAATCATCACAACAGTATCAAACCTATTAACAAAGCATCAAGCACTGTTATTAGTTGACGTAGATTATCACTTTGGAAGTTCAAATTTTGCAGGATCAAGTACATGTATCAAAATATTATATTTATCCTCATAATTAATAAAATACGGGTAAGAACTGTTAAAATCCAAAAACACTTCAGTAGTGAGCGCATCAAATCGTATAAATAGTATATGCGACTTTACCAACACTTCAGGATTCAAGTCTTTTGTGGAGAAATTTGCAGTCGTCCAACTCCCTATCACACGTTAAAGTTCCAGTTCAGATAAATCAGTCTTTCCCATTTGAACTATTATAATGGGGGGTAAATAATAATCGAAGGTAAACTCGGCAGATAAGCTGATTTTAACACTTTTGACGAGTTATCTTTAAAAAATTTGATGTAGCGAGTCTTCAGTACATCATTTTCTAAAAGCTGCTGATGATTAGTTTCCAAAAGTTTGATTCATCCAAAAGTGTTGGCGTAATATTAACGATGTAATCTTCAGCTTCCACTTTTAAATGCGAATTTTAATCTGAAGCAACAATGTTCATTTTAGCAGCAATTTCTAGCGATGAAAATGTCACTGGTTCCTCGTACATGTGTCTGAAAAAGTAAATGAAAATTTTATCATTACGAGTAAATTTTATTTTGGGGCACATGAAAAGTCAATTGATAGCGTGTTGAACGCCAAGGGTACAATAAAAAAGTACATAATAAAGAGTATTGCTTTTGCATTTAGTCTGATAATGCACAGTGCATGTAAAGATCAGTGATCAGACAGTTAGCAATTTCCAGTACCCTATTGACAATTTCTTTTGTATTAATTGAAGTACTAAATTTAGATTATAAAAATGTGTTCCTCCGCAGGACATAAACCCTCTGTATTAAAACGAGTGCTCTATGTCTAAACTATGAGTTCTTTATATGAAACCGGATTCATCATGCGACGATCAATTTCAGTGACTGGGCCGAATAAAAGAAGAAATTTAATTGACTTAGAAGAATCACATGGTTTGTTCCTGGGCGAGTTTTCGCTTCACTTTGCTAGGCAAACTCAGCTTATTTTTACTCGAAAAATCTTCCATACCATAAAAATTAAATGCAAATAGTAAGTAAATAAAAATATTTAGTATATCTAATTTCTAGATCAATAATTTGTTTTTAAAAAGCTCTTATATTTTTTGAGAAATCGTCCAGTTGAAAGATTGAAAGTGTTTCTATTTTGAAAGTTTGCGATGCTTATATATCGAAAACAAAAACATAAACAGTGGAGTAGTTTGTAGTCCTCTAAACGCCCTACAAAGATATGTAATAAGATTTAGGAACATGTTCTTAGAATTTAAAATATAAACTTCAACCTCCGATTTGTGTCAGACATTTTTTGAACAGAAATGAAATGAAAAGTTACATTTTCAAAACTAACTTGTGCAATAAAAGATGTGAAAGTGGTTTTAAAATATAAAGAAAAAGCGACGAAGAACGATCACTTTGAAATAAACCAAAAGTAAAAATTAATTTTAAAGCAAACATTATAAGAGGAGATGTGGCACCCTCCCATCTTCTAACCATGCTCAGAGCTGCTTCAGTCTTACGATAAGATAAAGTTCTGATAGCAAAAGGGTGTAATAATAAAGGGCGTACCAGGTTTAAGAAATTGAAAATGATAAGTTTGTAACAAGGATTTGGAAGGGTTGAAAATAAACTAAAATTTAAAGCCGCCATAGAAAACAGCCCGCGGTTGCTTTCTCTGCTCAGGTCGTAATATGCAATAGAAAAGATTGCTTTATTTTGAAGACAAAGGATATTTTTGAGAAAGTTCTTATGTCTGAGATAATTTTGATGATTTTAATTTTAATAGCCTTTTTTGGAATGTTTTGAATGATTTTAATTTTAAAAGCATTATTTTATAAGAAACGAGGAGTCTTCTCAGTAGTTCTCAAAATTATACTTATTTCAATCCGAATTTTTTTCAATACTGGTTCTATATGCAAACCCCCAAATGGCACAGCTATACAGAAGGTTTGGTCGAATTCAAAATATAGTGAATTTTGATATTTTAATATTTTGAATATTATTTTACACAAATCGTTTTTTCAACATTTGATTCTACTTTATATATAAAGGAAACATAAACTTCATGTAATTCACGAACTCTACCTATGGCTGTCATTCTGAGTAAAATATCGAATGCGCAAGTTTTGCTTGCTGATACAAATTGCAAAATTTGGATGGTTGAGTTTCCTGCATCAAAGCTAACCAGTGCTCTTAATAACTGTAGGCAAATTCAATGATGAATACACATTACAAAAAAAGCATTTCGGTTGAGTTTAGTCAAGGTTAGCTTCTAACCAACATTTGTGAATACGGTGTGAGTTAGTTGTTGTTGTTGTTGAGACCCAGACCGTCCGACCTACCAGAAAGGTGTAAGGTAACTGTTTGGACGGCCGGGAAGTGCCACGCAATTTAGACCGGAACCCAGTGGGGGAGGCATCCACAGGGACCATACCCTCCTTCCCCTACCACCAACCTCTCGGAAGGACATACGGACCCACATGTTTAACTCGATCGTACTCCGCATGAACACGGCGGCAGTTGTGGCAGCGTGCAAAACCAGCGCGCAAACCACCGGGTTACTGCGCCCGAAATGTGCCAACAGCACGCGGTGTTCCCAGGTGGTCACCCACCCAAGTACTCACCGCGCCCGATGCTGCTTGACTTCGGTGATCTAACAAGAACCGGTGTTTTCAGCACGGTACGGCGGTTGGCTGACGGTATTGTTGTTGTTGTTGAGACCCAGACCGTCCGACCTACCAGAAAGGTGTAAGGTAACTGTATGGACGGCCGGGAAGTGCCACCCAATTTAGACCGGAACCCAGTGGGGGAGGCATCCACAGGGACCGTACCCTCCTTCCCCTACCACCAACCTCTCGGAAGGACTTACGGACCCACATATTTAACGTGATCGTACTCCGCATGAACACGGCGGCATTTGTGGTGCAAATCTAGCGTGCAAATCTAGCGCGCAAACCACGGGGATACCGCACCCGAGATGGCCAACAGCACGCGGTGTTCCGAGGTGGTCACCCACCAAGTACTAACCGCGCCCGATGCTGCTTGACTTCGGTGATCTAACGAGAACCGGTGTTTTCAGCACGGTACGGCCGTTGGCCCGGTTGGCTGACGGTGTGAGTTAGTGTAAAATTTTGTTGGATTTGGCTGGTTAGTAATTCAAAATTAAATTTTTATATTTTAAAATGCCAGTATTTTACTTTGAATTGAAATACTTCATAATTAAAAGCATAAGGCAATTGATTAAATATCTTACGCTATAAATAACGAAGTAAATTTTATTTTGAGATTATTTAGGTCAGCAGTTAGAGGGAATAGTTTGTCAATCATGTATTTTGGAAACGGATTTAAATACCCGTCTTTGGTTAGGAAGGTGGAGTTATAGTACTTTCACCTAAATACAATACAACGATAAAATGAAGAAATAGATCCGTCAGGCTAACAGTTTTAAAATTTCTACCGATATTCTAATATAACAAATGTGTAAATTATAACTATTGTTTTTAAAGTATTTCTGAACAAATAAACACTGTTCAAAATAGGTGGTTTAGCACTATTACACAACGTAGCCCGGATCTCGGAAAGGGGTCAATGGCCGAATGGTGGGATTTAGAATGCTGGCATTTTTTTTTCTAATATTGACTAAAATATAGTTCAGAAAACATAAAGAGTTTTGACCCCCAAACTCAATATTGAGTTCAAGCTTCAACACCCATGTTCATACTGGAAGAACCCACCTATAGGAAGCATTTCCAAAGTTAGGATGCTTCCTCTATTGTAGTCCGAGCTCAGTCTTTAAGAAATTTGATGTCTGCCGCATATTTGGATTGATTTTACCAGTCTCTATAACTGGTTAACTCACCAAATCATTTCTACTGCACTCAACACGTAATTATACAATTAAAAAAACGGATAGAATGAGGAGTAAAATGTGCTAATTTTGCAGCCATTTTTGCGAATGCTTCTGGGGGGCCACGCATACCGTTCTTTCGGGTTGATGTTCGAACTCGGGACCATGAGTATGGTAGACCCGTGCTATATCACTTAGAAGTCTTCGGATCCGAACGTATAACCGGGCACCACGACACCACAGGCCTTTATAAGGCTTGGATTAGCATGATTGATGTTCAATTTCTTTTAAAATTCCCATCTGTGGACAGTCTGGCACCAACCAAATTCGGGGTTTTAGTCCAGAGAGATTTATCTTTGTTAGTAGAAGCTCACTTGTTTCTAAAGTAATGTACATCGCGATTAAATATTCTTTTATTCATAGAACTGTCAACCAATAATTTCTTAAATATTGTCACAATGGGAATATGTTTCAAAATAATTATTTCTTCAAGTGTTACACTAACCATAATAAAGTTTCAAATAAAATAGTTAGTAGCACTTAAAATTGTGTTATTTAGTTTTATCCTTTCCATATTTAGGTGACCTGAAAACAAAGTGGTTTTTTTATATTTGGTCCCTATTATTTGAAGCTGATTAGCCATTTAAACGGTTAAGTCAAAGCAGGACTGTTGAGTTGAAGACAGTTTAGAGTGATGCCTGTAAGAATATAGCAACGATCATGATAAGAGCCTGCTGCCTGCATATCCCAAGCATATGAAGGGGTTTTTTGCACATGAATTGTAAAAACAGAAAATCAAGAAAAATAACTACTAATTAATACATTTGCTATTTGAGTCGGTATCAGAGTGAGACAACAGAAAGAGGGGTTGGAATCAGTGAAAAAAAAAAACAGTATTACATAATATTTAAATGTCATCTGGGGTTTAGTTACAATTATGTTTCATAGATGGCAGCACCAGCAATGAAAAAATGACCTCACGAACTACCTCACGTCTAAATATCGCGATCTAGAGTTTGTCTTTGTGCATCATACTGTAAATAGTTTAATATTTTATGTATAAATAAGTATAACCATACAGCGTTTAGAATTATGTAAATAATATATATTACATGATAAAAAAATTTAAACGTAATGTTAGAATAATGTTTCTTCAAAGAGGAGTTGGAGTCGAAGGTTTGAGCTAGACTCCACAGCCATGATTCAAAATAGCTATTATTTATATTAAAAATTCTAAATATTACAAAATAAAAGAAGATGTCTGCCCATCTGTGTGTGTGTGCAGTTAGTAGCGTTAAATCCAAGCAACGTACGACCATGAAATTTGGTACACATATATACTTCAGGCCCCGAATAGGTGCATCTCGGTGTTATTTTTTAGCTAGTATGCTAGTATTACCTTAGCTAGTATGCTATCACATCCGCTGCTCCGTTGAAATAAACATGAATGAAAGCACTGACAAACTGTTTCTTTAGGCTACAGATGCATACGTCTAATACCAATTTTCCGAACAAAGTTTTACAATGTCTTGTTAAATGCAGAAGATTTTATTTTAATGATTCCTCAAATTCTAAATGTCTAGTAGCGCTATACTAGTCATACCGCAGTATTCGATACTGATGTTGTTAATTACCAAGTCTGGCAATATTTAAATAGGAGCCATTTGTAATTATAAGTTAAAAATCTGATGTGGGCAGCACATGACGTTCCCTGTAAACTCATATTCATGTTCCCTTTATTTCTTCAATAATTCCTTAAATTGAGTTTAATTGCACAAAATAAAACCCATAATTATTTAAAATTACACTGACTTTGCATTTTTAATTCAATTTTCGTTCTCATTTGGTAACTGGACTTATTTTCAAAGATGGCGTAACAAAAATGTGAAAGAACTAAAATATCTCGAAAACGGCTAGTCCTAGTGTGAAAGCCCCAGGCCGTCCGGCTCGTCCTGAGGACTTAGAGCATCAAATTGGACGACCGGGATCCTAGTGTAATGGAGTTGCTGCTATTTATTCTTTTTATCGTTAAAAATTACGTATAAAACAAGCATTTAATTGATATATTTCAGCATACGTAGTTCTTTTTATTTTAAATTTTGACAATTTTTGCGAACCATCTCACAAAAAAAGGCAAGTTATTTTTTCCGAATCGTACCAAAATCTAATTAGTACCAGGGTAATCCACAAGGGACTTATCTACTAAATTTTGTAAAATTTGATCAATTAGTTTTTCAGCTAGAGTATACAGGCAATTTTAGAAATAGAACAGAAAATAACATAAACAACAGAAAATAACATGGATACTTTTCTGATATTGTATCCAATTTGCAGTTTTAATGCATGCTCGTTTCATTAGGCAACTTAATGCACTTTAAAGTCTTCAGTACTTCAAAAAATTAAATATCGAGAACGGATCTTCCTAGAGTCATGGAGGTTAGTCTTATTAGCTGCGCCGTTAGAAATTACATGAAGAACCAGTACTTAATATATTTCAGCTATTTTAGTCATTTATTTCACATTTTCACGAACTTTGCGGATCATTTCACTAAACAAGGTCGGTTATATTTTTCCGAATCATGCTAAAATCTAGTGGGTATCAGAATAACCCCCAATGAACGTAACTACTAAATATTAAGAAATTTCGTTAGGAAACGTTAATATTAGGAATTTCGTTAGGTTTTCACTACAGCGAAAAACGTTTTCAGTTCCCCAATTTAAATATTTCGAGAATGGTTCATCTTAGAGTAATGGGGTTGATCTTATTCTTTTCGTCGTTGAAACTTACGTATAAAACATGCATTTAATAATACAGATCGAGAGATATGTGGTTCACGTGCGTTTGGAAATTTTATGAACACGAGTGTAGCGAGCGGATGGGGAAAAATAATTTACGTTACTTAATACACCACGTCATAGAACAGTCTTAACGTTTAGTCAGACTTTAAACTCCAATGCGCATTTAAAATTCATGATCCTGTTGCAATAACAAACATAATCTTCTAGGTCCAACAAATTAGCAAAATGCGATATTATGGGGAAAATATCACAAATTGGAGTTTATAGTTGCTAGATCTTTCTGAAAAAACTTTTGTTACTGATTAAAATAAGCGTACCTAACTTAATGAAAATCGGTATTTTATTTCCGGAGATACCGCTTTGCCAGAAAATGGAGAACTCCTCGGATATCAGTAGGCTCCTTACGCTTAAAAGGCTTCTTACGATTGGTAGCCCCTCCCTCCCCCCCACTTACGGATTGAAATAATTCTACCAATTTTCATTCGTATCGCTCAATTTGTTCGAAGGATGTCTTGCATACACGCAAATTGAAAACATCCTTGACTCATAATCAGAGATGATCAAAACAGATAGTTCCATCAAAATTCGGGAGCCAAATATTTACGGAGTTTATTTCATATCAGCTGTTAACAAAAGGATAAATATAAATATTACATATTCATACAATCCCGCCCATCAAATCGAAATAAAAGTAATTAAGAATTAAAATATAAATGAGAATAATTGAAATTTAAAATTTTAAACAATAATTAAGTTATTGTAAATTTTTAATAAAAGCATATAAACTTGAATAACATATGTAAAAGCTACATTTTGTAGAAAAAGACAAAAAATTGCCTGTTTAATACGGCATGTACGAAAGAGGCAATCTCGTGGAAATAAATTTTAATCCACGACCAAATGAATGAAAAGACAATTAAATGCCAAATCTGGCAATCTCTTTTCCTTTTACACTGCTCACAACTGAAATCGCAACACCATAAAGTTGTAGGTGTCGCTTTATGTAAATCAGGCAATGCAAACAGCAAGGTGATATATGCAAATGTTCACAGTTTCGTTACTCATAGTGACGTAACACCTTGCCAAGCAGCATAAAAACGTCAAGTCAAGGAGGAGCGATATCACAGCTAAATTGTAGAGTCATTGGTTTCAAGTTGTAAAAATTATCACAGTATGCCAAGAGTATGTCGACGTACTACATACGTTCAGTTGTCGCTAACGGAACGGCAACAAATCATTGTTTTACGTGAGGGTGGAATGAACCTTCGAAGGATGGCTGAAAAATTGGGTCGTGGTGTGAGCGCAGTTCAATGGTGTATGTTACGGTTCGTGAGAGACAACGAAACGACACGAAGATCAGTTAATGGAGCTTCCAGGTGTACCACACCACGTGAAGATCGTATGTTTCTGAGAAGCGTTGCGTATGGACCGTTTACCACAGCAACCATGTTACAACGACATTTATCCCACACTACAGATAACGTGGTTTCGACGAAAACAATTCGAAACCGTTTGCATGACACAGGACTCTGAAGTAGACGACTTTTTCGACACCTACCTTTTCAACGTTTTCACCGGTTACGTCGCTTCCAGTGGCACCGCTCAACACACCATTGACCATCTCATTGACGAGATGCCTCCTTGTATTCAATCCTGCATAGCTGTTCGCGGTGGGCCTATTCCGTATTGATCCAATGTCAATTAAGTTCCATGCTTTCATTTTCCAGGTATGATTCTTTTATCATTAGCACATCTATGTTACAATTACGTTCTGTAAATTTCATATACATCATATTCTTCATGGTGTACTTCATTCTTCAGTTGTGAGTAGTGTAGTTCCAGTGCAAGCGCAAAGCGCCCTCCAATAATAGCCAGTCATGTTTAAAGATATTTAAATTGGAAGGTTATATGGGAATAAAGATATTTACTACAAAAACTTGGAAAACCAAGAAAAAAGACATTGAATCTGATCACAAGCTCTTAATATTAAAATCTGTAAGCAGTTATCCACAAGCTTCTGGTGTTCATTCTTCTAAATGATTCATTATAGAAGAGATTTAGACAGTAAAAGTCAATCGAAAAATGTAATGCTGTAAAGCCCTAGAAATTGTTTCTGACCGGACTTCTCAAGAAGGAAAATCTTTCTTCTTAGAGAATCAGCTGCTTTTAAGTTAGATTCGCTGAAATCACAGCACACCTCATCCAATTAAAAGAGCTTAACCTTAGAATTAAAATAAATTGTAATTGTAATCTCATGCTCAGAGTTACTCAAAAGGCCCAATGTCTGTAAATTGCAATGGTGAACATCCTTCTTTTTCACGATCTTATTCCAAATGATTCTTTAAAAAGGAAGTTCAGACAGTGGAAATGAATAACCTGCCGTACAGTGCAAAAACAACCAATAACATGTCTTCCGTAAAAAGTGTTTCTGTCGATACACCTTGGCAAAGTATATTTTATTGACTTTTACTCATTCAAAAATATCATCTGCTAAAGAAAATGAAATTGAAAATCGGTTTCATAAATCTTCAAATCTTAAATATAAAAAAGACTTATCTTTTAAATATGGATGGTAAATGATCAAAATGTAAAATCCTTTCTCAAAATAATTTTATTTGATAAAAATGATCTCCGAACCGAAGACCTTCAGTTTCATAGATGACACTATATTGACCATGCCACAGAGACCACACAGAATATGCATTGTATAAAAATAAAAAAATAGTGAATTTCTTTACTATCCTATTTAAAAATCAAAGTGTGCGGGGGACAATCTTGTATACTTTGCTCATTAGGATAGTATCGATTTTCAAGCCAAAAACGATTTTAATGATTTATTCGATATATTCTCAGAAATTGATCGACAAAATACGGCTTGTGGTTTAAATTTCTAGATGATGGATGAGCAAAATGTAATATCCTTTCCCAAAATAATTTTATTTCATAAAAGCATAAATCTGATTTAGGCGAACTCCGAACCGAAGACCTTCACGTTCACAGTTGACGCTAAATTGACCATACTTCACATCCAGGATGCATTGCATAAGAATAAAAGAATACTATGAATTTATTTACCATCCCCATTTAAAACTCAAGGGGCTCGGAGGAAATTCTATACACTCTGCTCATCTGTCCTTCCGAGAGGTTGGTGGTAGGGGAAGGAGGGTACGGTCCCTCTGGATGCTTCCCCCACTGGATTCCGATCGAAATTGGGTGGCATTTCCCGGCCGTCCAAACGGTTACCTTACACCTTTCTGGTAGATCGGACGGTCTGGGTCTCAACAACAACACTCTGCTCATCTGGAAAGTATCAGCTTCCAAGCCAAAAATAATTTTAATAATTGGTTCGATAGATTCTCGAAATCGACGTGTCATAAATATATAAAAGAGTAATATACAAAAGATATCCCTTATATACAATCTCAAGTGTTATTTTTTTATAATTGGATTACTAATCTGCATATGCATGCTACATTTCAGGTTATTGTGCAATTTAAAAGAATCATGACGATTGTCCTTTAAAAAGCTCTACAGATTGCACAAATTTTAAACTGTATAATCATATTAACTGCTATTTTTTTAACAAATAGCCATCTGAGGAGAAAATTCGAGTTCTAAATGTTTCTCTTATGGTGAAAAATAGCTATACAAACGAAGTACATTTTGCAGTACCTGCGGAACATCTCTAAGAACTTCACTTTCCACTTGCTAATAGTATTTTGGGAAGCAATTCATCACACGTTTTTAGAAAATATATATGTCCTTAAGAATAGGGATTCTAAAGACTATTTTCAGAATTTGGTACCTCTGTAAATAGAGACTATCAATATTGTAGATTGAATTTAGTTAAGCAAACAAGGTAAGAACAAAAAGTGAATTTATTGCTTTGAAACTTTGATGTGTATACATCGAAAATAGATATTACCAGAGGACAGTACTTCCTAATGTTATCAATGTATTGAAATATTTCTATACTTAAGCATTTCTTTGATTGGCACACGTGGAACACCATTGAGGCAGCTTATACACTGTGCGTTTATTAAGATGTTTCAGGATCGACAAGGAATCATCAGCCTCGATCAGACCCGGATGGCAGTCGTCAAAATTGCAAAACTCATCTATAGTGAGGTTACTGAACCTAATGTATCGAAGAAGAGAGTCTAGTTTGTTCTTTAAGTTCATTTCTGACTGAATATTTCCCATGCCCCAGCGGACTATAGCTGACAAGAGTTCAAATTCGGATATCTTTATTTTATCCATCTGCAAAATTGCTTCCACAACGTCTGAAGATACACTTGAGAATAAGTAAGACTTGAACAAAGATGCAGCGTTTTTATTAATGTAATCCAGGCATTTTTTTCTCACAACTGCGATGTGAAAGAATCTGTCTTGGTGGATAACTTCCCAAAACTGAGGGTCGTCCATATTCGCTTTAGATATGTAATCTTCTGCTGCAGCATGCAAATCAGCAACTAAATACTTGTCGGCTGCAATATATGTCTTACTCGCAAAAGCAATAGATGGGAAAGAAATGGCCTCTCCATAAACATGCCTGAAAGAGTAAATAATTTTTTTTATTATTATTATAAATAAATTTAATTCTGAGAACACAAAAAAAAATCAACTAATACAGTGTTAAACACCAACAAAAATACTAATGAAGAGCATTCTCGTTGAACAAGCAATGCACAATGGATGTAAACACTAGTGATTGAACAGTTAGCGATTTTCAGTACTCTGTTAACTGAAAATAATTTCTTTTGGTTAATCGAAATAATCCTTAAAATCATGACTCACTTTGACAAAAAAAAAAATCCGGCCACTCAAACTACTACTGTAAGCCCTCGGGTCAGTTGAGTGGTCTGGGTTTTCGACACTGACAAAAATATCGAAGAAAGCCGATAACATAGTTGGAGAGCCAAGGAATGCGAATTTATTTAAACCAGACAAGTAAATTACTAAATTTGGCTGCAATGCAAATCTAGGTCGTTTTTAGCACGCATCCTACGGCATATTAAGAACTATTAGACGTTCGCTGTGTGTATTTTAGTTGCTGCCACCACTGACTTTAGCTGCCCCCAATATTGCTTTTACAACATACTTTAAAACCCAATGGCGGTTTGCGTATAGGCACTGTGGAACTGCAACACTCCCTATTTCCACTTGATATTATCGATAACATTTAATATAATGAGTCCTTTTTTCTTTAATTTTTTCTTTATACTTGTACGATATATAATCCTTAAGCTTAATGTCAGTACCCAGAAAAAGGCTAAAAATTTTCAGGAACAGCACCCCCACTAATTTTAGCTGCGAGCCTCAGGCGAGTGGGACCAAGATTGCCCTTTTTTACTACTTTTGTTAAATCTTAGGCCGAAGGAATTGCCACAACACAATGCAATTGCATGGTCATGAGACCTTAATGCCTGAATAAATAAAGGAAAACTGTCTTCAGCCCATTGAGTTAAAGATGAGACCACCTCCATGATTCAGCTGAATAGGAAATCTAATATTGAGAGGTCATTCCAATTTAAAATTTCATAATATCAATATTTAAACCATCTAATTAGAGAGACTTGCTTCTTGCTTTATCTCCAAATTCTCGTTTTAAGCGATGCAGTAATGGCACACTTTGTTTATAAATAGATTGGTTGGAGCTGAATTGTATCACCCATAAAGTTAGAAAGAAGTAGTCCCGTTTTTCCAGAGTATGATCAGAAATTGAAAACTTCAGATAAAATATCTGAGGCATTAATTAAACTTGACAAATCGGTTTGTTAGAGGTAGCGTAAATTAATCGCGTTATGTTAGAGGTTGATATAGTATGTTTTGATAGAGAGTCGTATAAAAAATTGTAGTATAGAATAGGAAGGGTGTATGGTTCACATGCATCTGTGGACATTAGGAGCGGATGGGAGTGATTTCAGCAGGTTCCCACGCATGTCCATGGTGTACTTGGATGGAGTAACGTACGAAGCCAGGGAACTTTGCTGATTTCAATATATAAATGTAGGTAATTTAAGTAGAAATACAGGAAATAGAACACAAACTTGCGATTGTAAGACTCTCTTACCGAAATAGACATGACAACCCTAATTTGTCTTAATAAATTATGGTAGGCTAAAATTTACCACACCTGAGAAGAATATCAAATGCTTCAGGTTCTATGTCTACAATTGGTATTGGAATCTTCTTCTCTGCCAAATCACCAAAAAACATCGCTTCGAAGACTGGACTGCTGAAAGCCAGAACATTTCTGTGAGCTAAAAATGATTTGGCGGATTCACCTTCGCCCACCAAGAACTCCACATCTGTGAAGAGGTTTCTCTTTCTGGCTTCAGACCACCGATCTAAAACAGTTCTGCACTTAGATCTCCAGTCACCTGTAGGAATTGAACATATTCAAACAATTATACTGCAGTGACATGACCTTCCTCGTATTAAATAATTTGCAAGATGGTATTGCATTACTTTCATAAGTAATCTAAATATGGCAAGTCATAAAGGAGAACTAAGAACTAAGGGAGACACTATTGAAGATTTAAAAATCAAACAGAGGAAATTCCAAAATAGTCCAAATTAAACAGTGGAATAATTAACCGGGCAAGTAATTTAAAACCTAATAGTATTGAAGTTTTAGGCGAAAACGCCAATCATTTAAGTGACTGGTAAAAGTACAAATGTTTCAGATTTTTTGGATTTTAAAGTTTATTTTCTTTCTTCTAGGAATATTCAGTTTTGAGACTCAGCAGTTTATTTCCCTGCACCCTTCTTATGTAAAACGTTATTTAAGAAATTAAAGTTGGGGGATACGAACGAAGGGAAGGGGGGCAACGCGACCGACTTATAGCCGTTATGACTTGCATTTGTTTTTCGTATCTCAAATTGTATGATATTTAAAATAAGTAATTTGAGGAGAAAAGTGTATTTTTTGTCTAATTTCGAAAGAATATTATTTTCGTTTGTTACTTTCTCGATATGCATAGTATAATATATAAGGAAACTATTGTGACGGGGCCGAAAATCCGAATTCGATTTTTCGACGGAAGAACATCTTTCAAGCATCCCTGAACTCCAATCGACCGATTTTGAGGTAATGTCTTTGTGTGTGTTGTGTGTGTGTGTGTGTGTGTGTGTGTGTGTGTGTGTAAGAGAGAGAGAGATAGAGTCTGAGGAGACGATATCAAATGGAATGTTTTGAATGAAATTTGGTACAAAAATTATATATATATATATATATATATATATATAATTTTTGTACCAAATTTCATTCAAAACATTAGAACAACTAGCAAACATTAGAAGCCTGTTGCATTATCATAGCAAACATTAGAAGCCTGTTGATTTTAAACACAATCAAATAATCGAAAAAATCCCAAATTTTCGAAGAAAGTTTGAAAAAGTCTTTAAAAAATCAGAATCATCAATAATGTTACGTAAATAACCATTTCTTATGTAATATTTCATTGGAAAACGAAAATAAACTTTAGAACGTTATCGTGAACGGTTCTCGAGATATTTTTTTCAAATAAGTTATAAAAAAAATCACATAAAATTAAAAATAAGTGTCAACTATTGTGAAATCACTTTATTTTTCATATGTAACATTATGCGATAAATTTGTTAATATCATTGTCGTGAACCTAGTTCACGACAGAAGATAATTTTTTGTTGTTGTTGTTGTTGAGACTCAGACCGTCCGACCTACCAGTAAGGTATAAGGTAGATCCGTAGAAGATAATTTGGGTAATAGTTGTGTATTTTGACGACTTACAATTCGCCAACAGTCATTTATATACAAAAAATGCTCTTTTGAACTTTGTTTCTTATTGTGGATGTTATCAATATTGGTAGTTATCCACTCAGAGTGTCGTGAAACAACAGTTATATGAGTACCTTGAAATAGTTTTGCATGTTGTCATCTGAAAAGAGTCAAATTTGCAATTCAACATTAAAAACATTTTACCGAAAATCTAATGCGTCATTTTTTCACTGTGAGGGAAGTAAATTCATTGTATTGTATAAAGTCATGTGCTGCTCATATCAGATATTTTTTATATGCCCGAACTAAGTGATATTCTGATGCAAATTAAAATTAATATTTACATTACTACCAATATTTTGAAGAAATTTGAATTTAAATATTTTTGGGAATTCACTGATTTGAATTTGAAAGCGCGTTACGAAATTACAGTTTAAAATTAGAACGTTGAAATTCTAGTGCAACTTTTTATTCATTTTGAAGCATCATTTCGAAACATTATTTTGAGATGTTTAAGTGAAGGATAATTTAATTTGAAAACCTAATTTGATAACTTTAATTATTTGTTATTAGTTTGTTATTAATTATAAATTTAATTATTAATCTGTTAATTTTAAATACATTTTGTTTTCTCTGCAGTTTATTTCGGATATTGCCACATTTTTTAATGTGCATATAATTTTTAAAAAATTCTTTCTTATCGGTATAACTCAGTTGATTTTGACTTTAACTCTAAATTTGTCTTTTGATTGCTGACAAAGAATAGGATGTTGACGTCACATCATTGTTATTGATATTATGATAATATGATCACAAGATTGATAATATGATAAAATCAACATGGATAATCAACTGTTTTAAAATATTTATTAATTTGAGGGGGTGTCATAAGAAAAATATTAGAATTGTCGAATAAAAGTAACATTGGAATTTTACCTAGGTAGGGACTTGAAACAATAATATCAACATACATATTGGTATTTTCAATTATTTATTATTTTAAGAAGTATTAGGCAAAGCTGTTCTAAGTTTCAAGTCAGATGAACGTTAAATTCTAGGTTTCTTGAGCTAAGGAATTTAAATTTAGTACAAAGATGATTGATAATATGATAAAATCAACATGAATAATTCATATTTTCGAATATTTATTATTCTGAAGAGGGTGTTTTAAGGAAAAATGTTCGAATTTTTGAATCAATGTTGAACTCAAGGCTTATTTAACAAGAAAGATCAATCATGCATAAAGCAATGATTATGAAACACTTTCCAACTGCAATGTTATTTAAACATCTCAAAAATGAGATACATTCAGAGGTGATATTTTTTAATTATCACAGAACTATAATAATTTATTTTACTTGAAAACTTAAAACTTCATCGAAAAAAATAAACTTTATTCAAATGACGTCATCGAAATATAAATCGTCTGGCTCTCTATGTAAAAGTAGTGAATACTTCATTCATACACTTTTATTCCAGACTCTAAAGTTAAATAATTTTGCTTGAAAAAAATTCATCGATTCTTATACAACTCATCACTTGTTTACTTCTGCATCCATTAAAATTAGGCTTCGTTGTAGAAATAATCAAAGTTTGATGATCATTTAAACTCAAAAATTTAAACTCACGTTGGCGCAGAATATAGATGCACAGAAAATACGCAAAGCAAATCGGTTTTAGGACGAATGTAACACTAAATATACATTTAAAAGAACTATTTTCATCACTCCTTCACCGTTAAAGACGTAAATTTATTGTATTATATGAGGAAATTCATGTGCTCTCTACATCAGATTTTTTAAATTATTACAGTACTACAATAATTTATTTTATTTGGAAAACCATGGAGGTAAAAGCATTTTCTAACTCCATACTTAAAACTTCATCGAAAAAATATCTATGTAAAATCAATGAATATTTCATTCATATCACCTATATTCCAGACTCCAGAGCTAAATAATTTCACGTTAAAAAATTTCAGCAATTCTTATACAACTCATCTTACAGCTTGATTTGTTTACATTCTGCATACGTTAAAATTAAGCTTCGTTGTAGAAATAAATAATCAAAGTTTGATGATCATTTAAACTCAAAAATATTGTAATTGCGTTGGTGCAGAATATAGATGCACAGAAATTACGCAAAAAAAGCGGTTTTAGGACGGATGCAACTCTAAATAAAAATTTAAAAGAACTTTAAAAAATCACGATTTTTATATTGGGAAAAAAGATGGATGTCATATTTTATTTTGAAGTAGGTCACGTGATCTCTTTATAATATGGGTTTAATTATTATTTTAATTTTTATTTAAAAAACTTCCGAACTTATTTTGCTCGAATTTTTTTATATATTTTATGGAATAATTTGAATATTTCCTTTAATTTTTAAAGCAATTTATGAGTTTTAACTTTCGCTTAAAAACTATTTGAAAAATTAGGTCCCACAGTATACAATGTATTTCGTTTTTTTTAATCCGGATTCAATCCAAAACTAATTGGGTGATATTATTCCTTTACATTCCCAGATGTTCCATAGACCGTCTGAACAACATACTAAAATTTCATTTTGATAAAGTCATTTTTACGGCGGTTATCATGCAAACGGACAGACAGACAGATGGAGAATGAGCAAAGTCATAAACACTTTTCAACTATGTTGTAAAGTGTTAATAAAAAGGCAAAGCTTTACTGATAATTTACACTTTTCAAAAATATGAAAATTAGATAAATTGGGGATTGCTGATACTAACCAAAATGTTCTAATTATCGAATAAACTTTAGAATTATTGAGCAAGCAACTTAAAATTTGGTACAATGGATTATATGATGTTCGAATTGTTCAGTAAATAAAAAACTGACACTTTTAGGTATTTTAAAGTCTTAAAAATCAATTAACAGAAAAACCATTTGATAAATCAAACAGACACATGAATGTTTTCAGTTTTATACATTTAAGGAAGTGCTGCCGACTAAAACGTTCGAATTCTAAATTAAATCAAACGGAAGCTTGAAACTCTATATAGTACATCCTTATTAATAACAACGAAAACATTTCTGTTTTAAGTTAAATACATGAAACCTGTATATAACGATATGAAAGGGACCGGAAAAAATATCATTATAGACTAGTTTATCGTTATAAGCAATATCATTATAGCCAGCTTTCACTGTATTATGTTATTCACACCTCACAGATACGCTCATATACAGATGGATATATTTTTGGAAGTGTTCAAAATGTTTTAAATGCGTACTTTCCATCAAAATCTTCGAAAATTTCATGGTGGAAAACGTTCTTCCCACAAGAGAGAGAGAGAGTGTGTATAAGAAAGTAAAATAATAACGTATTTTTCTCACCTGATTCTGTTGCTTCAGCCATATCAGAAGAAACGAAACTATCGCAGTGCAATCGAATGTAAAAAACTTGCAATACTCGGTTGCTTATATCGTATACTGATAAGGATATCTAAAAAGATAAATTCATGTGGATTTGAGTATGCATAACAAGATAAGATAGACTATATATATATATATATATATATATATATATATATATATATATATATATTATATATATATATACTTATATATATATTTATATATATATTTATATATACTTCCTATCCGACAAACTTTTTACACGAAATTTGGATGGCCTGGAACGTATTGCCCAGTTTAGACTGTAACCCAATTTGGGTGGTGGCAATCACAAGGATTAATTCTCCTGCTTTAACCACTGGGTTATTCCGGTCCAATTCTTCTCAACATTCTTCTTCTTCGACCCACACTGTCCGACCTACCCGAAGATGTAAGGTATCTGTTTGGACTGACGGGAGGTGCCATCCAATTTAGACCGGAATCCATTGGGGGCGGCTTCCACGGGGACCGTACCCTCCTACCCATACCACCAACCTCTCCGGAGAACTTACGGACCCACATATTTAAGTCACCCGTATTCTTCGTGAGCACGGGGACAGCTTGGGCAGAGTCGGGAATCGAACTCGGATCGTCCCAGTGCAATCTCCGAGCGCTAACCACTGGGCTGTCCCACTCTTTCTCAGCATTCCCAAAATGATCCATCTTATACGTACTAAGTCCGCTTTCTGAATGACGACGGTGTAAAATTGTCAATTGTCGAGCCGACAAATAGCACCCTCTAACACCAAAAAGTGTTGTCTGCGTACATACATTCATTAACGAAAAAAGTTTGTTCCCTATTTCCTATTTTGTGCAGAGAATTTCAAACAATGCTGTACATTAAGGGCAACTTTTTGATGACATCACTGACATTAACTTATGATGCCATCAACTTATTCATGACAACTTTATGATCTTAATAAACATCCACTTCATATAGTGACCTTCCAGAAAGGTTTTAAAGTGTATGCTCCCCAAAACTGCCTCTGGATACTCGAGGCTTTGACCTCTGGACACTTTCGACAGTTACTCGGAACCAGGCGCGTGATAATCTTGCAACGCTAGACTAACCAACCTTTACTATTGTTTTTATCCAACATTTGTTGCAAGTCTTACACAAGCTAAAGCGACATTTAGATCAAGGCTTGGATTAAATTCGTACGACAGTGTCTTCCTTTATGTGATGTTTGTGTCTTTCAAAATAACATAATGTTAAGACATAGGGCAGGGGACATTAGTACATCAGAATAAAAAAAATTGATGTAGGCAACACATGACTTTCCCTACACTATATAATGATTCACTTCTCTCATGACGAAATAATCATTCATGATATGCGGCGTAATTTTTTTGACTTTGAGTTGTACTTTAACATTTGGTACCTACATGACAACATGTAAATCAATTTCAATATACTAAATTAAACTATATTTCGCGCAAGTCTAACTTGATAATTGGAAAAATGGCTGGTGTCTATTAAAGAAGCTAAATAACCATCGTCTAATTATTCTACTTGATGTGCCTAATGTGGGTATAAAATAATAAAGCCATATCGTAATGTGTTAGCATTGAATTAGAAACACGTAGATTAAAAGGGGCGCTTTGATGACTTTATTAGTTAAACCAGAATGACTTTTTTATACTCACATGCAATATCTACATCCAAATACAATTAACATTTTATTAACCTTTTGCTTACGGGTGGAATAGCGTCAATCCCAAACAAAGAACCTCTCAAAAAGACAGGTATTTGACATATCCTATCCCAAACAGTTCGATCCCCCTTTGCAGACATTGGCGTCCATGGACGCCACCCGTAAGCCACCCGTAAGCAAAAGATTAATATCCCGTAAAATAAATGACCATTGGTGAATGATTGGGAGTTAAAATACAAGAGTATTACACGAAGTATCTTCTCTCGTAAATGGAATGAACTAAATCCACAAGAACGATGTTAAGAGTTTTGCTTTTTTCCGTTTTCAATGAGATAGCCTACATCTGTTGTGCACTACCCGAAGTTCGAAGTATGCACATTTAGACTTTCTTCAAAATCCTTCGCACTGAAGGAATGCATACATTTATTTTAATTTGCAATTTCGTCATTTATTGCTGTTGATTTTGACTTTTGAATGAAATTTGAAATAAAAATTATTTTATATAAAAAGCTTGCATAACATTAAACAATAAGTTATATAACGAGAAATTGACATAACACGGATGGATCAGAGATGAATAGAACTTCAAATTTGTCATCGCACTTTAAATTAAAGATTTTTCCTAGCACAAATGCAATAACAATGTACGAGTAACGCGTCTCGTATTATCGCTTGATGCATAAACTTTGCAATTACACTGCAATTTTAAAATTTATTCTGAAATTCGAGTTTTTTTCATCGGCATTTGATGGTTGGTCCCCAAAACACATCAAAATGCAGTTTTCCGTGCAGGTCTGCATTCCAGTAAATACTGAAAGGAATGAAACTAAAATTTTACACAAAATTTCCGACATCGCTAAATCGATTGTCATCAAAATTTACTCCCATTTGAATTCATATTTTTTTTTTCAAATATGACTTTCATAATTAATAATTAATTACAAAAATTTGATGAATGATGTACATTTTGTTTGAGTCCTTTAGTATGATAATTTAATATAGGAATTAGTTTGACAGGCTAATTATTTCAGAAATATAAAAGAAAAACTGCGCACTCATTTAATTTCAGGAGCTCGAAATTTCAAGCAATCATAACCTCCCCCAACGACTTCAGTAAAATAGATAAGTTTTATATTAATTCGGAGTGCTTTTATCTGGAGAATTAGAATCTGTTATCAAAAAGGGGGGGGGGGGCTGCCCCAAAATCAAGTTGGTGCAAAATTTAATATGAAGATCCCTTATGTAAATTGGTTGCTCAGTTATTTATAGAGGGTATTATTACGAATCTAATGACGCAATTGGTTTTACTGTACGACCTAAACAGCACGAATAAGGCGAAGTGTTTTTTTTTCTGATTGTACTTTAGGTCTCTGGACTACCTCAGCGGTTGTTGTTTCTTTACAAATTCGATTTAGTTTTCTAATCATCTTATTTTGAAGCGCACTTTTGAGCGATTTTCACACAAATCGGTTCCTTAAAGATCGAAAATATTATCAAATAGATTTCATCTTAACACTATCGGAAAGATAGAAGAATATGACCTTGAACCAAGTGCGTAGGATAATTTTTTTCATATTTATTTTTTTAAATACATCGAAATATGCATGTTTCAGGCTATCTGAGTATTATTTCGTTGCACTGAAAATTAAAAGTGTATGTTTCACCATATTCATGGCAAAGTATAGAACAATTTTATTTTTTAGCATGAATATGGATTTATATCTGATTAATATAATTAATATAAAATAGATATAATTAATATAGAAGTAAGAGAAAGAATTACATTACTTTAAAATCTTAAGGAAACTTATATTGGAATGTAAGAATTAGGAAATATCTTGTAAATCCTCTATTATATTATTCGAACACATTCAAATTTAAAGTTAATAAAATATTAAAATATTAATTGTTTCAACTGTGTAGACTCCAATTCGACGATAAGATCTTGCAATTCCGTCCCAGTAGCTCAACGGTAGAGCGCCGGCTGGCCAGTTCGGAGATCCAGGGTTCGATTTACAAATGGTAAGGTGCAAAATTCTATAAAAATGAAACATTAAATAGCAGTTCAATGAAAATAAAATGGAATAAAAAAGGCGTTATCTAGTTTTTTCCCCTTACTTATTCTCTTGTTCAATTTGGTATTTGTAGCACATTTGTGAATTTCTTTAAGTTAGTCTGTCAGTTATATCCAATGGCATGTATGTAGAGAAAACTTACTTGAAACAAACAGTTCAATAAATATTGTTTTACTTAGTCCATTAGTGAAATGTTAGTGGAACACTTGGTGAGCAAGAACGCATGGTGTTATCAGAATATTATAAATTCGTACTAATTCCAAATGTGTATTTATTCCATACATAACGCAATTCAGAAAAATAAAATGAAAATATTTTATTTTAATAGATATAAAGAACAAAATATGGAAATTATTAATTTTTTAGGGAAAGTAGTATGTAAATCACGCAAGGCTTTTCTCCACTTTCTACAAGTTGTCTTATAGAAATTTCTTATTTCTTTATCCGGTTTTACGTTATGACGTCACAAATCTGATCCCTTATATTGGCCTCCTACGGAATGGAAAAGTTTGACATTCCACTTTGACTCGAATGCTATAGAAAGAGAATTACTTTCTGAAAGTAGAATCTCGTTTGAAGATTTCCCCAAGAGGTAAGTGCTGTCTCTTTAGAAAGTATAGCTGTCGCTTATTGGATTCATTGGTTAAACGAATCAGCCATGTTATTGAATCAAAGACATTAGCACAAACAGATACAGCCAAATTTCTTTGTAAAATGACCACCTAATTGCCGGTGCCAGTGCTAATTGCGCAATGCGTCAGTTTATTGAATCTGCAAAACCTCACGATGGAGATGCATAGAGACTCTCTTTGATTCACAGGAAATTTAAAAGAAATATATCGAACAAACAGGCATATTGTAAATATCGGTCCGGCCAACACAGCTGGTATTCAAATTTCTATATGACTGAGCTCAAGTTGTCTGCAATTGATAAGTACGTAATCACAGAACCCTCCAAAAGGAAGCGGTCTCGAAGGTAATATCACACTCACACTGCATATATTATCAGTCATAAATCAATTCGTTGACCAGTTCAGTACTTTTCACGGAACAATCGATATCCACAATGTTTTGCTTATTACAGCCTCTTTCAGCCTGAGCGAGCTTAATCTTCTCAAGATTTTAAGTCGTCTGAGTGCTAGGTCTGCATTTGTCGAATTTGTCACACAGATTCACAAAATGGCAATACATAGCTAG
The DNA here is from genome assembly GCA_951213105.1 of Amaurobius ferox. Taxonomy (NCBI): domain Eukaryota; kingdom Metazoa; phylum Arthropoda; class Arachnida; order Araneae; family Amaurobiidae; genus Amaurobius; species Amaurobius ferox. Next base: position 39,884,196 of record OX578137.1, on the reverse strand, counting down.
TTTTTTTTACTATCATTGCGAGTATAAGCTATTTCGTGCTAAATAATGATAACAAGTGCTAAGCTGTCTCTCAGATGTTGATATTTGCAGAAGGTGCTTCATCCCAATTTTAATAAATTTATATTAATTACTATAATTTTTATTATTGCATAAAATAAATTATTACTATTTAATTACTGTTATATATTAATGTACATGAATGACTATGAGTTTGAATGATGTATGATATTTAATGAAATATTTTGTTTCATTCCCAATGAAACTTTTCGGGGCACTCTACAGTCTGAGCAAGAAATTATTTCTGTTCTACTAAAAAATTATTTTATTTTTCTGCCACTAGTGTTTTCAAGTTATCATGCTACACCTTTTTTGCTTCTTACCTTACATAGTATATGGATAACAAACTCTGAAGTTAAAAATTAGAATTCGAGATTTTAATAGATTTACACAGTTTAATCTGCCTTATTAACTGCAAAGATATGCCTTATTAACTGCACAGATAAGTTTAATCTGCCTTGGTAACTGCACAGATTAACTGCAAAGTAGCAAGATGTTTGTGTAAGTGTATTTTTCTTTCTGCCTGCGCTTCCACCCTACCTACAAAACTCTCAGAGGAAAAAGGGCTGAATGAAAAAGTAAACGTATTGATTGATCACAGTTATATGAAAACATGTGGATAAAGTAGAAAATAGTAATACGCAATCAAAGGATTCAACTAAGAGCTCAAGAACGGACTTACAATTTATACAGTAATAAATTAATGCAACATTAAATGATATAATGATACAATAATAATTAAACAAAAACAGCAATGCAAATGTGGGTAAATTCCACTGTGATGAAGGGCGTGGTTTTTAAACCCTTGATTTTACTTCAGTTCTTTATATGAAACGTAATTAATTAATTATTTATAATGTATATATCAATTTTCCTCACATAACAAGTCAATTTTAAACAACAATAGAGGTTAATAACACTGATACAGTGCAAAGGAAAAGATGGATATTACGTTTTTTTGAAGTTCACATATTTTTGAGTGAGAATTACTCCTCTGTTTTAAATGCCTACTAAATTAAACGTAAAAATACATTAGATTCTGATGGGGTTTATAACTGTTTCATCGAGGTCCAATTGTCTTTGGAAAAACAATATTTTATACAAAATATATAACGTTCAATAACTTCGTTACATTTAAATAAGAAATATATATTAAAAACAAAAGAGGATACGCCTTGAGAGTAAAACACTAAACACCAAAATAGACAAATTTCATGTAATCACACAAGTTTTGTTTCTAGTATATGTCCTATCCCAATTTGGTTATGTCAGATAATTACGCAATTTTGTGCTCCAATGTTTCAGATCCTACACGTTGATAAGTTTTTATCTCACAGTGCCCGGCGATAAGGGTTGTTCTCAAAAAGTTTAACCGTCTAAGACAATTTGCCGAAAAATAAAAATTGTGAAACCGATACAGACATTCTGATTGTTGCACTAGAACCGTAATTTCAAGTTTATACCGGTTAAAACAAGTAGAAATTATTTTTACCAATATTTTGTGTACAAATGCTTTGAGAAATACATAGATCGCATTATTAAAATATCAAAAAGGCATACATAACATCCTTCAGAAATATTAAAATATATAAATGTATAAAATGTATTATTTAAACTTCTAAGTTGCTATTTATGTAATACACCATTATAAATTTAAAAAAACATGACATCTAAGTTTGTTGATCGTGTAGCATTTAAAAACAGAATCTTAATCTCATTAAAAATATATTTTCATTATCTTGAGTTGCAATTATGCAGTTAAAATATAAAATTATACATAATATTTTTTTCTTGTCAGAATATACTGGACTTGCCTTAATGTTATCTTATTTATTGTCCTACATATTGTCACCTTTTTAACATTACAATTTATTAAAACATTTTTAACATCTTGTTTGATTGAATATTTCTATCATAAGAACATGAATTGAACCATCATAAAAGACTGTAAAATATTTAAATTTGATAATTTGATACATAGCTTATTCTTCGATATTCTATAAGGCTTTCATTTCGCTTTGTAAAAGTAAAAGTACTGATTGATCAAAATTATATGAAAACATATGAATAAAATAGAAAATAGTAATATACAATCAAAAGATTCAACTAAGAGCTCCAAAACTGAATTACAATTTATACGATAATAAATTAATACAATATTAAATGATATAATGATACAATAATAAACAAAAACAGCAATACAAATGTGTGTAAATTCCACTGTGATGAAGGGCGTCGTCGATGGGGCGTGGCTATTAAACCTTTGATTTTACTTCAGTTCTTTATATAAAATGTAAATAATTGTTTTACTTATTTATAATTTATATATAAATTTTCCTCATATAGCAAGTCAATTGTAAACAATAATAGATGTCAAGAACGCTGATATAGTGCAAAAGAGAAGATGGATGTTGCGTTTTTAGGGGTTCACATATTTTTTGGAGTGAGAATTACTTATCTGTTTTAAATGCCTACTAAATTAAATGTAAAAATACATTAGATTCTGATGGGGATTATAACTGTTTCATCGAGGTCCAATTGTCTTTGAAAAAGAAATATTTTATACAAAATATATAAAGTTCTATAACTTCGTTACATTGAAATAAAAAAATATTTATTAAAAACAAAAGAGAATACGCCTTGGCGGTAAAACACTAAACACCAAAATGAACAAATTTCATGGAATCCCACATGTTTCGTTTCTAGGTTATGTCCTATCCTAATATGATTATGTCACATAATTACGCAATTGTGTGCTCCAATGTTTCAACTCCTAGACGCTATGTTTTTATCCCACAGTGCCCGGCAATAAGGATGTTCTCAAAATGTTTAATCGTCTATGCCAATCTGACGAATAGTAAAAATTATGAAACCGATACATAAATTCTGATTGCGGCACTATAAACGTAATTTCAAGTTTATACTAGTTAAAACAAGTAGAAATTATTTTTATCAATATTTTTTTTACAAATGTTTTGAAAAATATACAGATCGCATTATTAAAATAACAAAAAGTCATACATAAAATACTTCAGAAATAATAAAATATGTAAACGTATAAAATATATTATTTAAACAGCCCCCTGCTTTTTAACCTATACATTAATGATATACCACATATTCCACAGGTTAAACTCTGCATTTTTCAGATGACACCGCAATCATAGCCCGCGCTGGCTCTCCTCTCAACACGGTCAACACACTACAAAGCTACATCACACACAGCCTTGAGCGCTGGCTCGTGCAATGGAAAATCAAAATTAACGCTTCCAAGTCTAACGTAGTTGTTTATAAACCTCACTACAGAGCAATCTCTCATAACTTTCAAATCAAAATCTTTAATGAAAATATCCCTTTCAATCATGCTGTAAAATACTTGGGCGTCACACTTGACGCTCACATGACATTCAGCACCCATATTTATTTAAAAACCCAATCTGCCAACAAAATTATCACTTCCCTTCATCCCATGCTCTGTAGGAGGTCTCCCCTTTCCCTGGAGAACAAGCTTCTCCTTTACAAACAAATCATTGCACTTATGATTTTGTACGCATGTCCCATTTGGGGAGCTGCTGCAAAATCACATATTGGGAAACTGCAAGTTATCCAAAATAAAATCTTACGTGTGATAACCAATTCTTTTTGGTTTATCCAAAATGAGGTCATACATCATGATCTTAAAGTCTCTGGCATTGAAGAGCATATTAGATTAATCACCCAAAATTTCTACATTAAAAACTTTGAAAAACCTTGTATGGCAGATACTGATCTCAACTACAATCTTAAACCAGCTAGCAGAAAACGCAGACCCAGGCACATCATCTCTGACCCAAGAAGAACTTACGAGCCCAGAACTAAAAGAGCTCGGCTGACTGACTTGTCTGCACTGCCAACTACTATGTAACTCAAAGTTTTTGACCTTGAGGCGATAATGTTGTTTACATTTATCGTCTCACCCTTTGACCTCGTGACCACTGAATTGAAACTGACTACGATGAGTCCCGCGACATTCACTTGGATCCCATCTTCTTTCAGAGAACCTGCTTTATCTCCTTTTCAAATTCAGTTTGTCTACCTCTCAACATTGGTGGTCCATCTTCCAAGGTATTTTTGATCACAGTCTAAGCCATCATGACTGTCAATCTTTTCAAGCATCCACCCAGAAAAGGAATGCTTCACATCAAATTTCAATTACAAAACTATTCTAAGAACTTCTATTTCCGATGTGGGGATACGTGAGTTTTCTCACAGGTGCCCCGAAAAGAAAAAGCCTTGGAACCTTGGAATATTACTTAAACTTCTACGTTACTATTTGTATAATATATCCTTATAAATTTAAAAAACATGACAGCTAAGTTTGTTGATCGTATAGCATTTAAAAACAGAATCTTAATCTCATTAAAAATGAACTTTCATTATCTTGAGTTGCAATTATGCAGTTAAATATAAAATTATGCATACTATTTTTGTCTTGTCAGAATATACTGGACTTGCCTGAATGTTATCTTATTTAATGTCCTACATATTGTCACCTTTTGAACATTACAATTTATAAGAACATTAATTATTTATAAGAACATTAATTGAACCATCATAAAAAAGACTGTAAAATATTTAAATTTGACAATTTGACACATAGCTTATTCCTTGATATTCTATACGGTTTTCATTTCGCTTTGTAAAAGCAAAAGTACTGTTTGATTAAAATTATATAAAAACATGTGGATAAAGTAGTAATACACAAATAAATATAGTAATACACAATCAAAGGATTCAGCTAAGAGCTCAAGAACTGAATTACAATTTATACGGTAATAAATTAATTCAATATTAAATGATATAATAATACAATAATAATTAAGCAAAAACAACAGTACAAATGTGGGTAAATTCCACTGTGATGCAGGGCGTCATTGATGGGACGTGGTTAATAAACCTTTGATTTTACTTCAGTTCTTTATATAAAATGTAATTAAGGGGACGGTGGACGTTGAAATTTTTTTTATTTATTTATTGACTTAGAAACGTGAAAATTTGTATAAATATTCCTCTTAACATTACTATATACAATACAATTAAATTTTTTTTCAATTTTATTATAATTTTGTATTTTTTTTTTAATTTATTTTTTTTTTAACGAAAATTTGAAAATGCTCCTTGCGTGCCATTTGTTCACATTTTTGATTAATTTTACATTATGTTCACTCAAAAACACATTATGAACACGTTTGGGTATTCATTTTTAAATCCCTTAGAAAGTTAATTTTTTTAAAATATTTTTCTGCATAACTTAATTTTCATCATTTAATTAGGTTCCTATTCACTTTTAATTACTTTAATAAAGTCCAATTATAAAATGCATACCCAGTTTCATTAAAAAGTATGAGAGGTGTCTTCTTGCCGAATTTCATGTATCTCAAACAAAAATTAAGACGCATGGAGCATTTTAAAAATGTAAAACCTTTGAAAATTCCGTTTCGAAAAAAATGCATTTAACCATTTGCTTATGGGTGGGACAGCGTCCATCCCAAACGAAGAACCTCCCCAAAAGACAGGTATTTGACATACCCTATCCCAAACAGTTTGACCCCCTTTTCAGACATTGGCATCCATGGAAATCGCCGACAGAAACATTGCACCTGCTGCAATGTTTCTGTCGGCGATTTCCATGGACGCCAATGTCTGCAAAGGGGGTCGAACTGTTTTCTCAAGCAATCTCAGATGAAATTTGCAATCTCAGATGAAATTTGTTCATTGGGATTTACTCATTTGGCGCATATTTCTAATATATGTCACATAAATCCGCAATTTACAATTTTTTTCTTCAATGCTTCATCTCCTATGCACTAACAAGTTTTTATCACATAGTACCCGGCGATAAGGGTGTTTTCAAAATGTATAATCGTATATATTAATCTGACGAATTGTAGAAAATGTGAAACCGATACAGGAATTCTGATCGCTACATTAGAAGTGTACTTTCAAGTTCATACTAGTTAAAACGAATAGAAATTATTTTTATCAATATTTTTTATTTTACCAATGTTTTGAGAAATATGCAGAAGTATTAATAAAATATCGAAAAGTCATATTTAGAACAGTTTTTAAAAATAGTAAAATATGTAAAGGTGTATAAATATGTAAGATGTAAAGAAGTATACTATTTCAATACATCCTTTTAAATTAGAAAAACATGTTAGTTTGTTGGTCGTGTAGCAATTAAAAACAGAATCATATTCCCTTTAAAGATAAACTTTCAACATTTTGAGTTGCAATTATGCAATTGAAAATATAAAATTATGTATACTATTTTTGTCTTGACAGAATATATTGGACTTGCTTATATGTTGTCTTATCTATTGTCCTAAATATTGTCACGTTTTGAACATTACAATTTAATAAAATCTTTTTAACATCTTGTTTGATTGAATATTTCTATCATAAGAACATGCATGAAACCTTCATAAAAAGATGGTAAAATATTTAAATTTGGCAAATAGCTTATTCTTCGACATTTTATAAGGCTTTCATTTCGCTTTGTATAGTTATGATTTCATCTCGACTTGAACGACTATAATTTCTTCTTTCATTTCAGCTTGAATGGATTTAATTTTTTCCTTTATCTCGCCTTGTGTCGATTTCATTCTCTCTTTAATATCTTCTTTCATTGCTTCTTGTCCAGCTTTCATGTCTTTCTTCACTGCCTCCTGCCCGGCTTTCATATCTCCTTTTATTGCTTCTTGTCCAGCTTTCATAGTTTCTTTCACCTGGTCTTGTCCACTTTTAATTTTTTTCCATTTCCATTTTTTCTGTCATTGCTTCTTGTCCGTCTTTAATCCCTTTTTTATTTTTTCTGACACCACGTCTTGTCCTGTTTTTATTGTTTCTTGTCTGGATTTAATCTTTTCTTCCATTTTTCTGCCATCGCTTCTTGTTCGGATTTCAAATCTTGTTTCATCACTTCTTTTATCGCTTCCATAAAATCCATCATCTTAATTTACTGTTCCTCCATCATTTTTCTTGTTAGGAGAGCAATAATCGCTCCAGTTTTCAGAAATCCCACTTCTGACACCAATTTGTTAAGACGTATCCACTTTGACTTGTGGGAGTACACTTAGGCTACAAATATAAGTTCGAATTTCTGGAGCAAAAACGCTTTTATGTAAAAGCACAAATGAGAGTAAGCAGGAACAAAATACAACTAATAGCACTATAGCTATCTTACAATATCACTAAACAACTGTCAGGTACAATAAAATAGCAATTAAATGCTCAGCTAATCCACAAAGCGAGGAATCTGTCTTCAAAACACTGACATATCTCACAATTCAATTTGACTCGTGTTTCGTACACTCTCTCCAATTGAGCGATGACTCTCCTATATACTCTCCATAGAAATTTCTAGAAAGTGCTCCTGTCTCCGAAATTTGTCGATGTTTCCAGAAAGTTCTAGTGTATTCAAAAAATCGCCAAATTAGTTATATTTCGCCAAATTTGTCACCCATACCCCGAAAATGTCACCAATGTACAGAATCCGTGCTTTCACGTGATAGCAATAGTTGTCTGTAAAAGTGTTTTCACCTTGTAGGGCGGCAAAGCACAGTGAATTGTTTTACATATTCATAACACTAAATTATTCGGCAGATATTCGAAGGCCTTTAAAATACCGAGTCTTAAAAGAAAGTAACGTCTTAGCAAATGCAATTATTTATAACATCATAATATATTTTTATAAAATATCTTCAAATTTATGAATTTTGAAAAAAAAAATTATGTTTCCAGTGCGAAATCGCCTCATAAATTTTATCTTGTTGCACGGGTATGTCTTTATACATACAGAAAACTTAGCAACTTCAGTGCCGATTGATCAGAAAAATGGGTATCAGATTGTGAGAAATTTCAGTCAAAAGCATTATTACAGCATAAGGAGAAAGGAGGAGAAGAAATGTGAAATACTGGCACATTTAAAATTTTTTTGTATATATTTCAATATGCAGAAAAATAATTTTATACAGTAACAAATACTTAAGAAACTTTATAAAGAGTTTAGTTGAATTCGTAAGTGTTTAGTCATACTTTTCTAACTAAATTTTGATTCTGAAAACTAAAGTATATAAGAACTTAATACTATAGCCATATTTTTGGGATACATTCACTCAGATTATTAAATTATGTAAAGATAAAAAATATTGAATGAGAAAAACATATGATGCTTTTCTGTTTAATTTCTTCATCTAAATTATAAATTTTTTAACCAAAAACATTTCTTGAGAGAAATTTCCCTCCGATTCCGCATTACTACTTTAGTATCTTTCAAAAACTTACAATACTTTCCAGTACGTATTTGAAGAGGACGATAGTGTTTGTTTAGGGAAACACTCTTTGTTAAATTGGGATGCAATCTGACTGCGGCCAGAAGTAGTAGAAGAAGAAGAATACTTTCAGCCACATTTATGCAAATTAGAACGATGTCAGTCAAATTGAACACCTTAATAATATTTCCAAAATAGCATAAACGTACCCAATCTAATGTGAAAATTGGTTTTTTAATAAAAAACTGCTAGTGAACAGGTCTTGACAAGGATTCGCAAACTAGTGATTGAACAAGAGCCTTCACATAAAAGTTCACCTAACATGTCTACCGAATCTTTGCAGCTCGTTGTTCTGTTGTCTGTGTGGTGCGTGTAGCGAATCAATTCGCCGACTTTTGAGCAGCGCTTGGTATTTGTAGGTCGACTAACCACGGTGAGTTTCATTAGAAAGTGGCCCTTTTTTCTTGTTTTCTCTTTGCAGTTCTGAGAACTTCCTGCTCATTTCACGTTTTCACTCTGTCCCCTCGATGGCTTGGCGTTAGCATGTGCCAGAGGCGGTTGCGCCCCTTGACTTATACAATTGGATTGTATGTATTTCCTCGTCCGATTTCAAGGTGAGTGCTTTTGAAAATAAACATTGAGTGGAATTACTATGCTAGAAAATTCTGTTTCACAGATTGTGGGAAATATATACAAGTATGAATTTTTTCATTGGGCATTAGCATTGGGGGCAAATAACATATTTTGATGTTACGGTGCTTTTTAACCCTGAAATTAGAGTGAGGTCAACTGTACTATCATTTTTGACATTTCAATGATTGCAATAATCTGTATGTAATTTTGTTCTGTACCAATAACTTCAGAATAACTTGTTTAATGTGTGCGATACAATAAACTCGTGTTTTCAGATTTTTAAGGCGTATTAACATTTTTTAGGAGTGTAAGACCGCTTATTTGAGTCTGTTAAAAAATTATCTGGATTGTTTAAATGTGAGCTTTAAGTATTTAACGGTAAGACTTGGTTTGAATGGAAGTAATTTGTAAATGGTAATTTTAAAAAAATTCTAGTTTAAAGGTAAAGATCTGAAAAAAATGGGTTTTTAAACAAGATTGCAAGAAGTATCGTAGTTAAATGAAAGTTTTACAATTTAATTAGACCAAAGTTTCCAAACACAGATGCTTTGCTTGTTATTTATTGGCTTTAAATGTCAACACTTCATTTCAGTTTTGCACTGCATATTTGGTCTATTCATTTAAAGTCTATAATCAGAAACTAGTGTTAAAAAATAAGCTTTCAGATATACAGGCGCACATGGTTACATAAATAACGAGAACCATCACAAATTTGTAGGTTTGTTCATGATTAAATAAAACGTTAAATGTTTACAGCGATACCCTTCAAACAAATTAACTTGTGTACACTTGGTTAATGCGCAATGTATTAGTCAAATTGTTCTTTGTCATTGCTTACTTTTATCGGCAATGTTTCGATGTACTTATTTGCTACTTTTACCGATACTTTATTCAGCTGTTCTAGTATAAATTTTAGATGAACAAGCATATCCATTAAAATCGATCGATGACAAGAATTTTCTAAATTGCATAATGGTTGCTCCTTTTTTGACATTTTTAGCCTATAAAACCAGTTGATGATTTTAATTAACTAGTTATGTCGCTAATGTAGTTTTTAAATTACTTCAGACAACATAGAATGCAAGATAAAAATGTATAAAATATTGAATCTGCAAAATTAAATGTCTTGGATAAAGTTAAACATAAATTACTTGGACATTATTCTTAACAAACTCTACACAGTGGGATATACAGAATCTATCTCTTAAAACTTTGGGACTTGCTAGTCATGAATTTAGAGGTAAAATAACATGACATTCGGAAAGCACTTGGTCACATACTTCAGCCGTTTAACGACCCCAAACTCTTTCATAATTTGGTCAATTTAGCTAGTAATACGAGTTTTCGTAAAAGGCAAACTAAAAATTTTAGTTAATATCAAGAGGAGCTAGAAATAAAATTTTTACTTTTCCTAATATAACTAGTTGCATATATAGGTAGAGGTGAGCTGGTTTCCACGAACCTGTTATAATTTTTAAAAACCCTCAGAGCTGGTAGTAATTGGAAGGATGTTGAATTGATTTGCGAAAGAATAGACAAACTCAAGAATATTTAATAAACTTCTAATTGTTTATTTTATACATGTTAAGTTTCAAGCACTTTAGTCCTCTCAGTATAAACAATAAGTAATATAAAACCGTAAAATTTTAAGAATTTTGATAAAACAGAATTTGAGAGCATGGCGCATTTGTACAGCCCTCTTTACGCAATTTTATGCACTTGTACTATTTACAGAATTAAAAGTTGAATTCTCTTATTCAGTGTAAAAAGGATGCAAGGTGTTTTTGCAGAATTTCCCCATCCCCTTTAATGACTTCTTCGAATCATAAGATGGAGTTATATTTTATATTTAGAATATACCTGAAAATATGGTTGTCTTTAATAACTAAACTTGGGATATATAACTAATTTGATTACGTTGAAGAACAAATGTTGTACAATCCTTGCAAGTTTTCAGGATGGTTATTGGGTTGGAGCAAATGTGAACTATTTTGTGAATTATGCAATTTGCACCAGGTCCTCAACCCAAAATTTGGCATTGTTAAAATGCATGACTCTCTTAATCTATACATTTGGATAAAACCGACTTGTTATTCCTCGATGTTGTCTAAATTTATCTGCAAATTCAGAAATACAGGATAGGCCTTGCTGAAAAGAATTTTCTGATGCAATTAAATGTTTGGGCATTTTTCGTAAATTGACAATTTTACTCTTCAGAAGCTTATATCTGAACCCAATAATGTGAAAAAATTTACCCAGTTTTGACAGAAATGGGATAAAATTTAATATAAACTTCAATATTTAACTTTCGAAAATCTTAGTTTGTCAGACTGTTTTCTGTTCACTAATTACTTTCATTCGAAATATCTCCTAAACTATAAGAATCTATAAAGTGACAAATATTCAGTAATCCAGTTTCTATATAAAAATTTTATAAAGCTTAGTTTTCAAGAAAGTCTATTCAATTTAAAGAAAATTGAAATCTTTCAGATTTTAAAATTCGCATGCTTATCTTGAAAGCTAAAATTACTAGTTATGAATTAAAAGCCAGTAATTTGTAGTTTTGAAAGACTATATATAATTGAATTTAGGATAGTTTGTTTTTAAACTACAGTTATAATCTATATTTTAATTTGATCCGGCCGGTAGTTAGAATATATCATAGGATACATGTTTTGTGGCTCTGTCACATGAGACGTGGATAAAACTTTCATATAAAGCTTTAAATTACTTTTGAATCTAGACTTAAAATATTTTTCTGTAATGAAAGTAAATATCTATTGGGAATTTTTACTGGACTTTCTTTCATGTTTATATCGTCTTGCGTCACAATCGTTGGAAAATGTGCATAGTTTTTGGGATTTTTTATTTGTGCATAGTTTTAATGTATACCAATATTAAAATAGTTAAAGTTCCCTTCAGATGATAATATAAACTAATTGGATACCTTACTATTTTCAGTAAAAATGGTCTTTATCACATGGCGTTTTCAAAATGCCATGGCTCTTTCGGAGAACAGTGTAAATCATTGGATACCAATAATACATATAGGTTACCTATATACTGCCGTTTTTGTTCTTCATAGGAAATGATGTAAAATGTCTTAAAATTCAAATAGTTGAAATTTTTAAAAATTAGAACTCTAAATCTAGCTTTTCACAATTTATTCTCAAAGTTTGATACCGGCAGGTGCATCTATTGAGTTTATATCCACACGCACTGGAATTGTTTGATAAAGCACATTTAAAGATCTCTATACAATTGTCAAATTTGAAATATTTCGGGAAAACAATACGCTTGGAGATGGCGCGAAAAACTAAAATTTAATTAAATTGTATTTACATTGCTCAGACATCTGTTTACAAAATTGTAATTTCATTCTACCCAACAAATGCAAAAGTCTACATCAAACCTTTTTTAACCACTATTTTATCATTCCTCAGACTATTATCGTATAAACACTCGATCGAATCTCGTCTACCCGTTTGTTCATAACGTGTTACGTTTTGCTTTTACTTCGGGGCGAGTTTTGAATCGCTTCGCTGGCTTTTAATCCGAAAAAGTGAAACGAAGCCGCTAGATTACCATTGTTAAACCTCAAGTCCAAATATTTGAAGAACTAGATCACTAAAGTGGCCTTAATAAGCTATACTCATAGTCAATCATACTCTGAAAAAATTTGTTCGCGATGTATCGGGGATGTTCATGATTTAATCTTCTAAACACTACAAAAGTTTGTGTACAAAAGGAATAAATCGACATTCTTTTTAAAGTATGGAATATTTTGAACTTCAGACAATTTGTATCAAATTAAGGTAAAACAAGTGAAAACTATCAGATTTATAATAAATATTACATGCAGATTAGCACCCAATTATGAAATATTCATTATAAAACATCCAATGTAACGTGGTTAAGCAGAAATAAACTTAATTATTGATAATGTGTTTCTTTTCTACAAGTTTGCGACATTTGCGGTTGATTGAATTTTTGGAGAAAATTTTCAGATACACTCATTAATACAATGTGCAGTTACAATTTTTCTATCAATACGATCTACTGGACGGTACAAGGTAACAAGTTTGGACGACTGGAACAGTATCGCTCAATTTAGACTATGAGGGGGAAATGACAACCATAGGAACCAAACAATTCTTCCTCTAATCCAGTCTCTTGGACTTTTCAACCTGTAGATTTAATGTTGCCATACTCCGCGTACACTCTGATATTTTTTTACTGCATCGGATCAAACTTGGGTCTAGTATGCAATCTCGAAGCTTTAACCGCAGAGCTTCTCAGCCCAGCGACCATAAAAAGGTCAATTCTTAGACTTTGAAAAACGAGATTGGACTAAACATACATGCTGGGAATAAAATGAATTTTAAAAACTGGCTCGAAACTCTGTTTCCAAAGTCTTTAGAAACTGCATTTGCATGAGGTAAATCTTAGGATGGAGCACACAGAAATATAAGAAATTGTAAAAGATAAGTTTGTAATGAGAATTTGTAATCTTGTTTCATTAAAACCGACATCTTTAATTATGAATTTTATAATTCTATTTTAAGTACCATAGTTGCTATACTTTTTGTCCCTAATATTACTTTCCACCTCTGGTAGGCGATTAGTTAAGTTATATCAAATTGGTTTAGTTATTTCGTTGTCTAAATGTTTCCAAAACATTTACTTATGGAAGATCATTGTTTTTAGGTTTCAGAAAATTAAATCTCTTGCAAACTACATATGTTGAATGAAACAGACTATGTATAAATCTTCACAAATTGATCCAAACAAATTAATTTCACTTGAGCTTAAAATTACGATAAAATGCTTAGAATATTTAATGACTAACGAGGTTTATCAACTAGGGTAACTTTTGGTTTTTACCAGTGGTCTTAAAACTGATGCATAAAAAGTGGAATCCAATCAATTTTATTAAGAGTTGTGGGCAAATGTATAAATTTCCAGATAGTTTCACCTATCGCTAGGATCCATTTTTATACCAGAAATTTTCAACAGAATCTGGATAGATCAAAATTAAAAATATTCCAAAGAAACTTGTGGATGAAAATCATGTAATAAGAGCAATTCAACCAATGAAGAACTTTACTAGGAGTGCAATAGACAAGTGTCGGAGTAAGTTTCAGAAAATTTAAAAATTATCACCAAGAAATGTAATTAAATTGCTGTTCGGTGTTAATAAACTGCCCCAATTCAGATTTGTGGCAATGTTTATCCGCAAATATTTGATTAGATCACGTTATGCTGTTAATAATATGAAGAAATATCTCTGTACTTTGCCTCTTTTCAAATATGTAGCGGACCTTTACTTCCATTCAATGCCTTTGCTCTATTCAAGAAGACTCCTTTACAAGCAACCATTCTCATTCCGTGAATGTAGGGTTGCCATATTTTGAATTTCGGCGTGGGTTTGTCAGATCGGACAATTTATAACCAATTTGGCGACATTTCGAATACAGAACTTTCTTGAAATAACTAATATTGGATATATGAACTCCCTTCTGGAAATTGTTATGGCGAGTATACTAGTAATTGTAAGTTGTTGACGCGATACGAACTAAAGTGAATTGAGAGATACACCAGTGTTTAAGAATAGTATTGTCTATTTTATGAATTTGCCGAGCAGTTAATTGCCATTTTAGTGTATTCGATAGTTCTTTAGTGATCATGTAATAAGTTTTATCGAGCTATTCGTTGTATATTGTTCCCGTTACCCTTATTGATGCTTTTAAATAAGTTAGTTATCCAGAAATTACGGTGTCCTGGGAGTACACCCACGATTCTAGAGGCAAAATTTTGGTGTTCTCTGTTCAAAATGCTTTTCCTTTTGAACATTTTCAGCATTATCAATTAAAAGTGGCTTCCATTATTGCGATAATTAAGCAGAATAGTGTTTAAAATTAGCTTTAAACAAAGCTAAAGCAGACGTTTTAATTTGATTTTAATTACTTTTGTATTCTTGATTAGCGTTGAATGATATGAACTGCTGGTCATTTATACTGGATGACTCAATCTGATAAAGTAAAAATTGAATTTTTGGAAGTCGAGAAATTTTTCTATCGCTAATAAAATCAGATTGAAGACAACCGATGCAAAAACTAAATCTCAAACCATGATCAGTTGAATGGCATCTCCCATAGCTCAAATGAAAATCCTGTAGTTTCTTCCTAAATGGAATTTTTCTCGAGCAATTGTTTTGCTAGTCTCTATAAATGTAACATTTCTAGTAAATTCCAGAATACTGTATTCTAAAACCTCAGTCGATTGAGAGCTGATCATTATATAAAATATACTTGTTTTAAAGGAACAAGACTCTAAACTAGTGTACCACAGTAACAAGATCTTAACTGACGATTTTGCTTTCAAATTGCACTTAACTTTCTGGACGCCTAATTACTTTGAATTTTGTCAAATTAACATCTTTCGTCAAACAAGTCTAAAAAAGAGAAAGACATTTAACATTAAAGACTATCCCAAAGTCATTTTATGGATATTTCAGAATTTGTAAAAACTCTTAATATAAAAAATGGTTAGATTATGATATTCCCATTAAACAAACTAATTCATTGTCAGATGTTTCACTTTGGACCATAGAGTAGATACATGTAAAGACAGCAAGGAAACTTGCTACAAACTGAAATTTGTCTTGCTACATAGTCTGCTTCTCAATTCCTTTAAAATCGAGCTTGGACTACCGCAGCAAACTTTATACTCGCAGAACCCATTTATATAAAACGTTCAGAGGTTAAGATTACATTAAGACCATTACAGGTTCAAGAATCTGAATATAAAGAATTCTTGCAATTGTGTATAGACTATATGCTGAAGAGAAGCGCGAAACCGATTAATCTAAAATGGAATCTCTATTCCTAACTTTGGAAATCTATCGGCGTATTCTACAAGTAAAACGACCCTATTGAAATTAACCACACGCCCGAGATTATTT
This sequence comes from Amaurobius ferox, assembly GCA_951213105.1. Taxonomy (NCBI): domain Eukaryota; kingdom Metazoa; phylum Arthropoda; class Arachnida; order Araneae; family Amaurobiidae; genus Amaurobius; species Amaurobius ferox. The sequence goes on along the minus strand of OX578137.1, from coordinate 39,868,230 downwards.
TTATAAATTTTGAAGTCTTTGATGCATTATCAAATGTAACGACTAGTCTTAAAATGCATAACAATTATTTATATAGGGATATTTTGTTATTTTTACTCGCCATAAGCCCTCCTAGTGACATAGAAGGTTGAATCTTTACACAAAGTATAGACTATCGGACAAAACTTAACGTAGTCGAATTGTCGATAATACCCCGTGGTGGAGATTCTGGCTGTTTTATATCTAGACACTCAAGCAGTCTTCAGGCAACTTGGGTGACTGGGCTCTTAAACATTTGCAGTATCCCGGCCACTCAGCTAGCTGCTCATGCCATAGGGCAGTCTGGGTGTTGTAAAAAAAATTCATTACAAATTTCTTCCATACTGTTCACTGATCGGCTGTTCTTTTCCATCTCTGGCTTTCATTCCTCAAAGTCTCAGCAATATGTGTTAGGAGTGACGTAATCGAAATGCTTTTGCGCAGCAGTAGTCTGCTGCATGTGGAAATTCTGTCGGCTCATCAGTGAAACATTATCGACAGAGCAGAATATAAAAGTTCAATAAAAGTTTTTCGACACTGGGTTTTTAATACTTCACTGAAGTGAACCTAATTGAATCTGGTTTTACATTTATTCTGGAGTGGACGAAAGGGAGTTGAGAAGAAAGGCCTCTCGTAACCTGCCAGATCCCCCCCCTTGCCCCTACTGGAGACATAAAAGTCAAACTCGCCCATTGGAGAGTAGCTAAGACAACTTTCAATTGTTACAACTTTCTTCTCAAAGCACTATACATTGTTAAACAAAATACTTATTAAAAAGTGTAGATTTGAGTTTGAAATCTATCAGACAGGCTTAAATATTGGTGTTTTATAATTATATAGTTGAGGCGAAATTCACACCACTCCACTATTAAAGATTAAACTGTGAATCTGGTTAATTACAAAGTGGTCGGAGTATGTGAAATAATTATATTACAAAAAGGGAGGACAAACTTGAATTAACAAATATCTGCAAATAGTTTACATTATTTATTGGATTTTATCAATGAAGTGTCATTTGAACTGCTCAACTCGTGGTTTTCTACTTCTCCTTCTAGATGGTTAACGTAATCGAAAGTGCTCGAAACTTATTTCAGGAAATGTACAATATCGGACTAAAAGGGTGTTCTATAATGATTCATAAATATTCGTAATTTAACAGATTGCCTCTATCCCGCGGTCATGCCAAATCGCCTGGATAAATCTTCCTCAATAATCGGAAGTCAAGTGTTCCTTCCTGCTGATAGCAAGTTATGCCATAACTTGCATGTCCATTGTTATACGCTTCAGTTGTGCAAGTGCACCAGGTATTTCGTAGATTCTAATCACGCAATGAATACAAATGGGTGCCCTTCACCGGCATTTTGAACACTGTTGATAAAGAATTTTGCTTCGTAGAAAACGTGAAATATTCTTCAGTAGGTAATTGAAAACTTGTAGAGAATGTAGACGGAACTTATCTGCTGCAGAGGTTTAAATTTTAAATTAATTTCATACAAAGGTATGCATTTACGCCTCTACTAAATTTGTTTCAAATGCCGTGGAATTTTACTAAAATTTGTACGAAACCATCATTCTCTGGATTTAATTTTCATAAATTTAGCCTCTTAATATACTTTTGCATTAAGTTTTAAATTAAGCTTTAATGGTATGAAATTTACATATTCTTATTAAATCTATACTTATTTTGTACTCGGACCTTATAAGGTACTTATGAAAATTGATGGTAATTTCTGGAAACTATTGCAATAAACTATTTGGCGTTTTGTATTCTGTTTGGTTGATCGGTCTATTCCTGATAATTACGATACTCTACCAAAGTTTAGCGATTACAGATCCCTAATGGATTGCCCAATGCAACCACTGTCTAAATTTAATTCCATTAGGTACTTCAAAAGATGTTTAATGGTTGGATAAATGGTCAATTGGCTAGAAACAAAATTTCTGAAATAAAATCAAAATTATCGTGTAGTATATGGTTTGATAACGGGAACAAACTTCGACCAATCAAACGTGTAAACTAGCAAATAAAGATGTTCCTGTTAAAGTAATCGGATTGGTTAATGACCTCGTCTCTTTAATCGGTATTGATGACCCAGATAGTTAATTATAATCTATTAACTTTTGACAAGTTGTATCCTGCTGCTGTGCATCTTTTTTCTCGCTGTCTACTCGATTTGTAAATTTCTTATTCCCAATCTGTACACTGCAATCTGTCATTTGATTATGGGTTATCTCTTTACTATAGAACATTGTTTATGCTTCTGGGACCTCCTTCAAATGTTATAAATCATATTCGTCACTGTATGCATATGGCTTCTGCACTTGTATTCAATGCAAGCACGATTCAATTTCCATCGTATGCTTGTCTGTACGATGTCTTATTGCTACTCAATTTGATATTCCTCTCGAATGAACTAGCTGTAGCAAATATTTATGTTGTACCTGCTGCAATTCTATATTGCATATAACATCTTGAAGAATTTACTGGCTCTTCAGAAACCAAAGATCTTCAAAGGGGTTCTCAATCATTCAAATGATGGGCCTTGGTAGACAATACAAAAGGTTTATTTTAACTCTGGGTCACAAAGCTCAAATTAAACTATTGGAATTCTAATCCAGATGATTTTATCTGGATTTATTGGAATCTTTTAATGAGAATCTGATGTACATTTAGTCAGGACGATCTGTAATGTCTTTACAGAATACGACCGGTAAGTCTGGGTATTTAGAATTAAGAATATCAAAATAATTTTACTAAAACTGATACATTGTCAGACTTAATGCGTTTTAAACGGTGTCATTTTTTAATTACATTTAACATTTGATAAACACTTCCTAACTAATTTCATTTTTCTTATTTTGCTAAGTATTTGCCTCAAATTTCTAATCTGAGATTTTTCAAAGTTCCCAAGACTCTCCCCTCCCCTGAATACATTTCTAACATTATAGAAGTGTTCGAATCGGACACGAAAATGCATTAATGTGCATGCCGCCATGATATTGTGTAGATTCATTGCGCAAAAACTAGAGCCAGATAATTTTTAATGCGATTAGAAGTAGAATTTCATGTTATTAATGGAATTATATAATTAACACATGGTGGTAATTATCTATGCTTAGAAATGGAGGTTCCGCTATACAGGGTGCCCACTTATATCCTTTACACCCCCCTTAACTTCTAAACGGTGACAGCTTAGGCCATAAAGTTGATGTCCAAGTATAGTGAAAAGGCTATGCGCTACTCGATAAGATAACTTACAACGCCATCTATCGGCAAATTTTAGAATTGGCGGTCCTATCTCGTAAACGGTGAAAGATACGTGAAGTCAATTAGAAAGTTGTAGAGCACTCTCGATTTAGTGCGGAAAGATACCTTGCGCACATTAATATTCAAAACAGAATGCAAAAATGAACATTTGTTAAATTGTGAAGCGATAAAAGACCACCTTACGGACTAAAGAGCCTGTGTTGTGGCGCAGGGGAAACGCACGTGATTTGCATTCATGAGGACCATGGTTCTGTCCCCACCGGTTGCGTGTTTTACCGAATGTCTCTACAAACCATGAAAACTTTCTGCTGATCTTGCAAAATAGTCTCAACACGGCTCAACTCAACCATGTCTGGTATAAAAATCACATGGATCTCATGTATTATGCAAATGAGGATAGAACGTCATACCTGTTCACCAGACACTACTATAAAAAGGATGTTTCTGATGGGATGTACGTTAAAGCGGAGAGTTATGGCAAAATTTGGCAGTAACGAGTATTGCGAGATGTTGTTTATTTACGGTGAATGTGGGCGTAAGGCAAAATCAGCTGCAAGACTGTATCGTGAACGTTTCCCTCAAGGTCCGCATCCTACACGGCAGACCATCTTAAAAGTTGTAAAACGTTTAAGGGAGACGGGCTGCGTGACCAGTCGACCTCTGAATTCGTACACCTCTTAATGTAGGACGCAAAGTGCAACCTGAAGATGCGCTAACATACGCTCTCGCCCATCCTCAGAGCAGCACAAGAATGATCGGTGAAATGGTGGCCTCTGAAAAAGCCGCGTCTGGAAAATCCTGAATGAATCGTGTGCTCATCCATACCGATCCACACCTGTGCAGGGATTGCTGCCAAGAGATGCAGAGAGACGTTACACGTGGTGCAACTTTGTGTTGAATAACTTAGAGGTCCACCCAACATTCCTGGCAGACATATGTAATATGGACGGATGAGGCATGTTTTTCGAGGAATTGAATGTTTAGTAGACAAAACGTTCATACCTGGTCCCTGGAAAATCAGATATGCCGTTGAAGTTCGACATCAACAACGCTGGTCGATTAATGTTTGGTGCGGAATTTTTAATGATAGGCTCATTAGACCAGTATTTTACGAGAGCACGTTAGCGGGACAACGGTACTTTAGCTTCTGCAGGATGTAAAAACAGACTTGTTGAGAATTTACCTTTGCACCAACTCCTAAATATATGGTTCCAACATGACTGCGCACCTCCGCATAAGATTTCAAACTTTCAGCAGTACCTAATATTGAGACATTCCAGAATAGTCATCGGGTATGGTGGTTCCGTCGAATGACCCCCGGGCTCACCTGACTTGACCCCATTGAACTTCTTCTTATGGGGACACATAAAAGGACGGGTATTTGCGACCCCTCCGCCAACATTGCAGGATCTTCGACGATTCATTACTGATGCTTGTGCGTCCGTAACACCTGCCATGTTGCACAGTGTGCAGCGAGAAATTCAGTCGAGTGCAAATGTGTATAGTGGCCAACGGAGAGGATTTTGAGCAATATACTATTGTAAATAAATGATCCCGAAGACGGGGAAGTGTTTTTTCTTCCACTCTTTATGACATGACAATTTTCGAAATCGTGACCAAACAAATGTTTATTTTTTGCATTCTTTTTGAGTATTAATGTGCGGAAGGCATGTTTTCGTACTAAATCGAGTGCTCTGCAACTTTCTAATTGGCTGTTTTCACGTATCTTTCAGTTTACGAGATAGGACCGCTAATTCCAAAATTTGCCGATAGATGGCGTTGTAAGTTATCTTATCGAGTAGCGCATAGCCTTTTTACTATACCTAGACACCAACTTTATGGCCTAAGCTGTCGCCGTTTAGAAGTTAAGGGGGGATGTAACGGATATAAGTGGGTACCCTGTATAATATAAACGTCTTAAAATTGTATACAATTAAGATGAATGATAGCTTGAGACATGTATATTACTAACTGAAAATATATATTTCAGAAATTTGCAAATAGCTTGCGAACAAACTTTGAGATAAAACTTTTATATCCCAATACGATTGATTGTGGACTTAAACAAGCTAGAACATGCGAGTCCAGAGGGCTCAATCGGGGTATTTTAATATATAGACAATGTAAACATTTCTTATATATTAAACTAAATTGCAATACTAAAGTGTATCTCGTGCAATAGTCTCCTTCCCGTCAGATTTTCAAGGTTTTCTCAATTGCTGGATTACAGTAGACATAAAGAAAGCTTCGGTACTTAAGAAATGAATAAGCAGTCAAACAAGTAATTGGGCACAGAACCTAAACCCTAATCATTGTATTCATTTACAATATAAACGTATCATTACCGAAAAAGGAAGAACCGAGCATAAAGCTGCATTTCTCAATCATGTGGCATTTTCCTCGAATGTGTCAAAGTTCAACTGACGCAATTTACAAAAATCTGATGTGGGCAACACATGACTTTCCTTATATATGTAATGAATTTACTTTTACAGTAAAAAAATAGGTTTTTCTTATAGTAGATACTAGTATTCTTTCAAAGACATTGAATTTTCGACAATCAGTCGTCATTTTCATTGATTTAGCGTCATTTTTATCCATTTGGCGAGATTTTCGTTAATTTGGCAGCACTTCAAAAAGTCGCCAAGTTGGCGACATTCCGCCAAAATCTCGCCATGCGTTATGCATTAAGAAATAAGTTATTCTCACAGCAGATAAATGACTATTGGCGTTCAAATACAAAAGTATTACTCGGAGTATTTTTTTCATGAATGGAACAAGCTAGATCCACGAGAATGTCACCCAATTTATCGCATAGTATTACATATGAAAAGTGAACATGTTTATCAATAGGAAACATATTTTTATTTTATGACTTTTTGATTTTTAAAAATGTACAATATCTCGAACGGTTCGTGTTAGCGTTCTAAAATTTGTCAATCGCTTTCTAATGAAAAATTACATAAGAAATATTTATTTGCGTAACTTTAGTGGTTTTGATTTTTTGACGATTTTTTCAAAATTTCATTCGAAATTTTAGGGGGGGGGGGGGGTTCTGCACATTCGATTGCGTATAGAAACAATAGGCTTAGTGTTTACGGATTGTGATTTTTGTACCAAATTTGGTTCAAATCTGTCTATTCGTTCGTCAGTTATGCGTGTGTCAGTGGGTCTGTGGAGACGATACTTTCACACACACACACACACACACACATCACTTCAAAAATGTTTGATTCGTGATCAGAGATGCTTGAAACGTGCTCTCCCGTCGAAAACTCGAATTCTAATTTTCGACCCCGTCACAATACTTCGTTATACGTTATGTATATAAGGAAAGTAAAAATAGTACTGTAACTTTTAAAAACAATGGCAATAACTAACGGATGGCATTTAAAAATTGAATCTAAAAGTTTGAAATTTGTATTTCAAATGCAATGGATTTGATAGCCAGTGTTTGATTTTAGACAAGGTGGTTTGTTTCTTTGCAGTAATTGTGTGCAAATGAGAAATATGCACTGAATCACAAGATTTGCTTAGCAATTTTGCAAATTACATATTTAAATACATGAGGTATACTTGCTTTTTGGCTTTCTCCCTGGGATTTAAATCTCTTTTCGGGTTTCTCTTAACATGGTGGTGTTTGGGAACCTTATGAACACTACATTAATCCATCGATTTGAGGCGTGTAGGAGAGCAGGAATTAAAAATAATTGAATTTCGGGAACTATATGCACTAACATTTTGTATAAAGCATGTCAAACAAGTTAGTACATTTAATTCAAGTCTACAAATTTGTCTCGCTCTGCTTTTCTCTTGTAAACTGCGTGGGGTAGACAGGAAAGACATTATACTAAAGTGATCATTCGTTCCAGATTTTTTTCAAATGGAATTATTTTTCCTTGCGTCATATCTATAAATTCCTAAAGTTAAGGAGAAATTCCATTTTATGCAAAGCAAATTATGTATAATTTGACTTATAAGCCCAATTAGCTAACGCTTTTATTTGAAGTTTCATAAGGTATAAATAAGCTAAAGAGTAAAATTTATTGTAGAAATTGCGCAAATTCAGACTAAACTTTCAATTTGCTCTTGGGATATCCGGCATTGCATCGTAATGGAAATATCTGAAAGGTGGAACTTGAAATATTCGGCACCTTAACTTTGAGCCACTGGTCATTCTTCAGGTTTCGTTAACATACCGCACCCTTGATTCAAAAGGGGCACAAAGTAATTTTTGCAACTGTCGCAAAGTTGCATAAACACATCTGCTAAAATTGTGCCAACTTGTCTTAATAAAGAGCCCGCCAGATCACCTTTGCGATGTTATTCAAATATTGGAAAGTGGTCAAGGTCGGATCTACAAAAGCGATGCAGTTTTGTTAAAGTTAAAAGTTTAAGCTTTGTACACAATGTCGCATATCACTTTGTGCAAGAACTAAATATAAATCTTCAGAAATCGCAGATATTTTCTGTAAGGGATAAAAGTTTCGTGTTTGTAGTCAAAATAATTTGATAGCGCAACGGCTTCTAGTAGGTATAAATTAAGTATACAAATTTCGTTAATGGAACAAACTGAAATGAGACAAATTGTATTCTTATAAAACAGCTACTTTACATAAAATTTAATTGCAGGAAGACTTGGAAATATCCAATATTCATATTTATAAAGTTTTGAAATTATTTATTCCTATTGTACTAAGAGTGAAGTCTATTTAAGCACAGCAAAAGTTTAATTGTATCTACTTGAAGATCTAATCGGTTTTTAATTATTGAAGTATGGAAATTTCGCCTTTAAGAGAAAAATAAACTTTATTTGAACTTCATTTTTAACAAGCTAAAAAAAAGTTTTAACTAAAGATAAATGCTTGAATTGAAGCATACCATTCTACTCGTAAAAATTCAGTAAATTTATTTGTTCTACAAATCAGACTTAAAAAGAACAGAATTGTATTTTGAAAACTAAAAGCTCAGATTTAAAGCAACTGGCTTTGTTTTATTTTCAAATTCTCTATTTGAAAGTTAAAAATATCTCGCCATAGACAATGTGTACCATAAAGTAATTTATCAATAGCTTTAACGTATATTAAACTACAAAATTGTGTTGAAATTAGAAAATGCGTTATTTCATAGTTTTAAAGGCGCACTCTCTTAAATTTGAGAAGCTTGAAAATTATCATTGATTTTTTAAATGTATTTACAGAGAATTCACAATTCGTTGTTGGCGATATCGAAAATGATCAAAGGTGTAAAGACCTTGCGTGTCATACCGGAATGGGTTGATTATTTGGTTCCTTTCTTTCGAACCCCGCCTATAATGGATTCAAAGAGTTGGTGAAAGGTACGAGATGGATTCAAGGTTTATCGATCAATAAATATTCAATAGTGTTGAAATGCATTGCAAATAGACACTTAAAATTTTTTTGGTCATATCGTGCTGTGTCAAAAGTTTTGCATCGTAATGATAAAACTTTGGCAATGAAATTTCGTAATGAAATGTCGAAGCTCTAGGACAATATGGGCAAAGTTAAGAGCTATCGACTTGCAGAAATTAGATTTTATTTTCATGCAAATTATTAAATTATGAATTTTTCCTTTGTCGTATATTAAGTGTAGTTTGCCAAAACTTTTTGAATTGGAGATTTAGGCTGAAATTCATTCAAACATTAAAAATCCATTTTGAACACTTTCGTAAAAATATTGCGCCCTCACCTGGCAGACAAGTTTGTTACGGGCACTCATGCCTTCACTGGAGACTTCTTTTGAGAACTAGAAGGGGCAATACCTTTACAGGCAGCCATTCCTATTGTGTCGATGTAGGTTTGCCATATTTGAACACTCGATAGGGTTGCCATATTTGGGAGATTTATCGCAAAGTTTAGGATTTTTGGCGACTTTACAAAGGTACAAGAATTTTCTTGAAACAATTAATATTTAATTACGAGAACCTCCAAGTTTCTATGGAGAGTATATAAAAAGTCGTCGCTCAGTTGAACGACAGTTAACGTGATACAAGCTGCGTTGAATTGCGAGACGTCAATATTTTGAGAATATTGGCTGCTTTATGGAATTATTGGAGCATTTAATTATACTGTACCCAGCAACTGGTGATCTTGTGAATGTATGTAGGTATTGAGGTATTTCTATATTATTCCTGTTTGCACTGCTTGTAAATAAACGTGTTGGTTATTATGAGACCTGAAATAGATCTCGCATGTTTGATCGTTTCCGGTTGGGAACTTCCGCTAAAAGAGCAAAGGGGTTGGTTCTCTAATGATCCATTTTTTAACTATCAATCAATGCTGTCATCGAGTCAGGAGATCGATTGTGTTTACTTAAGGCGTTTTAAATGGAATTCAAAGGGAAGTGTCAAATATGTTGTCATTCCCATTTGCAATGTTAAAGTTACTTACAGAATCTGATGATAAAGCATTGTAAATGGCTGCATGTAAAAGAATTTGTTGTATTAATAATTACGTACCAATGGTTCAAGATTAAGCAAAAATATTGTATTATGTGATGAAGTTATTAATTATGAAAATTGGTAAAGTAAGGAAAGAATTGTGGTAAAATAATACTGCAATTTGTACAAAAATGTGTGAAATTGTGTTAAAAATAGTTAGACGTGACTAGGTGTGTAACATTGCAAGTGATTGTGTATGTTTAAAATCTTAAATTTATTCAATTTAATTTTGCTTCAGTTGAAAGCTTGACCCGATACATTTGAGTACATAACTTTGGTATATTAGGCATGTGTTAAACTGTTGGTGATCAACGACTGCCATTCTGGAAGAAACTTGTTCAAAGAAAAAAATGCAAATTACAAAGTTGCGACTCTAACGTTTTTTCGAACTTTACTGGGGTTTTTTATTTGTCAGAGGAGATATGAGAGACCCGAAATAGGTTCACATGTGTTTTGGTGAGACAAGTTTATGCCAGTTATTTATTGATTCGAAACTTCGGACAATACCAGTCTGCGTGGCGCAGAGGTTTACAGCAAACCATAAATTTAGGAGTGTCAAGACAGGGGGGGGGGTCCTTAAGATGTGGAATGGTTCCATTGGTTAAATGAGTAATCAATGGGGGGGGAAAGGAGCTTGTTGCGTCCCCACTGAATGCTACACATGAAAGCAAAGGTCGAGTGACACCCCGAGGGGAAAAGATAGCCACAACCTGGGACCGAAAAAGAGACTAAAAAATTAGATAACAGAGATCATGACTTAAAGGACATTAGGAGACTGACAAGAAAACTGAGAATACGATGACTTGAATTGGGAAATAGACTTGTAGAAGTTGCAAAATAATGGAAATCTATTGATGTGTGAATGCAATCGAAGTATGAGGAGCCACACACACAGTTATGGAGAATACGATTTATTGATATCAGCATGTTGATATATGATCATAGTCAAAGACTGCCTTGAAGGTATGTGTTCCTCAAATAACTTTAGATCTAGAAACGTTTAGGCAAATTAAGTGGTCTCGCGTGTCACCCCGCCGAAACTAATTGTGTAATGAATTAATAAGTGTTAATAAATGTTTTATTAAAGTTTAAATGGTGCAAGCAATGAGTAATTCCTTTACAGGACTCGTGCAAAATAATTGGAGTGTTATTGCGAACACAACGCACAACATAATGATTATTGTTAAATTTAACTTCAAGTAACTCTTTAAAATGCGCACCAGTTATTTAGAAATTTGGATGCATTCTTGTATCCTGCCAGTACACCCGCGATTAGAGAGAATAAACATTATGAAATAAAGAGCAAATCAAGTAAAGCAGACATTTTGTGGATAAATACGTTATATAAAAGCTAGACTGGTAGGAAATATTTTATTTTCCCATATTAACATTGATTTTAAGTTCTCCCATCGAGATTTTTCCCAGAGTCAATTGCGGTATAATTTACACAGAAGAGTTTTAATTACGCAATACTTAAATTTATCGAGATATGCAATGACCGAAATTAATGAAATGTATCAAATTGCGATGGACTTGACCAATCCAATTTTGAACGAGTGAAGAATGTTGGAATCCATTAACGAAACCTTTCCCATAACTTATTGTAAATTCTTAACCGTAAAACTTAAATTTTAAATAGAACGTTTAACGCAAGACATTAATTTAACACCAAAGAAACTTATATAGGCAAATATTTGCAATCGATTCAGTGTTAAATTGGTTTATAAAAAGTGAATAACTAAGACCTAGATAACTAGGTTGTACTTCAGTATCTTGTACACATTGATAAACACATCTCAAAATTCCCATGATTTTAAGTTAATAACATGAGTTACTCAAGGTTTGATACTTGTTATAAGCACAAATGTGCAACTTTAATCTTCCTACTATAAATATGAAATATTGGTTTTATATCGGACATTAATTCAGTTTTCTCCTGAAAAATAATTTTTGAATTGTCTTTTGTGAGACATGTGCTGTTAATTTCTTGTATCTGTGTAAAGATTTAAAACGGAGTTAAGCTTCCCGGAAATATTTAACATCGGCATAGTAACATTAGTAATGTAGAAATATGGCATAAATGTCAATGAAAATGGTAAAATAAATTAAAGCCAATTGCCATGTTCTTAGATTGGCATATGCAGCTGAAAGTATAAGACAACTTGAGAAAATCTTTAAAATGTGGCAAAATTTTATGGTTTAAAATTTTATTAACTTTAGACTACAATAATTACGTTTAAAAAAAGATATTTGACTACCTTCAAAAAATTATAAAAAGTAAAGCTATAAAAACTTCAAAATTTAGAGGAACATTTTTATTCCATATCCTGAAATGAAAGACTGCTGCATAAGTAAATGGCATTATCCCAAATAGTCGAGCGTTAATGTAAAATAAGAGGAAAGTTTTGGAACACTACCCTAGTTACTCATCCTTTTTTGGAATGACTTGAAATTTTGAAAACCGGCAAGTTTTTATTTAAAGATCTATTTCTAGGCAACTAGCCACAGTATTTGATAATAATGCTTTTATGCTTAGATTTCGTAATTATCATTGGAGTGAAATATGTGCAAAGTTCCCCCGTTGGAGGTATATAATACTAACAATGTTTTTAAAAGCAAAATGCCGAAAACATAAGATTGCAATACAGTAACAAACTTGTTCTTTAGTGTACGGTACTAGAAAATACTTCTGTCGAATGAATTCATAACGTAATTTAATGCATCAAACAATGCATTGTGGACAAAGATTTCAGTTTGCACAAATTATAAAAGCTGAACTTCGGTGGGCTCCATTTTCACTTTCATCGCAGGCTAATTTCGATAGTTTGTTAACTAAGTGTACAATTTCTGCAAATATCCACCTGAGGGTTGGGGGGGGGGGGGAAACCATTGTTTACGCGACTACAACTTTTGTCAATTGCCTTCTCTTTAACGCGTGTTCGGGGGTTAAAACAAACAATTTCAATCTAGAATGACAAATTGCTGGAGGAAACAAATTAGACTTCACCACCTGAACGCCTTAGTTGGCCATCGTCACCAAACCGTGAAACTACCGGAAGCGAATTTCATTGCCCATTTTGTCATTTGGATGTTTTTATGAAGGGTTTTTCATTTGGCTGTAACCGGGTTTCACCAGTACGGCTGTCGAAGTTTAGTCTGATAGAATCTAGTAGTCAACATGGAGCACTCGTTCTTTAATTGGTTTTATTGCGATAGTCAGTTATGGAACAGATTTAAGCTATTCGAACTGTATTGAAACACAATGGCATTTCAAAACATCTGTATAGTAGATGGCTTATTTATTGCACGCACGATTGGGATTTGCATTCATTATGTATTAAGACTGGATGCAAGGGTAAACTGTTCTCGTTCAAATACTGGGTTGGGCAGTCTGAAGAGAATTTCACAACGTCATCGGCGACCTCTGCATTTAAAGGTTCCCAAAATTTACAGTGGCGATCTACTTCATAAATTTTAAAAATGACAGATTATCAAGCGAGGAAATTACGGTTATTGCTTTGAAAATTCAAACTTATTTTAAATGATATTTTATCTCTAACTGCATTTAGAATGCTTGATCATGGTATTGTTTAGGCATTTATTACCATTGAGGGTGCACTTGGATATTTAGATGCTGTATAGGCAGACTACAAAGGCGCGCACTAAGCGCTGGGATCAATCTACCGTAATTAAGTCCTGATAAAATAAACTAACATTGATATAAAAAATGAAGATGGTAGGGCTACTGTACCTGTGCATCGGACATTAATATTCCTGAATTTAGGATATACGGAAACTCTTGTATGGAATGAAATTATAATTTTACGATTGCTCCTTATAGTTGGGGTTAGCGAGTGATTTTTGTCGTAGCATCGTAGCCTGGGCTCAATTTAAAACAATTTAAAGCTTGCGTGATTCTGAATTTATCTGTATCCATTAGGGTTCGAAAACTTTTGGCAATTTGCTTGATGCCAATCAAAGCATAGTCTGTTCCCTGCTTACAAGGGCATAAAAATGTATGAAACCGGTGAATGGCTACTGTTATCTGCAATAGAAGTGATCTTAACTTTTGTAATACCTACCAAACACTAGTTCAAAGAGCATTTTTTGTTTACATGCATGTAGCTTTCAAAGATGTGCACTTTGGGGGGGGGGGCTGACAAACTGATGGATCCCATTCATTCTGCCGAATACTTGCAGAAATAGCAAAGTTCACACAATTACATTTTAGTAAATTTTTTTAATTGGACGGATATTGGTAATTAACACAACCCTAATGCAGTGATGCATCACTTTAAATGCATTACTTTCAAAGGTAGACGTTTAATGATGTATTATTTTTCAGACCAGCATTTTAATGATATTGTACACGAATATTGAGAAATATTGCTTGCATTACTTCCTATGAGAGACATTTTAAATCCCCCCCCCCTTCTATGAGAGAATGTCCCTCAACTTTCGCATTACCATAAAGGTTTAGATATGGGGCGGGGTTTACTTAAATTTCTATTTTTAACTTAATATTAGTTCGGATTATGACGTCTTTTCAATGATCAATTTTATCAACTTAGAAATTTACGCAAAAACTTACCAGCGTATAGCCGATAAGCAACTGTAAACTGGTCTCGTAGTCGCAATGCAGACATCCAGTTGAGGACTGCATCCACGCCAGCAGTCGGAGACAGACGTCTTAACGGAGATTGTTGAAATTGCTTATTTATATGCTGCTTTTTAATTAAATGTTTTAACTTTTTGCAGTAGATTGAGCCATTTCAAATTTGTCTGCTTTAAAAATTTGAGGGAAAATCCCTGTTATCGTATTATCTATACCATCTAACAAAATGTCCGAAGTTTTGAAACTCGTAATTCAGTTTAGAAAACTTAATGAAAACGATGAGGAAGTTGCGCTTAAATTACTAAATTATTTTAAACAATTCCAGTGTAGCCGTGCAAATCCCCAACATTATCGCATTTTGATCCTGATGGTCTCAAATAACTAATTATACTTGGAGCTAAATATTCAAAATTTCTACTCTGTGCCAAAATTGACTGTTCCAACCAAATGCATAGATATTCAACATATTTTAAAGCTCGGATAAGTCTAAATGGTTTTACTCTTGGGAAACTTGCCGAATCTGTCTATTATTCAAATATAATTTTAATTTAACTCTTATTGGGGTATTTCTTATCTTGGTCAGTATCCGATTAGAGTTTCGGGACAGTTTAGAAATCTTCAGCATTCATACAATTTATTTTAAACTAAAACCAGATCTATTGCAATGTTCCCGAACTTTATACATTCGTGTACTTCTAAATAGTCTTAGCGATGTACCCTCTTGAGTTCCCCCTCTAGAGATTGGCGTTTAGAGTGTACCCTCTCGTGAGGTTTTCTAATCGTGAATTAATTCATGCGAAATGTTCATCTGAAATTATTTCTGAAGCTAACATTTTTATCCTATTATACAGTTGGGAAAGGTAAAACTTCATAAATTTAATTTTTAAAATTAGTGAATAAACAGACCCTGAATGAAGAGAGATGTACGAGACACGAGTATTGTTAATTTAGTAATTATGTGTAACGTTTAGATTTCATAAAGCTTCACGAAAATGGCGTTAGTCTTGAATCAACCGTATCTTTCGTATATAGAACATTTTAAGAGTCTGCCACATACTCCTGTGAACCAAAACGCCTCACAAGGGAGACGTACCACAATTTAGAAACTATCCAATTGTATAGATTATTTTCTGCAGTATTTATGTACACCACGTGAGACCCATGAACACTTATAGAACCTTTTCTAGAAGGGGAGGGAAAACTCTTGGTTTTCCTTGCACCGATTTCAATAGAAGACTTGCAACAGGTTAAATGGTTACCGACTTGTGCGACTTTACATGTCCAGCAGGAAAGTGTCTTATCCTCTCCTATGAGTGCCCATGACCAGACAGCCGGTTAAAGTTTTAATTCCACAGGAAAAAATCTGATGTGGGCAACACATGACTTTCCTTATATAATGCAATGAATTTACTACTTTTACAGTAAATAATAGGTTTTTCTTATAGTAGATACTTTTTTAGATAGATAGAATTTTAGTAGATAGAATTTTCGACAATTAGTCGTCATTTTAATCCATTTGGCGAAGTTTTCGTTAATTTGACATTTCAAAAACTCGTCAAGTTGACGACATTCCGTCAAATTCGTTGCCAAAATCTCGCCAAGCTTTACTGACGGAGAAATAAGTTATTCTTATAGCAGATAAATAACTATTGGCGTTCAAATACAAAAGTATTACTCTAAGTATCTTTTCTCATGAATGGAACTAGCTAGATCTGCGAGAATGTCATCAAATTTATCGCATGGTATTACATATGAAAAGTGAACATGTTTCCCAATAGAAAATATATTTTTTATTTATGACTTTTTGATAATTTTTTGAAAAATGTCCAATATCTCGAGAACGGTTCATGCTAGCGTTCTAAAATTTATGTCAATCGTTTTCTAATGAAAAATTACATAAACGTCTATTTGCGTAACTTTATTAGTGGTTTTGATTTTTTGACGATTTTTCAAAATTTCACTAGAAAATTTAGGGGGGGGGGGGGTTCTGAGCATTCGATTACGTTTAAAAACAATCCGTTTCCAGTGTTTACGGATTGTGATTTTTGTACCAAATTTTGTTCGAATCGGTCCGTTCGTTCGTCAGTTATCGTCTCCACAGACTCACACACACACAGACATCACTTCAAAAATGTTTGATTCGTGATCAGGGATGCTTGAAACGTGCTCTCCCGTCGAAAACTCGAATTCGAATTTTCGACCCCGTCACAATACTTCCTTATACATTATGTATATAAGGAAAGTAAAAAAGGACGCTGCTAGAGTTAATTGAGAAACTGAAAATGTCAGAATATTGACTTATATTTTCTAGTTTAGTAGTCTCAATTTAATGAGTGAAAATCAAAATATTCTGTCAACGGGAAATCAACATAGGATAACTCTCAATCAACCGTAATCTGAAGCAGAAAGAAATTCTGAACAAAAAAAAGTTCATTAAGTAAAAGAAAGTTGATCAGTTTTTTCTTTACGTCCTCGGGGAAGCTCTTTACTTCCGAAACCGATTAAATTCAGTTTGATTACTTTACGTTGTCTATTGATGCGATGTTTAGTTCCAGTTCATAAGCGTATAATTACTATATCAATTGGCTTCTCAATGAAGGAACGTTGGTATGTATATGTGCAGGTAGTTAAAAAATACGTAGTGCATGCATATGCCTACCATGCTTATGAAGCTATCTGCCCTTAACTTTCTGAAAATTTTAACTTCAATAATACGAATATCAAACGCGTACAAAACCACGATATGCCTTGATTTACCAAATATCATTTAAAGAAATGTTAAATTCGGTTTGGGTTAATTTTGACTCAGTTGATAAGTTTTAATGTGCTATTGACATTAAAATAAAAATGAGACCATAAAAGCAAGGTATTTTTATACCCATCTCATTTGCATATGCTATTGAGGCAGTTTGTCTTTCTGCTTAGTTTAAGTTGCTGAACTGCTTATCCAGTGGCCCTTCAGGCATATTGCACTCGGGTGGGATCGCAAATCAACATTCTTACTGTAGACCGGCGTGAGTAAAGGTCAGTGGCGTAGCGCCCATTGAGGCTCTGAAGCTGAGCCTCTATTTAAAATTTAATTTAAAGATATTTATATTTTTATATAACTTTGCGAATGGCTTTTTAGAAAACTAATGCACTTAAAAAAAGTTAAAATATTTTTCCCATTAAAACTAGTATCTAGAAGCTGAAATCATCTAGCTTTTACGGTTCTTTGAAAGAAGCATGGTATTAGACCCACGCACCTGTTAAACTCCACCCTAGCTAATAAACTAGAACTTGGCCACGCCTTCCTGGAAGCTGGCTTATATTTCTTCTATTTTCAACCCCTTATGAACAGCATAAGGGCAGACAATGATTGGATTTGTTACGTTCCATGAATTCATCCATTCTGGGTCAAACATGATCCTATTAATCTTCGCAGAAAAGACATGTAATACTAAAAAATGAGTAATTTTCCACGAATAATGACATTCGCTTAAATTTAAACAATATCAAGACTAGGAAACTCCAATGACTACCATTAAACTTAAATAGTTTGAAGTAAACTGTTTCAGCAACAATATGGCAAAGCATCGGTTTGCGTATTTGTGAGTTTTGGAAAGAATAAATCTGATTTCCTTTTAAAAAATAACGTTACAGGAGAATCTCGGTTAAACAAAAGCCATTGATAATTTCCTAGCGAATTTTTAGCATATTGCTATTAAGTTTTTACTTTTAAAGTATAGTATTTGTAAATTATTTACAAAATTGTTAAAGTACATTGTTGACTAGTGTTCTCGCCCATTTTCAGTGCACTCATTTAAATTGCTTTATTTCGTTAGTTCTAGCTATTTATATTTACAAAATTGATATTTTTCCATCACTTGCTAACAATATTCTAATATATTTCTACTTCATACATAGGCGAATGTAAAACTTAAATGTCAAGCTAATGATGTACAACATCGGCAAGTCTAATGTTCGCCTTTGTTATATTAATGTCCAAGGGGGGGAGGGTAAAACATTTAAAATATTGTATCTTGTATTAATCTTGCGTAGGTGTCCTGAAGTATCTACCTCTTTTAGAACACTCCCGGTAAGAGCACGAAAAAGAATAAGGCAATGTGTACTTTAACAAATAAAATTTATTTACAAAAACCCAAGTTATTATATTAAACAATATATTCATATTAAAATAAATGGATTGCACACCCATTCTAAACAATTCAAAAACCATGGTGAAGTCTCTGACTAAATTGGAATCTATGGTAACCAAAAGTTAATATTAACTAGCCTAACGTTATTTTGAATAATAAATCGGAGAGAGATAAGAAAGTGTACATTTTAGGAAAAGGTCCCAAATGGGTAACTCACCAACATCACTTGCCGTCGTGCGTCTCTTATCCTTCCATCCAGACGACCAGATTGTGAAAAAAGCTCTTTACTCGCTCGTGTCTTGTTCATTCTCTCATCTCCTTTTTTTTAAACTTCTGAAACTGTCTCTCAAAGATTTAAAACACTCCTTTGAGACTCTGAAAACCCTCGCATTGGTTTCTGGGGCGTAACCCTCTTGGCCCAAAAGCACCATTGGCTTTTTATACCCCTCGGGCCAAATCCCATTTTTCAAGCCCCTGCGAACCGATACACTTTCGGTCGCTAATTCAAAAGACCCGCCAGCCCTATGATCCCGTCCGACTCTGACAAAGTTGCATATTTCGGTAAAAATGCGATATCTAAAGAAACTCCCTACATCCTGTTTTTGAGTGCATCTGGTATAAAGGACTGCTCCCCTAAAATTCGTTAACTTAAAATCGCACCCCCGAAATATTGGATCATTGGTTTACCATGTGATAGTAGGTAACATTTTAAAGTCTCGTGCATTTCATCCACTCTTTGCACTTGTGTAAAATTATTTTATTCACCAATAAGAAACTTTTTAAAATAAAGCTTATGAAAATGCTAATCCCAATATAAATTTTACATGTAATACCACATTTTTTTGCCAAATTTGCAGCCTCCCCAGTCAAATCTCGCGCTACGCTACTGGTAAAGGTGCTATGAAATTATAACTGTAAGGCTAGTAGCAATGAAATACTTGCTGTCGGCTATCGAAATAACTGGACTTCAGTTGTACCTTTAAATTTGATTGAAAGTTATTTTGTAGTACTAGATTGGACTTTAAAAAAATTAAAACGAAACTGTAAAATTGTGTTCACAAACTTGTTATTAATATGAAAGGGAGAGTTATGGGTGATCTAGTATAGTGAAGGAAATATTAAACTTAATGTTATCTTTATATAAACCTCCTATATCGGTTACTGACCAATCTACACTACAGTAACAGCTTTAAGTAATCATTCGGAGTAACTGATAACCAATAATTCACAAGTACTACAGCGAGGATGTGTTTCATTTATATTTAGAAAGAAATATTTTCTCAGCTTCAGAAATCCTGTTTCTACTGGACTAAAAATTAGAATATCCTCTGAAATAAGGGCTGTGATAATGTAGGTTTATGTAGAACTTTTAAATTGGATCAAGAAATTTATGAAAGTTTCAAATTTTTACAATGAATTGCCTCGGAATGACAACATCTTGACGAGATAACAGGCAACAATTTTTACAAAAGTGCCATGCGAACACATAAAGGAGAATAAAATTTATTGAAATTAAACAAGTGGTGTTCATTAAGATATGCCTGTTGCCACGATACCATTGACTCATCAATACAAAGATACTGCATGAAGGAAATAAAGTTTGTTTTTAACATATTGGCCGCGCATTGACACTAAAATTTAACAATCTCCCAATTTTGCTCCCATTTTTACTGCGAAAATCCCGTTGCACGGTACCGATATTTTAGCTACTTGACATAAAATTCAATGAATATTATTGATTGCAGACTGTAACATATCGTGAGGTTTTACGCTTTCTTCAAATGTAATTCGTGGAAAGCAAGTAGTCGTGATAAGCGTTTGCTTAAATTATGTGGCCCAATTTGAGAAAAAGTAACCGAAATTCGGTTGTCCGGATTCCTAAACTAACAAATTATGATTTAATAATGGAAATAATTTGTTTTTGCAAACTTTTACATAGTGAATTGTCTGGAAGCATGTAGAATAATGCAATACTCATTTACGTTTAAATAGAACATGCATTTTGCCAGTTATGTGGTACAATTAAAAATAAGATTATAATTCTAAGTGGTCATATTCGTCAGAGGATATGACCGCAAGGATACTAGGTGTGCCGTACCACCCCAGAGTAATCTTGTTGGTTCAGTTCATTGATTTATTTGAAAAGTGAACCACGCAGTGTGCTCGTTAAACAATGCAATCTGTTTTCTGCACTTTTAATTCAATGCACTATTGCCCCCCCCCCCCTTAAATAGTAAAGGGCTTTCAAACTCAATAAATCCATTGCAGAGTGCATTTTTATGTCCAGTTTTAAGACTATTGCATTGTACTAAATGCGAAAATGGAATGAAGTAGTACAATTTTTCAACCAGTTTTGGAACATTTCATTCTTAACGTGGTGCAAAATATTTGACTGCTGTCAATTCGATGTGTATAATTTATATCCAGTAAGTTTAAGAAATCCTAGTTTTTGGCTGATGGAATTATTTCCTCAAACTTGCTGCTTTTTAATCCACAATATCGTTTTAAAACCAACAAATCTGCATTTTTGAAGAGGTCCGCATGTCCCTTGCGAAATGTCAGACTGACGGCCAAGTCAAAACAAAGAATTTTCTTTTGCATCCATGGGATTGGACATTGTTTAGAAAGGTACAGAATTAAACTATTTAAAATACCTTTGCCATGTCGTGTCTGAATCTAAGCAGCACCGCACAATTCAATATTTTATAGGAACAAATGTGCATTGCACCTGAAACTGATTTAGCCTGTAAAAATCCATTGCAAATAACTCATAAGCTGACAATTACTTAATATGAAATTAAACTTTTTATCTAGTAGTATATATAGTATGTATGAAGAACCATACGTTCATAAGATGTACCACATTTTATGGACTATATAATCCTTACATTGAGCTAAGGGGATATCTGATGAAAATAACAATTTAATCTTTCTGTAATCCTTTACCTTGAATACAAATCTTGTATACAAGGATTTGCTGGAAAATGGTTCTCCAATGTGATATAAAGGCAAAAAATAATTAAATTCTAGATGTAGATTGTTTCTTTCCCGCTTGAAGAGCAAACCCAATTGGTATAAACCTGCAAAATGATAGTTCCACACGTTTTCTCAAATATGGTAAAGTTTGTGCAAAAACAGTTGAAATTGTGGCGCCAGGTGCATATCCAGAGTACGAGAGAACTGATTCTTGGGGTTGCATCGGTTCTGAACCCCCTTAGCTTAGGACAAAATAGGTCTTTAAGTGTATAAAGCAACCTTTATAGCGCTTGAAAGAATTTACATCAAGAGGTTTTGACTCCCAACGGTTCCCATGACTAGCCATTTTTTTGGTCTCTAAGTAATACAGCATAATTTTAAATTATTCCATGTCTTAAAGGTAGCGTGCTCGCAAGTAAACGTTTGAATAATTTGTTTTCAGAGAACTTTTGCAAATTTAAAGCTGGGTGGTGAACTTTTCAAAGTAAATGACAATTTTAAAAATGTGTCGTGAAAAGTAGATTGTATACAAACGTATTTGTCTCAACTTATAAGTAGATTTTTAACCTTCGAAAACTCATTATTGAACCTTGAATCACACTCATGAAAAATTGTTTTACTATTTTGTCTTTCATTTGGTATATCATTATGTCGAACTTTGATCAGTTTCACATATGAAACCATCCTATGCTCATGGCCGTATTAAAATTATTCAATGTGAAAATGTTTATTCAGGAAATGCACGATTCAAATCCTATTCTAAATAAACATGTTAACATTGAGCGCTGGATATTCTCAAGGTAAACTCAAATTATAGGCAAGGATATCATAAAGGATCATTCGGTTCAACAGACAAATGCCACAGCATACAAGACGATTGAGAAACTAGTCATTTTATTATCCACTCGGCTCTTAATATTCTACTTTGAGAAATATTTGGCATGAAGACTTCATTTTAGAGAACGTTATGGAGTATTTTCTTGGACAAATGTAAAGCTTTTACATTTCATAAATCCGTAAAATATTCCAAATGGAAATTTTGAACCAAATTTGGGCATGAGATTCTCTTTCTGTCGAAATAGTTGGATTTGTGGCTGACCAAAAAGAAATCAAATTATAAAGCATATTTCCCTTATTTTGATTTGATTGATTTAAACTTTTCTAATTTAAATTCATTAAAAATGAAATTCTCCATTTTTATTAAACTTACAGAAAAGTAAATTGGCATTCTGCCATCCAGTAACGGAACTGCATATTTACAGCTTGCAATCAAGGGGCGCGGTAGCCCATTGGTTAGCGCGCTGGAGTTGCACTCGGTAGGCCCGGGTTCGATTCCAGCCACTGCCAAAACTGCCGCCGTGTTCATGCGGAGTACGATCACGTTAAACATGTGGGTCCGAAAGTCCTTCCGAGATGTTGGTGGTAGGGGAAGGAGGGTACGGTCCCTGTGGATGCCTCCCCCACTGGGTTCCGGTCTAAATTGGGTGGCACTTCCCGACCGTCCAAACAGTTACCTTACACCTTTCTGGTAGGTCGGACGGTCTGGGTGTCAACAACAACAGCAGCTTGCAATCAAGAATAGTTGTGCCATAATCTCTACTCTTAATTTGAATTGAAATTCGCGTTTAACTGGAACTAGTCTTCAGTTTCACGGCTTTTGTTTTGAGAGATTCAACCTTTAAATTATTCAGTGAATAAATACCCGCTCCGAACCATTTTGAGTTTTGTCATAACGGTCTTAATTCTCGGCAATATGGTTTCAGAGAACTCTTGATTAGTTTAATCTACAATTAAGTTATCAAACTGTTTTCAATTGGAGGATAATTCTTATTCAACCATATCGTGCTTGTGAAACTGATTAATTAACGTTCCGAAGTATCCTTGTTAAAAGATCAGTCTCAATTCGGAGAGTTTCAAAGTGCCATGAATCCAATTTTACCTTGGCATAATTACTGTTGGTGGTGACGCTCAACACAAACATGCCCAATACGAGCTCGGTTTACTTGGATGTTGATTTATATTTCTCAAATTGCAATATTCAGCGAAATTTTGTGCTGAATTTTCTTGATTTGAAACTTGTCATTGGCGGTCCAGCATTCTATAATTGCAATGTGAACTTCTGTAATTTAAAATTGTTACAGAAAGTTCTGGATTCCTTCGGTGGCCAATTCTATGTTCTGTAATTCCTATTTCTAGTTTTAATTAAGCCTTAATTCTGAAACGCTTAATTGCATATTCGATGAAATTTCCTTTGTCACAATTCCTGGATTTGCATTGGCTCAAGTTTCAAATTTTCTCAGTAATTTTACAATTACTGAACCATAAATAGCTGAGACATTCGCTAAATTAAGAAATCTGAAACCAAAAGTAGCCAGACGCATTATAAACTATGCAAATTAACTTGTATTATAAAGTGAATCTATTTAACCATCTCAAATTTTCAAGGAGTCCTTTTAATTTCACCTTCAAATTTTAAGTGTTATGACCGTTACTGGCTGAATATTTGATTTAAATTTAGTACATCATGCTTTAGTTTCGAATATGTGCTTGCGTGACTATTTTGCTAGAATATAAATATCCTACAGTGTTTTTTGAATAAAATTTTAACATTAATATCTTTTTGAAATGGGGACTTAAACTCGTATTTAAATAAAATGTACGCAATTTCACTTAATTCTCATTTGTAAATTAAAATGTAAAGTCTTTCTACCCCCACCCTCAGAAGCCCCTGGTGACCTAGAAATTGAATATTTGCACACTTGCAGCAAACTACCGGATTTTAGATTCCCTTCCCAGAGGTGAAAAAATGGGAGGCCTAGAGGGATAAAACTTTGCAGTTATATTATCTACCAAGGGACCAAACCGAACTTAGCAAATTTTTTATTATTGCATCTTCTGCGCTAAACGCCATATATTTAAAAAAATCAGTTTTTAAAAAGCTGAAATTTATTTTTAGTTCCCAGTCTTTGACAGACTTAAATACCAAGCTTTACATATTTTTGTTAATGTAAATTTCTACATAAAGGTCAAAAAATATTTTATAAGTTCTTAATGTTTATTTTTTCAGCTTAAGAGCTTTTTGAAACTTGCACAATCCTATGGCCATCAGGTTTTATCACTATGCCGTCTTAACAACGATAGTATGCTTCGTTCATGCTCAAAATGGATACTACAGTCCTTTCCAAGTACCATGTAAGTAAACTGTACACTTTATTCCTAAACTAAATGCAAAGCTCTTTATCGACTCATGTGTAACGTATTACTAGAGATCTCTGAAACTATAAGACTTTGTATATTTTTGTATACATATAAACTCAAAACTACCTTGCCATGAATCTAGAATTTTTAATTTTGAAGCGCTCATAATTACCCCCCATAGTTTCTTCTGTATTGTGTAATAGACTTCTGTCCTATGACAAGTCTCTTCAATGTCTTGGTGTTTATTCGTAGTAATTTACTCACTGGCATATTTAAGTACATATGCGGTCTCTTGGGCTACGGCTGCAGACCTGAATACCCTTTACTCTTTAAAAAATGCATTATCGGCGCGGCTCTAATATCATTCTCATGACACTCCCCGTATTCTACTACTGAATTTGCATTGAACTTCGTAATGCACAACTTCTGCACAGATGTGGGACCAATAAAACTTGGCTTTTGATGAACTTTACAAATTAGGGCGCTTTCAATGCCTAAACCTCTCCCCATGATAGCTCCACTGTACGGAGTGCCCAAATCTTCCAACTGAACCTTTTATTAGAAATTATGTTAATGTCTAATTTAAATACAAATAACGGTATCTTAAATATTTAACTCTGCCTCTCTCCTCCCAAATTGTATATTGCTCGATTGTATTATGAAATTAAGCTAAAATCCAGAGAATGTTGACGCTTATTTCAAAAGTAAACCGAAAAGAGTAAATTGTGCAATATCGGTCGTTTTTAACCGTAGAGAAATGTTAAGGGAGGAAGAGCGTTAAACTTGGATCATCTTCAGTGTATGTACGTTGATGGTAAAATTTCATGAGGGGATAATTTGAATTTATTTTTGCTTGGTGGTTCCGGGAAGGGTTTATACGGCTCTGTGCAATGTTTGGAATGAAGTATCTACTTTATCAGGGGAAGCATAAAGGTTTTCATTAGGGTGCAAAAGTGCCTTTAGTCTGTTTCAGTTTCTTATGCATGACTTATAAATTGGTGATTTATTTCTTATTGAAGTCTAAATTTTTTATGTACTATTTTTGTATTAGTTGGAAACTCCTATTCGCCCAGTCTCTACCTCTCCTCCAACAATGCTCCCTTGCAATTCTTTCAAGCTGCGAGGAGAGCAGACACGTGTGCAAACTATCAAGGTGCGACATGCATGTTTCTATTGCTCTGCTTGATGGCTGGAGGGACTTCAGCGGGACCTTGTTCCGGTGCAGGACTGCTATCCACTTGCTGTATCATGCCGCCAGCCTCGCAGGTTTCTGAAGCAGCCAGGGGTTGGCCGACAGCAGTGTCAAACAACGTAATACAGACTGCAGAGACTGTGAAGCCAGCTCAAGTCTACACCACACCAGCAGCAAAGACTACTAAAGCGCCCGCGAATTACAGCCGTAAGCTTTTATAAATTTGAGATTTATTTAATGTCTGCACTGTGGGTGAATCTTAATTAAATCGTGTAATGTAAAGTAATTTGGACTTTATTAAGCGGCGATTTGTAAAGTTTAGTTTGTTTAAATGTCTGAGCTGCGTAATCAATGAAACGGTGAACTCAAACACCGGCCCCTGCATTTTAAAGTGTATTGTACATGTACAGAGTTGGAGTAGAATTTTAGTTTTAATTTCATATTGAATAAGGTTAAATATATAAATACTTTGTCCTGTATATAGTTCCGAAAGGAAATTAAATTCAAAATTTACTAAACAGTTAAAGTAATTTCGGTTAAAGTAATTTCTACTTGCGAGACTCCACTTTATGGGCCAAATTAAGGTGAAGGTTTGTCCTAGGTAAATGCGTTTTTCGTGGTCCACTTTGCACAAATTGGGATATCTTTATTTTCCTCTATAACCAAATTTAAAATTTTAAATAAATCTCTCTTGTAAATACTTTTTAAAGCAAAGTGACTTCATTAAATGAAACTCCCAAAATCGCATGAAATTTAGTGACATAAATGTGATGCCTTTTGCACTAAAGGGAAATTGTACATTATAGACAAATGGAACCACGTCACAACCTTAGTTCCTATTCCTCGGAGTATAACTCTTCCATTGTAAAATTTTAATTAAATACATCCGTACTAACTCTCAATATTTATTTAATTTACCATATTTGAAAGTATAATGGGACCAGAAATAAAATTAGCGTAGTATCTCTGAAATTATTTATCCACTATTAAAATATACATTGGATCTTTGAGGCAGATACGTAGAATACCTTGCTTTAAATTCTTCAGGGCAATTATCTTTTTTGCACAGCGAAAATAAAAGTCCAAATCTGTTTAAATGTCAAGCATATATCGGATTGACATGAGGTTAAAGTTTTAAATGCGAACTTCACACAAATCAAATAGACAAACTTGTTTTAAAGCTGCTCCTACTTATTTTGTGGTGCTGCCATCTATTGGTAGATATTGGATTTCTAAACTAATTTTTCTATTTTCAGATTGTGGAGTAACTCAAGCTAAACCTCAAAGTCGCATTATCGGAGGAAATGATGCAATGTATGGTGAATTCCCTTGGCAGGTTCGAAAATTAAATTAAGTTGTGTATGATCTAGACATTATTTGAAAACTTCATCTAACTGCAAATTGTTATACTCCGTTATAATGCACTAATCGGAACTGAGAAATTATATTATTGAAACATGAAGATTTTCATTTAATGTTGACTAGTACTTTACGTTAACTTACGTTAAGTAATAAATTGCTACTATTGCATAATAGCGAAAAATGTTAAGCCGTAAGTAAAACGGAGTGTTATTGCAGTATATAAAATGGTGAACTGAAATAAATGTTGGAAACTTATTTATTCGGGAATTAAAAAATAGAAAATACTTTTAACGAATCTTTTGTTCTAAAGTATTAAGAGACAAATGCCACTCGAAATATAAATAAAAGCGAAGCTAAAGGATAGTCCGATCGGTGTTTGTAACTTGCCTCAATGCAAATTCTCTTGAAATTAGCAAAATTAGCAAAGTAATTTACTTTATCGGAGCCAAGACTTTAAAAGCGAAAGTATATTTTTAATACATTGGCTTGTTTCCAAAGATTATAATAAAAAAATTTTAATATCTCCAGCTCAAAGATATGCACATCACTTTGACTCTGAATTAGCTTTAAACGTTTATGAATAGCAGAATTTACCTTTGAATGTTAACAAGGTTACATTCAAAGTATTTTGCCAGTTCAGTGAACTAGTTTTTGTCTTTATATTGTCAGAAGACTTAAATATCGTTACGACTCATCTGGAATCGTGAGTGTACTCTCAGAATACAGAAATGAGTTTCTGAATAACGCTTTAAAAGCACGAAGCGTAAACGGGAACAATATACAGTGAGTAGCTTAATATAATCATAGATCACTAAACTGTCGGATATAATAAAACTATAATTGAGAATTCCCAAAATAGAGGGTACTATCTCAAAACGCAGACTTATCTAAATTCCATCTAGCTCGTATCATATCAGACCCCAACTGAGCGAGGACTCCTTTTATATACTCTACGTAGCAATTTCTATAAATGGCTTGCATATCAAAGAATATTGTAAATTTTGATAAACTTCTAGTATATTCGAAATATCGCAAAGTTAGCGATAGATCGCTAAATTTGGCATCCATGCCCCTGTAAAATATGGCAACTATTTTACGTTATAAGAATGGCTGCCTGTAAATGCTTTTCCTTAGCGACTGGCAAAACACGGTGAAGTAGCTTACATATTTGTAACTGGAGAAATGAAACTGTCCTAAACTAAACATTCGTGTATGACGTGATGGGACAATAAGTCTCAAGGATCAGAAAGTTAAGGGCCATTCTTCAGACATCCCATTTTAGCAATTTGTTCAGTTTTCTAAATTGAGAAGCCTGCTGACGTCGGTCCTCTGTTAAAGCATTTGACTAGATTTTAAAATTGTCCATTGACAGATGGGTAATTTTCATTTTAGCATGATGTAAAATTGTATTCAAAAGGAGAGTTGCAGTTAATAAATTTTAACGTCAAAGAACATTTAATTATTCAATTGAAATTTTGTTTCGAAAATTCTTTAAAAAAAAATTGGTTCCAATTTTACTAAATGATACTAAAAGGGTGATAAGGAAATTATTTAACTAAACTTGCAGAATTGTTTAAATAGCACAATCCTTATAAACTACTCATTTTATTTCCCCGAAATAAATTGTCATGTATCCTATACACATTTTACAGAAACTTTATCTGTAACAACGTGTGCTGCAAAATCCAAATTTCAACTTTCTTATACTTCATTTTCAGGCCCATATCAAGCTGAATCGACAACAATGTGGCGGTGTGCTTCTAAATAACTATTATGTACTCACGGCAGCGCATTGTATATACCAGTAAGTACTTTTATTTTTCATAAATTAACTTCAAGACAAAAATAATGGGTTTTTATTTAACACTATTGTATATCAACAAGGGTGTCGTTAATAAAGGAGCCCATTACCAATGTTGCAAATGGGCGTCATAAGGAAGGGGGATTTTGAAACAAGTTTCCTCAAAGAAAATTCTCTCATCCTGTTGCCATACTATGACATTGTTGCTGTGACCATTTGGAGTTCTTCTGATTACTGGTTTCAACAGAATAAAGCTACTGTTCATACTGCTAATGTCTATGAATTTGGGAATGTGAAGAACGTAATGAATGAAAGTCATTTGAATGATAGATGTATCTTCAAAACGTAAATGAGACCATGTGGTTTGAAGAACTCGGATGAAAGCTTCTTAACTCTAAAGTCAATCTATTTTAATAACTCATTTTCCTGCCGGATGCAGACTGTTCCATTAGTAGTTTCAAAATCAAAGTATCTGTTCAAAAATGGTATCCTTCAAAGGCAAGTCTGTTTTGAGTTATCACGAGTTAAGCTAGGAAAACATCTAATTAATCAGCAAAAATGTATTAACTTATCTTCATATTTATTCCCCAGATTGCACTTGTTATCAAGATTTCCAGAAAGTGATAGTTATCTAAAAAGTTACACAAAGTGTCATAATTCTAAAATTAGTGTACAAATAAAACTTACGAAATCACCGCAAGACTAAAGAGCTTTCGTTTTATATATGAAGAGCGGTTGCAACGCACGGTAGTTTGTAATAAAAAGCACCCCTATATTAGACTCTACTTAGTTTTTGAAAGTGTTTCAAAATAAAGGATGCCCAAAATGGCTATTTGATAATGAATCCAACTATTGTTAATATACATTAGCGGGAAAATATTTTAAGGTTAAGGAGCTTGGTTCAAATATCTTAAAATTTTTTCGGTACAAACTATCTAGATTGTATTCTTTTTGAAACAAGGGTACGAAATTTTTTTGACTGTAGTTTTCCTTAATCGAAACTTTAGTAAATTCCAAACCTTTGCTTAATCCGAGATTGCATTGAGTATAGTACGCAAGTCTTAAAATCAAAACTTTAAAATATTTGACTGCGAATCTACTTTTGTTTAAAAATTACACATGGCGAAATTGCACAAATGGCAGTTAGCGTATTTGATGCAACACTTTTGCAGTTGTGAGGCATAAGTATAGCAAGACGTTGGGGTATGATTCTGATCCCATAAAAACTTGCAACTGAATTAAGTTCTAATGGAAACTGTAGTATTTTGTAAGGTTAAAATTCATGAAATTTCGAGACAAGTCTAGGTTTTAGCATGAATTGCGGATTAATTTGAATTTATAACAGAAGACCAAATCCGTAAGGAACGGAAAATTATAAATTTTGCATAGAACAAAACAATGTATATTCTTTAATATTGGATATAAACTATTTTATCGTATTTGACATCTAACATGAATTTAGCCTTCAAACTTATAAGAAGGAATTTTTATACTGGAAATTGTTGAATGTTGATTTGCGTTAAGTTTCTTTCGGAAAGCTGAACTTCGGCTTATATAGCTAGTTAAAAAAACTGTTCATTTTGAACAGTTATACAAAGATTTTTATTTTTGGTTAATCTCGTGATGGATTTCGATGCTCTAAATCACATTTAGAAAATTTGAAAGTTTAACCGCGATTTAATCAAAAGTGGTCCTGAAATTCAGTCGAACACAAAGTAATCGCTTCTGCTATTGCTCGGTTTTAGCACGAGAAACTGCAAATGTGTATACGCTGAAATTTTTAACATATCAAATACATTTCTTAGATTTCTCAAATAAGTTTATTCCATTTGTCTTCTAGGAATATTCAGAAGTGGTTCTTGGAATGTAAATCTGAAATATATATGCATGTTGGGTTGGTTTCATATTGGGCAACTTATTTCCAAAATGTTGCAATGGTAATGCCAGATTAAGATTTTCCATTATATTCAAACCCCACAGTTTGAAGATAGTTTTTGAGTTGTTTTAAACGTGACTGAATGTTGATTTAAAATTTTTAGATTTAAAACTGAATTTAATTATTATAATTTTGCTGGAAGCAAATATACATTCTTTCATTTTCAGAGTCCGCTTATCCGACATATCCATACAGCTGGGCGTCTACGACATTCAAGATCACAGTCGGCAACAGTATGCTCCACAAACATTTTCAGTAGTGGAGAAAAAAATTCATCCGAACTTTAAGTATCAGGCGGCACATCCCGACAGATATGACGTGGCTCTCCTAAAGTTGAACAGGGCTGCAAAATTACAAGAAAATGTGGTGCCCATTTGCTTACCACCAAAGGACTGGAACTTTCAAGGATGGAAAGGAATTATAACAGGATGGGGGAAAACGGATATGGGTTTAAGTGAGTATGCAGACTCGTTATTTTCAAGTACGTCGTAAAGGGTATTTATATACGTTTCTCAGATATTGCATTAACGTCTTCCTATCAATGTTGGTTTTTAAATTCACAGAATGATACAATGGGCAAATTAAAGTTAACGCGCTGCTGAGTGACATTTGAGAAATGTGTAGCCAATCTCTGCGACCTATCAACTATTTTTACAAGTTCCCCCCTCCCCATTATACCTCGAATGTCCCTCGCTATGTACTAAAAAGCTAAAGCTGGTTATATGAAGGAAAATCTTAATGACTAAATATTGCTTGTGCCATTTGTTAAATTAGTAATCAAATTTCCTCAATTTGTAACTGATTTTTTTATACCAGTATTGATGCATTGAATTGCTACCTAAAATCTAAAAAAATAGTTTGCGCTTTAAATGGAGAAATTGATATAAGGGTAAGATTTTGGATAAAATGAAATATTAACCATTGAGAGGATATTGTAGTCCGAGGATGTATAAAAAAAAAATTGGATAGGAATACAAAATATTCAGGAGAATTCAAACAATTTGCTGGATGCTAAAGGACTGAAGACACTAAAATGAATTGCAAAATAGTGGGGAAAGACCGATATTAGTGCAACAGAATCGGTAGATTTTTTTCGCATCTGAAGGAAATCTTAGCTTAATATATTCAGGGAATCTTAATTCTGTATATAAAGCAGTGAAGTTCCAGAAAGTGTTTACCTATTCCTTTTTTTTAGAGTTGGAAACTGATTTACTTGCATAACGATTGACATTTTGAAAACTTAAAATTTCTCAAAGGAAAACGTTGTCTGAAAGTTTAACTGGCTATAAAAGTTGGAATTAAAAATATTTCTATTAAGATGCAAGGTAATGAATGCAGAAAGTTTTACTGCAGCATATTGAAACTTTTTTGACTAGAGAAATATGCAAGCGACGCATGTTAATTTTTTGTAATCAAATTTTATCAACGCAAGTTTAATTTTGTACAGGTTCTGCAATAGAAAATGAGGTATGATTCTCATAGGTTATCGCTCAATCAAATTAATGAGATTTTTTATTTACCTTATCTTACTAAGTTAACTTGGGCATTTTATGACATGCCCACTATTTTTAGCTTTGTACTTATCAAGGAAAGTCACCAGGAAGATTTGATCACAATGGGATTCTGCCCGATAAACTTCGACGTAGCACAATCATAATTTTATGCATAAGCGCATACAAAATTATTTCCATACTTGTGATAGCAAATGTTTAGAAATGGCGAATATTTTTCAGAAACTTATCTTCTGAATGTTGGGGCTAAGCCTACTTACATGCATTGTCCTCTACTTGTCAGACAAGCACGGTTTAAGTAATAATTTTATAGCCAGTGCTTGTCTAATCAAACTCTCGTGTTTTAGTTGCCAATCTTGTGTAATAAAATCATTTGTTTATATTAATGAAGTTGTAAATTTAGATAAACATTTCTGAAAATTCTCAATTAGAGCGCTAAAAGTGGTAATGTAATCAAACCAGTTTGCAAGGAGTCAAATGCAATATAACTTGCAGTTTAGTGACCTTAATAAACTTTTGCACTTTACGATGAACATTAAAAGTTTCATCTGTGGTTAAGTTTATGTGTACTCTGATTTGACAAATTTCGAGAATTTTTAAGTTTTCAAATTCGTAAATCAATATTGGTTTTATTTCAGGTAATCGGTATGGAACTCGCCTCCTTCAGAAAGTGGATGTTCCAATAATCTCAAATGATATGTGCGAAAAGTGGCATCATGAAAAGGGAATAGAAATAACCATTTCGCCAGAAATGTTGTGCGCCGGCTACGAAAATGGGCAAAAAGACGCATGTGTGGTAAGATGGAAAAATTTTCCAAATTTATTTCGTACCTGTTCTTGGGATAAATCATAAGTCACGCTTTTGCTATGGAAGGGGTTCTGAACGATGAATCAGATCTATAGTTCAATTAAGAAATTTGCAAATAAGGTATACAGTCCCTCTTGCAAGTGTCTGTTTTAACAAACATTTAGAATATCAAAGTTACACATCGGTATTAAAGATTTATTGATCTTATCGATTAACTAGCTTGAGCGTTTGTATAAAGTTTAATTTATTAAACTTAAACATGACACCAGTGAACAAAATGATTCTAACCTGTACTAGGGATATGACTTAACTCATCTGACATGAAAGTGTGGAAAAGTAGTGGAAAATATAGTGCAAGTACTTATTAGAAACTCTGCTTTAGTGTTTTGAGCATCTACACTTATCCATAGTGATGTAAAAAATCGGATGTGGGCAACGCATAACTTTCCTTAAATAATGCAATGAATTTTTTACTTTTGCAGTAAAAGATTGTTATAGTAGATGTTGTATTCGTACAAAGATATTTAATTTGCGTTAATTAGTCGTAATTTTTATCCATTTGGAGAGATTTTCGTTAAATTGGTTAGCATTTCGTTAACATTTAAAAAATTCGCAAAGTAGGCGATATTCCGCCAAATTCTTCGTTAAAATCTCGCCAAACGTTAGGGACGGAGAAATAAGTTATTCTTATAGCAGTTAAATGGCTATTGGCGTTCAAATACAAAAGTATTGCTTAATATCTTTTCTCATGAATGGAACGAGCTAGATCCACGAGAATATCTCCAAATTTATCGCATGATATTGCATATGAAAAGTGAACGTTTCTCAACAGTTAATATTTTTAATTTTTGGAATTTTTTGATAAATATATTTGAAAAATGTGCAATCTCTAACGGTTCGTGCTAGCGTTAATTTCCTGAGGAAAATTTACACAAATGACTATTTGCGTAACTTTAAATAAAAGTTTTGATTTTTCAAAATTTCACTCTAAAATTTAGGGGGTTTTAAACATCAGTTAGTATTTAAAAACAATAGGCTCCCAGTATTCACGGATTGTAATTTTTGTACCAAATTTCATTCGAATCTCTTCATTCGTGAGTTAGTCTCCGGACTCACTGACACGCATACTTTCACACTCGGACATCGCCTCAAACGTTCGATTCGTGTTCAGGGATGCTTGAAACGTGCTCTCCCGTCAGACATTCGAATTTTCGATCCCGTCACAATACTTCCTTATACATTATATGTATATAAGGAGAGTAAAAATGTAGTTAACAATAGGTGGCGGAAGTTGGTACAAACTTAATAAACTAATTCTTGCTTTTTGATAAATTTGGTTGGAGGCAGTATTGACTTCTAAATGTTCTGTGTGCAAAACGTTTTGTTTACATTAAAGATCTCTACTTCCCGCACTCCCATAACTTTACCTTGAAAATGCTGAATATTGTCATGGCGGTAATTATCTAGTCAATGCTATGTAGATAATGGTCAGAGTTTTATTTAGTGTATCGGTAATGCAAAGTTCAATCTCCTATTGATACTATCTAGGCAATATAAACTTATTTTCACTCTCAGAAATTGGTCTTTTAGAAAATTTATAGTCTCTGTGACTAGGTTTAAAAGTTGTATTCCCAACAATTTGGCTGAAAATATTTTTCAGATTAAGGGTACAAAGCTATCGAAAATCCGGATATGTCATGAATTGGCGGAGGTGAGTTTCTGAATAATTTGAAATTAAATTTTCTAACCTACTAAAATTTAATATTAATGATCTATTAATTTAACTTTGAAAATTACTGGAGTTGCATTAAATTTATCGTTCTTCAGGCTAACATGGTAATCTGAAACTTCAAAAAGCTTGAATTAAAGTTCTTTGTGCTCCTGTTATGACTTTATAAATTTTCTGAGAAACCCCAAATCTGAATCAATGGTGAAAAGACTATGCCGAGGACTTGATGCGTATTAGTGGATAACTTAAGAGTTTTAGGAAACTGACTTTCTTTACTTATCGGTTTTATTTTCAGGGCGACTCTGGAGGTCCGCTTATGGTTGCAGTTCAAGGTCGATGGACGGTAGCTGGTCTAGTCTCTGCTGGCTTTGGATGTGCTCAAAGTAAACAGCCGGGAATATACCACAGAGTGCCGCATACAGTAGAATGGCTACGAGAAAATATAGATTCCTGACTAAATTCAGCATCTTGACTAGGCAGCTGTGCTGCTAATATCAGCTATAATAGACTCTGAACGACAAGAGCTTGGTGTTTGAAATTACCAGTTCTCTCTTTGATTTTTAACTTTCTTATTTAATATTGATGTATATTTAACATTTTAAGTGGGCCAAAAATATAAACTTTTATATAACAAAATGGCTTGTGTACAAACTTCGCCCGTTTTTAGCCATGTTTTAATGACTTCAAAACTTGACAATGTGATCCTGTATAGCATACAGATGTTGAACATTTGTAAATATATTAAAGTTTTATATTTGTTAACTTGTGACTTTCTTGATCTACAATTTATCAACTATTGTTTTTGGCAATCTTAGACTCTTGTCTGAATCTCGTCATTAACATGTCATTTTGCTTTAAAGTAAACATTTTCAGATAACCTGCAGAGTTCATTTAGACAATAAGAGCTTGTAATTTCGTCCCAGTAGCTCAACGGTAGAGCGTCGGATGGCAAATGCGGAGATCCAGGGTTAGATTCCCGGTTGGGACAGCAAGCTCTTTTACAATGACGCCCGAACAAATCAACCCTGTAGGTTAGTGCAAAGATGTCGAAGGTCTAAAAGTGACCCTAGTAAGTCTTTACAGATTCGGTGGACTCTGGAAGATTGATCGCAAGTTTCAAATTGAAGATAAGGACCACTCAGGATATTAATAGTAGGAGGCTAACCTGAGGTAAAATTAGCAGGAGGCGGTCAGCTTGTCAATGGCACGCCAATCTGGCATTGGAGAATGCAGAGTGAGCTTGCAATTTCGTCCCAGTGGCTCAACGGTAGAGCGTAAACTGGCCAGTTCAGAGATTTAGGGTTCAAATCTCGGTTTGGACAGCAAGGCTCTTTACAAACCCTTTACTACATATAATGTAAATCTGCCTTGGACATCTCAAGACAATTTTAAAGAAAGTACTTTAAAGCTTAAGATCTGAACTGAATTTGCAATTTATTGCTCCAAACTACTACCTAATGTAATTTTAAGAATATTTAAAGAAATCCTATGTAGGAGTCATTGTTTGGGAAAAAAATTATAATTTTGAATCTTCAACTTCAGGAAAGGGTTCTGGTTGAAAACATCTCAAATCAAAAAAATTTAAATGTTAAATACTTGCTATACGAAATAAAACTTGGGCAAAATTATCCTTTGTTTTAAGAGTTGAGTATTTCGTTTGGTTAATTTTTGTTTTTCACATTGTGAAAACTTTATCTCAACGTCTTTAGTAAAAACTCTTTCACTTTATTGACCATTTTTGTGACCATTTCTCAGCTAGAGTTTACTACTGGAGCAACAAAGTTGGTTGCATTAGCGTTTGCAAGACTGACAAATTTGTACTTCAGTAATGTTATAATAACAGTAGAAATAAGTCTCCTGTTCTAAACACTTCTCTGCCAGACTATCCATTCACAGAAGAGGGAAGTAAATTGATGGTTATTTCCTTAAAAGGTGTCCTGAAGTTATTTTCTATAGGCGATTTGAGGATACAAAGAATTCTCTCCAGAATATTTGAGTCATCATAACATAGCTGAGGAAACTAAATGGAGAATTTTCTCGTAGGATATAGTAAAGGGGTTATAAGGTCAGTATTAAGAAATAGTTTCGATCTGCTTAAACTCATGATTTGTACATAACTAGAACATTAAATTTGAAATTTTGGAGATTATTTGAAATCTTGGTCTGCAATTGAGACTTTCTCCCTAACTAGAATTTCTTAAATGCAAAAATATCAGAATTAATATTTAAATATTAGTTCATATTTTAACTAGGATTATGACCTATAATAAATACAATGGGTCTATCTTAATAGTTTTACATAAATAACGACTAGGGTTTAAATTTATAACCAGGAAACTTGTTCAAATAAAGTATTCCAGTTATGTACAAATCTTAACATGTTTAAGAATTTGTAACGAAACGTTGAGATTAACATTCTTCGCATCCTCCCTTATTCACAATATAAATCTTGAATTTGTGGTATTTAATTCATGGAATTTGTAACGTTCAAATCTTTAATTATTGAATTTTATTTTTATAAAATCTTGGCAGTATGCTGAACTTGGTGCAAACAAATGGAGCTAAAAATGTAATCAAGCTTTCTTTATTAGTTTGCATTAACAAAATGTCTCGTATAAACATAATTTCTATGGGTTACCTAAATTTTTAACTTTTCATGCACAATAAATCTTATTTGAACATTCTGAATGGATTAGGAACTATGCACGTTGGAGGTATGGAGACTATAGCTACAAAATTTTGTGTAGAGGCACAAACTAGGAATAATTTTAATTCAGAAACTGTTAATGCTAAATACCAACCGGTTTTGGAAGCAAAAAACTGCTTTATTCAGGACAAAACTTAAATCGCTCAAATAACCAAGTTTTTGACTCAAACCAGTTAATACTTCCAACAACTATTTAAGCCGTTGCCAGCTATTTTAATTCCAGATTATTTTAGACGGCTTTTTAGATTTTTACTCGCATGAATTAAACATTGGCAACTAATGTTTAATTTAAAATTATTTTCAATGGACCAGAAATTTCCGCAATGGTTAATCATAAATTCTTTTTGAATACAATTATGCCCATCGAAGATTCAAACAAACGCTAAAATGGTACAAATTTTTGCAACTAATAGAGCTTATAACTTGTTAAAAGAAGTTGAAAATTTACATTGTTAGGCTGAATGTGGAATAATTGAAAGGGGGCGGGGACTCTGTACAGATTGCGTGGAGATCAAATGGCAAGACAAATCAAATTCCAAGTATTCTATTGAATTTGGAAATTGCACAAACTCTTAATTATCGGGATGAAGTCATCCCATTTCTCTCGGATTTGGGTCATTGTAAAATCGGATTTGCTTTCACTTTGGGAAAACTGGCATTAAACGAGATTTCAGATATGTAAAATTCGAAACTATTTCTTGACCTTAATCCTAGTTATTTGAAGAACAAAATCTGGTGCATTAGGGACAATGTTGCCATCCGTTCCTGTAAAGTCGGGATTTTCCTCTCATCCGTTTGTTCTGCTTCAAGAGCTTTTGGAAAGATCAGTTTCTATCATACGCTCCTCAAAGCAAGAGTATGGCGACGGCTTATAATTGCATGCCGGATATCTGCTAATCTGATGGAGGCTACAACCAGTGGTTGGGAAAAACTATATTGTAGTGATCTACAACTACTTTTTAAAAAGTAGTCGCCACGAACATAATTACTTTTATACGACTAATTTTGCCACAGCTTTAATTTTGACAAAAAGTTGATATGGGTATACTGTAGTAGTTTAATATTTTCATTCTGAATAATTAAAATTTACGGATTCCCAAATTTACTGATCAACTTGCCAATCTTCACGCTTTTACCCACTTCTGAAAGCAGTAAAGTAAAAGTATAAACTTTTAAACCTATTTTTGGTTGTCTTTGATTTTAAAGTCCTTTAATAAAATCTCCTTTCCTCGACGTACAAAAATTATACTGCCAAAACGATTTCGGACAAGGCCATTGTGATGCCCGAAAGCGCTTTGGGCGTTGTTGAGACCGAGACCGTCCGACCTACCAGAAAGGTGTAAAGTAACAGTTTAGACGGCCGGGAAGTGCCATCCAATTTAGACCGGAACCCAGTGGGGGGAAGGCATCCACAGAGACCGTACCCTCCTTTCCTTACCACCAACCTTACGAAAGGGACGGACCCACATGTTTAACGTCATCGTACTCCGCATGAACACTGCGGCAGTTTTGGCAGTCGCGCGCTAACTGCTGGGCTACCGCGTCCCATGCGCTTCAGGCATGTAATTTTTGTGCGTCGAAGAAAGGAGATTTTCTTAAAGGACTTTTAAACCTATTTCTGTCTTTGATTTTAATGTTTACGTGTATCCATTTTACTTATTAAAAATATAAAATAAAAGTAAAAACTATATATTCAAAAGCATGTTTGTTCATTTTTAGAATTTGCATCTCAAAATTGCAATCAGATAAGCAGGATCTTCTGGGAAATAACGCATCTGAATATATCGATATAAAAAAAAAACTTCCATGAGGCAACTGCCTTCCTAACCCTGCAGCCATTCATCGTACATCGTTGCGCAGAACAATAAATTTCGTACAAATTAAAAAAGGGTGATCACATGATATGTAGAATAGCACCTTCTTTGGATGCTACTTTTAACGCTACTTCTGTAAACAAACTCTATACAAACTACTGATTTATTGTATCGCTATACTAATTTTTAAAAGTGGCGTGTTACACAACAAACTACGAGAAAAAGTGACTACTGTAGTTTCGCTACTTCCGACCACTGGCTATAACTCATTGTAGATGATTTCTTTTAGTCTCCTTAAACGGCTTTAAAGACCAAACTAAATTAAATATTGAATAAAATATATATTTGAGATTCCTGTTCGTAATTAAATAACTCTATTTAACCGTTCGCCAGGGATATGTTAATCGGCTTATAAATTTTGCCCATCTAATTTTCAACTTTACTTTTTATTCTATGCCCAAATTGTTGGGTTGATATGCAAATATCTCCGAATCCATCGAAATGATATGAAACCCGCCATCTTGTTTGTCGAATATGCATATTTCTGAGTTTCATGTTTGATGCGTTTAAAAATCTAATGTAGGCAGAGCATGATATTCCCTGTAATACAATGAAATTGTATCTTTCACATTGTGCTATGGAAACATCATTGTTTCAATGTTTTAACGTTGAATTGTACATTTGGCGTTTTTTCGGGTGACTTGTTAAGTTAATTGTGTACTCAAAATATTTTGCGTAACTACTGACAATTATCAAATATTGGCAATAGTTCATATATTAAAATATTTTAATTCTTAAAATATTATATGCTCGTTCGAGACGTTCCATTCGTTCGTGAGATTGCATCTATGGCGCACATATACTGTAGTGGGACAACGCCACTTATACAACTCTTCGGGATGGACATTTTGAAAACCTTAAATCATCTTTCAGAAAAAGCATTCTACTGACCATGAGACAGGAAGCAAACATATTTTTTTCTAAATAAAAATCTGACCACGAGTTTAGAAACTTAAAGTTGTGAATGACATTACATATTTAACGTTAGATTGTGTCTTGCTCATAATTGGTCTGCAGCAATATTATAAGTACATAGAATAAAAGGAAGCAAGAAAAAGTGCCATTTTTAAATACTATATCTGTACATCAAACATAATTTTGAATGAGTTTAAATCTCCATAGACCATTGAGATGTCGCTCAGGTGGGGAACAAAGAAACTAGAAACTAAGAAACTCTCCACAGCTTGAGTCTTAACACATCCTCAATGGTTTATCCCTCTCCGAGGAGAAACCATTGAGGTTGGATTAGAAACCAGGTACTATACCCTGAATGTTTTCTGAGGCATGATATCAGTATATTTAAACTCTGAATATTTAAAATTATATGAATGCAACCCATACGGTTTTCCATAACTTATCATGGGTACTCACTAGTATAATATATTATCCAGGCGGTCCAGCTCACCGAAAGGGTGTAGAGCAGGGGACGGCCGGAAATAGAAATTTATATATATACACGGACATACAATACCAACTAGTACAATAAATGACTCTCATAAATCGATAAATTTAAATAGTCATTGACCTCACACATACCAAATGCGAAGCTTAATTAGCACAGAAATAAGTACTTTACTGTTGAACTGGTAATTGGCCACCTAAATCAGCAACTTTGTTCTTACGGAGAAGCCATGTGTTGGGTATATCAATAGAGAAGCCCACAATTTCATTTTAGCAAGCATTTTAACCCTAAATTTACGGGTTAACAAAATAAAGTTGGTTTGGCTATTTGGAAACATTCAATCAACGTAGGTTCTTGCGGTATTACAGAAATAGATTTATCAAATAAGTATGGCTTCATTTTACCCCAATTTATTATTTCACAATACTTTCATTTTCTATTTTTTGATGCAATTTCATTGTTACTTCGTTTTAATCCAATGATTATTTCACAGTTCTAACATCAGCTGATGATGAGAGAAAAATTAAAGGCTTATTTCCTGTCTCACAGTCAGCAGCAGATGGACTTTTCTAAAAGATTATTTTTTGAGATGTCCTAAAATGTACATTCCTGTAGGGAGGGTAAATGGAATCGAAATTTAACAAATGTTTGACTAAAGTGAGAATTCCGAAGTTAGACTGAGCTTTGCATGGCAACCATCGTCCTAAGATACTAGCTTCTGCTATCGTAGAATAAACACCTTTTCCTTTCTTTTCTAGTCGAAGGACCTCGAATTTTAGGCCAACCCTTTCTA
The DNA here is from genome assembly GCA_951213105.1 of Amaurobius ferox. Taxonomy (NCBI): domain Eukaryota; kingdom Metazoa; phylum Arthropoda; class Arachnida; order Araneae; family Amaurobiidae; genus Amaurobius; species Amaurobius ferox. The sequence goes on along the minus strand of OX578137.1, from coordinate 39,826,441 downwards.
AAGAACAGCCAATTGTCTAGTGAACCCATCCTGACGTCAATCAAGATACAGGCTGACGCGTCCGCCATTTTGGCTCCAACTGGTCCAATCTGTTATGGTCTACCTGCGCTATTTCAATAACGTGCGCATGTTATACATGGCTGGTATTTGACACTCAATTTAGCTGTAAAATAAGTGCTCTTGCTTCCACAAAAATTGTACCATTTATTCAAGAAAGTAATCTAGAACGTTTTGATTTTCCTAAGAACCCAAGAAAAAGACAAGAAAGTAACCCTCTTTCCGACATATACAGCCATCGCTTCAACTGGGTGTCAACGCCAAGATGACCGCAATTGCGGCAGCCTGTCTATTTAATATCCTTAGGTTACAGGTATGTCAATGGCCATGGGCCCAAGAAACCAGGATGAGAGAACGTATCCATAGAGTGAATATAGGATAGAAAGAGTCAGTGGCAGGCAAATGAGCTTGAAGACACAATCTGATGGATTAGATGCTTAAAAAGGAACCAGTTTGGTGGCCCCTTCAAAGACACGGGTAAGTCCTTCCCGCAATTCTTGTCTCATATAAATTCTACTTGCAAGACCCTGATAAAATCTGAATGATCGAACGTATTATCAATTATGAGAAGGCAAGTTATCGGTAGATAATTACACTTACCACGAAGCTTGAGTTATTGAATTTGAATATTGTTATAAACTGTTATACATACACAATTAAATTGGTTTAGAATCGAAGTTATAATTTTTTGTCTGAATTATTTATTAAAATATATGTTTAATTTACAAAATAAATTGTGTTATTTCAATAATGTTGTTTCACTAGCACAATTTGTCTACTTTCTTGCATTTACACGCAAACTAGTTTACCAGAGTTTCGTTCGGAAATGCGAACTAGTGACAGGCAGTTCACAAATTAACGGCCACTTTCTTAGTTCAAATTAATCAAAGGCTTTAGAGCAACCCCCCCCCCTCATACAAACATCATCTTAAAAGTGTTCGATTCGAGTTCAGGGACGTTTGAAGGTGCTTTTTCGTCGAAAACTCGAATTTGAATTTTCGATCCCTTCACAATTCTTTACATATACACTATACGATGTATATAGGGAAAAGCAAAAACGATCACCATGAATTAACGCATTTCTTATTTTCCCATTTTGTTTTTATGAACTACAAAATCGTATTCATACACCAAGAACCCACCTAAAAATGCTTCATAAAAGTCGAATATTGAATTTGTTGGTCTTCCCAGAGGTTTATAAAACTGTAGCAAATAGCAATATTTCTTACTGTCATTTCATGTATTAACTACTGGATTAGAGCTAAAAATCTCAATCTGTTTACAGACAATAGTATCGTCAATGGGCGTAGTGTAATTCTATGTAATCATGTGTTCATACAAAGCTCATTCCATTAAAATTGAAAGCATGCAAAATAAAGCAGCGTACAAAACTGTCCTAGTACTTGGAACGTAAGAAGTTGCTTCGGTTTTCTCCATTTTTCGAGAAAATAGTCAAAATAGGAGCAAAGCAGTTTCCTCCTATTATTTCATAATTATTTCAAGTACTTTAAAATCTATAGAATAATTCATTCAGCTGTAGATTGCTTTACTCGGTACTTAACAAAGTTGTTTTCAAAACCGTTACAAATTTACCACCAAATGCCTTGAGCCATGCATCTATCTGCAAGTTGTTAAGTGCCGTTTGCCATATCAAGGTTAGGTGGTCAATAAGATCTGTACGCTGCACTGCTGAACCATGAATCCAGACACGACAGACTGACAAACATAAATTGACCAGTTCCAAATCAATTAGTTGAGCGCGTTATCGAGGAAGTCTAAAATAAAACAGTTTCATGCATTAAATATGACGGCGATATTTGATTAGTGGCCTTGGTATCGTTTCTTGACCCATATTTAAAAGGATCACTTTTCAAGGTTAAACTGCTACACATTAATTAAAAGTTTATATCGGAATTGTAAAAGTCTACTTTATAATAGGTTGAAAATTACAATGAATGGGAGTCTTAATGGTAAAGAAAGTATTCACCAAATACATGGAAACGACATTTCTTAACCAACATAAAAATTTTATGCAGGCTGAACATGGCTTTCACTAAGTGCCATAAGGTTATTTTTGATTTAGAAAGCATTGCCACTCATTCATATTAACATTAACACATGCCAAAAGTACGATTAGTGTCGATTATTATCGCGAAAACTGAAATTTGGTTTTCTGGACTTTAGATAATGATTTATACTTATGTGCAATATTCATGTTAAAAATGACATAAACATTTAATTTATATCGCGTGAAATGAGATTTTCCAAATTATCTTGTCAAAATACATAACTTACAAGACTTACAAACTTTCCTTGTTAGTTGTGATAGATAAACATTAATAAATGTTTCGCATATTTACACATGATTATACGACTTGTGCTGGACTTGATAAATTTATTTGGGAAAATATGCAACACCTCAGGCTCTTAGTCCGACGTTCCAAGATTAAAGCTATTCGCTTTCTAACGAGAAATGTTAAAATGCTTGCGCATTTAAAATTAAGTTTTACTTCAAGAAATCGTACAAAAATTTCAGGTCTTTCATTCTCGTTTAAAAATTAGAATTCCGGTATTGTCATTGACGATCGTATCCAATGTCTTACAAATTGTTCTAATCGTTCTTGATGTATCTTCTGCACCCCCCTTCCCCTACATACTACACATATGTTTAAAAACTGATAAAATGGTATTGGTGTAAAATTGAAATTTATAAATCGATCTCTAGTATCTCCATGGAATCTCAATGCTTCTAAGATCGGAATTTACTATTAAGATACAAAAGGTTCTAAAAAAATTCGAAGACAGTTCAATGTTTTAAACTTTTAAGGAATAGCATGTTTAAAGACATGCTACCCAAGGATAAAAATGCATGCCCCACTGTATGTACGACTGTTTGATGTATTTTTCACTTTAACTTATTTTTAACGCATTTTCAATTGGCATCGCCTGTCAACGCACTGACGTGAAAAATTTAATAAAATTAATGGAACTAAATTCTTATGAAATTCCTATACTTGATTTTTCATTTAACGAACGACTTTCCAGTTTCCAATTAGGCCATTAGTGGGGTATATAATTGTTTTGCAAAAAAAAAAAATCCACATTGAAATGTTTAAAACAAAGGTATCTGTATTTGCGTGGTAGGGGCATTTAAAATAAGAATCGCGTGACTTTAAACCTCGCAGTTCTCTTTACGATAATAGCTAAGAAGAACCGCTTGATTTTCATTTTTTGATAAAACGACATCGCTGTCAAAGCAAGACAATTGGAAATTTCTTAATGTTTGATAATGACAAGGTTGTCAAAATAAGACGTTAGGATGACAATTCTAAATTTTTGAGTATGAGAGTTAACAAACACTCCGATTAAATTTGTCAGTGTTCTACGGATTAAATTGATTTTCCAGGTCATAAGGGGTCCGGAATCACAAGTTGACCCATTTAATATGAAACTTTCAGCTCCGATTTAATATCTGACTTTCAAAGACAATAGTGACGGCTAAAGATATGATCGGATCAGGGTTGAGCATGGCCTGCACTGGGTTTGAATATGTACTTTGTGAGAACCAGGTTCAGAAGTACCTTGTTTTTGCTTGCAGTCTCACTTGGCGACAAACTTGGCGAAATATCGCAAACTTGGCGAGGTTCGGGAAATTTCGCTGAATGGACGAAAATTCAATAACTCTAAAAATTAAGTTTAATTTCTTTTGCAATCATTTGCGCTTTTCAGAAATTCTTACTCTATACTGATTAAAAATGTAAATTAAGTTTCACTATTTGTGAGGCTGGTGCGTTTTGTTAAAGGGTAAGATAATACAGTAATAATAATCGGGAAAGGTATATGGTCCGCAAGAAAATGGAAGAAAGGGGAACGTAAGCGTTTCAGAGAGAGGAGGGGGGGATCTTTTGCACAACTATGCGTCCAGTCATATGACGGGCTCAATAACCAGAGTAAAAGCGATTTATTTTACTATATATAAATTTTAAATATCTAGGACGAAATAGGTTCAAGTTTAACTTAAATTGTGCATTGAAAGATTAAGCAAGGTAATTATGCAAAAATTAAGATACAATGCAGCACACAGCTTTTACTTGGATAGTTGCATATTTTTCACCAGTGCTAAAAGACCAACAAATTCGAATACATTCTTAAAGAACATATTGCTTAAGAATATATTATAAAGAGAATTCATAAAGAACATTAATTCGTATTTGATTAGTCTTGTTTTTTCAATGATACCGGGTCTCTCAGTTGGTTAAGAGGTCAGTATATTTGTGAAAGCTCCGTTACATGAAGGAAATATTGTAGTCCAGGAACTCGAAACCTTTTCTAATGGGAGCACTAGTATTATATTAAATTATTAAACTGAGCAAAAATGCTATGTTAAATTCGTCCAAGGAGCATAAATATTTTCACATAAAGCACAGCAGCATACAAATATATTTATTTTCGAATGAAACTAATTTAACTGTTTGTACACATGCATATGCATAGTTTCTTAACATTCATTTACATGACTAGAACACAACTTGACTTGACTTGAAACAAATATTTGAATTTACATGACTTGAAACACTGCTCAAAAAATGCTCTCAGACTGCAACTAAAATTTTATATTCCGGTACCTGAAATGCATAAAATACACCAAGTGTTCTCTTTTGTGTCATATAAACCCAGTTAATATTCAATATATTTATAGTAAATTCTTCGATAGTCTTTATAAAATCTTGATATGTAATATTGTCTATATAGAAACTACTACAAAATGTGTAAGGATGAGTGATTATAAATGGAATAAAAAATACGTCTTTTCGATTAACGGGACAGGAGTTTTTAAATTTTATAAGCACATAGATACGATTTTATCTGCGTGCATATGCTCTCACATTCTCAAAAACAATTTCATGAATAATAAGTGCTCGTGGGACACAGGTTACGGACCTCTGCTCTGGAAAGTCTGTGGCGAACATCTAACACTTTATGCGGAAATTTCCTGCAACTAACATCGAATCCACTTCAACAAACGCATATTGAGCGAGTGATAGAGCATTCTCAATTCGGAAGACTCCCAAATGTATCTGATATGTGAGTCGTCACACGCCAGGTATTGGCGCTATATAGACCGATCTCGTAAAGTGGAGTAAATAAAGAAATACATAATACCAGTAATTAAAATGAAGAGGCTTAATTTTAAACAATAACAAAGAATTTATTTCATTAAGATAAAACCTTATTTAACAACTATTAACATCTGGTAAATTTCCTATACCAACATCCTTAGTGTAGTACATTAAGACAATCAAATCTCCTCATTCTATGATCATAATATGAGCATTACAATTATTAACCTATTAATGTGCATTAACTCACTATTCTTACTAGCCTACGTCTTAATGGCCCAGGTTAACCTTATTTAGGAGGGTCAGAGAGATAATAATAATCAAAGTGCAAAAATATGTGTAGAATTGTCCTACCTCGATCATCACTGCCGATGTCGGACTTTATGACGGCGCGCTCCGGCTCTGTCCCGAGGGCTCGCTCTCTCCGAGATCCGTCGCTCTTGCGACCTCTTCTTTTCACTCACAAAATTCAAGTCCTCGATTTCAAAAACTTAAAGTCCAAAGTTGCTCTCTGTCTCTACCCCCTTAACAAGGCGCCCCTGTCCATAATTGGCTAAGTAAATTAAGGGCTAAGCCCTTCAGGCTATATTATTGGTCAAGGCCCCCCTGAAATATGATATATGCAGTCTCCAGTTTTAAAATCGTTGAAAGTTCTCACGAGAATTTTCCCAAGGTTCAAGTGATATGAATTGACTCTGGGGTCAAGAAGTTCAACCCCTTCCGTTTGTTGTAGCACCTAACGCTGACATGAACTTGAGAAGCACCCTCTCTTTTCGAAATGAATGTCCGGTGCAGCTGCGTTCGAGGGAATGTTACAAAAATTGCCTCACTTCATGAGGGACCGTCTTCTTAGGTCCACTTCCTCTTTCAAAAGAGCAATGTTATATTGGGAATTGAAAATTACAATATAACAATTACCCTTCTTCCCCCCCCCAAAATTTGGTGGGAAAAAAGCCAATTACAAAGTGCCAGCTCATAGTTGCTGCAGGCGTGTCCACTGTGTAGTCCAACAACTCGTCTTGCTCTCATCTGTATCTACTGTAAAAATGCACTATATACACATATACACAAATCATATTATCATATATATACTCTTATATGCCATCAAAAGAACACGAAAATACTATACAAAAATACAATTCTCAATGTGTCTGCAAATGACGATATCTGTGTCGTTCAGTTGTACTTAATGTCGATTAAAAGTCTATTCATGTAAGCACAAGTTCGTCCACTGGTGATATGTCTTTTTTTTGGTTTTTTTTTTTTTGTTTTTTAAACAATATAGTTCCACACAAGTTCAAGGTGTATATCTGTAAAATTGTTCACATATGATAACCAAAGTCACTTTGACCGTCAATTGGATATTTGTTGGGATCAGGGACTTACGCATATGGTCCCTAATAAAAACACTGATATCACTGCACACTTGGAAACCGCTGAAATGTAAATCGCTCCACTGCTGGAACTCGTTGCAGAACTGGATCGCTGTCTAACTGGAATTCGCTGAACTGTAAGGCGATGAACTGCTGGAACTCGCTGAAGGATTGGACCGCTGTCTAACTGGAATTCGCTGAACTGTAAGGCGCTGAACTGCTGGAGTCGCTGACCAAATGATAATCTTTGTGCACCAGGAATCGTTGAGCACTCGGAATCGCTGATCAACAGGAATTGCTGACCATTTGAGAATCGTTAGGCAACCGGATCTGTACGCTGTCTCATGTTTTGTTTAGGACAATCAATACATATACATTACACTCAAGCTTATTAAAATACTCTCTTCTCTTAAAACTCCCTTAAGTATCATTTTTTTATAAATTCAATTTCTATAATTTTAATTTGTCACCCGGCACACGAAACATTACAAAAAAAAACTCTCTTTTTTTTTTCTTCAAACTCCTTTTAAATTTGTTAACACTCTCAAAAATTGCCCCATTGAAATTTCTACACTTTATCTACTTTAAATCCTTCCATATACTATATACATTTTTTACTTAAATTTGCTACTCTCTTCAAACTTAAATTTTTCAAATTCCTACTATTTATTTATTTTACATTTCTCTACCTTATGTATATATATATATATATATATATATATTTTTTTTTTACATTATATACACTTCTTATCTAACATCCAATCCATCATGTGTTCTGAACCGGACATGCCATAAATATAACTCATGTACATATTTATAATAAAATACTTAAACAATTACACTATCCTCTCAAATACTATCAAAATAAGATTTATATAGGTTCAAAAATTTCCGCACAATACTTTAAAATTTTCCTACAAACTGAGATGACAGAAAAAAAAAACCCATGTAATCATTTAATTATTATCCTACTGAAAATCTTATAACTCCCCTGCGATTCTATATTACACTATCCATAATTATACATTTTCTTTCACATATCCCCTGATTTAATCCAAATCTTATACTTGGATACGGAATTTCCCGAATTCCTTACATTATTCACTTTCCCACTTAATGAAACCATACTTAAATTTTTTGTAAATCTTATCACTCACTGAAATTCTCTCAATGCCTACAAAATTACGAATTTTCTCTCAAAAACCACCTAACTCAATTCAAATCCCATACTTGAATACCAAAATGTACATTTTCTTTTCTTATATCCCCTGTAATTGAATGCAAAGTCTCCTGAATTAATTCATTTCTCCTTTTGTGTAACATATATTCTAGCATCTAAATTCCCTGTTCAAACAGAAAAATCTAGTCCCCAGAGAAAATCAAGTAGTGGTATACAAGGTCAACATGTCCTTCTGCCATTGTGTCATTTTCCCTGGAAAGCGGTCCCCTTTCTGGCCTGCGGCTAATACGGGCATTTCTTCGTGTAACTTCCCATGGCCAATTAGCTGTACAAATTTTTGAAGATGTCGTTTTGGCAAAATGATACAAATTTTCTCGTCTACGTTTCCGCCATGTTGTGTAAAGTGTTTAGGACGACGGGATGTGCGCGTAGCAGTGTGTGTGATTGTCTGTGTTTCGCGACTCCTATGGATTACGCAAGGATTCATTTACCCCACGGATTAATTAAAATGCGGTTAGTGTCCTTTTGTTCTACCATTGTATTTTATTATTATATCATGTTTATTCCCGCGTTCTAGCGTTACCTTCGAAAGTTCGTCTCTCTCAAAAATTTTATATGTGCGACCCATTCAAAATATATGTAGAAACGCTTTTTTTTTTTTTTCAAATGCTTTTTATTTAATCTACAATTCGCGTATGTTTATTAAAATTATCTATTCATTTTAAATTATAATTTGTGTATAATTTTCATTACCATTATCTTTTTTCTTTGAACTGCCATTATGATTTTTAATTAAAATTCTCTATCCATTTTAAACTCTAATTTTAATTTTTAATTACCCATTGTTTAGTTATTTGAATTACAATTTTTATTTTTAATTATGAATTATTTATTTATTTAAACTAGAAAAAAAAAATTTGTTTTTCTTTTTTTCTTTTTTTTATTTACCAATTATCTAATTATTTTAAACTATAATTCTATAACTCCTATTTCCTCACGCGTATTCATCCAACAATGGTTGATCAATCCGCTAATTAAATGAAGAGCGCGTGGAGAAAGTTTACTTTTGTTTTAAAATTTCACTGTTCTTTGAAAAGAGTTTTTTTTTTTTTTTTTAGAAATTCAAAATATCCCTTTATTTAATATTCCTAAATATCTTATCCATCGAAATTTTTATTGCCTGGAAATCAAAGTTCTCTTAAAAAAAAACCTTCTTTTTATAGAGTTATAACGACTTTTTATAGAATTCTAACGATGTCCCCCTTTTGCTTTTTTTTTTTTTTTTTTTGAAATGTGACGTATCTTCTCTGTTATTTATGTTCTTTCCAAAATTTGAATTTAATATATCCACATCTTTAACCTATCAACCCTAAAATTTCTTTTGTCCTACAACGATACTTGTTATTTATTTTGTAACAATTATTTATTTTTTTAAATCACAATTTTTATTCATAATTCCCAATTATTTATAGTTCCATATTTATTTAAACTTTCTTGTTCATTTAAACTTTCAACTAATTAATGTATGATTTATTTAAAATTTCCTCAATTTTTTTTTTTTTTTTCACAATTTGTTTACACTTTCTTAATTAATGTAATATTTATTTACATTTCTTTAATTTATAATTCAATGTTTATTTAAAATTTGCGTTCCATCTTTCGCGTTGCATTTTGTGAATGCCGTGTGTTTTCTTTGTTACAAAAATTTTCAAAAATTTGAATTCCGGTTTGTCTGTGAATATCGTGCGTACGCTGCTTCTTTGTAGACTGAGGTTGCAATTCACCCCCTTTGTGAGATCCCATTTCCCCTGTTTCCCTCTGAAAATTGACCTTGAGTGGAACCCATCTCCACTCTTTGACCGTGAGTCGCCACTGAGAAATTCTGCCTCCCTGAAATTGTCGCCACCGAAGTGTTTTGCGTGATTGGCAATCTGCTCTCAACCAGTTCCATCCCGTTGTACGTGTCGCTTGCTGTTTAAGAGAAGGGAGAAAGAAACCTTTTCGCTCGCAAATGTGTTTGTTGACATTTTGTACTGTTCGAGGAGGGGGGGGGGGATCGTTCGCTGGTGTTGTGTTGTGCTGACATTTAGTGAATGTCGTGTATTTTGCTACCTATCTGTCGCAAGTACGTTAAATAATAAAAGCGGGAAGAGAATGTTGCTTTCCATTAACAATTTTGACTTCATATCCATTTTTCATTTTTATAATTTATCCATTGCCAGATCAATTTCCAAAGAATTCATTTTTTTGACAAATTATTATTTTTTTACCTCTTTCTCATCTTGAAATTTTCCAAATAGCGATTGTCATACAATATTAAGTTCCTAAAAATTTTTGGTTTCATGAAAAAATGTGAACCGAGTTTTCTTTCATTCCGCTTTTGGATCTCCTCACTTACACTATTGTTGCAAATTTGTATTTTCTGTGGAACCTCTATTTCTTGCCTAGCATACCTTTTGTTATGATTCTCATTTATTTCTGAAGGTTTTTGGACGCAATTCACTTCACTATCGTTTTGGCTTTTCTCTCTACTTGTACTAGAATTTTTATTTTGAATATTTTTAGTGGTCTCCTTTGAATTTTGTAAATTTTGAGAGTTAGTATTTCCATTATCGTTGTCCATAATATCCATCATTTCACTTTCATTTGAATTTTGTGTATCTTGTATCATGTGATTCTCATTCGTAATTCGAATGTCCTGAAGCTTGCATTTTGTATTTTGAATATTTTCAAAATGAACCCTTTCTGTAATCAAAACCTCCGTTATTTTGTTTTCATTTGGATTTTTGCTATCTTCCTTGCCATAGCTTGTACCAGTGTTTCGTGAATTTTCGGGATCAGCATTTTTGCTAATCAAAGAATCCATTACTTTGTTTTCATTTGAAATTTTGATGTCTTCATTGCCATAGTTTGTACTTGTGTTTTGAAATTTATTTTCCACCTTGTGTAATTCCGTGTTTAATTCATCTCCAATTGCCGCGATATGTTCAACTTTGTCCTTCCTGTCCTTAATGTCCTCTCTCTCTCCATTATTTTGGGTTCTGTAATTACCAATATTTCCACTATCAATTTGAGTTTTATATTTTTCAACGTTACGTCCCTCGTTCTCAATATTTATTTGTGTAACATTCCTTTTTCTAATTCCTTCTCTATTCCTTTGCGTACCCCTTTCTAGGTCTCTGTTTTGTGTAGGAGGTTCTGCATAGTAATTTCTGCTCTGGTGATATTTTCTCGGAAAGGCGTGGTTTGAAATGTAATTGTATGTGTCCGGCTGGGAGGCGTAAGTTCTGCGATCAACATACGGTTGGTTTTGAAATGAGTGGGGAGGAGATTGTATTCGTTTATTCAAAAATGTTCTGGAATTGTTTATGTTTCGATTCCGTCCCCCATTATTTGTTGCGTACGCCCGGCATTCTCTCATACAATGACCCTCTTTATTGCAATAATGACATGTAACAATTTTTCTTGTTTGTATTGTGGGAATGTGTACCTTTCTTTGTATTTTAAATGTGTTTATCTTTTGGGTAATAGAATTTAAAAGATGTGTTCTAATTTCTTGTTGTTCTCTGCGGAACGTCTCAATTTCCCGTCTAAAATTATCATTATTTACCTTTGCAGTTATCGGAGCTAAATTTGCTTGTTCTAAGTATGTGGCCATTTTTTACAGCTTAATCAAAATTATTCCCTGTTGTTACACTTTAAAATCCTCCCCCAAAATATTTAAATACAATATCACATAAATTCAAAAACATAATTCTAATCATTTCACTATCTACGCATGCAAATACTTCACTCCTCATAATTAACTCCTCAAATATTACACAAATATTTATACAATTCAAAAATTTCTTAAAAGCTTCAAGTTCCCTAATAATTATATTTTCACATACAATATGGCATGTCTCATTAAGAACACATAATGATTCATCACTTTGTTTGCTTCTCATACTGTGAAATAAATTTTCTTAAATTTACTTATATTTATTTTAATTTTAAAATTCTTTCTTTAATTTAATCCTTATTTCACACAAAAAAAATTTTTATTCAATATTTTCATTTTTCATTAATTCCAAATATTTTTATTCTCTTCATTAAAATTTAAATTCTGGCATATAACAGGTCTAAAACAGCAAAGTCGCCAGAAGGGTGAAATAATTTTGAATCCAGGTTTGATTGGTCATGAGCACCAATATGATATGTGAGCAATAATTTTGAGTCCAGATTCGACTGGTCACGGGCGCCAAAATGATATGTGAGCAATAATTTTGAGTCCAGGTTCGACTGGTCACGGGCGCCAAAATGATATGTGAGTCGTCACACGCCAGGTATTGGCGCTATATAGACCGATCTCGTAAAGTGGAGTAAATAAATACATAATACCAGTAATTAAAATGAAGAGGCTTAATTTTAAACAATAACAAAGAATTTATTTCATTAAGATAAAACCTTATTTAACAACTATTAACATCTGGTAAATTTCCTATACCAACATCCTTAGTGTAGTACATTAAGACAATCAAATCTCCTCATTCTATGATCATAATATGAGCATTACAATTATTAACCTATTAATGTGCATTAACTCACTATTCTTACTAGCCTACGTCTTAATGGCCCAGGTTAACCTTATTTAGGAGGGTCAGAGAGATAATAATAATCAAAGTGCAAAAATATGTGTAGAATTGTCCTACCTCGATCATCACTGCCGATGTCGGACTTTATGACGGCGCGCTCCGGCTCTGTCCCGAGGGCTCGCTCTCTCCGAGATCCGTCGCTCTTGCGACCTCTTCTTTTCACTCACAAAATTCAAGTCCTCGATTTCAAAAACTTAAAGTCCAAAGTTGCTCTCTGTCTCTACCCCCTTAACAAGGCGCCCCTGTCCATAATTGGCTAAGTAAATTAAGGGCTACGCCCTTCAGGCTATATTATTGGTCAAGGCCCCCCTGAAATATGATATATGCAGTCTCCAGTTTTAAAATCGTTGAAAGTTCTCACGAGAATTTTCCCAAGGTTCAAGTGATATGAATTGACTCTGGGGTCAAGAAGTTCAACCCCTTCCGTTTGTTGTAGCACCTAACGCTGACATGAACTTGAGAAGCACCCTCTCTTTTCGAAATGAATGTCCGGTGCAGCTGCGTTCGAGGGAATGTTACAAAAATTGCCTCACTTCATGAGGGACCGTCTTCTTAGGTCCACTTCCTCTTTCAAAAGAGCAATGTTATATTGGGAATTGAAAATTACAATATAACAATTACCCTTCTTCCCCCCCCAAAATTTGGTGGGAAAAAAGCCAATTACAAAGTGCCAGCTCATAGTTGCTGCAGGCGTGTCCACTGTGTAGTCCAACAACTCGTCTTGCTCTCATCTGTATCTACTGTAAAAATGCACTATATACACATATACACAAATCATATTATCATATATATACTCTTATATGCCATCAAAAGAACACGAAAATACTATACAAAAATACAATTCTCAATGTGTCTGCAAATGACGATATCTGTGTCGTTCAGTTGTACTTAATGTCGATTAAAAGTCTATTCATGTAAGCACAAGTTCGTCCACTGGTGATATGTCTTTTTTTTTGTTTTTTTTTTTTTGTTTTTTAAACAATATAGTTCCACACAAGTTCAAGGTGTATATCTGTAAAATTGTTCACATATGATAACCAAAGTCACTTTGACCGTCAATTGGATATTTGTTGGGATCAGGGACTTACGCATATGGTCCCTAATAAAAACACTGATATCACTGCACACTTGGAAACCGCTGAAATGTAAATCGCTCCACTGCTGGAACTCGTTGCAGAACTGGATCGCTGTCTAACTGGAATTCGCTGAACTGTAAGGCGATGAACTGCTGGAACTCGCTGAAGGATTGGACCGCTGTCTAACTGGAATTCGCTGAACTGTAAGGCGCTGAACTGCTGGAGTCGCTGACCAAATGATAATCTTTGTGCACCAGGAATCGTTGAGCACTCGGAATCGCTGATCAACAGGAATTGCTGACCATTTGAGAATCGTTAGGCAACCGGATCTGTACGCTGTCTCATGTTTTGTTTAGGACAATCAATACATATACATTACACTCAAGCTTATTAAAATACTCTCTTCTCTTAAAACTCCCTTAAGTATCATTTTTTTATAAATTCAATTTCTATAATTTTAATTTGTCACCCGGCACACGAAACATTACAAAAAAAAACTCTCTTTTTTTTTTCTTCAAACTCCTTTTAAATTTGTTAACACTCTCAAAAATTGCCCCATTGAAATTTCTACACTTTATCTACTTTAAATCCTTCCATATACTATATACATTTTTTACTTAAATTTGCTACTCTCTTCAAACTTAAATTTTTCAAATTCCTACTATTTATTTATTTTACATTTCTCTACCTTATGTATATATATATATATATATATATATTTTTTTTTTTTACATTATATACACTTCTTATCTAACATCCAATCCATCATGTGTTCTGAACCGGACATGCCATAAATATAACTCATGTACATATTTATAATAAAATACTTAAACAATTACACTATCCTCTCAAATACTATCAAAATAAGATTTATATAGGTTCAAAAATTTCCGCACAATACTTTAAAATTTTCCTACAAACTGAGATGACAGAAAAAAAAAACCCATGTAATCATTTAATTATTATCCTACTGAAAATCTTATAACTCCCCTGCGATTCTATATTACACTATCCATAATTATACATTTTCTTTCACATATCCCCTGATTTAATCCAAATCTTATACTTGGATACGGAATTTCCCGAATTCCTTACATTATTCACTTTCCCACTTAATGAAACCATACTTAAATTTTTGTAAATCTTATCACTCACTGAAATTCTCTCAATGCCTACAAAATTACGAATTTTCTCTCAAAAACCACCTAACTCAATTCAAATCCCATACTTGAATACCAAAATGTACATTTTCTTTTCTTATATCCCCTGTAATTGAATGCAAAGTCTCCTGAATTAATTCATTTCTCCTTTTGTGTAACATATATTCTAGCATCTAAATTCCCTGTTCAAACAGAAAAATCTAGTCCCCAGAGAAAATCAAGTAGTGGTATACAAGGTCAACATGTCCTTCTGCCATTGTGTCATTTTCCCTGGAAAGCGGTCCCCTTTCTGGCCTGCGGCTAATACGGGCATTTCTTCGTGTAACTTCCCATGGCCAATTAGCTGTACAAATTTTTGAAGATGTCGTTTTGGCAAAATGATACAAATTTTCTCGTCTACGTTTCCGCCATGTTGTGTAAAGTGTTTAGGACGACGGGATGTGCGCGTAGCAGTGTGTGTGATTGTCTGTGTTTCGCGACTCCTATGGATTACGCAAGGATTCATTTACCCCACGGATTAATTAAAATGCGGTTAGTGTCCTTTTGTTCTACCATTGTATTTTATTATTATATCATGTTTATTCCCGCGTTCTAGCGTTACCTTCGAAAGTTCGTCTCTCTCAAAAATTTTATATGTGCGACCCATTCAAAATATATGTAGAAACGCTTTTTTTTTTTTTTCAAATGCTTTTTATTTAATCTACAATTCGCGTATGTTTATTAAAATTATCTATTCATTTTAAATTATAATTTGTGTATAATTTTCATTACCATTATCTTTTTTCTTTGAACTGCCATTATGATTTTTAATTAAAATTCTCTATCCATTTTAAACTCTAATTTTAATTTTTAATTACCCATTGTTTAGTTATTTGAATTACAATTTTTATTTTTAATTATGAATTATTTATTTATTTAAACTAGAAAAAAAAAATTTGTTTTTCTTTTTTTCTTTTTTTTATTTACCAATTATCTAATTATTTTAAACTATAATTCTATAACTCCTATTTCCTCACGCGTATTCATCCAACAATGGTTGATCAATCCGCTAATTAAATGAAGAGCGCGTGGAGAAAGTTTACTTTTGTTTTAAAATTTCACTGTTCTTTGAAAAGAGTTTTTTTTTTTTTTTTTAGAAATTCAAAATATCCCTTTATTTAATATTCCTAAATATCTTATCCATCGAAATTTTTATTGCCTGGAAATCAAAGTTCTCTTAAAAAAAAACCTTCTTTTTATAGAGTTATAACGACTTTTTATAGAATTCTAACGATGTCCCCCTTTTGCTTTTTTTTTTTTTTTTTTTGAAATGTGACGTATCTTCTCTGTTATTTATGTTCTTTCCAAAATTTGAATTTAATATATCCACATCTTTAACCTATCAACCCTAAAATTTCTTTTGTCCTACAACGATACTTGTTATTTATTTTGTAACAATTATTTATTTTTTTAAATCACAATTTTTATTCATAATTCCCAATTATTTATAGTTCCATATTTATTTAAACTTTCTTGTTCATTTAAACTTTCAACTAATTAATGTATGATTTATTTAAAATTTCCTCAATTTTTTTTTTTTTTTCACAATTTGTTTACACTTTCTTAATTAATGTAATATTTATTTACATTTCTTTAATTTATAATTCAATGTTTATTTAAAATTTGCGTTCCATCTTTCGCGTTGCATTTTGTGAATGCCGTGTGTTTTCTTTGTTACAAAAATTTTCAAAAATTTGAATTCCGGTTTGTCTGTGAATATCGTGCGTACGCTGCTTCTTTGTAGACTGAGGTTGCAATTCACCCCCTTTGTGAGATCCCATTTCCCCTGTTTCCCTCTGAAAATTGACCTTGAGTGGAACCCATCTCCACTCTTTGACCGTGAGTCGCCACTGAGAAATTCTGCCTCCCTGAAATTGTCGCCACCGAAGTGTTTTGCGTGATTGGCAATCTGCTCTCAACCAGTTCCATCCCGTTGTACGTGTCGCTTGCTGTTTAAGAGAAGGGAGAAAGAAACCTTTTCGCTCGCAAATGTGTTTGTTGACATTTTGTACTGTTCGAGGAGGGGGGGGGGGGATCGTTCGCTGGTGTTGTGTTGTGCTGACATTTAGTGAATGTCGTGTATTTTGCTACCTATCTGTCGCAAGTACGTTAAATAATAAAAGCGGGAAGAGAATGTTGCTTTCCATTAACAATTTTGACTTCATATCCATTTTTCATTTTTATAATTTATCCATTGCCAGATCAATTTCCAAAGAATTCATTTTTTTGACAAATTATTATTTTTTTACCTCTTTCTCATCTTGAAATTTTCCAAATAGCGATTGTCATACAATATTAAGTTCCTAAAAATTTTTGGTTTCATGAAAAAATGTGAACCGAGTTTTCTTTCATTCCGCTTTTGGATCTCCTCACTTACACTATTGTTGCAAATTTGTATTTTCTGTGGAACCTCTATTTCTTGCCTAGCATACCTTTTGTTATGATTCTCATTTATTTCTGAAGGTTTTTGGACGCAATTCACTTCACTATCGTTTTGGCTTTTCTCTCTACTTGTACTAGAATTTTTATTTTGAATATTTTTAGTGGTCTCCTTTGAATTTTGTAAATTTTGAGAGTTAGTATTTCCATTATCGTTGTCCATAATATCCATCATTTCACTTTCATTTGAATTTTGTGTATCTTGTATCATGTGATTCTCATTCGTAATTCGAATGTCCTGAAGCTTGCATTTTGTATTTTGAATATTTTCAAAATGAACCCTTTCTGTAATCAAAACCTCCGTTATTTTGTTTTCATTTGGATTTTTGCTATCTTCCTTGCCATAGCTTGTACCAGTGTTTCGTGAATTTTCGGGATCAGCATTTTTGCTAATCAAAGAATCCATTACTTTGTTTTCATTTGAAATTTTGATGTCTTCATTGCCATAGTTTGTACTTGTGTTTTGAAATTTATTTTCCACCTTGTGTAATTCCGTGTTTAATTCATCTCCAATTGCCGCGATATGTTCAACTTTGTCCTTCCTGTCCTTAATGTCCTCTCTCTCTCCATTATTTTGGGTTCTGTAATTACCAATATTTCCACTATCAATTTGAGTTTTATATTTTTCAACGTTACGTCCCTCGTTCTCAATATTTATTTGTGTAACATTCCTTTTTCTAATTCCTTCTCTATTCCTTTGCGTACCCCTTTCTAGGTCTCTGTTTTGTGTAGGAGGTTCTGCATAGTAATTTCTGCTCTGGTGATATTTTCTCGGAAAGGCGTGGTTTGAAATGTAATTGTATGTGTCCGGCTGGGAGGCGTAAGTTCTGCGATCAACATACGGTTGGTTTTGAAATGAGTGGGGAGGAGATTGTATTCGTTTATTCAAAAATGTTCTGGAATTGTTTATGTTTCGATTCCGTCCCCCATTATTTGTTGCGTACGCCCGGCATTCTCTCATACAATGACCCTCTTTATTGCAATAATGACATGTAACAATTTTTCTTGTTTGTATTGTGGGAATGTGTACCTTTCTTTGTATTTTAAATGTGTTTATCTTTTGGGTAATAGAATTTAAAAGATGTGTTCTAATTTCTTGTTGTTCTCTGCGGAACGTCTCAATTTCCCGTCTAAAATTATCATTATTTACCTTTGCAGTTATCGGAGCTAAATTTGCTTGTTCTAAGTATGTGGCCATTTTTTACAGCTTAATCAAAATTATTCCCTGTTGTTACACTTTAAAATCCTCCCCCAAAATATTTAAATACAATATCACATAAATTCAAAAACATAATTCTAATCATTTCACTATCTACGCATGCAAATACTTCACTCCTCATAATTAACTCCTCAAATATTACACAAATATTTATACAATTCAAAAATTTCTTAAAAGCTTCAAGTTCCCTAATAATTATATTTTCACATACAATATGGCATGTCTCATTAAGAACACATAATGATTCATCACTTTGTTTGCTTCTCATACTGTGAAATAAATTTTCTTAAATTTACTTATATTTATTTTAATTTTAAAATTCTTTCTTTAATTTAATCCTTATTTCACACAAAAAAAATTTTTATTCAATATTTTCATTTTTCATTAATTCCAAATATTTTTATTCTCTTCATTAAAATTTAAATTCTGGCATATAACAGGTCTAAAACAGCAAAGTCGCCAGAAGGGTGAAATAATTTTGAATCCAGGTTTGATTGGTCATGAGCACCAATATGATATGTGAGCAATAATTTTGAGTCCAGATTCGACTGGTCACGGGCGCCAAAATGATATGTGAGCAATAATTTTGAGTCCAGGTTCGACTGGTCACGGGCGCCAAAATGATATGTGAGTCGTCACACGCCAGGTATTGGCGCTATATAGACCGATCTCGTAAAGTGGAGTAAATAAATACATAATACCAGTAATTAAAATGAAGAGGCTTAATTTTAAACAATAACAAAGAATTTATTTCATTAAGATAAAACCTTATTTAACAACTATTAACATCTGGTAAATTTCCTATACCAACATCCTTAGTGTAGTACATTAAGACAATCAAATCTCCTCATTCTATGATCATAATATGAGCATTACAATTATTAACCTATTAATGTGCATTAACTCACTATTCTTACTAGCCTACGTCTTAATGGCCCAGGTTAACCTTATTTAGGAGGGTCAGAGAGATAATAATAATCAAAGTGCAAAAATATGTGTAGAATTGTCCTACCTCGATCATCACTGCCGATGTCGGACTTTATGACGGCGCGCTCCGGCTCTGTCCCGAGGGCTCGCTCTCTCCGAGATCCGTCGCTCTTGCGACCTCTTCTTTTCACTCACAAAATTCAAGTCCTCGATTTCAAAAACTTAAAGTCCAAAGTTGCTCTCTGTCTCTACCCCCTTAACAAGGCGCCCCTGTCCATAATTGGCTAAGTAAATTAAGGGCTACGCCCTTCAGGCTATATTATTGGTCAAGGCCCCCCTGAAATATGATATATGCAGTCTCCAGTTTTAAAATCGTTGAAAGTTCTCACGAGAATTTTCCCAAGGTTCAAGTGATATGAATTGACTCTGGGGTCAAGAAGTTCAACCCCTTCCGTTTGTTGTAGCACCTAACGCTGACATGAACTTGAGAAGCACCCTCTCTTTTCGAAATGAATGTCCGGTGCAGCTGCGTTCGAGGGAATGTTACAAAAATTGCCTCACTTCATGAGGGACCGTCTTCTTAGGTCCACTTCCTCTTTCAAAAGAGCAATGTTATATTGGGAATTGAAAATTACAATATAACAATTACCCTTCTTCCCCCCCCAAAATTTGGTGGGAAAAAAGCCAATTACAAAGTGCCAGCTCATAGTTGCTGCAGGCGTGTCCACTGTGTAGTCCAACAACTCGTCTTGCTCTCATCTGTATCTACTGTAAAAATGCACTATATACACATATACACAAATCATATTATCATATATATACTCTTATATGCCATCAAAAGAACACGAAAATACTATACAAAAATACAATTCTCAATGTGTCTGCAAATGACGATATCTGTGTCGTTCAGTTGTACTTAATGTCGATTAAAAGTCTATTCATGTAAGCACAAGTTCGTCCACTGGTGATATGTCTTTTTTTTTGTTTTTTTTTTTTTTGTTTTTTAAACAATATAGTTCCACACAAGTTCAAGGTGTATATCTGTAAAATTGTTCACATATGATAACCAAAGTCACTTTGACCGTCAATTGGATATTTGTTGGGATCAGGGACTTACGCATATGGTCCCTAATAAAAACACTGATATCACTGCACACTTGGAAACCGCTGAAATGTAAATCGCTCCACTGCTGGAACTCGTTGCAGAACTGGATCGCTGTCTAACTGGAATTCGCTGAACTGTAAGGCGATGAACTGCTGGAACTCGCTGAAGGATTGGACCGCTGTCTAACTGGAATTCGCTGAACTGTAAGGCGCTGAACTGCTGGAGTCGCTGACCAAATGATAATCTTTGTGCACCAGGAATCGTTGAGCACTCGGAATCGCTGATCAACAGGAATTGCTGACCATTTGAGAATCGTTAGGCAACCGGATCTGTACGCTGTCTCATGTTTTGTTTAGGACAATCAATACATATACATTACACTCAAGCTTATTAAAATACTCTCTTCTCTTAAAACTCCCTTAAGTATCATTTTTTTATAAATTCAATTTCTATAATTTTAATTTGTCACCCGGCACACGAAACATTACAAAAAAAAACTCTCTTTTTTTTTTCTTCAAACTCCTTTTAAATTTGTTAACACTCTCAAAAATTGCCCCATTGAAATTTCTACACTTTATCTACTTTAAATCCTTCCATATACTATATACATTTTTTACTTAAATTTGCTACTCTCTTCAAACTTAAATTTTTCAAATTCCTACTATTTATTTATTTTACATTTCTCTACCTTATGTATATATATATATATATATATATATATTTTTTTTTTACATTATATACACTTCTTATCTAACATCCAATCCATCATGTGTTCTGAACCGGACATGCCATAAATATAACTCATGTACATATTTATAATAAAATACTTAAACAATTACACTATCCTCTCAAATACTATCAAAATAAGATTTATATAGGTTCAAAAATTTCCGCACAATACTTTAAAATTTTCCTACAAACTGAGATGACAGAAAAAAAAAACCCATGTAATCATTTAATTATTATCCTACTGAAAATCTTATAACTCCCCTGCGATTCTATATTACACTATCCATAATTATACATTTTCTTTCACATATCCCCTGATTTAATCCAAATCTTATACTTGGATACGGAATTTCCCGAATTCCTTACATTATTCACTTTCCCACTTAATGAAACCATACTTAAATTTTTGTAAATCTTATCACTCACTGAAATTCTCTCAATGCCTACAAAATTACGAATTTTCTCTCAAAAACCACCTAACTCAATTCAAATCCCATACTTGAATACCAAAATGTACATTTTCTTTTCTTATATCCCCTGTAATTGAATGCAAAGTCTCCTGAATTAATTCATTTCTCCTTTTGTGTAACATATATTCTAGCATCTAAATTCCCTGTTCAAACAGAAAAATCTAGTCCCCAGAGAAAATCAAGTAGTGGTATACAAGGTCAACATGTCCTTCTGCCATTGTGTCATTTTCCCTGGAAAGCGGTCCCCTTTCTGGCCTGCGGCTAATACGGGCATTTCTTCGTGTAACTTCCCATGGCCAATTAGCTGTACAAATTTTTGAAGATGTCGTTTTGGCAAAATGATACAAATTTTCTCGTCTACGTTTCCGCCATGTTGTGTAAAGTGTTTAGGACGACGGGATGTGCGCGTAGCAGTGTGTGTGATTGTCTGTGTTTCGCGACTCCTATGGATTACGCAAGGATTCATTTACCCCACGGATTAATTAAAATGCGGTTAGTGTCCTTTTGTTCTACCATTGTATTTTATTATTATATCATGTTTATTCCCGCGTTCTAGCGTTACCTTCGAAAGTTCGTCTCTCTCAAAAATTTTATATGTGCGACCCATTCAAAATATATGTAGAAACGCTTTTTTTTTTTTTTCAAATGCTTTTTATTTAATCTACAATTCGCGTATGTTTATTAAAATTATCTATTCATTTTAAATTATAATTTGTGTATAATTTTCATTACCATTATCTTTTTTCTTTGAACTGCCATTATGATTTTTAATTAAAATTCTCTATCCATTTTAAACTCTAATTTTAATTTTTAATTACCCATTGTTTAGTTATTTGAATTACAATTTTTATTTTTAATTATGAATTATTTATTTATTTAAACTAGAAAAAAAAAATTTGTTTTTCTTTTTTTCTTTTTTTTATTTACCAATTATCTAATTATTTTAAACTATAATTCTATAACTCCTATTTCCTCACGCGTATTCATCCAACAATGGTTGATCAATCCGCTAATTAAATGAAGAGCGCGTGGAGAAAGTTTACTTTTGTTTTAAAATTTCACTGTTCTTTGAAAAGAGTTTTTTTTTTTTTTTTTAGAAATTCAAAATATCCCTTTATTTAATATTCCTAAATATCTTATCCATCGAAATTTTTATTGCCTGGAAATCAAAGTTCTCTTAAAAAAAAACCTTCTTTTTATAGAGTTATAACGACTTTTTATAGAATTCTAACGATGTCCCCCTTTTGCTTTTTTTTTTTTTTTTTTTGAAATGTGACGTATCTTCTCTGTTATTTATGTTCTTTCCAAAATTTGAATTTAATATATCCACATCTTTAACCTATCAACCCTAAAATTTCTTTTGTCCTACAACGATACTTGTTATTTATTTTGTAACAATTATTTATTTTTTTAAATCACAATTTTTATTCATAATTCCCAATTATTTATAGTTCCATATTTATTTAAACTTTCTTGTTCATTTAAACTTTCAACTAATTAATGTATGATTTATTTAAAATTTCCTCAATTTTTTTTTTTTTTTTCACAATTTGTTTACACTTTCTTAATTAATGTAATATTTATTTACATTTCTTTAATTTATAATTCAATGTTTATTTAAAATTTGCGTTCCATCTTTCGCGTTGCATTTTGTGAATGCCGTGTGTTTTCTTTGTTACAAAAATTTTCAAAAATTTGAATTCCGGTTTGTCTGTGAATATCGTGCGTACGCTGCTTCTTTGTAGACTGAGGTTGCAATTCACCCCCTTTGTGAGATCCCATTTCCCCTGTTTCCCTCTGAAAATTGACCTTGAGTGGAACCCATCTCCACTCTTTGACCGTGAGTCGCCACTGAGAAATTCTGCCTCCCTGAAATTGTCGCCACCGAAGTGTTTTGCGTGATTGGCAATCTGCTCTCAACCAGTTCCATCCCGTTGTACGTGTCGCTTGCTGTTTAAGAGAAGGGAGAAAGAAACCTTTTCGCTCGCAAATGTGTTTGTTGACATTTTGTACTGTTCGAGGAGGGGGGGGGGGGATCGTTCGCTGGTGTTGTGTTGTGCTGACATTTAGTGAATGTCGTGTATTTTGCTACCTATCTGTCGCAAGTACGTTAAATAATAAAAGCGGGAAGAGAATGTTGCTTTCCATTAACAATTTTGACTTCATATCCATTTTTCATTTTTATAATTTATCCATTGCCAGATCAATTTCCAAAGAATTCATTTTTTTGACAAATTATTATTTTTTTACCTCTTTCTCATCTTGAAATTTTCCAAATAGCGATTGTCATACAATATTAAGTTCCTAAAAATTTTTGGTTTCATGAAAAAATGTGAACCGAGTTTTCTTTCATTCCGCTTTTGGATCTCCTCACTTACACTATTGTTGCAAATTTGTATTTTCTGTGGAACCTCTATTTCTTGCCTAGCATACCTTTTGTTATGATTCTCATTTATTTCTGAAGGTTTTTGGACGCAATTCACTTCACTATCGTTTTGGCTTTTCTCTCTACTTGTACTAGAATTTTTATTTTGAATATTTTTAGTGGTCTCCTTTGAATTTTGTAAATTTTGAGAGTTAGTATTTCCATTATCGTTGTCCATAATATCCATCATTTCACTTTCATTTGAATTTTGTGTATCTTGTATCATGTGATTCTCATTCGTAATTCGAATGTCCTGAAGCTTGCATTTTGTATTTTGAATATTTTCAAAATGAACCCTTTCTGTAATCAAAACCTCCGTTATTTTGTTTTCATTTGGATTTTTGCTATCTTCCTTGCCATAGCTTGTACCAGTGTTTCGTGAATTTTCGGGATCAGCATTTTTGCTAATCAAAGAATCCATTACTTTGTTTTCATTTGAAATTTTGATGTCTTCATTGCCATAGTTTGTACTTGTGTTTTGAAATTTATTTTCCACCTTGTGTAATTCCGTGTTTAATTCATCTCCAATTGCCGCGATATGTTCAACTTTGTCCTTCCTGTCCTTAATGTCCTCTCTCTCTCCATTATTTTGGGTTCTGTAATTACCAATATTTCCACTATCAATTTGAGTTTTATATTTTTCAACGTTACGTCCCTCGTTCTCAATATTTATTTGTGTAACATTCCTTTTTCTAATTCCTTCTCTATTCCTTTGCGTACCCCTTTCTAGGTCTCTGTTTTGTGTAGGAGGTTCTGCATAGTAATTTCTGCTCTGGTGATATTTTCTCGGAAAGGCGTGGTTTGAAATGTAAT
This sequence comes from Amaurobius ferox, assembly GCA_951213105.1. Lineage (NCBI taxonomy): Eukaryota > Metazoa > Arthropoda > Arachnida > Araneae > Amaurobiidae > Amaurobius > Amaurobius ferox. The sequence continues at coordinate 39,801,675 of OX578137.1, read as the reverse complement.
TGTATGTGTCCGGCTGGGAGGCGTAAGTTCTGCGATCAACATACGGTTGGTTTTGAAATGAGTGGGGAGGAGATTGTATTCGTTTATTCAAAAATGTTCTGGAATTGTTTATGTTTCGATTCCGTCCCCCATTATTTGTTGCGTACGCCCGGCATTCTCTCATACAATGACCCTCTTTATTGCAATAATGACATGTAACAATTTTTCTTGTTTGTATTGTGGGAATGTGTACCTTTCTTTGTATTTTAAATGTGTTTATCTTTTGGGTAATAGAATTTAAAAGATGTGTTCTAATTTCTTGTTGTTCTCTGCGGAACGTCTCAATTTCCCGTCTAAAATTATCATTATTTACCTTTGCAGTTATCGGAGCTAAATTTGCTTGTTCTAAGTATGTGGCCATTTTTTACAGCTTAATCAAAATTATTCCCTGTTGTTACACTTTAAAATCCTCCCCCAAAATATTTAAATACAATATCACATAAATTCAAAAACATAATTCTAATCA